>CM062294.1:436757912-437957912 GCA_031216915.1 Pictodentalium vernedei
TTAAACTGAGTCCATTTGAGACTACTGTACTCACCTTTCTCATAACATCAATGAAGGAACTTCAGTGAGACAGTTAAAAAACGATTCAATCAGACACTGTGGGATCATGAAAAATCAGGGAATCTCATCGGGGAAAAAGCCATGATTCTCCAGAATCATAAAGTCTAGTTTTTTTTTTTTTTTTTTTTTTTTTTTTTTTTTTTGGGGGGGGGGGGGGGGGGGGGTTCTACACATTTTGTCCGTACGATTCAGAAGCCAATTTCGAACCGATTGTCACAAAATTTGCAACACGGCATAGAGGGGCACAAAATCTAAAAATGTACCGAATCGGAATTTTCGATTTAATCTTTATTTCGTCAGAATTGGCAAACAACTGCCAAAATTGGGGTTTATAGGCACTTTCTCGAAACACGTCTTGTATATTTTTTTTTAAACATTTATCATTATTAGACCTGTCTGTGGACACAACCTATGATACACACGACATATCAGGCGATGCATATGGTAAACCCTCCACAGGCTGCCAAACATCGAAATTTTGATGAAATGGGGCCGGTTTCAGGCCCCCCCACAGCACCCAAACGATACACGCGAGATAAACCATAACTTCCTTTACTGGAAGTGGAATTCACCAAGGATCATTTTTGTAAGTAATAAGGGTGTTCAAAAAACCAAGTGTTAACCCGTTTGGGCTGGTTAAACAGCAATATCCCCATAAAGCTAAAAAAATCATGTTTTCCATGGATTTCTCTAAACGAGCCTTGAGATTTTCAAGAAAAAATTGTCACTCCCAGGCCTTGGTGTGATAATAGAAGCTGCATGGACAAAATAATGCGGTGAGCATTTGCTAATCCTCCACGGGCTGCTAAATGTCAAAATTGTGAAACAAATGGTCTGTTTTGGACGCCAACAGCACCCAATGGGGTACGCCACAAAGAAAAGTGCCTTCTTTTATCGAGCGCACAATCTATACGGAACATTTTGTATGCACTAAGGGTATTCAAAAGTCGAAGTCTAAACCTATTTTGGGCAGGCTAAAGAGAGAGACCCCTTAAAATCTTAAAATTCCCATTTTCTGTGGATTTCTCTTAAAACATCCTGTAGGTTTTCAAGAAAAATTGGCTACTCACAGGTCTTTTGTGTGACATTATAATTTGCATGGACAAAATATTCCGGTGAGCGTTTATTAACCCTCTACAGGCTGCCAAACATAGTAATTTTGTTGAAATGGGCTGTTTTCGGACACGCAACAGCACCCAATGTGTACCTAAGAAATAAACATACTCTCCTTTGTTGGAAGGGGAATTCACCGATGACCATTTTTGTAAGTAATGAGGGTATTCAGAAAACCAAGTGTTAACCCGTTTTGGGGTGGTTTAAGAGTGATTCCCTCAAATGCTTAAATAATCATGTTTTACGTGGATTTCTCTAAAAAAATTTCCCTGGATTTCTTTAAACACATCTTAAAGATTTCAAGACAAAATGGTCATTCATAGGTCTTAGTGTGCCATTACAAGTTGCATGGATAAAATATTCCGGTGAGCATTTGTTAGCTCTCCACCAGCTGCTAAATATCAAAAGTTTTATAAAATGGGCTGCTTTTGAGACACCAACAGCACCCAATGGGTATGTAAAGGCTAAACAAAACTTATTTTACTGCGCGTAGAATTCTCAGAGGATCAGTTTTGTATGTAAGGGGTATTTAAAAGAATGAAGCTTAACCCATTTTGGACTGGATACGGAGAGGTGCCCCTCAGAAGCATAAAATTTACATTTTCCGTGGAGTTCGCCAACTGCTTGTTGGCGATTTTCAAGAACAATTGGACATTGGCAGGTCTTGGTGTGGTATTACAAGTTGCATGGATTAGAATAATCTGCTAATCGTTTGCTAACCCCTCTACAGGCTGCTAAACGTCATAATTTGGATAAAATTGGCTGTTTTCGGGCACCAAATGCGTATGTAATAGATAAACATATTCTCTTTTAATCAGAATCAGAATTCACGAAGGATAATGTTTAAAAGTATTAAGGGTATTCAAAAAACCAAGCCTTAACCCTGTTTTTGCCGGATTAAAGACAGACAGCCCATGCCATGTATGCTGCCTACATTACGTGTAAAATCGACACCCCCCACTAAATCTACTGCGAGGTGGGGGTGTCAGACCCGACCACCTGACCTCATTAGATAACACGCCTTCGTCGTATTTAGCAGCATGGATTCCCCAAGAAACAAAGATAAAAATACGTCATCGGAAAATAATGCCAAATATTTTATTCAGTGTGTATTTTGTCCCGTATACAAAATTTCTCACCCACATATACCTAAAAATGATTCAATGACCACGATTGGACATATTTCTCTCATAAAACGTGAAAAAAAAACTTGATTTATTGCATTTTAGGATTGCACATGTATATTTTTAGAAAATTCTCTGTCTGTTATTAATCTTCGGCGTCAATCTTTGATCTCGTTTGAGCCCCCCCCCCCCCCCCCCCTATCACCCTGCTGTTTTTTTTTACGTACGGCACCTGCCCCCCTGCAGTTTTTTTCTTTACTTTTTACCTAGGACACGAGCCCCCCCTGCTGTTTTTTTCACCAAGTACACCTGCCCTGCCCCCGTTTGTTTGCTTACGGGCTCTTCCCCCATTGACCTTTCTATCTTTAGAATCACCCGGGCCGACGGGGAGAGGGCGTTGTTGCGAGCACAGCTGGCTAACTGCCCTAGGGAACGAGCCCTGAAAATATGGGTTGCCCTGCACGGTGGCCCTGCGAAGCACCTCTGTTTGTCGTTATGTTAGATGTTGGGAGAATAAAGTGAAAACAATTTTTTGGTGAGCCAAAATTCTGGCAGGGAATGATGGGAATGGGGGCTAGAGCATACCTGAGAAGTATTGGTGGTCGATATACGATTTCCAGTGAATCCTCTCCAACATGAACTCAAAAGTAAGTGTATTTTTATTTATTATCAAGAATAACGGCCCACAAGTTCCACACTCACTGTGTCCCGTTTCGCCGGACAATTCCACGGTGTCCCACGCCATCGGTCGATTTATCCTAACAAAATTACCGATCTTACCACCCCCCCCCCCCCCTCTCCCTGCCTCTTTCTCCCCACCAAACACCCATTGAAAGGTACGCCTCACTTCATATTCCACAATGCACTGCATGATATTATTTATTTATTTATTTGTTTATTTATCTATTTATTTATTGGTGTTTAAAGCCATGTGTTTATGCACAATGGCTAATCATGACCGTGACAGTTCTACGGATGGAGGAAGCCGGAGTACCCGGAGAGAACCACGAGCAACAACGAGCCGCTGCCAGCTCCCCAACATCGTAACTCCGCACTGCAGCACAGGCGGGGTTAGATTAGTTGAAGACATGCGTACCATCGAAGTGCAGTACGCCTTGGTACACGGCGGCATCGTGCCCCCATGTGGACAATCGGCGTTATGTGCCTTGCCCAATGACACAACGCGGGAGTCCGAATTGATCGCTCAGACGGTTACCCATCCAATGATTAACCGTGCTGTGGTGTACCGTTTGGGTCAAAAGTCTAAATACACGTCCGACGTATATTTCTTATCGTTGCACCTGTATTTTCCAGTTGCAACGCTATTTCTCAATACAGGTGCACCTATAAAATTTAGCGGTGCACCTATAATTTATACGTCCATCGTATATTAAATTACACGTCCATCGTATAATTTATACGTCCGACGTATAATACACGATGGACGTGCAGTTTCATCGAAAAATAGCGATGCACCTACATTTTTTACAGGTGCACCTACATTTCAAAATACCGTTGTAACTGTAAATTCCGGGTGCATCGATAACATTCACACGCCCAACGTATATTTTAGAAGAAAATGTACGTCCATCGTATATTTTTCCCGTCAAAATATAAGTTCAACGTATAATTTTCTGAAAATACACGTCCGACGTATATTTTTTATCGTTGCACCTGCATATTACAGTTGCAACGCTATTTTCGAATACCGGTGCACTTATAAAATTTAGCGGTGCACCTATAAATTATACGTCCATCGTATATTAAATTACACGTCCGTCGCATAATTTATACGTCCGACGTATAAATATACGTTGGTCGTGTATTTTTATCGAAAAATAGCGATGCACCTACATTTTTTACAGGTGCACCTACATTTCAAAGTACCGTTGCAACTGTAAATTACGGGTGCATCGATAAAATTTATACGTCCAACGTATATTTCTGACAAAATACCGTTGCACCTTTAAAATACAGGTTCATCGATAAAAATTACACGTCCAACGCATAATTCTATAAAAGGAAACAAGGTGACCTGATTACCTTAAATGGAGATATAAGTTCAACGTGCGTTTTGTTTCTAGCCAATCAGAAAATTACCGTTGCACCCAGTTACTATAAATAGCAGCTAATCAGAAAATACCTTTAAAACTTGTAAATCCTGGACCGACATTCGACATGCGAGATAGGATATACGACATACAACATATGCCATAAAATATCCGTGATCATTGCGACCAATCAAGTAATTCGTGTTTTGTGTGGCCAATCCCACTGATGCTTTTATTCTGACTTGTTCATGATCGGGACCGTGGGAGCACAGAGGTTCGTTTCAAACGACGGTCCAGGAATAAAATAATATTGTACAATAAGCATAACTGGATTTTATAATATTATTTAGCGCATGCGCGCGTAACTATTGGAATACACTTTCACTTTCGCACACCGAAGAAAGTTACATCCCAAAAATGGAAAACATTTGTTCCGAAACTAATATTTGTGCATCTTAAATATTTCCGTGTTTATTTTTTTCATTTTGTTGTGTCTTATTATTATACAGTATTTGTACATTGCATTCGCGGGATAAAGTAGTGGAAAAAAACGATTGTGCTTCCATATAATAATCTTTTGTGCCAGTAATTGCTCGACGTGTCCGACTAATAAACAGGGTGCCATTTTTCGTTGTCCAACTCTTGCAAAAGGGAATGCGTGTTCGCTTTCCATTTCCCGAGTTCTCTAATGTACTCCCACTCGAAAGGTGAAAAATAAATTCTGTACGATACTTACCATTTAAGATTCGGACCAGATATTTTATTTACGATTCGAACGATTTGGTCCAGATATTAAATAAATGATTCGGGCTAAATGTTTGGTGAAATCAAGACATTACTTTTTATGTATACTTAATGCATAACATAAATTATTTAAGGGGACCATGTCCGATTACAATTATAGGTGCTACTTTTCATTGTTGAACCCTGCAGACAGCAAAACGTGTACCTTTTTTGCGTGTAGTGCTCTTATGTACGTCACTGTAATATAGACTGATTATTTACTGACCATTTACGATTCGGACCAAATTATTTAACGATTCTGACCATATTTTAATACCAGGCATTTGGATCAGATATCATATTGCAAAATTCTGACTGGGCCAGGTGCAGGATTTTAATGCTTAATATTTGAAGACGGCCCTATGAGAACTCGGCCCAAACAATTTCGGGGAAGGATGCCCTCTCGAGAGAAGTAGGTTTTTAATGCTTTGTAAATTTGAAGTCGGCCCCTATGAAAAGTCGGCCCAAACAATTTCGGGGAAGGATGCCCACGAGAGAAGGCGGTCCCCAAAACTACAGGACATGGGCTTAACAACTTAAAAATACTGGGGGTGGGTGGGGGAGGGGGTGGTGGATATCAGAGCAGATTCAAAGGAAGTGCCAATTATGCTGAAATGATGATCGAGAGGGGTTGTGAACAACTTAAAAATATGGGGGGGGGGGGGCGGGTGATCCGAATGGATCAGATACCATATTACACAATTCTGACTGGGCCAGGTGTGCCGAAACGAGCCTTTGAATCAGATATCATATTGCACAATTCTGTGACTGGGCCATGTGCGCCAGCTCGGGAGAGCACGAGAGGATTTTAAAGCTTTGTAAATATGAAGTCGGCTCCTGTTAGAACTCGGCCCAAACAATTTCGGGGAAGGATGCCCACGAGAGAAGTCGGTTTTTAATGCTTTGTAAATTTGAAGTCGGCCCCTATGAGGAGTCGGCCCAAACAATTTCGGGGAAGGATGCTCACAAGAGAAGTCGGTCCCCAAAACTACAGGAGAGAGGCTTAATAACTAAAAAATATTGGTGTGTGGGGGGGGGGGGGGGCATGGGGGTGTGAATATCAGAGCGCATCCAAAGGAAGTGCCAATTATGCTGAAATGATGATCAAGAGGGGTTGTTAAGAACTTTAAAATATGGAGGGGGGGGGGGGGAGTGGTGATCCGAATGGATCAGATACCATATTGCACAATTCTGACGGGGCCAGGTGCACCGAAACCTCGACAGGGCGGGGCAGGGTGGAAATTACAAGAGCCTTTGGATCAGATATCATATTGCACAATTCTGTGACTGGGCCAGGTGCGCTGGAACGTCGTCAGGGCGCGAGCGGGGGCAAATTTCAAGAGCCGTAGGCCCTTGCCCAGGGCACGAGATCGGGAGAGCACGAGAGGATTTCAATTCTTTGTAAGTTTAAAGTGAGCCCCCATGAAAAAAGTCGACCCAAACAGTTGCTGGGAAGGATGCCCACGAGATAAGTCGGTCCCAGAAACTACAGGACAGGGGCTTAACAACTTAAAATATTGGGTGTTGGGGGGGGGGGGCAGATCTGATAAAGTAATTGCCAATTATGCTGAAATTATGATCGAGATGGGTTGTTAACAACTTAAACAATATTGTGGGTGGGGGGGGGGGGAGAAGGGTGGGGATCAGAGCGGATCCAAAGAAAGTGCCAATTATGATGAAATGATCGGCAAAAGAAATGTTAGGGCAACTGGTAAATTGCCCCGCCGTTTGTTAGGGCAACGGGGCAATTGCACCCATAGCCTTGCTGTACCGTGTCCGACTACAAAAAATATGTACAAGGCCGAAACGTCCCGGGCCAATTGTCGACGAGCTCGTTTCAATGAGGGGTCACATGATATAGTTTTGCTGTAATTTTCAGAAAAATAATATTTTTTCAACTGCTGAATTTGCATATTACGCGGGCGTAAAGGGTTAATCCGTAACCCAATCCCTAAAAAAATCCCATACAATTTCGTGCTCTCCCCTCTAATACGTTTCAATTCCGCCTCGCGGCCCAAGCCTTTCCATGTCTCAATCTCTGTGTGAATTATGATCGGGCGAGATTGCTTTAGGAGACTGTCACTTGTAATGTCTCCACGGCAATTATTGGGTCACTGCAATGACAGCACTCGCTTCGAGTTATATATTTTCTTTTGAGAAACATCACATTTGTTTTTTACAATATACACAATTGGTGAGACAAAAAGCGTATTAATTGTTATGTGTTAAAATCTTTTTGTCTGAAAAATGCAACTATTTTAAAGGCCACGTTCGAAGGAAATAAGCGAGTGCTATTTTTATCTCTGTTTTTAAAAGGCTTTGTGCGAAACTCGGATCATTGTCAAGTTTGTCATGTATGGCGGCTTATTAGCGCCATGTAATTTTTAGTTATCAAAATTACAGTTACAATTTAGTAAGTTGTAGCTACAGTTTACTAAATTGTACCATCAGTTCAGCTACATTGTACCTACAATTTACTAAATTGAACCTGTAGCTACAATTCAGCATCTTCACTCTCATTTGCCAAGCTAACTTGTAGCAGCAATTTAACAAAAACCAATCAGGGTCACGGGAACGTCATTTAGCGTGTGTATATTGGGGCGATAATTGCCCAGATCATGCAGTATTGAATTCTCAACTCGATTCAAATGACTTGGAAAACAAAAAATGGAACTGTATATATATACTGGATCCACTAATATGCGGAATTTGTTGTTCAACTGTGATTCACCGCATTCAATGTTTCAATTTTCGTGTAGTTTTATGCGACCTCCAAAGTTAGAAATACTTTTTTAAAACCTTTTTTGTTATGTTCCATCCACCCTCGATTACATTAGACGAGATGTCTGCGTGAATATTTTCTCTCAATTCGCTGTATGCCTGTAGCCTTCCTTTGAGCATTTTGCTTTATTTATTTTATGTGGACGGGTGGGGTAGTATTTCCAAGTTTTTTTTTCGAATGGAGATGTGTAACCACCCTCCCCCTCTCGTTCAATAAGCTTGAATTTATTTAAAAAACAAAATTCGAAAACCACAACTGACAATACTTGGAGATGGTGGTACCAGGCGATTCCTCTCAAAAACACCTCGGGCGTCTCTCAAGTTGAGTTTCGTACCGGAAAAAACTGGGGGGGGGGGGGGGGGGGGTTGGGGGAGAAGTGTTTGTGTGTAAGGAGGGTGCCTTTTAACTATTTTTCAAGGAAACCCCATATATATTGTGCATATATTAACCCCATAGCCTTGACCCCTGTTCAATAAACGGGAAATTATTTTAAACAAATGTCTTGTGAATAACCAGTCACAATGCTTTGAGATGCGGTATTCACCTTCTTTTAGTGAGAGGGATTCTACCTCTGTTCACAAAAATGTTTTTTGTTTATGTTGTAATACGAAAAGGTTGCATGATATAAGCAGAGAATAAGTGTTTTCATGGGCCTTTTATGGCGCGCTTGTGCTTGCACAAAACTTTTCTTGTTTTATTCCCGAATCATTGTTTGAAACGGCCCCTGTGCCGTAGTGGGGAGGGCACCCGTGGCGTTGGAGTAGACTCAATTATTTCACCAATATTCGTTGTATCTGGGCCCTTGGGAGTCGCCATGATAATTGGTATTTCAAAAGGGGTTCGACTTTGATGAAACAGGTACTCCAAGGGTTTGGCAGGTGCCCAAGGGTATCCGGCTTATTCGAACCTTGGTTTTTTCGGGCCTTGGTTTGTTCGTACCCTGGCTTTTTTCGGCCCTCCGGTTCGATGGGACTTGGCTTTTTCGCCCCTCGGCAAAGGAATTTGTCGTGATTGCCGAAGACACGATCATACTGGAGGAAGCGAGACATTTTCCCCGGGAAATTTTTTAAATTTAGTATTAAAAGGAGCTCTCTGGTGGACTTTTGGTGATTTATTAACATTCTTCGTTTTAGAAAAAAAAAACGTAAAGGGGGGTTCGGTCTCAGCCTGACTCCCCCACAATCTCCCATCCCACCGACGACACCTATGAGGTCCCACGTCTTAACACCCGAATCAATGCCGTGATGGCCAACAACCATAAGGACAAGTCCATGATTTTTGTTTGTTTGTTTGTTTGTTTTTTGTTTTTTTGGGGGGGGGGGGGGGAGGCCGGATTTCATAATTTATGAACAGATGCCAACAATTCCAATTTTAACAACTACTTATTGGGGCTGATTGAAGATAGTCGATTTCCCTTGTGACTTGCGTTCTTTTGGGTGGGCTATTTACTTAATCACCACTTGTGCAGTTTATAAGACGGCTTCATGGCTTTTTCATATCTATTACCATTTGGCCTATGTTGGCAACCTTTCTCGGGTTTTGCCTTTATCTTTATGCGATTGTGCAAGAGGGATAAAATAGGCCTACAATTACTCTCTGGGTTAAATTTTTAAGTCGTTCAGGCCTAATTACTCTTTAAAACACAAGGTCAGAAAGTGCCTTTTGATGCAGTGATGCTGTTTTGAATTCCGAACACAATTAAACCTCCCATGGACTTGTCCTTATGGTTGTTGGCCATCATGGAATTGTTTCGGGTTTTTAGACATAGGGCCTAAACGAACGTTGATGTAAAATTGATGTAAAAATTGATATCCTTCCCACGATCCCACCTTCAACCAAGAAAAAAGTAGTTCAGTTCATCACCAAAGGGATTGAGTGGTAACCACACCACTGCCCCCTCCCAAAAGACGAATAGACGAAACGAAGTAAAGAAATACGGGTTCGGCCTTGCGATGGCGCGAAATAAGCAGACGCATAGCCAGGATATAGCTGGAGGAGGAGGGGGTGGGGGGGGGGGGGGGGCAAGAGTAATATCCAGCGGGACTAATTCAGCAATCTGAACGTAACGGCTATCCCTTCACCCTACGAAGGGGGGTAAGCGCTACGTTCAGATCGCTGAAGTCCTAGGCCTGTGGAATTTTATGATCAATATGGATGATCAGAGACTGGTAAAGAAAATATTTTTGTGGGATCATAATACTGTGTCTGGTGGGTGGAATACTGATGTGAGTAGAATACTTGATGAAGTTGATCTACCTGATGTTTACACAAATCTAACCTTTTGTGATATTGGGTGCTCGTTTGGAAAACATCAATGTCGCAAAATGGTCGGAGTGTGTAAGCAGTGCCCCGAAATTACGGATATATAAGTTATTTAAAACAGAATATAAGACTGAAAATTATGTCAAATTGAATTTAAATCGCCAACACCGCTCCATACTTTCCCAGTTCAGATTTGGAATTCTTCCCATCAGAATAGAAACGGGCCAATATAAAAACGAAAAAATTGAGGATAGGATCTGCTTATTTTGCAAGAAATCGGCAATAGAGAACGAGATCCATTTTTTGTTGGAATGTGAATTCTATGATGATTTACGAATTGCACTTTTTCATGCAATTGCGGACAAAAACCCTGAATATTCTCAAAACAACCCCCACAGATCTCATTTCTCATCAACGAGTGTCCAAGACAGACAGCCAGGTTTCTTGTGAATGCATATATGAAAAGAAGACAAGCAATATACCACTGAAAATATGTATTTGTGTGCACATACACGGAATATCATGTTTGATTTATATGTGTATGTGTATGCATGCACATGTTTAATGTGTGAGGGTGAATATGTCAGTGCGTGCAAGAAAAAAAAATGTGTGTGTTGGGTGTGTGTGTGGGGGGGGGGGGGGGGATAGTTTGAGTGAAAATGATGCGTGTATGTGTGACTGTATGTGTATGAGAGAGAGAAGGGGAGGGGGAGTGAGCGATGGAGATAGAGAGAACGAGAGAGATCGTGGAGGTCGGCGCGAGTGAGTGTGTGTGCGTGTGGAAGTGGGTGCGCGTGATCTACCTTGCTCACAGTAAACCACTAATATTAAAAGTGTGACATATAGGCCTATAAGGCCGGGTGTGATATGTAACGATTCTAAATATACTGTAAAAAATGAAACATGCACATGTCACATAAATAAAGATTACTCCTACTACTACTACTACCTAGGCGGTATACAGAATAGGATGCGCAGCATCATCCGAGCCACGTAGCGGCGAGATGGAAGGCGAGCACAAGAAGGGGACACCCCCTCGTTGGAAAAAATTGAAATTCGAGACAAACGCAATTTCCTTGACTCTGAGTCCATATGTGTCCATAATTTGTAAGTTGTGAAGGCATTAATATTTAGGCCACATCACGTGAGAGGGGGGGGCTCTCAGTTGTTTTGGGGTGGGAGCACATATGTACGCCCCAAACACCCCCCCCACCCCCACCCCACCCCCGGTTGTGCAACTGGAAATATGACAGTAGTACCCGAAACGTTCATCATTCCCTAGACTTTTTGAGGGAGCAGGCGGTGGTAAATATCCATTGAAACCGGAGTTTGTGGAAAACAAATGTTTTCTGTGCAAAATTTGGACACCATTCCAAACTGCATATATAGCAGGGGTATGTTATGGAAAAGAGATGGGGAGGGTGGGCTTTTTGTTGAAAGCTTTCCCCACGAAACGGTTGACGTTGCTATTAAAGTCGCCATGATGCGCACTCGACGTCATTAAAACGTTGACCGCTGTTGTTGTCCACTATACAATCTAATATGACGTAAGGATGGTCGGGCTTCTCGAATGGGAGCGATATCGCAGTATAGTATAGGCAGCATAGACCCTGTAGGTCCTGTTTGCTCCTGGTACTCTCAACCAACCTAATGCTTCATATTATCCCATGACTCGTTTTGGTAGTACGTAAGGCTTGTGCGGCTAGTATTGTGACGTGGGATGAGAGTAAGCATGGTTGTCTGGTGCGGTAGTATATGGTGTGTGGTTTGTGCTCCTGTTGGTCCAGTGTTAGCTTCTGGATCTACTATCCATCTGGGGCGGTGTGCTAGCCCACAGATGTTATGTGTAGTACGTGATGCTAGGTGAAGCAGTAGAGTGGGTTCGCTAGTATATGGTGGACGTTATGCACCCCAGTTAATCCACTGCTAGTATCTGGTACTACTAACCCATTGAATATATTTTAACGCCGGGATTGGTGTAGGTAGTGTGTAATGCTAGGTTTGTAAGTACGTTTACACGATAGTATTGGGTGTACGGTCTGAATCCCATAGATCTATTTTATCCCTTAGTACTATAAAACCGCCCAATGGTTTGTAGTGTCCTATGGATAGTTTGGAATGCTAGATCATGTAATGAGATGTGGTGTATGCTTGGTTTCTGATTTCGTAGTAGAAAATAGATGGTCTTTTGACATTCTAGGACTTGGCTGAGGGAAGAGGTAAATATCTGAGATAGTTCGCAAGTCTGTAGTAATATTACAAATCAGTAGTAATGGCACAAGGCTGCCAAAACACTATAGTAATGGTGAATACAAGAGGGCTAACCATGGGACAGATAGTTAATGACACGGTGGAAGCCGATGGTAAGGCCACCCGGAGCTATTTCGGAGCTTGGAATTCCACTTATGTAATCCCACTAAGAGAATCCCTTTTTTATCCCCGCATTTTAAAAAAATGCGGGGATTTTTTCGTGATCACCGTCCGTTCGTACGTCCGATTTTGTAATTCAAGACGCTGTAACTTTCTACAGTTGTTCAGTAGGGTCTGTTCAATCCGAAAATACCACTTGTAAAGTTTTGCGCCACCAGGTGGCTTCTGTGGAGCCACTTGAAAAATGCGCTAATTTTTCATTTTTCTTTCGAATAATGCCAACCTATGTAATTCAGAGTTCTATAACTGCACTAGGGTGTTCTAAATGATCTGTAGATGTGCCGGAAGGTTTCAGATTTTTCAGGTGCCATGTGGCTGTGCCACCGTTGCCACTTTCGTGTTTTCTTAGACCATTTCCGGCGATAGGCTCCTGGGGTATGTAATTCGAAACGCTAAAACCATGCTCAAATGTTTCAGTGGGGTCTGTAGATGCGCACGAAGGTTTCGAATTTTTCAGCTGCCACCTGGCTGTGCCACTGTTGCCACTTTCATGTTTTCTTAGACCGTTTCCGGCAAAAGGCTCCTAGAGTATGTAATTCGAAACGCTAAAACCACGCTCAAGTGTTGCAGTGGGGTCTGTAGATGCGCACGAAGGTTTCGGATTTTTCAGCTGCCACGTGGCTGTGCCGCCGTTGCCACTTTGGTGTTTTCTTATACCGTTTCCGGCGAAAGGCTCCTAGGGTGTGTAATTCGAAATGCTAAAACCATGCTCAAATGTTGCAGTAGGGTCTGTAAATGCGCACGAACGTTTCAGATTTTTCAGGTGCCTCGTGACTGTGTCACCGTTGCCACTTTCATGTTTTCTTAGACCGTTTCCGGCAAAAGGCTTCTAGGGTATGTAATTCGAAACGCTAAAATCATGCTCAATTGTTGCAGTAGGGTCTATAGATGTGCATGAAGGTTTTGGATTTTTTAGGTGCCACGTGGTTGTGCCACCGTTGTCACTTTCCTGTTTTCTTAGACCGTTCCTGGTGAATGGCTCCTAGGGTATGTAATTCGAAATGCTAAAACCATGCTCAAATGTTGCAGTGGAGTCGGTAAATGCACACGAAGCTGTGTCACCTGTGCCACTCAATATGATTTTAGTGTGTCATATAATACATTTCATCTTGTTTTTGTATCAAGCATTCATTCAAAGTCAAGGATGCAAATGCGGGGATACACCATAGTCTGCTTTGCACACAAATGACACCCCCTCTAGTTTAAAACGTCTGTGGTTACAGAATCCCTTTTTCGTACTATGTGCCCCTGTGATGCAGGTGTTGTGCATTAGAACACATTGGCGCATCCAGCATATCTCTATGTGCAGCATGTGATGTGCACTAGCACCAGCATATCCCATCAACCACCTATTGCTCCTAACACCCGATCAGCATCTAGATCACCCACGGCTTTCATAGATCTTAGACCACTACTGTTGACTTACACATAGTCACCATCATCTGTCCTATTGTCAACTACCAATAGTATAGTCTTCTACCAACTCTGCCCTCGGTCAGATCATTAATAGGCGCAACCAAATTGCTCCATTCACCATGATTATCCTCTATTGTATTCATCATTACTATAGTGTTCTACCAGTCTTGTGCCATTACTACTGACTTGTAAGATTACTAAAGACTTGCTAACTATCTCAGATATTTACCTCTTCCCTCGGCCAAGTCGTAGAATGTCAAAATATCATCCATCCTCTACTACGAAACTAGAAACCAATTGCATGTACCACACAACTCTGCATGACCTAGCATTCCGAACTACCCACGGGGTAGTACAAAGCATTGGGTGATTTTATAATACTATGGGATAACACTAGATGTATGGGATACAGATCGTACAATCTATACTACCATTCTAAACATTTCTTGTAATACCGCATTGCCTAGCATTACGCTTTACCTAATACCAGCCCCGATAGTAAAACACGTTCAGTGGGCCAGTAGTACCAAATACTAAGAGTTGACCAACTGAGGCACAGACAATACACCCTATACTATTGCAACAGACAATCACACATTGCACCCCCCCCCCCCCCACCACTCTACTGCTTGACCAAGCACGTACCACCTATACCATATATGGGCTAACAAGCCGTCCTAGATGGATAATGGATAATAATACCAACAAGGGCTAACATTGAACGAGCAGGTGTACATAAAGCACAGCCTATACTAACGCACTAAACAAGCATGCATTACCCCATCCCACATCAAAATTCTGTCCGGACTAGCATTACGATAGTATGTTGGGAAGCTGACAGTTGTTCTCCGTTGCTCGGTGGTTCTTTCCGGGTACTCCGGCTTCCTCCACCCGTCAAACTGTCACGGTCACGATTAGCAATTGTGCAGAAATATGTGACCTTAAACACCAATAAATAAATAAACAGAAGCCGTACATACCCTATCCGAATAACGTCATGTCAGATTTACAGTGGACAACAACAGAGGTCATCGTTTCTATGACGTTGCGTGCGCATCATGACGTCCCGAAGTTAATAGCAACGTCAACCGTTTCGAGGGAAAACTTTCAACAAAAATCTCACCTTCCCCATCACTTTTCCATCACATACCCCTACTATATTATTTATTCATTTGTTTATTGGGTTCTAACGACAGTTTCGGCAGCCAGGGTCACTTCGTGTCGCACAACTTTTCGGGTGGAGGAAGCCGGAGTACTCGGAGAGAACTACCGAGCAACGGCGAGCACATACTAACTCTACACAAGCAGGGTTAGCATTGGCTGAAGACAAGTGCACTATCGACGTGCGGTACGCCTAAGTACACAACGCCACCGTGCCCCACGCAGCTAATGGAGATGAAGTGTCTTGCCCAAGGACACAACGCATTTAGCCGCAGCTGGGATTCGAACTCAGGACCTCTCGGCTTGCAGCCTGCGCCTCCACCTACTGAGCCACCGCACTCCCACCTTCACTATACATCCATAGCCCAGTGTGTGTGTGTATCACTCTACATGCACAGAAAAAATTTGCTCCCCCAACCCAAAGTCAGGTTCTTAAGAGAATTTAACTGCTTCCCCAAACGTCCGGTTATTTATTTATTTATTGGTGTTTAAGGTCACATACCCCCCCCCCCCCCCCCCCCATGTAGCCCACCGGGATAAAGTGCCTTTCCCAAGGACACAGCGCAGGTCGTCCATAACGGGGATCGAACTCGGGACCTCTAGCATGGAAGTCCAACAGTCTACCACTGAGCCACCGCGCTCCCAAACGGCCGGTTAACGAGGGACGTTCGGGTACATGCTATTGTACTTAAGACACAGAGAGTCAATTCAAAATTCATTTACGATCTAAAAATATCCTGTACATAAACTCTGCAGTTATTTCTGCTGTGCCGGTGTTATGAAAAAGTTATTTATTTATTAATTTGTTTATTGGTTTAACGATACTTTCGACAGCCAGGGTAACCTCGTTGATTTATTTATTTATTTATTGGGATCTAACGATACTTTCGACATCCAGGTCGCCTCGTGTCAGACAGTTTTACGGGTGGAGGAATCTGGAGTACCCGGAGAGAACCACCGAGCAACTGTCAGACTCCCCAACGTACTCCACACAAGCAGGGTTAGCTTTGGTTGAAGACAAGTGCACCATCGACGTGCAGTACGCCTTAGTACACAATGCCACCGTGCCCCGCGTGAGAAACTGGGATTAAGTGTCTTGCCGAAGGACAAAACTCAGTTCCCGCAGATGGGATTCGAACCGAGGACTTCTCGGATTGCAGCCTGCATCTCTACATACTGAGCCTTCCGAAAAATTCATTTAAATTCAACTCTAGAAAATCATTGTTGAAAAAATCCATTTAAATTACAGGGAGAAAATTTGATTAAATATGCCCAAATTTATACTTACTATAGTGGCAAGATAAATCCTGTCTTGGCAGGAATATCTGCCAGCAGCATTAAAAGAGTTAGTGTTTGCATAAGACGGTAAGAACGATAAAGTACGTTGCGATACGTATGTGGTATGACTCGTATCTCGTAAGCACACAACGCGGTTGCCGCCAGTGGGATTTGAACCGAGGACCTCTCGGCTTGCAACATGCACCTCTACCTACTGAGCCACCGCGCCTCCTTGTGTCGGGTTTCTCGTACGAGAGTGATACCGTAGTATAGTATGGGCACTATATACCCCATATAGGTTCCCCGATAGTCCTGGGTACTACTAATCGACTTGATGTTTCATATTATCCATGACTGGTATAGGTAGTGCGTAATGCTAGTCCGGACAGAATTTTGATGTGGAATGGGGTAATGCATGGTTGTTTAGTGAGTTAGTATAGGATGTGCTTTATGTACACCTGCTGGTTCAATGTTAGCCCTTGGTATTATTATCCAATATCCATCTAGGACGGCTTGTTAGCCCATATATGATATAGGTCATATGTGCTTGGTCAAGCAGTAGAGTGGTGGTGGTTGGGGTGGGGGGGGGGGGGATGCGTGATTGCCTGGTGCAATAGTATAGGGTGTATTGTGTGTACCTCAGTTAGTCTACTCTTAGTATTTGGTACTAGTAGCCCACTGAACGTGTTTTACTATCGGGGCTGGTATGGGTAAAGCGTAATGCTTGGCAATGCGGTATTACAAGAATTTTTTAGAATGGTAGTATGGATTGTACGATCTGTATCCCATAGATCTAGTGTTATCCTGTAGTGATACAAAATCACCCAATGGTTTGTACTACCCCGTGGGTAGTTCGGAATGCTAGGTTATGCAGTGTTGTGTGGTACATGATTGGTTTCTAGTTTCGTAGTAGAGGATGGATGATATTTTGACATTCTAAGACTTGGTCGAGGGAAGAGGTAAATATCTGAGATAGTTAGCAAGACTTTAGTAATCTTACAAGTTAGTAGCAATGGCAAAATACTGGTAGAACACTATAATAATGATGCATACAATAGAGGATAATCATGGGATAGATAGCTGAAGACATGGTGGAAGCAGGTGGTAAAGCCATCTGGAGCTGTTTTAGAGCTTTGAATTCCACTAAGAGAGACTGCATTCTTGAGAAACGTCTCTGTTTACAGAATCTCTTTTTCGTCGTATGTGTATACGTGTTGCATGTATTGTTGCACGTTGTGAATTAGCACATAAGCACAGCTCGGGTCATTAAAAGACTGTTTCTTATCTGTACGGTGCCCTAGCATGCACTAGGTCAGGGGAATGTAAAAACCAATACGGGCTAAGATGAATGGAGCAATTTGGTTGCGCCCGCTAAGGATCTGACCGAGGGCAGAGTTGGTAGAAGACTATACTT
This sequence comes from Pictodentalium vernedei, assembly GCA_031216915.1. NCBI lineage: Eukaryota > Metazoa > Mollusca > Scaphopoda > Dentaliida > Dentaliidae > Pictodentalium > Pictodentalium vernedei. The sequence goes on from CM062294.1 coordinate 436,775,787, forward strand.
TTGGGTGACTAGTGAAGAAGTTGACAATAGGACAGATGATGGTGACTATGTGTGAGTCAACAGTAGTGGTCTAAGATCTATGAAAGTCGTGGGGTGAACTAGATGCTGATCGGGTGTTAGGAGCAATAGGTGGTTTATGGGATCTGCTGGTGTGCTAGTGCACAACACATGCTGCACATAGAGATATGCTGGATGTGCCAATATGTGCTTATGTTCTAATGCACAACACCTGCATCACAGGGGCACACGAAAAAGGGATTCTGTAACCACAGACGTTTTAAAAAAGGGATTCTCTTAGTTGGATTGCATAAGTGGAAATGCATGAACATAAGCTCCGAAATAACTCCTGGTGGCCTTACCATCGGCTTTCATCGTGTCTTCAACTATCTGTCCTATGATTAGCCTTTTTGTATTCACCATTACCACAGACTTGCTAACCTACCTCTTCCTCAGCCACGTCCTAGAATGTCAAAAGACCATCTATATTCTACTACGAAACCATAAACCAAGCATACACCACACACATCCCACTACATGAGCTAGCATTCCAAACTATCCACGGGACACTACAAACTATTGGACGGTTTTACAGTACTAAGCGATAACAGTAGACCTGTGGGATACAGACCGTACATCCCATGCTATCGTCTAAACTTACTCTGTAATACCATGTAACCTAGCATAACACACTACCTGCACCAATCCTGGCGTTAAAATACATTCAATGGGTTAGTAGTACCAGATACTAACAGTAGATTAATTGGGGTGCAGACCGTACACCATATACTACCGCACCCACTCTACTGCTTCACCTAGCATCACGTACTACCCATAACATCTGTGGGCTAGCACACCGTCCTAGATGGAAGTAGATCCAGAAGATAACACCGGACCAGCAGGAGCACAAACCACACACCATATACTACCGCACCAGACAACCATGCATTACTCTCAAATTACTCACCAAGCCAACGAGAGTAACCTGTCGTTCTGCTACTCTGATAGATCATATCTTCTCTAATAATGTTTCACAAGTAGCATTACCTGGAATAGTCATATCTGACGTGTCAGATCATTTTGGTGTTTTCTATATTGAGGAAAAACCCAAACCAAAAGATACACCACACTTTACACTAAAAAGAATAATGAATGCAGAAAGAATAGTTGAATTTAAAACACATATCTCGCAAAGTGATTTCAATCCTGTAATGCAGTCGAATTGTCCCAATGAGTCATATGAAACCTTTCTAAACATCTATATGGAAGCCTATGAAAGAGCATTCCCTCTCAAACGTGTTAGCCAGAACAAAAAATGTATTAAAAACAGCCATGGATGACAAGGGGGCTTGTAATATCCTCCAACAACAAAGAAAAATTCTACAAGAAAAAACTCCAAGCTCCCACCGAAAGGAACTCAGAAAACTATAAAAACTACTGTAGAATCTTCAACAAGGTAAAAAAACAATGTAAAGCTACCTATTATAGAGATATCCTAAACGAAAACAAAAACAATATGCGAAGAACGTGGCAGATTTTAAACGAATCCATCAATAAAGGAAAACCTGAAGCCAGATTACCATCGTTCTTCATCCAGGACAACATCGAGTTAAGCGAGCCCCATGCCATCGCAGAAGAATTCAACAATTTCTTTATCAACATTGGAAAAAAACACATCCGAACAGATTCAGAAAACTAATAAGTCCTACACAGATTACATGGACAACAATGTCTCCAATAATCTCTATTTAATACCCACAAATCCCACAGAAGTCAACCGAGTAGTAAATAAAATGAAGCCAAAATTATCTAAAGACTGCGATGACATCACAACCTGTCTTCTTAAGCATACGATAACCGAAGTATTGGATCCTCTAACACATGTAATTAACAACTCTTTCCTAAACGGCAAAGTACCAGACAGGATGAAGATCGCGAAGGTGATACCCATATTTAAAGCGGGTGACGAGCACAGCTTTACAAATTACAGACCTATTAGTATACTTCCGGTATTCTCAAAAGTAATGGAAAAACTCATGGGAGTGAGGCTAGAGAGTTTCCTCAATAGGTTTAATATTTTATACCCTCACCAATATGGGTTCCGAAAGCGACATAGTACTATTCATCCAGTTCTTCAGCTCCTTAAATGCATTGCAATAGAAAACAATAAAGAAGAAAAAAACAGCACCTTAGCACTGTTCATGGATTTGTCAAAGGCTTTTGACACCATAAATCACGAAATACTATTAGGTAAACTGGAAAAATATGGCATCCGCGGTGTCACCAACAATTGGTTTAGAAGTTACTTGTCCAACAGGTCTCAATATGTCACGTACGGAGAACACAAATCGAACTTAGCCAAACAGAGTTGTGGTGTACCACAGGGCTCGATTTTAGGCTCTATTCTTTATCTTTTATATATAAATGATATAAGTAACTCAACATCACTCAATCTTTCATCATGCCGATGACACCACTGCACACTGCCCGGGCTCGGATAATAATCCCATTACATCGTATTTCAATGACGAGCTCCAGAAACTATTCGAATGGTGCTCTGTGAACCAGTTAATGCTGAATGCTAAGAAAACCTCGTACATCATACTTAATCCAAATAAAGGTAGGAACAATAATCTTTGTCAAGAGGTAAAAATAAATAACCAAAACATTAACAAAGTTGGGGCCACCGAAATAGAAAAATCTGTTAAATTCTTGGGAATTAGCATTGATGAACATTTATCCTACAAGGCTCACATATCCCGATTATGCTCGAAAATAGCACGCGCAAACTATAGTCTAAACAAAGTTAAAAATATCCTCCCCCACGGAGCTATGAAAACTTTGTATTACGCCCTCATACATAGCCATTTGGTATACGGAATCCAGGCATGGGGCAACTCAAGAGCTATCAAAAAACTAGCTGTCCTGCAAAAACGTTCAATACGAATAATTAACAACAAAAAGTACAATTCTCATACAGATCCCCTGTTTAAAGAAAACCAAATACTCAAGGTTGATGATTTGTTTAGGCTACATGCACTACTGTTCGTGTTTGACTGACAGAACGGCAGATTACCGGTGTCTTTCAATGATATATTTAAAATTACTGACAATCCATCTGGTAGGAGAACTAGACAGTCAGGCCTCCTATACATAGAAAAAACACGGACCCAAACTCTGGATAAATTTCCTTTATACTCCTTCCCGAAACTATGGAATGCTCTGGACGACACAACTCGTAATATTAGCGACAGCAGCATGCTTAAAAACAAGCTAACTTCCACATTCATTTCCTCATATTCCAGTTATGTCAGCTGCAACAATCCCTACTGCCCTGATTGCACTTCGTAAACTTCGTAAATTGTCAAAGTCGTGGTCCGCGTCTAAATCTGGAATCCTCGTCTTGTGCAACCTGTCGCGCTTCCTCCTTACAGTGGTGCTATGTAAAATACTATATGGATATAAGTAAGAACTTGCAAATAAAAGTCTACACAAATAAATCAATAACATTCGTCATCCTACGATGATGATGCAGCTAACGTAGACACCACACCCAAACATCATGACCAACCTCCTTGTCGCAGTCTAAACGATACGAACTTCACGATGGGACTTGTTGCCGCCCTCATGTGTTATGATAAGTAGTGGAGGGAGTCCTATAGGCAGGTTGCTTCTTGCCTACCTTGAGTCACCGTCTTTCCGCTGGCGAAAATGAAACACTAATACTCTAATATCAGAAAAGTAATGATTCGATCGTCATTCTCCATCATGTGTCACATAATTGGCTCCCAGTTCATTCTTTCAGTCACAGTCTGTTTGGAATCACTCCATCTTCTTCCAGGGGGTGGCAGGTAGACAGCCAATCTGGCTATGCCACTTCCTACGGTATACTTCACATTACATTTGTGCAATATGTGTATTTGTAACCATTTTACATATATGTGTACCGTGAATAAAGAATCTGAATCTGAATCTGAATCTGATCTCTCACCCCACGTCACAATACAGCCGCACAAGCCTTTCGTACTACCAAAACGAGTCATGGGATAATATGAAGCATTAGGATGGTTGGGAGTACCAGGAGCAAATAGGACCTACAGGTGTCTATGATGCCTATATTATACTGCGATATCGCTCCCGTTCGAGAAGCCGACCATCCTTACGTCATATTAGATTGCATAGTTGACAACAACAGCGGTCAACGTTTTAATGACGTCGAGTGCGCATCATGGCGACTTCAATAGCAACGTCAACCGTTTCGTGGGGAAAGCTTTCAACAAAAAGCCCACACTCCCCATCTCTTTTCCATAACATACCCCTGTTATGTATGCAGTTTGGAACGCTGTCCAAAATTTGCAAAGAAAACATTTGCTCTCCGCAAAGTCCGGTTCCTATGTTAATTTACCACCGTTTGCTCCCTCAAAAAGTCTGGGGAATGATGAACGTTAGGGTACTACTGTCTTATTTCCAGTTGCACAACCAGGGGGTGGGTGGGTGAGGTGGGGGTGGGGTGGGGTGGGGTGGGGAGCGCACATATGTGTCCCCCACCGCAAAACAACTGAGTGCCCACCCCCCCCCCCCCCCTTTTGGCCTAATTATTGATGCCTTCCCAACTTACAAATTATGGACACATATGGACTCAGAGTCAAGGAAATTGCGTTTGTCTCGAATTTCAATTCTTTTCCAACGAGGAGGGTGTCCCCTTCTTGTGCTCACTTTCCATCTCGCCGCCACGTGGCTCGGATGATGCTGCGCATCCTATTCTGTATACCGCCTAGTATTTCAGCGATATGAACGTAGCGCTTACCCCCATCGTAGGGCGAAGGGTTGGCCGTTACGTTCAGATTGCTGAATTAGCCCCGCTAGATATTACTCTTGCCCCACCCCCCCCCCCCTCCCCGCCCCACCTCCTCCCCTAACTATATCCTGGCTATGCGTCTGCTTATTTCGCGCCATCGCAAGGCCGAACCCTTATTTCTTTATTTTGATATATTTCTTCGTTCGGCCTATTCGTATTTTGGGAGGTGGCAGTGGTGTGGTTACCCCTCAGTCCCTTTGGTGATGAACTGACCTACTTTTTTCTTGGTTGAAGGTGGGATCGTGGGAAGGATATCGATTTTTACATCAATTTTACATCAACGTTCGTTTAGGCCCTATGTCTAAAAACCCGAAACAATTCCATGATGGCCAACAACCATAAGGACAAGTCCATGGGAGGTTTGTGTTGGAAATTCAAAACACCATCACTGGATCAAAAGGCACTTTCTGACCTTGTGTTTTAAAGAGTAATTAGACCTAAACGACTTCAAAATTTAACCTAGAGAGTAATTGTTGATCTATTTTATCCCTCTTGCACAATCGCATAAAGATAAAGGCCAAACCCGAGAAAGGTTGCCAACATAGGCCAAATGGTAATAGATATGAAAAATCGGTGTAGCTGTCTTATAAATCGCATAAGTGGTGATTAAGTAAATAGCCCATCCAAAAGAACGAAAGTCACAAGGGAAATCGGCTATCTTCAATCAGCCCCATTAAGTAGTTGTTAAAATTGGAATTGTTGGCCTCTGTTCATAAATTATGAAATCCGGCCTCCCCCGACCCCCGCCCCCCCCCCCCCCAAAAAAAAAAAACAAACAAAAAAAAAAACAATCATGGACTTGTCCTTATGGTTGTTGGCCATCACGGTATTGTTTCGGGTGTTAAGACGTGACGCCTCATAGGTGTCGTCGGGTGGGATAGGAGATTGTGGGGAGTCAGGCTGAGAACGAACCCCCTTTCACGGTTTTTTTTCTAAAACGAAAAATGTTAATAAATCACCAAAAGTCCACCAGAGATCCTTTTAATACTAAATTTAAAAAAATTCCCGGGGAAAATGTCTCGCGCCTTCGGCAATCACGACAAACTCTTTCGCCAAGGGGCGAAAAAGCCAAGTCCCAATGAGCTGGAGGGCCGAAAAACCAGGGTACGAACAAACCAAGGCCCGAAAGAACCAAGGTTCGAATAAGACGGATACCCTTGGGCACCTGCCAAAAACTCGGTGTACCTGTTTCACCAAAGTCGGACTCTTTTGAAATATCAATTATCATGGCGACTCCCATGGGCCCAGATACACAGGTACTCGGCACAAGCTGGGAAATCGAAAGAAAAAAAGATATTTGATACCATTTTTGAATCTATGCTGACGTGCCCCTGTAATGGTATATAAATATTAACAAGGTTCTCAACTCGCTTTTCGAAAACGATAGCACTCATCTTCGTTATACCCCCACCCCCCCCCCCCCCCTCAAATTTGATTCACACAACGTATCCAACAATACCCAGTGTCAATAGAAAGGGGAATGAATAAGCTTTACAGTGGTGTATTACATGACCGTTGGGTGTTCTTGGGTTGTTCTTGATAACTGGGAGAAGTCGCAGAAAAGGCCGAAAAACATTAGTCGGACAAGATAGTGCACAGTGGAATGAGGTTTACGAGCGACAATTATCCAATTTATTATAAATAATTCGAGGTCCCATTGTCTATGGAGGGCAGATTCAAATATTAACCTATACCTTTATCAATTACCAGTCTCGGATCCACATTTAATCATTTCTGAAGATCACATTTACCGTTTATACATTTTTTAACCTTCCCTTGGAAACTAAACAAGCTAACGGCATCCATAGAAGCGAAGGTGTACACAATGACATCCCATTGGCTACTATTTATGCCGAGAAAACATCGATGAAAATAAGCCAATGGGAGAATGAGGAAAGTTTTTGTCGTGTATCTGTGGACGCCGTCAACTTGGGAAAAGATGTCAAAGTTACGACTAAAAGTGCATAAACGTTAAATGTGAACTCCAGAAATGAACAAATGTGGATCCGGGATTAGTAATTGATAAAGATATACGGTTAATATTTGAATCTGAATCCATAGACAATGGGACCTCGAATTATTTATAATAAATCGGATAATTGTCGCTCATAAACCACATTCCACTGTGCACTAGGCCCTATCATGTCCGACTAAAAGTTTTTCGACCTTTTCTGCGACTTCTCCCAGTTATCATGAACAACCCAAAAACACTCAACGGTCATGTAATACACCATTGTAAAGCTTATTCATTCCCCTTTCCACTGATACTGGGTATTGTTGGATACGTTGTGTGAATCAAATTTGAGGGGGTGGGGGGGGGGGTATAACGAAGATGAGTGCTATCGTTTTCGAAAAGCGAGTTGTGAACCTTGTTAATATTTATATACCATTACAGGGGCACGTCAGCACAGATTCAAAAATGGTATCAAATATCATTTTTCATTTGATTTCCCAGCTTGTGCAGAGTACCTGTGCCCAGATACAACGCACGTTGGTGAAAAAATTGAGTCTACTCCAACGCCATTTCAAACAATGATTCAGGAATAAAATATTATAAAATCCAGTTATACTTATTTTACAATATTATTTTATTCCTGGATCATTGTTTGAAACGAACCTCCGTGTTCCCACGGTGCCGACCATGAACAAGTCAGAATAAAAGCATCAGTGGGATTGGCCAAACAAAACACGAATTACTTGATTGGTCGCAATGATCACGGATATTTTATGGCATATGTTGCATGTCGTATATCCTATCTCGCATGTCGAATGTCGGTCCAGGATTTACAAGTTTTAAAGGTATTTTCTGATTATCTGCTATTTATAGTAACTGGATGCAGCGGTAATTTTCTGATTGGCTAGAAACAAAACGCACGTTGAACTTATATCTCCATTTAAGGTAATCAGGTCACCTTGTTTCCTTTTATAGAATTATGCGTTGGACGTGTAATTTTTATCGATGCACCTGTATTTTATAGGTGCAACGGTATTTTGTCAGAAATATACGCTGGACGTATAAATTTTATCGATGCACCCGTAATTTACAGTTGCAACGGTATTTTGAAATGTAGGTGCACCTGTAAAAAATGTAGGTGCATCGTTATTTTTCGATAAAATACACGTCCAACGTATATTTATACGTCGGATGTATACATTATGCGATGGACGTGTAATTTAATATACGATGGACGTATAATTTATAGGTGCACCGCTAAATTTTATAAGTGCACCGGTATTCGAAAATAGCGTTGAAACTGTAATATACAGGTGCAACGATAAAAAATATACGTCGGACGTGTATTTTCAGAAAATTATACGTTGAACTTGCATTTTGAAAGGGAAAATATACGATGGACGTACATTTTCTTCTAAAATATACGTTGGACGTGTAAATTTTATCGATGCACCCGGAATTTACAGTTGCAACGGTATTTTGAAATGTAGGTGCACCTGTAAAAAATGTAGATGCATCGCTATTTTTCGATGAAAATACGCGTCCATCGTGTATTTATACGTCGGACGTATAAATTATACGATGGACGTGTAATTTAATATACGATGGACGTATAAATTATAGGTGCACCGCTAAATTTTATAGGTGCACCTGTATTGAGAAATAGCGTTGCAACTGAAAAATACAGGTGCAACGATACAAAATATACGTCGGACGTGTATTTAGACTTTTGACCCAAACGGTACACCATAGGGCACGACGTTGCTTAACTTCGGTGATCTGACGAGAACCGTTTACCAGAACGCCACTGCGCTCTGCCACAGCATGATAAGAAAGCAGTAAATAGCGTTTGCTACAATGGGATCAGTTACTTATAATATCAAATACAGTGTTGACGCTATAGCATTTCCCCGACAGTGGGTCCAGGTATATACTAGTCTGTAAAACGGCTATACACTGCCCATTCTCCACCCCAGGGTGGCGACGTGGCAGTATATAGCCATCTTACAGACGCTATGTTGTGTCTAAGGAACCTTACAATAAAAGGGGGAGTTCCCCAACATGGGAAGGGGTGCAGGTACATTTAAAGTGATTCTAAACCGAAGATTGTAGTTTGAGTGGACAGGTCGAAAACATGATGTTTTTTTCATTACTTTTCAATAGTAATGGCTATTTAATACATGAATGATTGCTTCCTACCTAATAGATTACAAAAATGTGATAAAATTTTTTTAAAAAAGAATTTACTCACCAAAAAAATGCTTTTAAAAATCCCTAACTCACGGTCAACTTTCTGCCACAAAAACTTAAAATATGAATCTGACATTGAAAAACTTTTTAAAAAATAAATCCAATTGTATGTTTATTTAAATTTTTGAAGGACCACTGCATGCACTGGTCCAGCCATTTTTTCACAGGGAACTATTTACAGTTCAAACGTATGGCACACCACATTAATCAGTAATCTAGTTGACCTCCCCTGGAAATATTAGCCATACAAGTGATATGTCTGTTCTGTCCTCTTCCACAAGTAAAACTGTCTTGACATGAAATGACCCTGTTGAAAGTGTATCGTCAAATCCCAATAATAGAAAATAAAAGACTGCGTGGCTACCCCCCCCCCCCCCACCCCCACCACAAAAAAATTGAATTTTTCAAAATTGAAAAAGGGACATAACTCTGGCAAAAAATTATCGGATCAAACCCTGATCTGACTTGACCTGCATTTTATGTTGATACACCTACACAACAAATTTTATTTGATTCTATCAATTACAGCTCAAGTTATTGGTTGGAAACTAAAAAAAAGAGTTTTCAAAGTTGAAAAAGTGTGACACTGGAATTACCTAACAGGACTGCATGCAGGCTCGAAGGGAAGTCAGGCCCGTCGGAACCGGGGGGGGGGGGAGGGGGGGGGGCTTTTGCCCCTCCCCCCAATAATTTGCTCATATTTCGTCGTTAGTTTTATCCATGATGGGAGCAACCGACGTAATCTGAATAAAACTGGACATTACATTATTTAACTCAGATTAGAACAGTGGCGTAGGAACGGGGGGGGGGGGGGGGGGGGGGGGTACGGGAGATATCCCCACACACCCACAAATTTGTCAACAGTAGGCTTTACTGGGCTGGGTTGGTGGTTTCTCCACGCGGGATGCCCACTGGTTACCATATTCCGACATTGCTGTTAATGATTACTGGATTGGGTGGGTTCCATGTGGGCTTTCTTCCACCAATAAAACTGACAGTCGTGTTTTCGCCTAATTGGGGAAAGCGATGTTAAACCCCAACCAACCACAGGGTAATTCATTGCATGTTCACTATTCCTGTCATTCTGCTCGGAAAACACGCTGAATTGATCAGAGAGCTGACGTATTTCCTTATTGACGATGTATTTGCTCAGAATCACTCAGAATGCATATTTGTACATCTTAAATTAAAAGAATTTCCGTGGGGAGGCCCCCGGACACCCACCAACGAGACGGGGAGGTACCCCCTCTCGTGCTCAGCCCCGCTCGCCTCTTCGCGGTTCGGATGACGCTTCGCGTCATAGGAATATACCAATTATTTGCTCAGAATCAACCAGAATGTATGTTTTTACATCGTAAATTTGAAAATTTTCCTGGGGGAGGCCCCCGGACCCCCACAAACGAGACGGAGGATACCCCCTCTCGTGTTCATCCCCACTCGCCGCTCGGATGACGTCGCGTCATGGGAATATAGGTCCTACCCCCCCCCCCCCCCCCCCCAAATAAAATTAGCTTACTACGCCCCTGGATTAGAATTATGAACGTATCACTGAATGTATAACATGCACCTGCATATATGTTGATGTGCAAACGTTTTGAGCAATTCCTTTGGCAGCTTAGAAGACCACGACAACCGTTGGCGTAATGATAAAACTAATGAATCCATCATAAGGCCTGACTGTTTTTTAACATGACGGAATACGGCCACGGCCTGCAGGTGAGCCCGGTGTGAGAACCGTCCCCAAATGTTATGGGGTTCTATTGGGATTTTTGAAACATTTTGTTAAAAAAACAACTTTTGCCGTTTAAAAAAATCAAGAGGTTTTTGCTTCAAAAGCTACCAGAATGCTTCCATTGATTGCCCTTTTCAAAAAAAATTTTGGGGGAGTAATTCCCTCCCCTCCCCCCCCCCCAAAAAGCTCGTGCCTTCAGCACTCGCGTCAGATGCCTTCGGCATCTGGATACTCCATACCCATTTAGTATCAGCCAGTTTACCCAAATTAGCAATATCAGCCCCCCCCCCCCCCCCCCCCCCCCCAACACACACACACAATATAAATTTCGTTCCGACGGGCCTGGAAGCTATGGAATTGAATTCTGCCAATAATTCGTATCGATTGACCAATACTTACAGTGCTCAAAGTATAAAATATTCGTCCAATTATTGAAAAAATCCGATAAGGTGCTTAATGTATAAAAGTATTTTTCATGTGCTAAATGCTATGTTTTGGATCATGAATAAACTCATGTTGTGTCAGAAACCTACCTTGTATTATTTTTTTTGGTGGTGAGTTGACACGGTGGCGACTTGACCCGGTGGCGAGTTGACCCGTTCCCAAAAATTTGATGCTCGATTGTGACTTGTGTGTGTTGCCATACTTCACTTTCGTTGAGAATTTCTATGCAACGACCGATAAAATAATTTTCTAGAGAAAAATTTCATGTTCACGCTTCTGTCATATTATATTTGTGATTAGGAGGTCTAGTGGGGTGGATAGAAAGAAAAAATATTATTTTTCGCACTTTGAACAAGCGACTTACCAACGCATGTGACTTTCCTGTGACAACAACTTCGATCAACAAATACTTGCAGGCATGAGTCAAAGAGCCCACAGATTATTCGAAATTATCGATGATCTTTGTGGATTGCAAACAAATTTAATGAAATACATCATTTACAATGATTCGCAATGTAAATCACACCAGATCGCAAAATTAGGAACATTATTTCTGGAACTCACCGAAACCAGTCCGAAACGGGACCGAATGACAGACCAATAAAGTTAACCATCAATATTACATGACGAACAATAGTTCCCCCGATTTGCGATTAAAAGAAGTGAAAAAGCAACCAGTTTATGAATATTTCAACAACGAAAGAATACAACATGGTTTTCTAATTCCACTATATGTCACCGTTTTGTTAATTAAAGAAAATTGAAATTTTTGTTCTCTATTGGTAATTTTGGCGCATGAATACAAACTAATGGCAAGGTCAATCCATGTAAACAAATTTATTGCTTCAGTTGGTGAAGGAAGAATATTTACATAGAACAGACAATCAATGCAATTTGCCTCTATTAGTGTGCTTCCCTTGAGATATATCGACAATCAGAATTTCAGCAGTGGCATGGTCATGAGAATTTACGGGACATATGGCGAGATCTTTTGTCGCAATGTTGCCACAACCTTCAGTGTTTTGAATTTCCCACCGTAAACATGGCGGACACCTTTGAGACTGAAACGACCCAGGCTGACAACGCGCTTAGTCCTATCTTCGATGTGTTTATTAAAAAAATTAAGACTCGACTGCTGCAGTACATTATTGATAGTTCACGTTGGTTGTTCATTGGAAGGTGAGGCGTCTCGCTATTTTTTGAAATCCTGCCCACGCCATTTCCGACTTTTTGACAGTACACATTTTCTAATGTCTCCAAATGACTCGTAAATTTGTTAAATGCATATTTTGCGGGTCCCATCACGTTCTATGTGACATGACCATTCCCCCAAACCCTGGTATCCAAGGGCAAGGCTGTTTCGTTGCCAAGTTATTGTTCAATGAAATGTTCACATTTTTCTGTGTTTCTGGCTTCCATGTTGGCAGCCATGAATTTAGAATCACCTTAATACTATGTAAGGTGGTTATCAAATGCAATGGTAGCGCCAAAATTTTCCCGGCAGTGGAGCAAGGTATATACTAGCTTGTAAGACGGCTATACTGCCCATACTCCATCCCAGCTTATATTTTATTTCATAGATGTACGAACAACACTAAAACTTCATGTTTCTCACTGTTGTCATTAACTGCAGGAGGTGTGAAAATATGACATAATCATGCATAACAAGTTACTGTGGTTTAATAGGAGATAATTGATACAGGGACTACACATGACATGCTTAAGAACTTCAAGTTCACATTTTCTGTGGAAATCTTCAAGTGGTTCTCACAGATTTTCAAGAACAAATAAACTGTGGAGAAGAATTATTCTCGCAAGTCTTCATTAACCCTCCACAAACTGTCAAATATCAAAATTTTAGATAAATTTGAGATATAATGGGCTGTTTGCATTAGACGCTAATTCTCAGACGCTGATATTGATATTAACCCTCTCCACCAACAATGATGTTTTAACCAAAAAACTTTTTTTTTACCACACTGGGTTATTTGAGGACTATATTACCCACTTTTCAGAAGGTATCAATAAAAATACTTTAGTGATGCAATTAAAAACAATTCTTCAGGCACTCCGAGGGTCATAAAAAATCATGGCATCTTGTGTTCTCCCCGGATTTCTCTGAAAACAACTTGTAGATTTCTAAGAAAAAATGGCCATTCGCAGTTCTTGGTGTGACATTACAAGTTGCATGGAAAATATTCCTGTTAGCACTTGTTAACCCTCTACACCTACCAAACATCAATATTTTGGATATATAGTTAAGATGGACCATTTTCAAATAGCCACAGCACACGATGGGTATGTGTCAAACAAACATAACTCCTTTTGTCTTTCATTAACTTGTCGGACGACGATATTGATATAACCCTCTCCACCATTAATGATGGTTTGTTCCTAAACATTTTTTTTTTATCAAACTGAGTCATTTGAGACTACGATACCCACCTTTCTCATAACATCAATAAAGGAACTTCAGTAAGACAGTTAAAACAAATCATCAGACACACTGGCGCCATGAAAAATCATGGAATCTAATCTGGAAAAGCCATGATTGTCCAGAATCATAACGTCTAGTTTCCACTATGTTTGTACATGTATTGTGTTTCAAACGGGCCAAAAACATTATCTCCGCCAATATGTGTGGTATATGGGAGCGCGGTGGCTCAGTAGGTAGAGGTGCAGGCTGCAAGCCGAGAGGTCCTCGGTTCGAATCCCACCTGCGGCAACCGCGTTGTGTCCTTGGGCAAGACACTTCATCTCCATTGGGGGCACGATGATGCCGTGTACTAAGGCGTACTGCACGTCGATGGTACGCATGTCTTCAACCAATCTAGCCCTGCCTGTGCTGCAGTGTGGAGTTACGATGTTGGGGAGCTGGCAGCTGCACCTCGTTGCTCGGTGGTTCTCTCCGGGTACTCCGGCTTCCTCCAACCGTAAAACTGTCACGGTCACGGTCATGATTAGCCATTGTGCATAAATATGTGACCTTAAACATAAATAAATACTAAATAAATAAATGTATGGTATAAATGTATGGTATATGGAGATTTAATGTCTCATTTAAACACCTCGCCGGCGGCTCTGTGTTTAAAAACCAACATCTTGGTATTAAATCCACAGTGGATAAGCGGACGCTTCAATTAACAGGAAGTTTCGGAACGCGAGGCGGTGAAATTTTATTTTAACACACAAGGTTGGCAGAGCGCAGTTTTTAAATCCCAAGTTTTGATAGAAATCACCGACAGACGGAACGGGTTATCTTCTTCACATGTAAGTATATAATGCTAGACATGATTGTTGATCGTATAGGCCAGAAGTGGCCAGTATTTGTGATTAAGTGGCAGAAAATGCCCTCTGATCCTTGGTGAAATTCCAATCTTGACCACCGATCCTGGCTTCAAATGTAATTTTTATACTTTTCTGATGTCAGCCACACATCACTCTCTGCACTGAAATGTAGCTATCTATTGTGGCAATCGATTAGCATTCACTTCAGCTTCCACAAATAACGACAACGGCTGAACAGCACCAACAAATAGCCACACCATCAGCCATTCCAATTTTCGCATAGTTGTGACCGCCCCTAATCCCTAGTTGCCCTAACGGCCAGTTATGCTTCACACATTTTTTTTCAATCTGCACCTGCCAGGGCCCACGTGGTATCATGGTTCAATATTCCATGGATTTAAACTATCAACATTGGCCAAGGGTCGCATTAAGACGAAGTTTTATGTCGTAGTAGTCTGATATTTTAGACATAATGAGTACAGGACATAGGCGTATTGGCCAATTTTTTTTTTTTTTTTTTTTTTGGGGGGGGGGGGGGGAGCGGGGGCTGGAAATGTTCTCGAAAAGTGATTCCACGGCATCTTCGCGTGGAGTTTGTGGCGTTACGCCGAGGCGGTTGTGCGGGAATGTGCCCCCCCCCCCCCCCCCTGATGGAGTCCAACAGGCCTCCCCAGTAAAACTTTGAAAATGTGATGGTCTGAGACCGATTCTAGAGCTTCACTCACTACAGCTGCTTTTCAGACATTGTCATTGATGAGGAAATCGATCACTTAAATTGTGGGATGTAGCCAGATGTAGCTGGCTGAAATTGGACACAATGTTTCATGGGGATTGTGAAAATCAAATTTGGCGGGCAGTATTCATAATTCTTTCATCAAACTTGCCCAACACCCAGAAGGTGTGTGTGTGTGGGGAGGGGGGGGGGGGGCGAATAAATGGCTTTTTGGGCCTTATTCTCGAATCGTGTGTGTATGATGGTGGTGGTGGTGGTGTGTGTGGGTGGGGGGGGGGGGGGGTCAGTGAGCCCTAAGTCGAATTTCTGTACAATGTTTTTACATAGCTCCGAAAAAAATGGGGAGGGGGGGCTGCCCATCGGAAGCGCCCCTATTTTTGCCGGAGCTATGGCAACACATGGTACAGAAATTCGACTTCGGACCTTTCCGAACGATTACGCATTTACGCATGCTCGAACGAAAACGAATTAACGTCAGGCTAAGATTACAGCGTCTGCATCCCTTGAATTTATTTATGGTCACATCCAACGTCAATCAATCAATGACGCTTTTATTAACATGGCTGGATCATGTGGTTGCAACCTTGGAATTCATACATCCAACAGCCTGCGGACTCACAAAACGAAAATGAGCGTTGTGGGGGTAGCAACAACGTTCTGGGAGTACCCACCCCCCACCCCCACCCCACACCTCCTGACCAGAATATGTCTACGAAACTTTCTTCCTCACTACATCCCAATAAGAGTGCTGTCATCGGAACCCAAGGAGACTACCCCCTCCTCACCAGAAGATGTCTGGGAATCGTCCATCATTACTGAACCCCAATGCTAGGAGTGTGATCGGAACCCAAATTCACCAGATGATGTCTACGACGAAACGTGCATTGTTTTATTTATACGAAATGACCAGTAGATGTCTATGGAATGGTAATTTTGGGGAAATGACTTGTCTACGAAACGTCTTGTACGAAATGTGTTTTTTTACGAAATGCCCCAAAATCTCAATATGCCAATTTGTGCACAATGTTCTTAGCTGATATTAGACGCCTGCATTGATCATTTATATAGATTTTAATATAATTAATTAGTCCCCCTTTAATTCGTCTGAGGTCAGAGGCGCCTATCCCATGATACTCATGATATCCCATGATGGCTTAAAAGCCTATTCCGGGTCGACGTGAGATGACCATCATTATGGCGATATTTATGCCGACTGACAACTATGCGGACAGACAATTAACAACTATGGAATAAAAAATTTACAACTGTGCGGACATTGGTATGACTGATGGTGTGGCTATTTGTTGGTGCTGTTCAGCCGTTGTCGTTATTTGTGGAAGCTGAAGTGAATGCTAATCAATTGCCACAATATATAGCTACAGTTCAGTGCAGAAAATGATGTGCGGCTAACATCGGAAAAGTATAAAAATTACACTTGAAGCAAGGATCGGTGGTAAAGATTGGAATTTCATCGAGGATCAGAGGGCGTTTTCTGCCACTTAATCATAAATACTGGCCACTTCTGGCCGGTTGCGATCAACAATCATGTCTAGCATTATATACTTACATGTGAAGAAGATAACCTGTTCCTTCTGTCGGCGCTTTCTGTCAAAACTTGGAATTTAAAAACCGCATTCAGCCAAACTTGTGTGTTAAAATAAAATTCCACCGCCTCGCGTTCCGAAACTTTCGGTAAATTGAAGCGTCCGCTTATCCACTGTGAAATCGTCTTATACCATACATGTTGGCGGAGATAACTTATAATGATCAGCAACAATTTTACAATTTTTTTATGATGCTTCCTCCTTCCTGTCCGTTTTTGCGAAAGCGTCTTTGTTTTGTCTCATTACCGAAGCAAATAGAGCTGTATTGTTTCGACGAAACAATATCTATCATTCCCCGTCTGCTGTTTCGATTACTTCCCAGGCAATCGTTTCCTCCTTCCTTGGAAGAAACCGTTTCCGTCTCTTTGTTGATTTTTATCATCTTCCTCAGGAGGTTTTTTGCCGTTATTGGACCCAGACGTCTGATATTTGTCCCATCTCTAATAATAAATTACTATTCGCTTCACTAGTGCCAGTAAAATTTTTCTCATATTTTCATGAAAATGGTGTAATTCGGTTAAAACTAAAATTTGTTGTTTAATCTAGTTTCTACTCCCTTATAACCTGATTAATTTTCCCTTGTCCTTTTAATGAGACCTGCTTTTCAAAGGTCCTTTCTGTAATTTATCATGTTTGTTACATCGCTCTGCACCGGCCCTTGCTGTGATACCTTGTTTTTATGCCGGTGTAGACGTTGTTTTGGTTTTAATAAACTTTTATTAAAATATAATAAAAAAATGATCAGCAACAAACATTTTCACAAAGGTTTTTTTCATTTTCCCACCAATGACGTTTAAATAATTTTTTCTTTGATGTCTGTGAAAAATGAATGTGTCAACGATGTGCATATTTTTTGCGGCAGTACAAAACTACAGAGTAAGTATAGTTTTCTTGCTCATGTTGCGGAATAGAAGGAAAAGTTTATCGATCTATGATCGTCAAGTTTGATTTTTCCACGTTGTGTTTACTGGGGTTCTGCGAGGATCCACCAGCCCGTAGCATTTGAGTTTCCTTGCCAGACGATATCAGACACAGGCTCCAGATTCTGGATTCAGCAACTTCACGAACTTGTCGTGTATATTACCACGGAAGACCAGTTCCAAGTTATCTATTATTTTATTTAAGATCAAAGATATTTCAACGCGACTAAAAGTCGTTGTCCCTGGCATAAACAAACAATGTTACAAAAGTTCATACCTTACACACTGTGGCGGCATCTAGGTTTCTTCTGGTGGAGCAGTCAGTGTTCTTTCAGGAGCCAGGAGACAACTTGTCTAAGCAGTCAGAAATTGGTGTTTATATTCACCAGATTTCTGATGCAATACTTGGGGGTACGTGACGACCGTCAGCAGTTTCTCTCCGAACTCAGGGAAACTGAGAGAAAGTACCGTGACGTGGCAGTCGATATTTTGTAGACTCTTATACTGCCATGCAGACTGTCGGTCAGTCTGCATGCAGTCCATGGAATCTTTGCTCTAAATTAGTATTCCGCCGGGCGCCAGTTAACCGGCGGAATGTCCCGGTGACTGATGCAAAAATACAAGTCAGTGTCCTCAGTTATGATTTGCTAGACAGTTCGAACACAAACATCCCAGTAATACTGCCGAATGTTATTGTCCCTTCTGTCAACAAATCCTCAAGTGTTACTGCTTTGTTGACGATACTGGCTCTCAAATGTATGCCTGGTATTGCCAACAGAACATCTGGCGTGTACCCACAGAGTACGCCTGTACTCTGGTCGCCAGTTTATACAATTCCATGTAATTTCATTATATTGTTTAATGCTGTCCCAAAACTATGAAACTCAGCGTAAAAGTTAAATAAACTCGCGTCTAATGAAGTCCCCAACAAAGTCCCCAAGAGCTCGAGCTCTTACCCGAGCTGACAAGTATCGTTAACCCCATGTGGGCTCACTTCGCAACACTCAGAACACTCTAAAACCTGTTGGGTTAAAATTCAACCCAAATGGGTTCATATTCATACAGCCCAGTTGACTTAGGTTAATCTTTAACACAACTGATTTCAGAGTGTAAACAGCAAGACGTTTGATGAAATGAAAGATGTTACGTTGTGAGGAATCGTCGCATGAATGCTAGAATGCCCTATGTCCCAAATGGGACATAGGGCATTCTATCACTCAAGCGACGTAATGTCAAAGCCTAAGAGCCTTCAGGTTATCAAACGTCATGGATTGGGGGTGTTATCGCGTTGACTGATTTCACGCAGTCTGGGGGGGGGGGGGGGGGGCCTTTTTGGACGGATACATTTTTCGCTGACGTTGGAATTCAATTGAACAGAGGTCATAGAGAAAACCTCAAGTGACGGGCCTGAGATTGCCCAAGGTGGAACCCATTAACATTTCTTTTGCTTCTTTTAAATTGAAAGAAAAGTTGAAAAAAACATGTACTTGAGAACAGAGGTTTAAGAAGTGAAGCTCAACGTACATTGGGAAGGAGGGCGTGCTGGGGTGTGGGTCAACTCGCTCCTCTTAAAAAGTTGAAATAATTTGTAGGAAAACATCTGAAACCATAAGCCTTTTTTAATCCCATTTTCCCCTTAACAATTCTTGGCGATCATTAGTATCATTTATTGGGAAAAACGTAACAAACCGCAGCACAAATAAAAATAAAATAAAATAAAAAAAACAAAACAATTCCAATAAAAAAATTCCAGTAACATATTTCAGCCCCCAACTGTACATCAACGGAATTATTAAAGTTCTTTGCAAATCAAAGACTAATGGTTCCAGTTTGCACTAGTTATGTCCAGTCTCTGCACAGTTTCTCCAAGGGAATTCCAGAAATCCCATCAAGCAGTGGCGTGGCCTGCAGGCCAGGCTACATGAAGAGGGGGGTGCAAAATATTTATCACCATTCTTCATTTCAGCCAATGCCGAGTTGAAAGTGAATGTAGGCCTACAAGGACTTTCCCGGTGAGAAATTTATTTATTTATTTTATTTATTTATTTATTTATTTATTTATTTATTTATTTATTTATTTATTTATTCATTGGGGTTTAACGACACTTTCGACAGCCAGGGTCACCTCGTGTTGGGCAGTTTTATGGGTGGAGGAAGCCTGAGTACCCGGAGAGAACCGCCGAGCAACTGTCAGATGTTCAGTATTGTTTGCCTCTAGGCACTCTCCCATAAATTGAAACAAGGCAAGACGTAAACAAATTTTGACAACCAAAAATAATTTAACACTCTATGTCAAGATCGATTCGAATTTGTCCGAGTTAAGGGTTAATGGTCAGGGATTGTAAATAATTAATTTGATACGTTTGCTTGTAAAAGCCGCAAATAGATACTGAGTACAAATTATTGAAGGCTAATTAATTAACTATTTGACCAGGTGGGTGTTTATCTCTCATTGAGAGGACTAAATGGTTCCCTGCTGCGACGTTTAAAAATACGACGCAACTTATCTCTGAAAGTCCCTAATAGTAATTCGTTACTGTCAGCCGCAGATGGTGTTCCACGCTATGTGACCCTCAAATAAGTGTCATCCCCGTAGTTCTAAATGTCAGACTCACGAGCTTACAAAGAGATATCTCATCTATCTTAATAACGGTGTCCTATTTCACAGAGGAACCGACTTAATTATTAATTAGACACGAAAATGCTATATAATGAGAGACTGATCATCGGTAGTCAGTCGACCTCGGATTGAGTCAGTAATCCGTCGGAAAGAGGGCTCGGGGCTCTAGCCATTAGGGCTGTCATTTGTAGAAATTAATTGTGGAGACTAAGCGGGCTCCGTTTAAGTAGGCGATCGGTTCCTAGGTTAAGTGACGCGACGATTAGGCGAAGTGTAGAGTAGTAAAGAGCTGTCGAGAGCTCGAACAATTAACTTATTCGAAGCTATTGAGAGCTCGAACAATTAACTTAATCGAAGCTGTTGAGAGCTCGAACATTTGATTTAAGCTAAGAGCTTAGAGTGAGCTTAGTTGAGACCGGCAAATTAGATGCATGGACTTTATTTGTTTAAACAGTATACGGAGATTGGTGTAAACGGAGACTGGTGTAGAAGGCGAGTAGTTAAATCCGTGGAGTGAAGTGACTATGATATCGAATGTGTAAAATTTAGTTAGACAGAGTTGGTTACAGTTGACTGACAATTCAGCGTATTAGGAGGTTGAGCGGCGTAAAATAGACAATACGTTATGTACGCAATCGCTTGAGAAGTGAAGAGGAAACCCAGGAGTGAGGAACAACCAGAATCATCTAGACAACAGCATCGAACACGGGGTACCCCGGAAAGAGCTCGAACTTTATGGGGGGAATCCATATGTGCTTTGTGTTTAATGTATATTCTTGGATTGTTCATTGATGCGTATATGTGAGTGCATAGTATTATTTTTATTTCCATTAAATTATACTCAAATGATCCACCGTCGGTTAACATTTTAAATATCAAGTCACGGACACCTTAAGATGATGAATCTGCCCCAACAGAAACCACAACACCGCGAGGCCGAGAGACGTATGTTCACTCGAAAGCCCGATTGTCCTCTCTGAGTACGGCCGAGCGCTAGAGAGATCATAAATCTCACTTATCTGCCCCAACGTGTTGTGACACTCTGCCAGTAAAAAACGATGATAGCTAACCACAGAGTCATGCATAAAAAAGACCTATCAAATTAACGGAAGGTGTCAAGCAGTATTTGATAACTCCAATGCGCAATGCGAAAACAAAATGAAAATTTTCTTAGTCATATATACTATTCCAAAAAAGTAGGGGATAAATGATAAAAGTGAGATATATGAAGAAATATATTTATATTTTCATCAAAAAGACTGTTGAGGCATTGGACTGTGACACCTGGTGAATGATATCAGCGATAGTTGGGTGTCTGACAAGCACACATTCTACGCATTGAGCTGTAGAAGACATGGGCGGTCATTCAGAGAATTTGCCACATTCAGTCTAAGACCTCAATACCTTGTAAATCCTTCGCGGTTCGCGAGTCAAACGGGGATCCGACGTGGCATACTCCTCACCAAACGTCCAATATCAGCTTGACTGATGTTATTCCATTCTTTCTGCAGTGCAGCGGCGAGTTCCTGGATATTGGTAGGGGACTGTTGGCGTTGTCGTAGGCGCCTGCCAAGCATATCCCAGACGAGCTCGATTGGTGAAAGGTCTGGACTTAGTGCTGACCAAGGCATTGTAGTGATGTTCTGTTCATGGAGGAACTCTGTAGCGACACGGGCCCTGTGTGTTCTTGCATTGTCATCTTTAAAAATGAATCGACGGCCGTGACGTCGCGCAAATGGCACCACATGAGCTGGTAACATGTTGTCACGGTAGTACTGTCCTGTGACACGCCCTTGGATGACATGTAATGTTGTCCTGCTTGTCATGGTTATGCCTCCCCACACCATAACCGATCCACCACCATATCGATCGTGCTGCCTAACGGTTACGTCATGGTATCCTTCGTTCCGCCGTCGCCAAACTCTGTCTCACCTGTCGTGGAAGTCGAGAGTGAGCCTCGATTCAGCGGAAAACATGACGTTGCCCCACCGACTATTGTCCCGGCGCTGTCGTACTCCACACCAATTACGCTTTGCTGCGATGTGACGTTCAGTCAAACGTGGAATGATTCGAGGTCGTCGGGCGTACAAATTCCAGCTGTATAGGCGATTTCGGATAGTCTGACCACTGACTCGCACATCTGTCGCTCGGTGCAGCTGCTGTCCAAATTCTGAGGCACTTTTATGGCGGTTACGTGATGCTGTGGTTCGGATGAACGGTCCTGGTTAGCAGTTGTCGCCCTTGGACGGCCTGACCGACGTTTGTCATCAACATTACCTGCCTGACGGTAGCGTGACCACAACCTGCTAATCACAGACTGAGTTACGTCGAGGATTTGAGCCACTGCAGTCTGTCTGTTGCCACCTTCCAACATGCCAACGGCGCTTAAACGTTCGCCACTTGTCAGTCTTCGCATGCCCCAAAAGTTACGTTTCGATAGGAAACTATTGATGAACGAGTTTATACCAAGAAAAGAACAATGAGCCCGTCCAGTACAAACGAATATTTCAAAACGTTCCCCACAGACATTAACGCGGCGCTCGTGCGAAACACCTGCACGAAGTTTTCGTGGCCTGGTGACATTCATGATGCACACTAAACGTGGAAACTTATTGATGTGTCCAATCACATGTATCCAATAGCATTTTCCGAAAATATCAACATCAGTTTGGATATCCCTTACTTTTTTGAATAGAATATTATTGGCCCAAGTCGGCCTCTGCCAAAAGACCATAGTAATTTTGTGCGTGTTGGGGTATGTCAGTACGTGAGTGCCGAAGATAATGTTAATAATAATAAAAATTTATTTAGCCTAAAATTCCATTAAAAATGCTCTTTGGCTGTACATAACGCTGACACATACATATCACACACTAAAAACTTTGGTCAAACGGATAGGCCCATGTTACTCCTTTGTCTAGCTACGTATGTTGTTTGAGTGTAGCTTTGGAGAAGATGACACAATGGCGGAGATGAACACGCGAACAGTCGATGTGATAGAGTAGGCGGTTGGCAGGAAGTTCCTGCCTACCGCCAGGAACTGTCAGGAGTTGTAGGTAGTTTAAGTGGTAGTCCGTGTGGTGGACTGATATATTACTTGACACATGTGATCACAGGATCGGGAATATGATGTGGTCGTTATTAAGTGTCATTCTGGGATCGGGCTCTTTGGTTTCCAGGTGCGGTGGGTGCGACATGAACTTATAGTAGTGCAGTACAGGGAAATGACTAATTTGTTCAGGTAGTGAAAATTGAAGAGACAGGGTATAGATCGTATGCTTAATTTGGAGGCAAGTAGCCTAATCCAAATCCCATCGAGCTATAGGATATCCCCTATCCCAATACCAGTACACTCGCCATATCGCCTCCCGATATTCATGTGCGCCGCTTGACTCAACGTCTTGCTTCTGTTCTATCTTTTCCTTGTGTCCCACACTACCCCCCCCCCCCCCCGCTCCCCACTATCCGGTCGTTGTGCACCCAAACCCCGCCCCACCCCACTCCGCCCTCTGCCCCAGCAACTTTGGTCAGAGTTACTTGCATTTATTAACAGCAGGAACCTGCTCCCCACATTGCTTTTGTGCAAATGAACAGCCGATCGAATATGATGATTGCAGTTATAAATGACCATCCAGGAATCGAAATTATTAAATGTCTGGTAAGGTAGATCTATATGATTGTGGCTGGGCAGTAGAGACTATCGAGGAAGTCGTTCGCGTGGGTGGTACAAATAGAAGAGGGATAATGCCTGTCACTCAGAGCAGAGTATACCCGCCCCAGGTCCCGGAATACTCTCCATCGTAATCCCAACACACCCATACATGTTGGCTGGCATAGGGGCCATTGGCAGCATTGACGGAGGCGTAGGATGTGTCATAAGTAGCCGAATGCACTGCTAGAGTAAAGTGAAACAACAAAAATCAAGCTTAGAATTTTATTACATTACGGGCCTTGATGAGTGTAATTTGTATCTAATTTTTTGTGAATTTTATTACATTATGGGCGCCTAACATTTATTACACGTTATTACATTATGGGTCGTTTTTTATTACATTATGGGTACGTATTACGTTACGGGCATGTTTTGTATTACATTATTGGCAGGTATTACATTATGGGCATTTATTACATTATGGGTCGTAGCACACGCAGTTCTGTACTCGTTGGAGCTATCAATGTTGTTGGCCAATGAAGTGAAAACTGTAGGGTCAATGTGTTGTTGTTACTCTCCACAGATCAAGAACAGACTCGTCTATGTACGATCGACGGGATTGCATTCGACTATTACACGTTGGTACTCGACGTTGAAACGGTTTTAAAAAAAAAATCGGAAGAGAACACACGTACTGGTGTGAAAGAGTCCATGATGATGAAAACAAATTATAAACATAAAACAAGAAAATGATTGTGAATTATGATTTTTTTTAATAATAAATACACACATATCACATCAAATATATTTAAATATTAGCGCTAAATATAGTATATCACAGTTATTGCTTCGTACACTGTCACACTGAACAAATGAGAAGGTAGTAAGAAAAGCGAATCAAAGGTATTCGTTGACTTCCAGATTGGGTTGGATGGTGACAACTTTTGTAGTTTGAATAAAATCTTTATAATCACTATGACCTTTCATGGGAGCACCAATGCATTGATTCCTGATTGGCAAAATACTCATTTCTGATTTTTGAAATCACTGACGGCCAAAGCAACTAAGAATCTAACCAATTCAGTATTGACTGGATTTGACCACGGACTCTGTTAACCCTTTAACTGACATGAAAAGCAGACGACACTTGCAAAAAAAAAAATTCTTGAATAACTAATTTTTTTCATTTTTTATCTCAAAAACATTTGTTATGACCCCTCATTGGAACGAGCTCGACGAGCTCGTTCCAAAGAGGGGTCATAACCTATGTTTTTGAGACAAAAAATGAGAAAATAATGAAAATTAACTGGCGATTTTTGTGAATAGCGCTGGCCCTTTTGGTCGTTACATTGGGTAGAGGATTAAAAAAGACTGGCTGAATTCCACGTTCGGGTTGATCAATCCACTTCTCCTGCTTCGACTTGGACAAGGGCATCGGAAGCATTCGAGAGCCGATGGCGGTGGAGGGGGTGGGGGGGGGGTGGCATGGGTATCAAAAAGGGCACCCAACTCTGGTTATTAGTTAAGACCGTATAGGTTTACAACTAATCATAAATTTAATATGACAACAGTACTGACAGTATATATAACGGCCATTGAGTGCAACAAGGTGTCATCTGCAATGTTAAAGCATTCCAGGTAACAACTTGTTCCAATCATAGGACGATATAAAGATTTGGAAATCATACCGCCGACAATATAGCGTCTTTGGTTGATGATTATCGACCAAATTCTCTCATTACCCCTTCCCCACGCCACCCATTGCCATAGACACACGAAGATACGTTAGAAACAAATGCGCGATAGTTTCTCTGTTACCGTTCTCAAAAAATAAAGTCCTTTCAACTAGAAAACTTCTGGCGAAAAAGGGCACGCGCTGCTCACATGCCCCCTTAGCCTTACTGCAAAGAGCAGCTTACCCCCACCCCACTCGTGGCGCCCTTGGGGTTTGAAATGATTGAAGAAGAAAAACAGACAAAATTGTGACCATACAGTTGCAGCTGAAAAGTTTTCAGAAGAAGTGGACCAAACCACAACCATCCCGTAGTTATTTAGTTATTGGTGTTTTCGTAGTCACATATTTCTGCATACTGGCTAATCAAGACCACGACAGTTTTACGGGTGGTGGAAGCCGGAGTACCCGGAGAGAACCACCGAGCAACTGTCAGCTCCCCAACATACTAATTCCACATAAGCAGGGTTAACATTGGTTTAAGACAAGTGCACCTCGACGTGCAGTACGCCTTAGTACACAACGCCACCGTGCCCCCACGTGGCCAATGGTGTGAAGTGTCTTGCCCAATGACACAACGCGGCTGCCACAGGTGGAATTCGAACCGAGGACCTCTCGGCTGGCAGCTTGCGCCTCTATCTACTCAGCAACCGCACCCCAACTATCCAGTGGCAGCTAAGAAGTCAGGTAAGTTTTTTTTAGATAATACTCCCCTTCTTCACGTGTACTTGTCAAGGAAAAACTTGACAACACAACCGCTTTGGTAACAAAACGTCTCCATTGTTGTAGAATCTTTGGTACAAGAGTTTACTCAAGAAAAATTCATCACGAGTCTGTCGAGCTCGTTCGCACTCTGTGGACTTTCTACGACCTCATAGCGTAGACATCTTCGTCTTTCTTCTCCGTTCCATGATTTCGATTTAATTCTGAAATGACGAAGTTCTTCAGAATGATCTTTGTTCAGCATTGGAACATAATTTTGTGGATCACAACATTCCTGAAAAAAGAAGAAATTCCTGTAAGACAAAGGCGTAAGGATCTAATTCTGATTAACATATAGAAGTTTAACCCACTGAACCCTGGTTGTATCTCCCATGTCAGTTCAATGGTAGAAATTGGAAGAGTCCATTTTGATTACTTAGGGGTAGACCAATTAATATTTTCAAAATGAAGCCTTGGGGCTGCACGTTAAGAATATTGGTTGGTCTTCCCCACACATTCACTTGGTAGTCATTCTACACAATGAAATTATGACGTATCATGTTCGTGGGCCGAAAAAGTGGCATCTCGGCTTCAAAGGGTTGAGGTAGAGTCCACTCGTCAACGATGCAATATTACGGATGGTCCGCAACAGGAAGGACAGTAAATTGTGACGAGAAAAAGCAGCACAACGCGATCAGTTGTGTCCAATTCAGGCCTCGTCTACCTGTTCACACTCGACTAGCAACAGCTACTAAGCAACAAGTCTTAATGGTTTACGATGTTCGTATCACACAATATTACTTTCTGGACCAATACTATAGAACGTTTACAATTGTATTTCCAAGAATTGTATTTTCTAGTTTTGACTTTAAATGAGTTGAAATGAATCTTTAGCGTTTTCAAAGATGTGGCAATTTGCCAGTTGGCAAATTGCCATATCTTTTAAAATGGTAATTTTAGTCCGTTATATTAATATGTATAAAATACAATTCTAAAACATACAATTGTAAATACAAGCTGGAGCCAACACTACAAAACTTTTACAATTGTATTTTCTAGTATTGTATTTTCTAGTTATGACTTTAAATGGGTTGAAATGATCCATTGGCATTTTCAAAGATGTGGCAATTTGCCAGTTGGCAAATTGCCATATCTTTTAAAATGCTAATGATTCATTTTATTCAGTTATATTAATATGTAGAAAATACAACTCCAGCAAATACAATTGTAAAGGTTTTATAGTATTGGCTCCTGGTCTTCTGCACAGTTGTATTTATTTATTTATTTATTTATTCATTTATTGATTTATTTATTGATGTTTAAGGTCACTTTCAGCGTCTTTCGCTATATCAAGACAACAACACAGGTATGAGGGCCAGTTTAATCAATTATTTGTACCTATAGCTGTCCACTTTAGAGAAATTGCACCCCAAGGGGTCCTGTTTTACCAGTCAAGCAGAACTCGTTTACCGAGGTAAACAAGCCCTGCTCCGCTTCCCAGGGTTCCCATTGGGGGTGTGTTTACTTGGACGCAGTCAGTTCTTTGCCTATCTATCTATATGGTCGACGAGAAGAAATATTAATTACCACAGATTTCGCGAGCATTTCGTGTAAAACTAAAACATTGTAAATCATTTTACATAAGAAGTCTTTTTTGAACTCAAGTATGGATAAACTATTAAGTTAAGATTAAAGGACCTGCTATGGAATTGGAGACCGAATTAAAGAAAGAATAATTTGAATGAAAAATACCTTATGATGTTCATAAAATTCTTTGTAGCCGCGGTCCAATAAATATACTTCTGGGAAGAAGAGCTCTGGGTATTTGTCAGCGTTCACATCACGATCTCTCCTCCTCAAATAACGTAACCTGTCGAAAAATGTTAAAACTTAGGATTATAAGAGGACACATAAAGACCGAGAAACGCCCCCAAATCACATCTGTAGCTAAAATGAAACATAATTACATGCAGTCCGAATAACCAATTACCGAATACTTTTGTAGTCATTGGAAACATTTTGACGAGCTCATTTCCATGAAAGGCCTTATCATTAATGTACGTCTCTGGGTGTGGGGCATTTGTTTGTCTTGAAATCAAATGATTCGTTTAAGCATTTCAGAAACAAAAAAATAAAAATTCTCTATCAAAGGCGCTACTCAAAAGCCTTCTTAAGTCGTAGAGTTCTTAGGTGCCCAGTTAACATTTAATAATCCATATTTATCCATCAACAATTTGTTTGTTATATGACATTATATGGCTGTCAATTTTCACTTCTTTGTTTATTTTCTTCTTTGTTTGTTTGTTCACGCACTCTCTGTTTTGTATTTATACAATAATAATATAATAACTCTTTGTCCAGCCGCTGATTTGTCGCGGTTCTCAGACGAGAAGGCCTTGGTTACCCCTGTACTCCCAACTGCCTCCCTATTCCCATGCTTCTCCTCTCCTCCCAACACTCGTAGACGAACTGCTTGATGACATCCCTTGCCCCATTCTTCCCAATCTCTCCGATTAGCATATTAACCCTCTCCTTTGAGTCTCCCCCTAACCACATGTCCTTCATTCTCCCATCCCACGTCCCCATTATACTCCCAGTGAATCTTTTTCTTTTAGACTGGTACTTTGACCATTCTAGAAGAAAGTGTTCCAGGGTTTCCACCATGCCCAAATTACACATCTGGCACTCACTTTCACTGTCTTTTCCCTCAGCTCCAGGGATCGCGACCTCATCTTGAACAACAGTGACCCCCCCCCCCCCCCCCAAAGGTGCCATCAAGGTACTCTTCAAAACCTGGCTTCTCTTTATCACGCAGGCCACCCAAAGACCTCTTTGATTTGACCCCCTCTCGCCAATATGTGATTTGATATCGGAGGAAATAAAGGAACATATATAGATCTGTTCACGGAATAATCTAATGTCAATTTTTAACAACAAAACTATCAAAATAGACAAAACAATTGTCAGGTGAAGGTAAGATTTATTTACTTACAGTTTAGGTCCTCTCTCTGAAGAAAATTCGCAATGGAATATCAACACTGTTCGTCTGTAGTTAGAGATGTTCTCTAAAATACATTCTATCATATCTTTTGTGTAGAAATTCTTTGCTCCCTGAAAAATGTGATTTCTCGAATTGAATTTTGATTAAATGACACAAGTGTCTTTAAAACTTTCTAACAATGCTCCCAAGAATATTTTTCGTTGTCGCTGAATTTTGAAACGAAAATATTATCGCCTGAACTTTGGTTTATGAACTACCGACTGAGTCACACGGGAGGGGGGGGGGGGGAGGGGGGGGGGGCGTTGGGTGTATGAAACGCGTAAAATGAAAGAGAAGTATTTTTGGTAGTTTTTGCAATTATTGTTTCCAGGGGCCAATACAATAAAACGTTCACAATTGTATTTTCTAGTTATGACTTTAAACAGGTCAAAATGAACCATTAGCATTTTCAAAGATCTGGAAATTTGCCAGTTGGCAAATTGCCATATCTTTTAAAATTCTAATGATTCTTTTAGTCAGTTATATTAATAAGTAGAAAATACAATGCTAGAAAATCCAATTGTAAAAGTTCTATAGAATTGGCTCCACGGCTCTATATTTCAAGAGAACAGATTAATGATGTGGAAAAACTTGTCTCTAGGTTGTCAACTCTACAAGCCCTTTATGAAATTAACACAACGAGTTGGCAAATAAGTACGTTTGGGAACCTCAAAATTGTTCCTTATTTTAGGAACTTGTCACGGGTAAATGATGCTAAACATAAAGAAAAAGAAATGTTAAACAAAAAGTGAACTTACAGCAATATGTCCTCCGTCGTATTCGTATGGATATCTGCAGTCAATGATGACGTAATTGTCGATGACATTATTATAAACTCCATTCATTAAATTGAACAGCTGAAAGTTTAGAGAAAGAACTGTTAGTGTTAGAACTCTATTGTTTAAACTTTCCTTATCCCCACAGCATTCAAATGTTTACAAATTCATTGAATTTTAAGTCCCAATCACGAGATTTAACTGGTCGAGTGCTAGATTATATTTTAGGGGTGATTTGAAAGATGGGTATTTTTTGTTTGTTCATAAATAATTGTTTGGTTACAATTTATTGGAGGGTGCCAATAGAACTATCCAATAAATTACAACAAACAATTTTATATATGAAATTTTTCTTCTGCTGAGCGAACATCAACTTCATCAAGCAAATGCATACAGTGTAAAGCCACTTTGCAATAGAGCCATGATAGTGGCTTCTAGCACTCAAAGAGTTAAACTCGTTTTTGCCATCAAAATGCTGAAAACAATCAATTCAATGCGTTAATTTATCTTTTTCCATACAACGACGTATTTAAACATACACAAATACAAATAACATGTGCGTGATTGTTCTACTGTGGAAAATAAATTAATATTTTTCAGAGGTTCTTTGAATTTAAAGTGTGGTCGAAGGTCTTTATTATTATGAGTTTTGAGAATAATACAACACAAATCACACTTCCTGAGCCATTACATTTCCAAAGTTGAGAGAGAGCAAATCGAAATTCTTTTTAACAAGTAGAATGCAGCTGTCTAAATGCTAGAAGCCCATATTTGGCTTCCATTCTGAAGTGCGGGTTCCGTACCTTGAATACTTCAAATTCTATGGATGTACTCCATATTACCCCTTGAAGTG
The DNA here is from genome assembly GCA_031216915.1 of Pictodentalium vernedei. NCBI lineage: Eukaryota > Metazoa > Mollusca > Scaphopoda > Dentaliida > Dentaliidae > Pictodentalium > Pictodentalium vernedei. Next base: position 436,806,942 of record CM062294.1, read on the forward strand.
AATTTATTTAGTCCAAAAGGATATGCCTTGCTGCAATTTATGGTAGAGTGCCTACAGGCACTCTACCATAAATTACACCAAGGCAAAGACATGTAAACGAATTCGATATTCTACCAGTCAAACAAGAAGTTTTAAAACAGGCAGGGGAAGCTGAATAGGGAGTCTTCCTGTACAAAACATTAATGAAGTTGCTATAACCCGAATTACTCTGGTCTTGTCTGACTCGTTCCGTACGAAACGGCACCATGAAAATCCATGGCTTTGTTTTGTGAGATAAAAAATACACCTTGGTTGGGGGCTCTCGTGAGTCGTCTCCAACAAATCTCGTATTACATGCTTATGGCAGTGCCTCAAAAAGGAGAACGATACTTTTACAAACGGTAACTTGTACACGTTGGAGATACAATGGCGCTGAGTCCCAAAGCTCACAGCACGTTAGAGTTACACATCCTTCAAACTATAATCTACTTCGAGCTAAACTCTCGCTGTTTTCGGTTATTTGGTAGGATTGCCTGACATTTACTTATCGACGTTTTGTGGTTCTTTGGTTGGTCAACATTTTTCGCCTGAAAACGCGACACGATGTAATCCAGTTGAAAGTGAGGTCGGGGAATGGGTCGGTCGAGTGTATATTAGCTTGATAAATAATTTATATTTACCGTTTGGTGTGAAATACACTTCAGATCTCTATGTTTTCCTACGGTCGTCGGTAAGTTGTGTACCTAGTGAAAAGAAAATTATTTCATATTAATGCTAGGGGAATCGTTGTAACCTGGTATATTACGTACACATTCGCAAAGCGATAAATCTGAGTTGGCGCCAGGAATCACATACCGCTGAAAAATGTTTTCCTAATTTTATTATTTTTTTTCTTATCGGATTTTAACGACACTTTCAGCAGCCAGGGACACATCATGTCGGACAGTGTTACAGGTGGAGGAAGACGAAGTGTGCGGGGAGAACCATCGAGCAGTGGCGAGCAACTGTGGGACTTCTCGATGCACTAACTCTGCACAAGCGCAACTCTGTCGCCACGCCACCACTTGGGCAATCGGGATTAAGTGTCTTGCCCAAGCACACAACCCATTTACCACTGATCATGACTGAACCGTAGACCTTTCGGTCAGTAGTTTAAGCTCTAACCCCTGAGCCACTGTGCTCCTTTCCATTATAGTTAAAACTTGTCTGGCTCACCAAGTGCTGTCAAACGAGATATAATTATGTATCTGACAAGTAATTTAGTTTGCACCCAGAAACTCGAAAAAAAAAAAACGTCTGTATCAGCCCTCCCGCCCCCCGTTCCGATTCTGTATCAGACAGATTCAATTTCTGGTAAACGCCGCACTAGCACATATATCCATTACTATTACACATTAAAATATAGTTCCTGAAATTAAAAAAAATTGACCAATTTCAACCCAATTTAAAATGAAAAATGGGGGAAACGGGAATTCTGTAACGGGATTGTTAGGTGAATGTATTATCATGACCATGTGCATGTCCTGTAATTTGTACCAGATTTGAGGTCGTGTTTACAAGAGGATCCCAACGCGCACTGACGGGCGCGTTGCGATCCGATTGTAAGCACGGCCGAGAGGGCGAGTTGCGATCCTATTGTAAACAAGACAGAGAATCTGATACAAATTACAAGACATGCAGATGGTTTTGATAATGTATATTTATACACGGTGTCCTATTTATATGAATATTGCTTAATTGAATTAATTGCATATAACTTTCAAACCCGAAACCATTTGTCATACCTTTAATACAATGCTGACTGTGGATTGCACAGAATGTATAGAACAAATCCAGGTTAATTGAATAAACAATATTCTAATCCATCGAAAATATCCACTGCTTGCTCCCAAATTCTTCACATTCCTCTTTGGGATCAGTGTCACTGATCCCAAAGAGGAATGTGAAGAATTTGGGAGCAAGCAGTGGATATTTGATTCCAGTTTAAGCTTTTAAACTCTGATATCTTGTTTGCCTCAGCTGTACGAGCCCTGTCATACAAGATATCAAAGAGTTCTAACTCAATTCTTCAGAAAATGTAGAAAAAATTACCATTATTCTCTCATTAATTGAATATTTGTCACAGGTAAAATGATTATTGAATTAACGGGCTTGCACTGCATTTTTAAAATAACTAAATACAATAAGCTTGAGAGTGAACGGGGATGATAAATTGTAATATGACGTCACGACTCACCACTGTTCCATCTCCAAGCAGGTTATCATTGATAGTCATGTCTTCTAATGAATTCATAATTCTATCATTTTCGAGGCTGTGTTGAAGAACTAATTGTCTCTTGTGTGCAGTTTTCTCCCTTGTTGCGCCGAAACAGGGCGATCCTCTGAGCAAGCTGTCATCAAAGGATTTACATTGTTTGAAGAGACGTTTTCTGATCTTGAACTGAAATAAAGAAATTTGAGATTTTTAAAAATGTTTGTTTGCTGGGGTTTATGGCACTTTCAACAGCCAGGGGCACTTCGTGTCTGAAATTTGTACGGGTGGAGGAACCCAGAGTAGCCGGAGAGAACCACCAGTCAGCGACGAGCAACTGTCCGACTCTTCTACGTCATACCTCTTCACAAGCAGACATAGAAGCGATTGAAGACGTATAAAATATACCCATAGTAGCTTGGTGTACCAAATGTTCGCCACGAGTGGTAAAGGGGTGTTAACCGAAAGCCTTTGGCGCGCGGTTAACACCACTTCACCACGAGTGGTGAACATTTGGTACACCAAACTACTTTAAGTATATTTTATTCATATCATGATCGTCAGATTAATAAGAGTTTAAATGTTAAATAATACAATATTCATACGTGAGAATCTGCTTTTGTTTACATGAACACCGATGGGCGGTACCTCCGCTGTCAATTGTATCGCCCAAACGAAATGGAAAAAGAAGCATGCAAATTACGGGGCCTTTTTCATTGTAATAACATAAAAACACACTCTTTTGAGGAATGTGTGCTTTATTAACATGAAGAAAATGCTTGTTTGTTAATTTTTGGTATCTTATGAGGTAAATTCATTTAAAAACGTTCTAAATAATTGTGGATTTCATTTCACTCTTCGCGAGGAGACGAGCGATAAATTTAGGCAAGTTTGCATTCAAGTCGAGGTCACCAATGGTCAACTTGGATGTAGTTCCACTGTAAGTGTAAATTTTAACTACTGAAAACCCATTACTGGCGTGTTCACCGCGGTTGGTGAGTAAAGCTAACATTTATGTCATAGGCTTTTATAAAGTAGAATAGGTAATCATGGTACAACAATGCACCATCGACGTGCCGTACGCCTTAGTACACAGCGGCTACGTTTCGTAGGCAACACATTTTCTTATTATTCAAAATGCTTTTACGTGCGTTGTCCTCTAGTCGAGTTTGGCAAAGGGTCAAGCATTTACCCGACGCGCACGATATCAAAATTTATTTTAATTTAATTCAAAATTTTCAGCCCAAAAAGAAGAAAAAAAGTAAAGTCAACAAAACTATATCACGTGAGTCGAGTTCGTTACGATGAGTGGCCACATGATATGGCTTTGTTGAAATTTGTTGAAAACATTTTTTCAGCTCTCAATTTAAGCATGCGGATGCAGTCGATTTGATAGGTAGCGGGTAAAGTATGAATGGAGTGGATAACTGCTGCAAGGTAAGCTTTTAATCGCACGTATATTTACTAATTCTGCGGAATAACTAAAGGATCGTTATAGTAACTTTAAGGTAAAGAACCACCTGAGTTCACCCGGTGGTCAATTAACAGAAAGTAGCCAGTTCGAACATCCCGTGCTTTTTACTGTAAGAAAAAACAGTACGAGATCCTGGGTAAGAGACAGGAGTTGTGGTGAGAAAAGGAGAGTTTGAGAAGACTAACACCCTATACAATGGGATGATAAATGTTTCTTTCTACCAGTGGTTTGTTCTCTTTTGCTAATATGCGAAACAATTAATTAGGAAAACAACAGTTATTGTCCCATCAAAATTGGTAAAAACTAATACAGAGCTAAATCCACTTACCGGCCTTGTTTCGTTGTTTTTCAACAGTGTGGTTGTTGGAATATGTTTAGATTCAGCTGTTGGTGTCAAAACCTCCGACAGAGAAATATCTTCATTATCATCACCAAATAAGGTAATGGGTTTCGTGTACATTATTGGGCTATCTTGAAACATACTTTCACTGTAAACAGTCAAAAAATGAAAAATTTAATATTTGACCTTTTTGTCGGTACTGCTATCTGGCGAATCGTATTCAAAATATAATCTATGGTATATAGAAAACTTGAGAATGTGAAGAATAGTTACTTACTGGCGCTTAGTGTTACTTTCAGAATCTGTTGCTGTGTCATGCCAGCAACAAAAGCATAACGTCAAGTTTACACAATCGTTAATACCTATGGTGCGCACTTTAAGACGTCCCTCCTCAGACCTTCGCTAATCGGTGTTATTTTACAGTTGAAAGAGATCTTGTTTACTTTGTGAATGAGCACTGCACGACTTCTCGTGTTACCAAGTATGCTTAAAGGTGTAGTCCTTTGAATCCTGGTGGTATCTCCTATGTCAGGTGGATGGCAGCAAATGGAAGAGCCCATATTCATTATTTCGGGGTTGACCAATTCATACTTTCAACGTGCAGCCTTGAGGCTGCACGTTGAAAATATTGCTTGGTCAACCCAACTCATTCACCTGCAGCCATTCTTCTTAATGAAATTTTGATGTATCATGTTTCTGGGCTAGAAAAGCGCGCTCACGTGTTCAAAGGATTAAGCAAAAATAAATAAATAAATAAAAACTTTACGAAATATCGAAAAAAATAAACTCAGGAAGATTTTTTTGAAAATCTCTTAATGTAATAAATATACCATAATAGCTGCTGAAGACCGCGAGTCAAATCCGACGGCTGAGACATCGAGTTTGATAAATCTGATGATGCCATGGAGACGGAAAATGCTTACTTGGAATAATTATGCCATCGAATAATCTATGCATTCATTGAGATAAATGCGCATTCGTTAATAACCCAGGGGTAGTGTAGCACGAGCGTTCCAAACCTTGCTGTAAAATTACAAATGACAAGTTTCTAGTCAATGCAGATGATGTAGTAATTTCTATTATCACTTAATCACCACCAAATAGCTTATTACAGAAAATATCGTTCACAACACGTTTAATATGTGAATGACGTCAGTAGTCAACGTCGTAACGTAACTGTCTACCGGGTTATTCCACCTTTCCCAGCAGGCTGATTGTTTGTAGTAGGTGTTAATCCACTATAGTTTGTTTCTTATTAAGTGACAACTTCTTACCCAGCAGTGTTGAATATTAGTTATTTTTCATATTTTATAAAATAGTGCTGTGGTTTTTATAAATGTTGTTCAATATATTTAAATTAATTTTATCTAAAATTCAACTTTTGTTCCGTGTTTAACAGTGCTGTGGTTTTTATAAATGTTTGTTCCATGCATGTTGTAAATATCACATAGAAACAACGGTGCCATTGTAATTATTTCCCAATATTCCTGTCAATATTATTGAACGGATGAATAAATAAATATATTTCACTCTACTTGAGTTGTTCATCTCTAATACGAGCTATAGTCGGCATTTCTTTCTTCTTGCGGATTATTCACACCTTATCAAGAATAATAGCTGCTGGGAAAGGTGGAACATCCCTGTCTACCTAATACAAATATCAGACGACATTGGCAGGAAACACCACATTTGGTTCCACATTTGAAAAAAAAACTTCAACAATGTTAGAAATACAAGAGAAATGGGAATAGGTGCTGCATGGAAGAGGAGAATTTTCAAAACAGCGTTTTCCAATAAAAAAAAATATTTTTGTTTCAACCACAGACCACGGTTCTTTTCTTCATGCAAACTGAATGGTTCTTCTTGCTTAAAGTTCGTTAACGTTATGAATGAACCCTTTACCCAATGTAATAGCCCAAACCGGGCAGCGCTATTCTCAAAAATCGACAATTAATTTTCATTATTTTTTCTGTTCCATCGAGGTTCTCCACAAAACCTGGCGCATATTGTTTGTATAACCCGTCCAAAGAGCTCTTCGCCCTGAATTTCTTCTCGGAATTGTTCTTAAATGATGTGTTCAAAAATCATTGTTTGTTAACACTTGGAGAAACGGACAGGGGGCACCCTTTTCCTCTGGAACAGAAATAATCCGAGCTTTTGAGATAAAAAATAAATTTACCTTTGTCCTTTGAATAGCATCTTCGAAACTGGTTTGCTGTATCAAGCTAAGTTATTGTTGTGAAAAATGTTCTGACCCTTGGACATGTGTTTTGCGATCTGATGAATACTTTAGAAGTTTGAGTTTATATGTCGCGGAACAGAAGCATGTTTACTGACATCTAGAGCACTAGTATATCTCAAGTGTAATGTTTTCACAATACCATTGGACATTATCAACTGATAGCATTGTTTATCTACCAAATGTGATTACTCAATTCTGTTGTTTTACTAATTTGACAGTCTAGTAGCAGACTTGATTAAGAAATGGTGTTAATAAGCTGTCTTAGTAGTACACTTGTCTGGAGTTGATTGTTTTTACCAGACAATACCCTATCAGTATATGAGATAAAACTTTTTTCATTCCTCAGTTAAATTTGAAAAACAGGAAATTTACCACAAAAATGAATGAATGAAATTTCAAAGCCTGCAAAGACAGTTACAATGTGGATTCACTTCCATTCAGTTTATTCACCAACCATTTTTTATGGTACATGAGGTTTTCACATGGGGTTACAAATACATGTATATGTATAATGAAACACGATAATACTTCATATGTGTTCACTTGCCTTTGAAAATTGCTTTGGTATAAAAAAACTAAGTTAAAGGGAACTTTTTCTTCATAACAGACCAATGCTCCACTCGATATCTGAAGGGCTCTCAGCAGTGTGATTGCAAACGCGGAATAGAGAATTTCGACCGGTGGTGCGATCTGGGGAAAATACTATAAAACTTTTACAATTGTATTTTTTAGAATTGTATTTTCTGGTTATGGCTTTAATGGGTTAAACCTTCACCCAATGCAACGGTCAAAAAAGGCCAGCGCTATTCTCAAAAACCGCCCATTAATTTTCATTATTTTTTTCATTTTTTGTCTCAAAAACATAGGTTATGACACCTCAATGGAACGAGCTCGTTCCAATGAGGGGTCATAACCTATGTGTTTGAGACAAAAAATGAAAAAAATAGTTATTCAAGAATTTTTTTGCAAGTGTCGTCTGCTTTTCTTGTTAGGTAAAGGGTTAAAATGAACCATTTGTATTTTCAAAGGTCTTGCAATTAGTCAATTGGCAAACTGCAACATCTTTAAAATAATAATTATTAATTTTAGTCATTTTATATTAATAGGTAGAAAATACGATTGTAAAAGTTTTATAGTATCGTCCCCTGGTCGAAAATCCGTCCGATTTGCACTCCACAAAATTATAGATCAACTATTGTTAAAGAGATGCGAGAAAATTTAGACCATATTTTCATTATTACTTATTCGGTAGGATGCAGAAATAGCTAATTTCACTCGAAACTGCTCGACTAATTGAATTCATTATGCACGATAGAGTAGCCAAACTAAAAAAAAATATGCCTCATAAAGGCAATTCAATTAAAAAAGGAACCCTTCCAAAACCCTAAAGAATTTTAAACTACCAAGAATTTAACCAAACCTCATTCTCCAAAGTCATATTTTAAGTACAAAAACCAAAAGGCTAAAAACGTTATATATTATTATGTGGGGATCGTAGGTGGTTACACCGATGAAAATGCTATAACGACGAACCAGATAACGTCCTTTTCTGTGATGCCACATATTACATCACATTCTCAGACAATCAAATGTGCTGGAGAGATTGATAGTTGCTCGCCCCTACTTGGTGGTTCTCTCTATTAGTACTTCCGCTTAATCCACCCGTAAAACTGTCCGCCGCAATGTGATTTTGTCTGTTGAAAGTTTCTTTAAACACCAACAAACAAACAAGCAAACCTGCATGCAATTATTCCCTAGTCATCTTCATTTTGTGTAGATGTTATTGTTCATCTAAATATTTTAACCGTTTACCTTACATGAAAAGCAGACGACACTTGCAAAAAAAAATTCTTGAATAATTTTTTTCATTTTTTATCTCCAAAACATAGGTTATGACCCACTCGTTGGAACGAGGTAGACGACCTCGTTCCAACGAGGGGTCATAACCTATGTTTTGGAGACACAAAATGGAAACAAAGAAAATTAATTGGCGATTTTAGAAAATAACGGTGGCAGGTTTTTTCCGTTACGTTGGGTAAAGGGTTAACCATCTTTCAACCCGAATGGGTGAAGTAGACGATATGGATTGATTCGATTGAAGGGACAATTCATTGGTCTAATGCAATGGAATATTTTCGGATAACGTATTTCAGGAGTGCATGTAAATTGAAACATACGCATGCTTTCTAGTGTTTCAACTCTTTATGTAATCATGTGGCATGTCGTTGGAAAATTGAGGAGCTGCACCCCTTATTTTGACCTCTTACGACGTCAGGACTCCCCTCCCCAACCGTACCATGAGCGACAAACACTAACACAAGATCTGTCGTTCTATATAATTTACCTGATAAGTCCTCGGTCAAGTAACATGTACAACGATTATTCTTACAATGTAATTATTATCCAAAGAAGTCAACGATGCTGGAAAAGGATGATTTGTAATGTGGTAAAAAATGCAAATATTGTGCTTTTATACGGGTAGAAGAGAAAGACACTTTTAATGAGATCTTTGAGTATTAATATATTTTGTATAATTATGTTGTTTCAATAAGACGAGATATCCTCAGTTAATGCGTGTTGGTGCTGTGATCTGTCAGTTTATTGTGTTGTTTTAAGAATTTGACAGTCTATCAGTCAAACAAATCTTCAGCCAGTAGCATGAAGTTGTTTCAATGATAACATTGTCTGGAAGGTGTTTGATTGTTCCAAAGGATTCGTAATAATTACAAACTCAAACTTTCAACAAATCCTCCCCTGAGTTCCAATGTTTTCTATGTGCCAGTAGGCACACAGAACACACTGGAACTCAGTTGATGAAATGCACTTCCTCATGTTGACTGTTGTAAAAACTTAATAAAAAATTATGTAGTTTTCAATTTCAACATGATTTTTTTTAGTTTTTTACAAGTTTATTGCAAATATTTCATTCATAAATTTTTGTTGCTTTCGCTTTTAAAGTTTTAAAAGCTTTCATGAAAACTCTGTCATTAAGATCTGGTATTTACAAGTAAATACACAAATATAAGACCCGGACGAAATGTTTCACATTGGATTGGGGGCGGAGGGGGACTCGCCCCCCCCCCCACCCCCATCTTCACCTTCCCCGAAAAATGCCAACCTTATGAATATTCATATCTAACACACCTAAGACAGGTTCATATACTCTCAGACGATATTTATTTATTTATTTATTTATTTATTTATTTATTTATTTATTTATTTATTTATTTATTTGTGTTTAAGATCACATATTTCTATACAATGCTGAACCCTAACCGCAACAGGGCTATACTCATGTTTATACTCATGTTGCCTATTTTAGAGGACTTCCATCCCAAGCACTGGTCATTGAGTCCTATTTTACCAATAATAATAAATCTTCGGCCTTCCGCTGATTTCTCGCGGTCCTCTAACGAGGAGGCTTGCATTAACCCTATACCCCACCGGGGTATTCCCCCCACTCTCTCTCTCTCTCCTAATCTCCAAGCATTCAGTAAAAACGTTCATAATTCCCCCACTGGCACCTTCTCGATCTCCCCAGCTATAACATTGACCGTTTTTCCTCATCCAATTATCCTTCATATTTTCATCCCATTTTTCCATTAGTTTCCCGAGGAGTCTTGTTCTTCTAGGCAAATATATGGGGCATTCTAAAATGAAGTGTTCCAGGTCTCAGTTACACCTAAGTTATACATCCGGCACACTCTTTCCTCGCCTTTCCATATTCTGCCCCTCAACTCCAGTGACTTGGATCTCAGTTTGAACAACAATGACCACCCCCTCCAACAACGCTCCACCCAGGTGGCCTTCAAAAACTGGCACATCCTTTTTGTATAACCCCTTCAAAGAACTCTTGGTCATAATTCCAGCTCTCCAGTTTCTATTACAATCTTCAAGCACCCGCTCCCTTATAAAACCCCTCCCCTTCTGCAGTCCCGCTTCAAGATCTTCAGTCTCTATAGAGTAGTTCACCATTAGCTCCCTCGCCTGCTTTATCCAACCTGCCTGAATGTTATAGTTCCAAACATGGTTAAACAACGTTTTAGACCATCTGCTATTTGGGAGGTTAACCAGGTAATTTAGGTAGCATAATTTTCCTATATCTATTCTATCTTTAACGAGCATCCACCTTAATTCCCCTCTGACCGCTTCAAGTGCGTTTGCGTTACTTGATCCGGTTATCCACCTACCAGCATCATTTTCTAGATTCTGCAAGTTCTTCACTACCAATTGGTCCAAAGGGATCACATCCGTTCTATATGTTATACTTGGTAATCACACTCTCTCCCAAACAGTTTTTCCAACGAACATCTTGTTAAAGCTGTTTCCTCCCAGAAGGTTTAACTGATTGATTATTCTTTTCCCGTTTGTCTTAAGTTTGTCCGTATGCTTTCTGTATATACCTCTACCTGCAACACGCAGACTCAACCCCAAGTATTCATATTCGCCCGTTTCTCCCACTGTTGTATCCATGCTTTCCTCTTCGACGATGGAGAATTTACCCACCCTCCACCTTCGCGACTCATTTACCTCACGGCCCACAGGTATTACCTTGGTTTTGTTTTCATTAAGTTCAAGACACCATTCATCCCCGTACTTTCCTGTTAAGGTTAACAGTTTTTGTAGCACTGCTTCACACTCGGCTCAGCGTAGGAATAGGGAGGCAGTTGGTAGAACAGGGTAACCAAGGCCTTCTCATACGAGAACCGCGACAAATCAGCGGCCGGACAAAGTGTTATTATTATTATGTTGTCGGCAAAGAACAGTTCTGAGATCTTTGTCTCTCCGACGTTTACCCCCTCTGCGCTTGCAATGGACTCGCCACCTAAATCCTCTATGTACAATGCAAACATAATCGGTGACAAGATGCACCCCTACGTAAGGCCTATCTCCATTTGGACCTTCTTCGTTGTGATGTTTCTCAGGTTACGTACACACTGCAAATCTTTGTACAGTGCTTTCGCGATTCCAACAAAACGTCCTCCGAATCCAAGGCTCTCAAATGTTTGCCACATTCCTTCCCTCCATAAGGGTCATATACATTTTTCACACCAAGAAAGTCCATAAATATCTTTTTCTTATTAACTTTCGTTGATTCGATCAGTTGTTATAGTGTAAACAAGTGGTCAGTGACTCATCTCCCTTTCCAGAACCCATTTTGGATTTCCTACAGGAATCCTCTTTTTTTGACAATTTCTACAAGCCTTCCATAGAGAACCTTGCATAATACCTTCCCAAAATTGCTGATATGCCTCTATAATTATCTAAAACTTCTCTATCTCCTTTTTAGTGTATGAATGTTACCGGCTTTCCTCCCCGTCTGGCGGCCCGTGTCAGGACCTCTTGCTTTGTGATGGCCATGTTAAATAGTGCAGTAAGATGCTCATATAATGGACCCCCTCCTCTTGTTAAAAACTCGTTGGGAATTTCATCAGTTCCTGCTGCTTTGCCATTCTTTAACTTGGTGACAGCATTTCGTATTTCTACAACCACAATTTCACTGCATACTGAGTTAGATAAATTTTCTGTACTATCCATCATACAGTCTGGAGGGACGCCTCTCCCCCCCCCCCACACCTTCTCTTCTGTCATTTACCCTCTCCCAATGCTTGATCAGTTCTACTGCTGCACTGTACAATAAACCAGATCTTGTTCGCCACAGTAAAAATGTACTGCTTTACTTCCCGGGGGGCTCCCATGGGGAACCCGATATATCTCAAGTCGCTTTGCAAAAGTTGCCTTCACTTTCTGACTATTTACCTCTTTGAACTCTAGTGGTATCGTCCATGCCAGTTCAATGGCAGCAATTGGGAGAGTCCATATTCATTATTTGGGTAGACCAATCAATATTTTCATCGTGCGCAGCCTCGGGGCTGCACTTTGAAAATATTGATTGGGTACCCCATACATTTACTGAACAACCATCTTTAATGACGACATGACGTATCATGTTCCTGGGCGGAAAAACAGCCGCTCGTGTTCAAAGGGTTAAGCTTGCATCCCCTAACAAAGGGCGGCGTATTTCCGACCCATGAACATATACTACTCAAAGTTTTCTAAGCACCAAGTATATCCAACAACCTGTTTTACGTTTTAGTAGAAATATTGTTATGAAAAGTATATATATTTTTTATTTAATTATATCTTTAATGATTTAAGTACAGAAATTAAGATTTTGTTTGTATTTGACATTAGTTTTTAGCTTTTGAATATGATAACCATGGAACATGGATATTATTGGTAAAAGAGGAAAGTTTTCAAATTTGTCAAAAAGTTGACGGAGCGAACTGATATGGGCTCAACATCAAGTATGAGACCCATTATTGTTAATTACAGCTGACAACTCCTTCTCATGCTTCCAATCAGGTTTCAGATGGTCCTTTGTGGATGTTGTTCCATTCTTGGACCAGCAAGGCACCAAGCTCCTGGACACTTCTTGGTTGGACTGGACGGACTGAAATTGCAAGCTGCAACTCATTCCAGACATGTTCGATTGGATTGAGGTCAAGGGATCTTCCTGGCCAGTCCATACGCTCAATCCCCTCCCTCTTTCTGTACTCCCGGGCAACATGGGCAACATGAGGACGGGCATTATCGTTCATCAGAATGAATCTATGACCCACTGCACCTGCATACAATCTGACGTGGGCATCCAGGATCTCATCAATATACCGTTGTGCAGTCAATGAACCACGGTCAAGGACACAGAGCTCTGTACGTCCAGCCCAGCCGATGCCGCCCAGACAATTATTGACCATCCACCATAGAGGTCATGCTCAGCAATGTTGGCTGCATGGAATCGCTCTCCTGGTCGTCTTCATACCTTAGAACGCCTATCTTTTTTTTTTCTAGGCAGTACCTTGACTCAACTGTAAAAGGCAGGTCGCCAATCTTCTCTGGTCCATCCAACGTGTTCCATGGCTCATTCATATCGTGCTTGACGGTGGTTCTGGGACAGCTGAATGCGAATACATGGTCTTCTCGATCGGAGTCCACCTTTGTGCAACCTTGCCCGGATAGTCTGCGTCGAAACATTTACCCCGGATGCATTCTGAAGGTCACAGCGAAGCTGGGTTGCTGTGACAAGCGGTTCCTACGGGCCCGAATGACCAAAAACCGGACTTCAACTGCAGATGTTGCCCTGTCTCTGCCACCACCATGTCGTTTGACTGGTGTGCCATACTGCTAAAATCTTGCCCAGGCTCTGATGATTACCATATGGTACACACCAAGGGTTTCACCAACTTGTCGATGAGTTGCCCCTTGTTCCACCATCCCACAGCCCGCCACATTTCTGCTTCAGACAAATGTCTTCTTAAATTTTCATTCGCCATATTCAATCATTAAATCACAAGGGTTTGTGTTGAAATGAAGACTGAATATCCTACACATCTCATGTACATGTAGACAGTATACGAAAACATCATGAAAATCAACGGGTACATGCTTTCCATGACTGCAATGAAAAGTCTGCCTACTAAGGAAGCTAATGTAAACACTGGGGACCATCTCAATACATTCCTCATTCATATCCACGAAAAATATCGCAAATGTGTCACAACAAAATTTCACAATGATGTGTCAAATATGTGGTGCTTAGCAAAGTTTGAGAAGTATATGTTTATTATTTTATTTGGGGTTTAACAACACTTTTGACAGCCAGGTTCACCTCGTGTGTGGAACATGATACGCCATGATTTCATTAAGTGAGATGGCTGCTAAGTGAATGTGTTGGGTAGACCAATCAATATTTTCCACATGCAGCTCCAATACTGCAGGTTGAAAATATTAGCTGGTTCAATCGCATACAATGAATACTTGATTTTTCAATTGTTGTCATTGATCTGACATGGAAGACACTTCCAGGGTTCAAAAGTACTCAGAACGGTCCAGTTGGCACGAACAGTTTTCTTTTCTCCAGAGAAGACTCCGAACGAACCTTCTCTTAGGGGACTACACACTCTTAGCACAAACGAGGTCAAATGAAATGGGTAAATATTTTATTCCCCTCCCCACACGTCAACTTCAGCCTGGCTTTGCCTCTGTTTGGTCAGTATATGTTTGGACCATGATGGTCTCGGACTTTTAGACTTGACAAGATTTATTTATTTATTTATTTATTTATTTATTTATTTATTTATTTATTTATTTATTTATTATGTCACATATTTCTGCACAATGGCCAATATTGACCGCAACACAGAGAGCAAGTCATGTTCAGTAATCGCTTATACTCCCGTTGCCCATTTTAGAGGACTTCCACCCCAAGCAGTGGTGATTGGGTCTCATTTTGTCATTAGAAACAAGCTTGTTTACCACAGTAAAATGACTGATTCGAGTTAACTTGACTAAATGGACTACTATACCATGTGGAGCTATCTTGGTTGGTTCCCTAAAAGTTGCACAGGAAAGATGGTAATTTGTCGGTACGCCAGAAAAAAAATGACACACATGCTACAGGATAATAACATATCGTCGGCTGAGTGCTAGAATGTTCTATGTCCCATAGGGGACATATAACATTCTAGCACTCAGGCGACGATATGGGGGTACGAAAAATAGGCACCCCTTTCCCACTGATTAATTGATTAATTTTGTTTTCAAATTTTATTTTCTTTATTTAATATTAATTTCTCTGTGTTTGTATTAACCCTTTACCTAACGAATCGGCCACACCACCCCCCCCCCCCCCCCCGCGTGTAATATGCAAATTCAGCAGTTGAGAAAATGTTATTTTTCAATAAATGTCAACAAAACCATATCATGTGACCCCCTCATTGGAACGAGCTCGTCAAGCTAGTTCCAATGAGATGTCACATGATATGGTTTTGTTAAATTTTTTGAAAAATTTAAAAAAATGGTATATAAAATAATAAATTTTGATGTCGACAGCGTTGGGTAAAGGGTAAAACAAATATCATTGTTCAGTAAACTTAACCTATTGATGTCAATATTGATAATTAATTTTCGGTTTGCAAACTTAGTGATGTTTTGCAGTTTAGATTATGATATTAACTTATAGAATTCCTTTCTTTGTAATATATATAGACAATATACATATAGTGTTTTTTTATATCTGGTTTATACAACGAGTTGAAATATAGTTAATATTTTCGAGGCACTGCCGAGAAAATATTAACTATATTTCAACGAGTTGTATAAACCAGATATAAAAAAACACTATATGTATATTGTTTTTATCTGATAACAAACAGCAGTTTCAATAGTTGAGGCTTATATTCACTTTTATGCTCATTCCCACGGGCCTCCGTAGAAAATGAGACAAAGCAAACGCGATCTTTTGGTTGTTGCTGTACAGGCAAAACCACTGGTTGCAGTTGATCTATTATTCATGTCTTTTTTAGCTCTTCCTGGCGACGATGATAAAGTGTATTCAATCGAGAAGTTTCCAATTTCCATTATTTATGGTCCACTTTTGTTTTTGTTTACAATTCGTACGAAACGTTTTTTTTCACGTAGCAGACGAACGTGCAATTGGAGCAGTACTTTGATCGTGGACGTAGACGTAGCTATAAATAGCGCATTACACATTACTGACAGTCTAGTAATTTCTACATAAGGTTTTGAACGAAGTAGGTTGCAATTATTTCTTTATTTCAGCAAAATAAACTGAAAATTTACATGTTTATACTTATAGAAAATATGTCATATATATTTCGATTAAATTTCACTTGCTCCTTCAACGTAGAATTCAAACTTGCATTACGAAGTTTATGAATGAATGAAAATGGAATCGAACGAGGTCAAAGGTCGTTCGCATAAATTATAATTATATACAACACCCGTTGTATATACTTCAAGTATATACAACGGGTGTTATACTCTATGGTTATCAGATAAAATGAAATCCCACACATATGTGATGTCTGTTTTATGCAATATTCCCCAAAAAAGGCTCGCTCATCAGGACAGTTGCTCACAGTACTACTAATTTACCACCACGTATTAATGGGTGATCGGACGGAAGGAAACAGGACACAAAGAAAAAGGACATAAAGGAACACTTTTGGATAGGACAAAAAGAAACAGGACAGAAAGAAACAGACAGAAAGAAAACACCTTTTCTCGGTATTTCAAACCAATAATTTATTTTTAAAAATTTGAATGAAAATTGTCCGAAAGACTATTTTAATGCAAATTAATGGAAAAATTATTTCTCAGTGTAAAAATATGTATATAGAGTAATCGCTTGACTGGACTGGCTACGCGAAATAATTCATGAGAGGTGAGGGACGTTGTACAAACACGTGTGCGTGAATGCGCACGAGTGTTTTACAATGTAGTCCCTCGCCTCGAATGAATTATTTCACGTAACCAGTCCAGTCAAGAGAATACTCTGTTTATTAATTTTCATTATTAACGATAATTATATTATTTAACCCTTTACCTAAAGCAACGGCCAAAACCGGTCAGCACTGTTCTCAAAAATCGCCAATTGATTTTCATTTTTTTTGTCTCTAAAACATAGATTATGACCCCTCATTGGATCGAGCTCATCGAGCTCGTTCCAATGAGCGGTCTTAACCTATGTTTTTGAGACAAAAAATTAAAATAATAATTATTCAAGATTTTTTTTTTGCAAGTGTCGTCTGCTTTTCATGTTAGGTAAAGGGTTAAAAAAAAAAACAAAAAAAAACACAACAACAATGAAGTCCCCTTTACACCTACGGCAAAGCGTCTTCGTTTTCGCACACGGATACATGACAGAATTGTTGATTGCATAATTCACTTGTGAAGTTATCGTTTATAATCAAACCCGGAAATCCCAGTAAATCACACTTTGGAAAGTAATACAATTGTATAAAAATTCACCCAACTGGAGATAATTGTATCACAGTAACAAATAGCCTACAACAGCATTAAGCTGTTAACATTTCTCAGCAGCATACACATATGTATTTCACGAGAACCTACTCTTTATATTAACCCTCTACCTAACACATTATTATCAGATGACCAACATTTCTTTTTTCAATGAGTAGGTTCTAATGAAATCCATATTTGTATGCTTTTGAGAAATTTTAACAACTTTGGGCTGTTGTGGGCTATTTGTTATCAATTGTTTTTCAAACTCTCAGTAGCAATTGTTAATACGTATGTTATGACCGACATTAAGAGATATACTCTCGCTGCCGTTTACTCGATCTTGACCTGGAACTTTCAGTCTTTTCTGAAGTTGTTTATCCCCTAACTTCACACGTTTTGTTGGAGGATTACCCACAGCATCCAGTGAAGTGAAGTCCTTACCATGGATTCCTGTCGTTGGAACCACTGTATTGCTTTCCACACTGATGGATGTGTAATGCCCTACCAAGTTGAGAAACATATTGTTCGACCCCTGGTATATATATATCAAGCCATATATTGGTAACCCCCTCTCCTCCCCCCCCCCAAAAAAATTAAATAAATACAAAAAATTCAAAATATAATTAAAAATAATAAACTGATTTAAAAATTTAAAAAGAAATGTTTTGAAAGGGTCATTTTCTGTAGACAGTAAATTCAAAACAGAAAAAAGTGTGTTTCGTTCTGTCCGTTTCTTTCTGTCCTGCTTCCTTTTGCTCGTTTCTTTCTGTCCTGTTTCCTTCTGTCGTACTTTCGTATTGAAGACCTTTCAATGGATTCTTCGGTCAAGGTAAGGATGATACAGGAGCCAGTACTATAAAACTTTTACAATTGTATTTTCTAGAATTGTATTTTCTTCCTATTAACATAACTGACTAAAATGAATCATTGGCATTTCAAAAGATATGGCAATTTGCCAACTGTCAAATTGCATCATCTTTGAAAATACCATTGGTTCATTTCCACCAATTTAAAGTCATAACTAGAAAATACAATTCTAAAAAATACAACTGTAAAAGTTTTATAGTATTGACCCAAGGATGCAGTATGAGTCTGACCAAGTGACTGGCTTATGACCCTACGAATCTCGAATTCCCGATCGAATCGATAGAAGAGGGGGATTTCGAATCTCGATTTGAATCCCTCAGTTTCTAAGTGGTCAAATGTGGATATTCTAGCTTCTTATAATATATGGCACATATGGTTATACTCTTCACGCGGCCATTGTATTTTCAGTAACCAGTCTCTGTCCATGCGGTATAGATTTCGAAAGCGACGTGGTTTCTAATTTGGCAACTGACTGAGGAATAGGACATTAGATGGGTCCTTATGGAGCCCAACGTCGCATTAGCGACTGCCACAACAACTATCTCTCCACATTTATTTCGAGGCTATAGATTCCACCGTGCCTCGACCGATTGAGACAAAATTTGGAACTTAGGGGTAAACTGACCTGGAATGAGGCATTAAGTGCCAGGATCGCGTCCGATGTCCATTAAGCCTTCACCCAACGCAGCGCTGTGCAAAATACGAACCCGTCATCTCTTGACCGATTGAGACAAAATGTGAACCCTAGGGGTAATTCGACCAGGAAAAGGACAAGGTCATGAATGCTTCAGTCGTAGCTTTATCTCTTAAACCCATATGACGATGAACATTGTGCGTCTAAGACGATCTAGAAAAAATAAGCACCCAGGGATGCTTTGACTCGAAAACGGAATGGATTGGGCCCTGATCGCATCTGAATGCATTTTGATCTTTTCCTTCAAACTGTTTGTTTTTGGTTTAACGACACATTCGACAGCCAGAGTCACCTGGTGTTGGAAAGTATTTATGGGTGGAGGAAACGGGTGGAGTACCCGGAGAGAACCACCGAGTAGTGGCAAGCAACCTTCAACCCGTTTGACGCCGGGTATAGTTCTCTCCATGTATTTTTGTAGGCTTTCGACTCCGCTGTGCCTCAACCGATCCACACGAAATTTGCCACTTAAGGGTAATTTAAGGAAGAAAGGGACGTGGGATAAGTCCTGATCGTGTCAGACGTCGCATTAATCCCTAAACAACAGCAACAATGGGTTGCACTTCTACATTTACAAAGATATGAAGTAAAATAAATGAAACCTTCGGGTAACTGTTTATCATAAATAAAGGGGGCAGGGCGAATATTACATGCGACATCAGTAGTATAGCATGTACCCAACCAGGGCCCATTGGCCAGCGGGAGAGCCGGAGAGTGAAGTGACGTCATAGTCACGTTACCTGGTGGAGCCATGTTTGGTTGTCATGGTAACCCGCGTGAGCGGCCATATTGTGACGTCATCCCCATAGTGATACATGTTGTTAGTGCGCATGCGCAGCTCGAGTTGTTAGGGTGATACGTGTTTCCGTCGGCCATTTTGTATATTAGAAGCCGCCATCTTGGTTTCTATGGTAGCACTTGGTTGCTGTATGACCCAAAGGCCTATAATAGGACAGGAGTATGTTTGGAAGGTATGTTCCTTTGTACAAGAGTAATTTCCCGATTCGTAGAATTACCACAAACAACCCAGACAATCCCTCCAAATCACCAAAAATCGACTTTATTTACTGCGGATTCCCCATAGTATCAGCTTATCACGTATTGCTATAGTACCGAGGAGGCCCCGGGGTATATTCGATTGAACAGGAGGAATTTTCTGACATGGATACTTCGTAGAATTGCCACAAACAACCCGACAATCCCTCCAAATCACCAAAATCCACCCAAACTACCGAAATTGACTTTATTTAGTACGGATTTCACCCCCAGAATCCTATTTAGGACCGCCATTCCATGGTACCGAGAGGCCCCGAGGTACCCAGGGGGGACTGCGGGGTAAGTTCGACTGAACTAGAGTGTTTTTTCTGGTTCGGGTTTCCCCAAGAATCCTTTTTAGGACCGCCATACCATGGATTATAACAGTAGCGCGTAGTGCTATAGTACTGAGAGGCCCCTTTGGATTATAGCCAACTGACAGACATACCTCCATGGAAGCCTATATCATTCCTAATGCCAAGAATCTATCGAGTATTTACTGATAAGTCATTGCTGGAACGACTCGAATCCCACCGAGCAAATAAGCCATAGAGTAGTTACTCGAACGAGTGACTCGCACATACGACTCTTAGCCTCATTTCAGTATTTTAGGATACCTATGACCTGCTATTGTATTATTTGAGGATACCTATCGAGAATATCTTCTGGAGAACCCCTTTTTGTCGTATGAGGCCATGAGGGCCATGAAAAAATCCCTTAATGAGGCCTAATTTAATATCCCCCTTAGCCTCATTTCGGAATTTGAGGATACCTATGGCATGGTATTGTATTATTTGAGGATATCTATCGAGGGTATTTTCTGGAGAATCCCTTTTCGTCGTATGAGGCCATGAGGGCCATAATAAAATCCCTCAATGAGGGATTTCTCATGGCCCTCGTGGCCCTCATGGCCTGATACGATAAAAATGGGTTCTCCAAGAAGTATCCTCGACAGGTATCCTCAAATTATACAATACCAGGCCATAAGCATCCTCAGATATTGAAATGAGGCTAAGAGGGATAGTAAAGTAGGCCTCATTGAGGGATTTTTGCATGGTCCTCATACCCTCAAAAAGAAATTAGGTTAAGAGGGATAGTAAATTAGACCTCATTGAGGGATTTTCTTTTTTTCACACAAAATAGCTTCCAGTGCCACTAACGTCATCTGCAAAGAAGTGGCTGTGCATCTCAGAGGGCTGTTTTGAAAGACGGGCACGCTACACCCATAGTAATGTCCTAAATGTACTAATATGCTATTTATTTATTGGTGGTTATGGTCACATGTCTGCATAATGACTAAGCTGGACCGTAACAAGGAAATAAAGTGAAGTCCAGTCGATCGTTTATTCCCATGTTGTCCATTTTAGAGGACATCAACCCAAAGTATTCGTAATATTTTTATTAGTAAAACAGAGCTTCTTTACCACAGTAAACAAGAGGCACTGCTCCACTTCAAACAGGGACCCTAATATGCTATGCCATGATATACTATGCTAATGAACCGGTCGGTATACCTGGAGTATTCGTGGACAATATCATGGTGCTTCCTTCGACTTTTCTCTGAGGCGTTCCTAGAACTCAACGGTTATGGACTTTATCGTTCGTTTCTGTACCTTTCGGTGATTTGTGGAGGAACCAGAGCACTTTGAAAGGGAGAGGGTGACGGTTATATTCCGCTAATTATTCTTTTCAATTTTGCCTACGAAACATATCTCATGACCCCTCACTGGCACAAACCCTCCGAGTTTGTTCTAATGAAAGGCAAGCAGCCATAGTTTCGAACTAAAAAGTGAAAAGCTTTAACTATTCAAAAAAATGCAGGTGTCTTCTATTCGCGTTTGGTAAACTATAAAGTTGTCTCCCTTCCCATCCGTACAAAATGCCACCACTGGAAGGGGTTTGCCCGAATCGCCCAAATCTTGATCTAACTCTTAACCCTCTACTCACCGCAGACGATATCAAAATTTATTATTTTAAATATCATTTATTTTTTAATTTTTCAAAATATTTCATCAAAACCATATCATGTGACCCCTCGTTGGAACGAGCTCGGCGAGCCTACTGCAAAATAGCAGGGACGTGGCAACGGGGGGGGGGGGGGGGGGGTTGGGGGGGGGGGGTTGTTACACTCCCCCCAATCCTTACAAAAAAATTCCTATAGTTGGAAATTCGGAAGGCAAGTCATGAGCAGTTGGAAATTCCATCTATCTGGATTTTAGAACTTCTCTGGTGATGCTGATGTCTCCTTTACTTCCCAAAATTCCAACTAGGTTCCTTTCCCAGTGTGAAATTCACTACCCTACACCCCACCCCCAATCGGAAACCTCTAGCCACGTCCCTGCAAAAATAGCGTGTCTTACACGCCTTTACACAGACGGATTGAATTTTTCACTTTTAATCACTTTGGAAATTATGTTCTTGGGATGATAATTTGTGAAGTATACTTTCAATGAGGTTTCTGGCAATCAATACAAAACTTTCGCCACCACAGTGGAACGACTCAGTGTGCTCATTCCATTAAGGGGTCTCAAGATATATGATCTGGGACCAAGAATTGGGACGAAAGAAAAATTTGAATGTGTGTAAAGCTGAAGGGATTTGCCTATTCGTCTGGTGATGGGCGAAGTAAAACTCGAAAGCATACGGGTGGCGGAATATTATCGTATATCCAACACTCACCACTTCCGTTTCAAGGTATTTTCAACTTCACCAAATGAAACTTGCTGAGAATGCCGAGAGGAATCGTCACAACACAACCGGGAAGTATACATTCCTTGGATATTCGACAAAATAAACTGCTCAGTTTTTTTTTATTTCCGTACGCCACGAGCTATACAGTAGTCTGATGTTTGGGACTATCTATTCCCAGCTACACCAACTTGAATGTTTTCGTTGGAGCAGCTGCCCTTACGTAGGCTCTTATGTTTGCTGATTTTTCACAGTATACAAGTCAGTACAAAAGCTGTATCTGTAAAGGGATTTAGAAATGAGTAGCAATCGATTGTGTCACAGCTTAACACGGTTCGCGGTACTCTCAGCATCAAAATAAGCTCACTGATAAGAAATATTGAAACTTATTACCTCACACAAGTTGCAGCATTTGGTCCTGAGTGAGGTTATTGTGTACCGCCTTTTATCGCTCCTGGTGGATTACTTGCTAGATGTGCGTTTACGGTGACTTCTACAAACAACACAAGCAGGTCATATGCTTGTTAACCCTTTGACCACTGGCGGCATCTTCCCTTTCAGCTCAGTGATAGCAACTAGAAGAGTCCATATTTATTTATTTATTTATTTATTTATTTATTTATTTATTTATTTATTTATTTATTTATTTATTTATTTATTATTTATTGGTGTTTAAGGTCACATACTTATGCACAATGGCTAATCGTGACCGTGACAGTATTACGGGTAGAGGAAGCCGGAGTACCCGGAGAGAACCACCGAGCAACGACGAGCAGCTGTCAGCTCCTCGACATTCTAACTCTGTTGAAGCTTCGCTCAAGCAGGGTTACAGCGGTTGAAAACAAGTGTACCATCGACGTGCAGTACGCCTTAGTACACGGCGTCATCGTGCCCCCATCTAGGCAACGGGGATAAAATGCCTTGCCCAAGGACACAACGCAGGTCGTCCCGGACGGGGATCGAACTCGGGACCTCTAACATAGAAGTCCAACATGCTCCTGGGCCGCAAAATCAGACTTTCGTGTTCAAAGGGTTAATTGTCAATGATGGCTACGTGTCAATTACAGACGGTACCTACCTGAAGATTTTTTGGTTTTTGCTGTTCCAGGTCAATTTAATTATCTATGACTATCGCGTTGCCGCAAAAAAAAAATAACATAGGTATGACGTTAAGTATAGCCCAACGTTTACACCCAAGCAGCCCACGTTGTAGGACTTCCACTCCAGGCATTGGTTCGAGTGCTATTTTAATAGTAAAACAGAGCTGGTTTACCACAGTAAACAGGCACTGCTCCACTGAGTTCCATTGAAGGATTGTTAATGATTTATTTCATATTCATTTGTAACAAAGAGACAAAAGCAAAGAGATGAAGACAGGCAGAATACAAATTGTCCTTGAGGGCACTGTGTCTACAACTACCAGTTGAACACTATGCTTACCTGGATAAAAAAGAACTAGGCCCTATGCGAATTTGTCCTGCTTCTCTGCTTCCTCCCTGAGTGATATTCCAAAATGAATGACAAGTATTAATCACGGTCGCAATAGGTATGAAAACACCACATCTTCCTTTCGCGCCCTTGGAGCGCGAAACCTTCCGTTGGAAATCAAAAAGTGTAGCTCAGTGCTCGTGTTTGGCGAGTTGTAGCAAAGGACAGCAATCTTCGGGTAATCGCAATGTAGAACTTTTTATTTATATTATGGATTTTTGTCTGTATAGCGATGTGCTGTGCTCGGCGGGTTGTAGCAAAGGACAACGGTCTCCGGGTAACCGCAGCGTGCCTTTGTCTCGCGTGTGTCTATTTTTTCTTTCATCTCGTATCCGTTGCGACTGTTACACAGTGGATACGACACGAGCGTTGAGATGGCTATAGAGGCTCAACAACGAGTCTCTCAAATTCTAAATATTTCACCTTCTTGCAATCATAAATATCGCAAGTCTCGGTTCATTTGTTTATATTTATTTGTGTCTGTGGTCACTTTCTGCATCTTCAGCTATCTCCTGAATATAGGTATGAAGTCAAATTGAGCCAATCGTCTATACCCATGCTGCCCTCTTTTGAGGACTTCCCTTACAGGTCGGGGGCGTAGCTAGGATTTACTATTGAGGGGAGGGGATTATTTTTGGGAGTGCCAGGTCGATGTATGCCACAGGCATATCCGATCGTCGTATGCTTGAGGTGGGGAAGGGGCTTGACCATCCCATTGGTGGGGTTCGGGGCTCTACCAAGCCCCCGCCAATTGGAGGGTCAAACCCATCCCGCATCATTTCTACGGTATCTCCCTCCAATTGGTGGGAGTTCGGGGGAGGACTCCCCGAGAAAATTTTCAAAATTCATTACCCTGAAACTGAATCTGGGACCTTCAGGTGCTTTAATTTTCCCATTTTGATGGAGCCAATGTAATTTTTAGGAAAGCCATGACCACCAGCCCCCCCCCCCGCACCCCCCCCCCCCCCCCCCTCTGGCTACTCCACTGTTCTAGGTGTTGGTTCGGGTCCTATTTTACCAGTAAAGCAGAAATAGCCTCAGTCTGAGCTCAAGTATTGATTCAAAGACGACTCGTCTGTTTAGGATATTCAATCCAAAACGTGTAATTTTCCAGGACGGAATCAAATTAGTTTCGGAAGTGGAACCTCATTGAACTCTTCTTCTGTCGTGGATCAGATCCCTTACGGAGCTCTCAAAACACACAGACGGACACACGCGTGTCGTTCTGTATTTATTAGACGCCTTGACGCCTATAGAGGCAATTATTAGGAGACTCAGCAATTCACATGACAACTACCCCCCCCCCCCCCCAAGGAGTTCCAATGTTCTATGTGCCTGTAGGCACACAGAACACACTGGAACTCAAGGGACGAAATATCAACAAAAGGAACACATCTTATCCCCAACCAAATTTTCGAGGGGACGCCTTGTTTCTATTGATAGCTATCACTAGCGATTCAAATTGCAATTGCTGCGCTCTATTTGTAGAAAATTCCAGTAAAATTTCGCTTCTGTTTAAAAATACCCCGTCAACGATTTCCGTTCGGCACATGTGTGCGTAACGGATAGTTATTTTCCACATGGTTTAGTGTTGCTGTGGATGGGGATTTCGTAGAACAGGCGTGTAATAAAATCCCACAGGGTACATTCCCGCGTTGTTGTCCCATCCACGATATGTACCGCCGATGCTGTCCTAGATGAATAAAGAGCATCTCTCAAAAATGCAGTCTGTAAAGTATATGGAAGTAGCACGAAACCTTATGGCGCGTTAATGTTTCTTTGCGTCTCGGCGTTTAAGGTAAGTTTTAGAACTCTCTATGGCTATATGATGACCGCAAACAAGGCTCCTGCGAAAATTCGAAATTCGATTCGAAAGTCAATATTCGATTCGATTCGAAATTGAAAGTTCGAATATTTTCGAATATACTTCAGCCATAAGAAATGTAACTGACTTGTAGCAGTAACAGTGTTTGTAGCAATGTAGCTACAACTGCCATGCAGTTGTAGCTACATCGCTACAAACACTGTTACCACTGCAATTGTTCGTTTCAACTTATTGACCAGCGACCATTTATGAAAATTTTAAGTTTCGAACTTTGAAAAGTTATTCAGCTGTTCAACTTCAATAAATGATTTGTTCCACAACATGATTACGTCATCTTTTACAGAGTCAAAAAAAAAAGTATAATAAACTGTGATTAGCAAATTATTGTAAATTCATATTTCGAGTCTAGCTCTATGAATTTGCATAATTTCATGTTCTTACTGTTGCCAGCGTCACGTCGGGACATCGCAGTTCAGACATGGCGTGAAATGAAAAGTTCACACATGCACTTAATAGCGTGTATGTCCACCTTTTTCCTCTTGGATGGCAAGACATCGACGGCGCATGGACCTGATAAGTATCTGGATGTCACCCTGTGGTATTGCGTTCCACTCCTGCCTTAGAACATTACGTAAATCACCTCTAACGTCTGAAGATCATGAAGTCGTACCCGACGGTCCAATTGATCCCAAAGATGGTCGATTGGCGACAAATCCGGCGTTAGCTTTGAAACAACAGCGTTAAGAATTTCGTCCCTATATCGCTGTCCATTCAGTTTACCATCGATGCAGATCAACTGCGTTCGATGGTGCAAGGAAATTCCTGCCCAAACCATTACACTATCCCCGCCGAAACGGTCGCATTCCCACACGCAAGCATCAGAAAACTGTTCTCCTCGTCGGCGATGCACTCTTGTCCTACCATCAGCGCGCCGTAGACAAAATCGTGATTCATCACTAAAAAGAAATGTGCTCCAACGCTGTTGAGTCCAAAGAACACGCTGACGTACCCATTCCATTTTGACGGTACGATGACATTGGGTAAGGATTGGTCTGTGGTATGAACGCCTACTACGGATGCCGTGTTCAGCGAGTCTGTTGCGGGCAGTTTGTGCGCTGATTCTATTGTTAGTTCTACCAGGAGTAATTGCTGCTGTCCTCGTCACTGGAATAAAGCGATCCCGCAAGTGAGACGTCCTGATGTGTTGGTCTTGTGCAGGGGTCGTCACTCTTGGTCGACCTGAACGCGGTCGGTCGGCATTAGATCCAGTGGTTCTATACCTTCCAATGAGACAGTAAATAGTGACCAGAGTGATTCCGAACTCAGCAGCGAGCTCATCTGGAGGTATCCCAGCCTTATGCATATCAATGGCACGCAACCTCTGATTTTTGGTTAACCTTGGCATTTTTTAAAATGCCGGAAGACAAAAACTAGCGTGTTTTCGAAATAACCCAGGCTCTCTAGCACAACATAACATAAAGAAAATCGTCGGTCACCCATTCAATTTGACATTCTCGGGTAGCACGTGCTATTTTAAAATCCGTAGCAAAATTGTGTACGGTTGGGTGGACAACAACAGCATGTCATTAAACTCTTTGCACGACTTCTTGTCCACAAACATGCAGCATTAGAACTATTATATTTCATCCTTTATGCTATTTTTTCACATTTCTTTCCATTATACTTTCTTTTTTGACTCGGTATGTATTGAGTATTGTTCTGTTCGATCATAGTTTCTGGATACATCATCAAAACCAACGGTTTTCTAAAAGAATACCCTTGATTATTATATAAACAGAAGTAGAGGAGGCTTTAATTTACAAGCGGATTGACTCCATTCGGCGTTGAATTATAGTTTCGTTTCAGAAATGCCGCATTTTTATTTGAAAGCTACAAAGTCGATGAATTTCGACAAATAGAAAAAACGTACAAATATCCATCCTTTTTGGAAATAAACATCTTTGTATTAAAGTGTTTTTTGGTGAGATGATTTATTCTAGTGTTTAACGAAATATTTCTGCATATTTACATTTGTTTGTTGAAAAAAGGCCGTCATGTGTAACTCTGAAAGGGGTCTTCGAGCTCTTTCCAGTAGTGTGTAGAGCAAGTGCATATCTGAGTCGGAGTCAGATTATAATTCCCGAATTAGGACTAGGAAGCATTAATAGCGTTTCAGCTCATGCACCATCGAGTGTAACCTGATGTTTCACGAGCGGACGGGTTACGATTAAAACCGATCAGTGCTTTTCACAAAAATCAGCATTCAATTTTCATTATTTTTTCATCTTTTGTCTCAAAAACATAGCTTATGACCCTTCATTGGAACGAGCTCATTGAGCTTGTTCCAATGAGGGTCATAAGCTATGTTTTTGACTCACAATAGGAAGAAAAAATATTTATTAAATAATTTTATTTGCAAGTGTCGTGTGCCTTTCGCGCAAGGTGAAGGTTTAATAAAGCAAACACAAATTGTTTTATTGGAAATCATAAAATTTATCAAATACAAAACCTTTTCTCAGTATTTTGCTCTTCCCTCCAAAAATTTCTATAAAGTCCCTAAATATCTGCATTCACATTTCAGGGTACAAAGACCATTCGTCTGTTTCACCTGGGGACAATGCATATACAAAATCTAATACCCGTTGTTTCATAAAGCGGATTTTCGTGAAAATATTTGTAGAAGACAGTTTCAATTAGACAACAATTGTCGCCTTATCTTGAATGATTGTTTCCTATCACAACTGTGTGGTTCTTTCCAGTGAGTCAACAAACAGTACTGCGTTCAGGATAATAAAACATCGGTAGAACACTACTCTTGACATTTTAACGTTATCTGTGTACTTCCTTTACCAATGATCCCACTATTTATTGGTCACAAATGTCTGCAAAATGACTAATCGCGACTGCAGTGTCAAGCCCAGCTAATCTTTTACACCCATGTTGCCCATTTCAGAGGACTTCCACGCCAGGCATTGGCTATACCGGATCATATATTACCAGTAAAACAGACCTGCTGTACCAATGATCCCACCATTTATTGGTCACAAATGTCTGCAAAATGACTAATCGCGACTGCAGTGTCAAGCCCAGCTAATCTTTTACACCCATGTTGCCCATTTCAGAGGACTTCCACGCCAGGCATTGGCTATACCGGATCATATATTACCAGTAAAACAGACCTGCTTTACCAATGATCCCACTATTTATTGGTCACAAATGTCTGCAAAATGACTAATCGCGACTGCAGTATCAAGCCCAGCTAATCTTTTACACCCATGTTGCCCATTTCAGAGGACTTCCACGCCAGGCATTGGCTATACCGGATCATATATTACCAGTAAAACAGACCTTGTTTACCACAGTAAACAAGCACTGCTTCACTTCCCGGGAGTCCAAAACTCTGACGACATTGAAGTGTGGATATCTATGAACAACCTACCTAAATCGAAGAAAAGGCTGGTTGTATGATTTCTTTCAAGTCGTGGCGGAAACGCTTTAATATAGCACAATCCACTTTGTTGTGTAAGGTCATTCATTTTCATCATCGATAGCTATTTTATTTATTTATTGGGGTTTAACGACACTTTCGACAGCCACAGTCCCCTCGTGTCGGACTACCCAGAGAGAACCACCGAACAGCAGCGAGCAACTGTCAAACTCCCCAACATTCCAACACCGCAAAAGCAGGGTTGGCATTGATTGAAGACAAGTGCCCCATCGACGTGCAGTCGCCTTGGTATACAGCGCCGCCGTGGCTCCGAATGAGCAATTGGGATGAAGTGCCTTGCCCAAGGACACAACACTGTTACGATCTTTCGGTTTGAAGTATAATGACGTACCACTGAGCCACCGCTCTCCACCCGTTCTTCTATATAGACGCCAAACTTGAATGTGATATTTTCATGAAGTCCATCGCTTTCAAGCTCCATCAGTTAACCCTTTACCCATCTCAGACGATCTCAAAATTTATTATTTTAAATATCATTTTTTAAATTTGTTCAAAACATTTCAACAAAACCATATCATGTGACCCCTCTTTGGAACGAGCTCGACGAGCTCGTTCTAAAGAGAGGTCACATGATATGGTTTTGTTGAAATTTTTCGAAAAATAATATTTTTTTAGCTGCTGAATTTGCATATTACGCAGGCGGATGCGGACGATTCGTTGGGTAAAGGGTTAAAGTTGTTTCAGTTGTTTCTGTTGCTGACACAGATGGCTTCACACTTTACCCAACGCATACGATATCAAAATTTATTATTTTAAATATTATTTTTACAAGTTTTTCCAAAACTTTCAACAAAATCATATCACGTGACCACCTCATTTGAACTAGCTCGTCGAGCTCGTTCCAGTGAGGGGTCATAACCTATGTTTTTGGGATGAAAAGATGTTTATTAATTTTCATTATTAACGATAATTATATTATTTAACCCTTTACCTAAAGTAACGGCCAAAACCGGCCAGCACTGTTCTCAAAAATCGCCAATTAGTTTTCATTATTTTTTCATTTTTTGTCTCTAAAACATAAGTTATGACCCTCATTGGGACGAGCTCATCGAGCTCGTTCCAATGAAGGGTCATAACCTATGTTTTTGAGACAAAAAAATAAAATAATAGTTATTCAAGAATTTTGTTTGCAAGTGTCGTCTGCTTTTCGTGTTAAGTAAAGGGTTATTTTGTAAATTACGCGCGGGCGGATGCGGTCGATTCGTTAGGTGAAGGCTTAACAACACTCATCAATAAAGAATCAGAATACTATACTTGTTGTTAGGGCCCTGCGAAGCTTTGAGATTCCATTCGTTACTATTCGGTTCGATTCGAAATCGGCTGTCCGATTCGTTTCCATTCGAATCTTTTCACTGGCGTATAGCTTGACATCAGTCATCTTCGTCGTTTCACAAAGCTCGGATGAAAATGGTACATAACTAACATTGAAAATAAAGACCGAGTGTAATTTTCGCTATACAGTGGAGCCCACTTAATTGGATATCTCTTAATTGTATATCCCTGTTAATTGAATATAATTTTTAAACACAAAACCATTTACCAAACCTCCAGTACAAATTTGATCTGTTAATTGCATATGGGTTGTAGAGTAAACTCCTGTTAATTGTATATAAATTTTTGTAATATGTCGAAAAAATTACTGTGACACGCACCAAATTCCCCTTATTTATCAACGTTTTTGGCCTCACTAAATCCAATACAGGTATTTATTCTGTTATATCTTGTTTGACAGAGCCCTATGAGCTCTGTCAAACAAGATATAATAGAATAAATTCTCAGTTTACTCCCAGAGCACAGGAAACTGACCAAATCCCCGTTAATTGTATACTCCTGTTAATTGAATATTTTTCACTGGCAAAATGGATATTCAATTAAGAGGATTCTACTGTATTAGCATCAACAGCATCGGCACCCCATTCCAACAGTCATACTCTCACTAGGGACTACCACAGTTAAAAGCAAATTTCCAGGCAATGTCGACGACGAGCTGTTGCAAGAATACCGATAATTCTTGCACCCATTTTTGTTTTTTTAACTATAATCCTTACTGGGTAATATTCCATCTACATCACCAAGGCATGCCTTCAGTTGGAGCTTGAGCCACCACAGTCGGAACAAATCAGGTTTACAGCACCTCCTTCCCCAGTCGTCATCTTAAAGACGCCCTGATTCCATTCGAAGTCCGATTCGATTTCGCATAATAGAACAAATTCGATTCGAGATTCGATTCGAATCGAAAATGTTTGATTCGCAGGACCCTACTTTCTGTGATGATGTTGAACAAGGTTTTACCCCCGCTGAATACCCACTAAAGGTTCAGAATACAAGCTGTTTCGCGGTGGATGCAAAGCTAACGTTGCGATACAGTGATGATTGAAGATTTGTTTGCAGTTTGCAATTTCTACGCAATGTGATGTCTACTTTTAGCAATGTTGTAAAAAGCGCAATAACCCACTCAGACCATCAGTGAATATAATTTTGACGCAACGAAACGTTGCGTCAAAATTATATTCAGTGACTGTATGTTTAATTGTGTGTGGTGTACTCATTTAGTCAACTGTTGTCTTCGTTCTACAGTAAGTACCGATTAGAGACATTACACCACGTCAAAACAAAAAACTTTAAAAATAATTCATAAGTTTTTATGCATCGCGTCCAGTATGTACCATTGTTTATGTACCTCCTGACTGGCAAAATGTATGGATATGCAACAACATATTGTCATAACACTGTCCTTCTGATCCCACCACAACCCCATCAGGTGTCGACACGTCTTTTCCGGAGTATAAGCATGGCCGTAACTATCAAAATATTTTGGTGGGTGTAAGACGTCAGCCCCCGACGTCTCGGCTCTATCGGCCAACTATTTGGAACATACCTAATTGATTTCATCAAAGACATACACGTTACAAATATACTTTCATTGATAAAATACAATGTTTTAAACATGCAATTACACACCAGCTTGGTGGAGGTGCTCAACTAGTTTTGTGCTTTCAACAGATTATAATTACATTGTTAATGTGGTTATACGTTTTGGGTCCAGATACTCAATTCCCATTGGTCAGCTGGATGAAAACATCATGACCAAATGTAATTCATTTTCCAATGAATACATTTGGTCGAACTTTGACCCGCATCTACGGTAAAGCGCAGTTGACAGAATGTAATTCGGGCGGGGGCGGTGTTTGGGCGGGTTTATAACTTTTAGCGCCTCTCGCAGTGATCAGTGATTATAGTTTACTGATATGTTAAATAAATTGTTTTGAACATTCCAAGTTTCGTTGCGAAAGACGGCAATTTGACAAATTTGGGTCAATGCCGAAAACCGGCGCTCAACTCAGAGTTGTGCGCTTTGTCTTTTGTGTGAGGGTGTTTTTTTCGCCTCGTTCGTTCGTACATGTTTTATTTCGTCTTTCTGCTTTGTTGTTTGGTAAAAAATAGTTTAAACAGTTACGGAATGTAATTATAAGGATTGAATGCAATTTTTATAATCTTTATTGGAGTATGAACGTGTGGGAATGGGATTCATACATAATTTGTTCCCATTCCCACACTTCCATACTCCAATAATGATTATAAAAATTGCATTCAATTCTTAAATGATCATAAAAATCATTAGTCATTCTTTACTCTCTCTCTTGATGAGAAATTCTACCGATGTAATGGGTCGTGCATTTATTATATCTGTGCATATTTTTGTCGGACAAGCAAGATAGTTTGCCCAAGTGAGTACTCCAAACCGTCTGTATATTTTCGTCGAGTTCAACTTGGTATTTCTTAATTTCCCAACGAAATCCAAGGAGATGTTTTTTTCGAGCGAGAGGGGGGAGGGGGGGGGGGGGCGAACTTACGCCCCTGATGACAAGGTTAAAAAAAAACACATTTGCGATTATTTTGTTTTATTTCCTATATATACACTGATATATACAAATAAATATTATATACATAACAATTAACATTGTACAGCACTGATAAGTATCCCGGAAATAACCAGACTGTCATCTGAAGAATGAGGTCCCCAGAGGGTGAATTTGGTAATGCCACCCTGCACAACAGTTACTCTCTGTGAACCTCAATCTGAATCAAAGTCTCGGGTCTAAACAGAAAGAGGTGCCCGGAGGATAAAATGGGGGATTCTAGCCCACTGTATGGGATAGCATCAGCAAATTTAAGATCTGCGGACCTCATTCTGCAAATGACAGATTATCTCCAGGCTTGCATCATAAGTAACAAACATATCACAGACTTTTACATGTTTCAACATATCTATTATAAACAATAGTGCGCATGTGCCACGCTACGCAGACTGGGAAGATCTGACTCGTAACTATGCCTCGTAACTCTGACTGAGCTACGATTCGGTGTCGTTTGAAATAAACTGCGGGTTGAGCTGTTAAAAGTCGATTCACGTTTTCTTTTCCTTTGCTCCCTGGTCTGATGATATTTTCGAAAGCTCTTACTCAACGGAGTAGGTTACGCGACCTATCGTGAAGTGGTGTCAGGGGGTTCCTAGCGTTCATCAACAAACAAAACTCAAAAGCCAAGAACACACTATGTCGGCCATTGAGTAGTCGAGTTCTAGAGAGAAGGACACCAGACATTAACCAAATTGTAGAAAATGTGGAGAGAACCACTGAACTGCTGCGAGTAAATGTCGATTCTTCGACATAGTGACCAGGTACAAGCTGGCCTGAACACGGATTATTTCGTTTAAGTATCATCAATGTGTCGGACACCTTGCTCCCTCAAGAGTTGGTGTAAAGAAGGGCCAAGATCAACGTCAAAAGGAAAGGCAAACTCTTGCTAACGAACTCTCTATCAACAATCCAGTTTATAAGATTTAACCTGAATTCAAAAACGTAACGCAGACGCCCGGAGAAACATTTTCTTAAATGAAAAGACCATTTTTTACTTCGAAAACATTGCTAATGGCCAATCATTGAAACGGGCGCGAGACTGGTCTTTCCAATGGAGGATCATAAGCGATCTTTTGGAGCCAATTTGAAAAAACGTGAATAATGCTGTTCGGATTATCCGGTTACGTTAGACAAGGATTAACCCTTTACTTGAAGTAACGACAAAAAACTGTCAACCTTATTCCTAAAAATCACTATTTAAATTTTATTATATCTTCATTTTTTGTCTCAAACACATAGCTTATGACCCTCATTGGAACGAGCCCAATGAGGGGTCATCAGCTATGTTTTTGAGAGAAAAAATGAAAATATTTAGTTATTCCATTTTTTGATGACTGTCGTCTGCTATCGGGCTTGGTAAATAGTTAAGAGATGAGCTTTGTGTATCAGGTCCCATGAAATATTGTTAAGTGACACTCTTTTGGAAAGACCTCACCAGCTCTTTTCATGAGGGACAATAAAACAAAAAAAAACTGAAATGAGTTGTGGTCTCCTGGTTCGCTCTGTCCGGACTCGGCACGCTAAAAGAAGACAGGGCAATTGATTCATTGCAGCAAACGTACAGTTTATGTCAAACAACACCGATCTCTGTTATCAGTTTTATGTGGATGAGATGGTTAAAACCTCAGTTGACGTCTCTGTTCGTGTCCATTCCATGACTTTGATTTCCTGCGAAAATGACGGAGATCCTCAGAATATTCTTTGTTAAACATTGAAATGTACGCTTGTGGTTGACAAATGTCCTGAAAAATAAAAACAAGCAACTCAAGAAAACATATTCTATCAGATTATATTTATTGATTTATTGGTGTTTAACCCTTTACCTAACATGGAAAGCAGACGACACTTGCAAAAAAAATTCTTGAACAACTAACAACTAGCTCGTTCCAACGATGGGTCATAACCTATGTTTTTGAGACAAAAAATGAAAAAATAATGAAAATTAATTGACGATTTTTGAGAATAGAGCTGGCCAGTTTTGGGCGTTACGTTGGGTAAAGGGTTAAGGTCATATATTTTTACACAATGGCTAATCATGACCACAACATGAGTATCAACTCAATCAAGACCAGGGGTGAGCGTCAATAAGCCATGTTGCCCAAAGTTTAGAGAGGGTTTGCACCTCCCAAGCATTGGTTACAGGGTCCTATTTTACCAGTGAAACAGAGCCTGTTTACCGGAGTGAAGAGGCACTGCTTCACTTCCCGGGGTTCCCGCGGGGGTATTTTATCAGAGCTTGTAACTGAAATGATGAAAAAACTAAATAAAAGCAGCAGAAAATAATTCATTGTGATGTCCAAGATGTGATTTTCACGAGGTGTTATCTGTTCTCAAAGTTTAATTTTCTTTTATTATTATTTATTTATTTATTGGTGTTTTAAGGTCACATATTTCTGCACAATGGCTAATCATGACCTCGACAGTTTTACAGGTGGAGGAAGTCGGAGTACCCGGAGATAACCACCGAGCAACGGCGAGCAACTGTCAGCTCCCCAGCATACTAACTCCACGCAAGCAGAGTTAGCATTGGTTGAAGACAGGTGCACCATCGACGCGCAGTACGCCTTAGTACACAGCGTCACCGTGCCCTCACGTGGGCAATGGGGGTGAAGTGTCTTGCTTTTATTTTATTAAGGTCACATTCAGAATCTACGGATATATTTAAATTTATACTACTTGATAGATCTCTCAGACCACACATTTTTTAAATCATGTATACCATAGGCACTTAGTAGGACCGAGACATCAACATAATTTATTCTATTCACCGGATGGTAAAACCGGCGAGTTAAGAAGTATTGCTCAACAGAAAAGGCGACGGGAATGAGCAGCGCGCTTAGAAGTGCTGGCGAACATTCTGACGAGCTAAAAAATGCTGCTATGTGAACCCTGTTGGACCTTGTTGGAATGGGGCTCAAGGCAGGCTCGTAGCCAGGATTCCTTAATAGATGGTGCGCTGGAGTGTTTTCAGGGGAACAAACGTGATATTTGAAAGACCGTTTTGGGGGTTGAGGCCATCGCTTCCCTTTAGGGAAGCGGGAGGATGGGTAACAATCGGAGGTTCCTAGTTATGACTAGCCCTCCTCCCCGAGACAATTTTGTAAAATTCAATGCTGTAAGAGAGAATCTGAGGCATTTGTAGCGTATGTAGTCCTATTATGGAGACCATTTTTTTCACCCGCCCCTGACTGCACCTCCCAAAAATCCATTCAGCCACATGTGCCCCCCAACAAAAAAAAATCCCACAAAAAAAACAAACCGAAAAACGTAACAAATACCTTCTTCTTTCCAAAGAATGCCTTGTAGCCACCATCCAATAAGTACACTTCCGGGAAGTAGAGTTCTGGGTAATTATCAGCATTCCGCGACCGATCACAGCTCCTCAAATAACGTAACCTGAAAGAATAAGTCAGCTCTTTGTCAGCGTAACTCTGACCTTCAAAAATAACTCTTCAACAAACAAGAAAAATTTCAGACATCACCTGTAAAGCTGATATTTGAACAATGCTGATATGAATAATTCAGAAGATAACGGGTTCACAACTCACTGGGCCAACAAACTGATGCACTGATATGAATGTGGGCTAAAAACGCGAACGCGACCTGGGCGTTGCGCGCGATGCGAAAAAGTAGTGATTGGTATTTTTCTTTTCAGTTTTGATATGTAATATATTGTGATGCCACTTTCTTGGGCTTTGCTGTCGAACAAAGAAATTAAACTGTGCACAATGCCTACAATGAAACACACAATTACGGGGTGTAATTTTGACGCAACGATTCGTCGCGTCAAAACTAGAAAGTAATTTTTTTAAAATTTTCACATTGGTCAAAGTACTGTCAACATTTGTCATTTTGTCTTTGTTTTACGGCAAGGCGACACTGGCAACAAAGAAGAGCAAGTGGTATTTAGTTTATAAGTTTACACACAGCGCTGTAGGATCAAATTATTCCTGATTCTCACAGAATAATTTATTTTGTGACTTACTCGTCCACTGATAAATTTTTAACCACGCAAAAAATCATTCACAACTTTTTGGAAAGATTTGGTTTTTATTATATTTTGACAATGTCAACAAAATACTGAAACTTGAATAACGATTCTAGTGAGTAGCGCTCCACAAAATCTTTGTACCCCTTAGGGTAAATGTAACGCCAAATTGGCCAGCGCTATTCACAAAAATCGCCAATTAATTTTCATTATTTTTTATGACCCCTCTTCAGAACGAGCTCTGTTTTTGAGACAAAAAATGAAAAAAATAATGAAAATTAATGGCGATTAACTAATTAATTATCACTCACAAGGAACACTCCCAATTATTATTTATTGCTCGATCACCTTTCACTTGATCGAAGGGGGCGCTTTGGCTCAGTAAGTAGAGGTGCAGGCTGCAAGCCGAGAGGCCCTCGGTTCGAATCCCACCTGCCGCAAACGCGTTGTGTCCTTGGGAAAGACAGTTCACCCCCATTACCCACGCGGGGGCATGGTGGCGTGTTCTAAGGCGTACTGCACGTCGATGGAGCACTTGTCTTCAACAAATTCTAACCCTGCTTGTGTGGAGTAATTACGTTGGGGAGCTGACAGTTGCTCGCCGTTGCTCGGTAGTTCTCTCCGGGTACTCCGGCTTGCTCTACCCGTAAAACTGTCGTGGTCATAATTAGTCATTGTGCAGAAATATGTGACCTTAAACACCAATAAATACATAAATTCACTTGATCGAATGTTGTCACCGGCCTAATCTGTTCGAATGGACAGATCCCTTTTTTGCTTGATTGCATTTTACGCTCAAAGGAAATTAACTCCAATTTCGTAGCAACTTTCAATGAACGGACTTTTTCAAAATTGCGGTGTGATTGTGCACAAATTAACTCGAAGTGTTTCTGTAGTATTTTTTCGAAGGCGATGAAGAGCAATTTATTCAAGATCAAGACTGGTAAACTGAGAATAGCAGGTAGTATTCATTTTTTAGGATTACACGCAACGCTCGCATATCGCCCATTGTGCAACGCATCTTTAAACGTGAGCGGACTATTCACAACTCATTACAAACAAACACAATTCCTTACCTTCCTTCCCTAAATAAGAGTCTTTTCCAGCCAACATGACTGGCTGCTCAGATTAAATAATAATACTAGGTTGCCCGATTCTAACAAAATGACAATACTCTCTCTATCACATTCTTAACCCTTTACCTAACATGAAAAGCAGACGACACTTGAAAAACAATTCTTGAATAACTAATTTTTTTCCATTTTTGGTCTCAAAAACATAGGTTATGACCCCTCGTTGGAACGAGCTCGACGAGCTCGTTCCAATGAGGGAGTCATGACCTATGTTTCTGAGACAAAAATGAAAAAATAATGAAAATTAATTGTCGATTTTTGAGAATAGCGCTGGCCGGTTTTGGCCGTTACGTTGGGTAAAGGGTTAAAACCCGCCTGTTGTCACTTTTATATTGCTTTGCTTTGAAAAAGTTGCCATCAAGTCTTCTGTTCCTTGAGAACTCAACCAGTAGACTGCATGTACCTTGGCAATGTTTTACAAAACTGTTGGCCGCCTGTACAGGCAGCTATATTTATTTATTTATTGGTGTTTAAGGTCACATATTTCTGCACAATGCCTAACCATGACCGTGGCAGTTTTACGGGTGGAGGAAGTCGGAGTATCCGGAGAGAACCACCGAGCAACGGCGAGCAACTGTCAGCTCCCCAACATACCAACTCCACACAAGCAGGGTTAGCATTGGTTGAAGACAGATGCACCATCGACGTGCAGTACGCCTTGGTACACAACGTCACCGCGCCCCCGCGTGGGCAATGGGGGTGAAGTGTCTTGCCCGAGGACACAACGCTGTTGCCGCAGGTGGTATTCGAACCGAGGACCTCTCGGCTTGCAGCATGCACCTCTACCAACTCAGCCACCGCGCCCCCTGTACAGGCAGCTACATGTGCACAGATGCAGGTGACTTAACAGTGTTTCTACATCACAGGCAGCCAATAATGATGTCGAAACACTGTTAAATCATCTGCAGCTGTATACATGTATATACGATAGTTATTGACGTAAATTTAATCTGATTTACTGAGGGTTAAACGTTCTAATGAATCCAATGCTTGGAAAGAATGTGAAAAAACCCAAACAAACGGATGGACAGACAGATATCTTTTCCTTTAAATCAGTACTTACAATCTGGGCCCTCTTTCTGATGAAAACTCGCAATGGAATATCAACACAGTTCTTTGTTTCTGAGTAACGCTGTTAAACAAAGTTTCTATCATGGCTTCTGTGTAGAAGTTCAATGCATTCTGAAACAGATGTCGAAAAAAATTACATTTGAAAAAAGTTTTCAAATCATCGAAAGTTTCGTTGCAAACAATGTTTTTAAGTTGACGACTTACTGACAACAAACTAGCGGGACGTTTCAGTAATCCTAAGAAACTTACAAATGCAAACATTCAGTCATATA
Source organism: Pictodentalium vernedei (assembly GCA_031216915.1). Lineage (NCBI taxonomy): Eukaryota > Metazoa > Mollusca > Scaphopoda > Dentaliida > Dentaliidae > Pictodentalium > Pictodentalium vernedei. Next base: position 436,846,541 of record CM062294.1, read on the forward strand.
ATTTTGAGCGCAATTGTATACAAGGACCCAAAATCAAGAATATTAAAACAGAACACAGCTTAGGTCGAGTGCAGGGGACAGGAATCAACGACACGGGATAGAGTTTTACCTGTATTTCACGAGTGTCGAAGGCACGGGTGATATACAGGAACAGTTCCACCAAGGGGCCGTTCTCTTCCAGAGTTGTGTTCTGCATCTATACCATGATATCACTTGAATTTACCATTTACCTAACATGAAAAGCAGACGACACTTCCAAAATAAATTCTTGAATAACTAATTTTTTTTTTTCATTTTTTGTCTCGAAAACATAGGTTAGGATTCCTCATTGGAACGGGCTCATCGAGCTCGTTCCAATGAGGGGTCATAATCTATGTTTTTGAGACAAAAATGAAAAAAAATAATAAATTAATTGCCGATTTTTGAGAATCGCGCTGACCGGTTTTGGCCCTTACGTTAGGTAAAGGGTTAAATGAATGAAGCTGATATTTTTTTTACTTTCTTACTTGACGCTGCTTTGCGCTAAAGAATTTCATTCACGTCATAACGTAAATCAGATCCTTAACGACCAGTCAGATGCGTTATTACGAGTCGTTCTTCAACGCAAGACGGATTCCACGCGTAGTTTATCCAGCACATTTCTCAGTGAGTGCATTATATCGTTTAACGTTGAAAACACACAACGGATCTGATATAAAAGGCTAATCACCATTCATTCATTTTAATTGTTGTAATTAATGACTTCTCCTCAGTCTTCAGTTTCCAGATAATGTGATAATCTGGTCCTTGCTCTCGAACAATGACGATTAGATAATCAAATAATCTACTGTCCAAATGACACATATACACATTCAGTATAACGTCGACGTAACAATTCGTTGCGTTAAAATCATTTTCAATTTATACTTTGGTCTCAGAGCATGTGACCAAATATCACTTTGTTTTACAGCAAGACTCGAATTTTAGATATCACCCTGTGTCGAAACTGAACCGAGAAAAATGATAAATATTGCTTGATTCGTGGGATCGCGCGCAACACTGTAATCGCGTTTAGGTGGTATGGGCATTTACACACAATGTGTCGTGAGACTTCAGAAAAAGTACAAAATATCAACTTTTATCTCAATTTGCAATATGTACATCGAGTTATGCCTCAAATAACAGCCTCGCTCTAAAAATGACTGAATATAATTTTGACGCAACGAATCGTTGCGTCAAAATTATATTTAGTGATTATGTATAACATAATAACAATAGTTCATTGCACAAACACAAACACAATTTGGGTATAACATAATGACACACTACAAATCATATACAATATAACGAAGACAGAAATATCGTAGAAATAAACAATGCAATGCCATAGCCACATGAGGTACACCTGCGCATCGTACATATGATTGGCACACAAGTGTTATTAACACGCCACACACACGGCTTGCACACTTATACGGACACCGTCAGACACGCGTACCGACCCGCTTGTGCGCACTCTCATTCTTCCAACACAACGAGAACTCACTCATCTTGCTGGTCACGCTAAATCCATTTTAGCTGCGTGTAACACACAGGTCCCGCACATCCAACAATATTCAGAGTTTTGGATAATACCTTTAGTTATTTTCTCGGAAGTAGACCCTCTGTCCTCTACTACCACGAGATAGAGAGGGGGGGGGGGCAATCCGCGTTGGTCATCGTTGCGCATTGGGCGTCCGTTCGGAACGGGCGCTCAATGCGCAGCGATAACCGAAACGCTACGCGGGCCGTACCCTTACTTCTTAATTTTGTAAAGCATCACTGTTTAGAAACATGGTAAAATTATAGATTTTAATATTTAAAGACTCACCTTTATATGCCCTCCACTGTACTCGTATGGGTATCGGCAGTCAATGATAGTATAGTCATCAATAACATTACTATACTTCCCACGCATCAGGTCATGTAACTAAAACAATATAGTATAGTACTTATTAGTATTCAATGGTAGTAGTTGTAACACTAATTATATTTATATTTTTCCCTGAAGACTCATTATCTGAAAGTATAACAAAAATCGAGTGGTACAGACTTTAATGAAACAATATTTTTTAAATCAACATTAAAAACAACACAAAGTATAACACTATAAGAGGGGGTTCATAGCTGTTTTGTTTAATATAATTTTTTTTTCGGGGGGGGGGGGGGGGCAAAGATGATATTTGACAGGCCGTAGTATAGGATTTTTGGGGTCCTCCCCTAATCCTAACTAGGACCCATCGGTCGTTTCCCCCTCATTCGACTAGAAGTGGGGGCGGGAGACAACAACCAGAAGGTACTAAGTAGGACTAGCCCCGCCCCAACCCGAGAACATTTTGCAAAATTTAGTGCTCTAAGAGCGAAACTGAGGCATTTTGAACGCGTGTAGCCCCTAGATTGGAGACTATTTTGGGGCTCTTTGTGTTGAAGTTGCATTGGACCAATGATTTTTTTTTGGGGGGGGGGGGGGGCAGCGAAAGTTTTAGGGGGGGGGGGGTACGAAAAACCTCCCCCAGCTACGCCACTGCACTTATCTTAGTTCTCAGACCGGAAATTTCAACAAATTTTGAAATAGTAACCTACCGATCTTCCTCAAATGAACAGCGAAATATCGGGGATTTTACATAACATCGGGGGAAGTTTGTCTAAATTTGCCCTCATTTTCTTAAGGATTTTACATTGCGAGGCGTCTTCAGGCAGCGATCGTCAACCTGGTAAATCCGGTATAATACAATGAATATTCCCCGAATGCTGCTTGGCCCAGGGATAAAGTCCCATCATTCCTCCGGCTTCCACCGCGGATAATTAAAAATCTCCTTTGTGTTTGCTGAATACTATGCGATGGAATAAATGCGAAAAATGGAAGTAGCAGATTGTCGACCAATCAATAAACGATGGGATATTCATCACATGAAAACCGGATTTCGGATCGCAATCTCAAAAGGGCTCTAGATGTAAAAATGGAGATTGTTTCTATCTATACGCTACAAATAGGTATACTGAGTTGAAAAAGCAAAGCCCCAATTGATTGATTGATTTATTGGGGGTTAACGACACTTTCTACAGCCAGGGTCACCTCGTGTCGGACAGTTTTACGGATGGAGGAAGCCGGAGTACACAGGAGAAAATCGCCGAGCAACGGCGAGTAACTGTCAGACAGTAAAGCCCCAAGAACCAGACAAGACACAATTACACAGCTAAAGAGGGTCGAAATGGGCAAGCTTCCATTTCCATCTCAGTCTCCACAGACTCTACCACATCCGACAACACCGGCTGGGGAGCCGGCAGTGGGATGGGACTGTCTGTGGGAGTGGGAGGGGACGTGACGGCCGCCTCTGGCCCTTTCTTTTCCTCACCGTTCTCTTTCTTCTTCTCCAGAAATGCCTCCAAGCGTCGGGTATCCCTCCACTTGGTGGACAGACTCTTTCTTCTAGGTTTTTTTCTACACTTACTCTTTCCAGGGCCTTCCAGGCCCCCTTGGGTAAGGACCAGTGTGAGAGGGGGTCCTGCCATTAAAGGTACTACCTCTACCCTTGGGGGGGGATGTTCTCGTTTGTGGTGGTGAATTCCAAGGTCAGGTAGACGCTCGCGCCCTTCCCCTGGACAGTCCATGTGATGAGACAAGAGACTCCAGAACTGATATGGATTCTGTAATCTTGCCGGTAAGTCCAGTGCTCCCAACTCAGGTGTTCACACTCTGAAGTCAGAGGTGCGAATGGATATCTGATCATGATCTATATTATGGAATTTATATATATCTAGAGGGGCCACCCCTCCCAGAAGGGAAAGCACCGCTGGCGCGGCGATAAAGTATAGCCTTTGCATATCGAGGGAGATAATCAAAGCATGAATTTCTCGCTGGACGGAAACGGAATCACAGACATCCCAGTTATATAATAGACTACAAACATGCGCGTTTGTGTACGAGAGTGAGTATGGAAAACAAGTTTCCGAGGGAAGTGGTGGGGTGGTTTATGTAAATGATACAGCACTATATGATCGGTTTTCACGTAGTGTTTTTTCCAGCTCTCTGTTTGTACTTATGCATTTCAATCCTTTAATACCCCCCCCCCCCCCCCCCCACACACCTCCAAGATGGTATCGTCTCATATAATATTGTCAACGACGAACTGAGGGAATCCATTGTGCCTTAAAGGGAAATTTAGAAAAATTTAACCCTAAAGCTCTATAGAGATGTTGGGTCAAATTATTCCTGATCTGCACAGAAATAATTTATTGTGTCGTTTACTCGTCTACTGACAAATTTTTCACCACGCAAAAATGTATACACACTTTATTGAAAGGTTAGGCCCCATAAAGTAGATTTTCTGTTTCTCCTGCCATTTTTTGTAAAATTGCAGGTGGGCGGGTGTTTTTTTATTTTTATTTTTGTAATTATTTCTTTGCCACCAAAAGTTCATGTTCTTGGTTTGTTTTATATTTTTGACCTCATAATCTACAGACTAGCATGAGTAGTGGTGTATTTCGTCCCTTGAGTGCAATAAGGTTTTTCAATGCTAAGTCATCGCAAAGCCTTCTTGCACTCAAGGGAAAATTTATCAATTTCGGGTAAAATATCAGACGTAAACCATTTCATTTTTATTTCTTCAAGTTTGCATTGGTTATAAAAAGAGTACAGGCGGCAGCCAGAGGACCACGCCGGGGGGCTGAGGAACAGATTTAACTTTTTTATGCCTTATGTATGTGTTTTATTACTTTTGAGCAGGGACGGCGGATCGGGGGGGGGGGGGGCACAGGGGCACATGCCCCCCCCCCCCACACACACTTTTTTTCACCAATTATGGGTACCCTAACAGGACATATTCTGACATAACGTACACAACCCCTATGGCCATATTGACTGTGGGGGATGGTAATATATTTCTATCAAAATTAGCAATATAATACTAATTAATAATAATCGGTGTCACTGTCCATTTTATATACTGGTATATTGCACATCGCAAGTTCGCAACTAGCCATAATAAGCACAGACTACGTGTATAGTAATAGTAAAACTAGTCCAAACTTGGACCCAATATTAGTAATGTAATTTTTTGGATTTTTTGGACCAAAAAATTACATTACGGACTTTGGGTCCAACTTTGGACTACGGTAAAACGTGCGCATGTGTACACCCCTGCAGTTACCCAGAAAAGAAAATTGTGCACCCCTCCCCCCCCCCCCCTCCCCCACACACACACTTTTTTGGAGCTTCCGCCGCCCCTGCTTTTGAGAATATCAACAAAATGAAGAACAACTCTTGCGAGTAGCACTCGGTGAATATTATTGATCTCTTGGGTAAAGGTTTAACATAGTTATTGGCTGAATTATAAATTCGAACTTACATTTTACAAAGAACACATTTATTATATATTGCAAGATTATCTTCAATTTGATCGGGTTCTATCCCAAACCTTGTCTTTTCGAGTGGTCATTTTTGTTGGTTTGCATTTTACGGTCAAAGGGAAGTAACTACAATTTACAAAGTGGAAATTAGTTTTTGGATCACGCTCAGAGCTGGATGATCAAATCATTCCTGATCCGCACAGGAATAATTTATTATGTCATTTACTCGTCCACTGACAAATTTTTCACAACTCAAAAAAATATGCATGTCGAAAGGGTATTTTTTGGACAATATCAATAGAATGTTTAAACTTGAAGAACGATTCTTGTGAGCAATGCTCGACGAATATTTTCAACCCCCTAGTTATAGGTTGAACATTGTTAATGGATGAATTACAAATTGAAACTTACCTCGATTATCTTCCATTTGTTCGAGTGTGATCACCGACCTAATCTTTTCGAGCAGTCAGATAATTTTTTTTTTGTTTGTTTGCATTTTATGATCAAGGGGAAGTAACTCCAATTTCGTAATCACTTTCAATGAGCGAATTTAAAAAAAAAATGTGAACTGGTTTGTCACATGCTGTGGTGTATGTGCATAAATTAACTCGAAGTGTGTCCGTGATGGTTGGCCATCACGGACACTCTTCGAGTTAATTTATGCACATACACCACTGCATGTGACAAACCAGTTCACATTTTTAAAAAAAATCCCCACTTCCGGTGTAAAGCTTCAGTCATTTCGCACAGTATTTATTTAAGGGTGATATATAACAATATTATATTCTTTTTATAACTATTATATTGAAAACATTTTTCAGCTCTGTAAAGAAACGTTATCAGACACAAATACCGAGTAGAGAGAGTTAACCACAAGGAATTTATAGTTATATGCGCGCACGAGTGGGTGTACGAAAGTGTGTATGGGAAAAAGTTTGTTTCGGAGAGGATGGGTGGGATGGGTTTGTATTCACGACAGAACACCATATGACGGGTTCCCACGAAGTGGATTTTTTTCCATCTCACTGTTTGAACATGTACGTTCATATATATTTATACCATGCTCAGCTAAGTTACTACCTGTGAAAATCCCGTATGTTAAATTTGAGCTTAACCCCACTACCGGTGTAAAGCTTCTACTGCGGTTAAAACGTTTTCAAAGGGAATTCCATTACAAGATTTTACACCTGTAGTAGGAACTACATTCAACATTACCGTTGACATGACCCAGTTTGCGGACTTCGATACATTCACACATCGCGATGTTTCATTCAATCATACGACATTTTGCGGGACTATCTACTACGTGCAATGACTTATTACGTTTAAAATACCTACAATTAAATATTTAAAATAAATTTAAGAATTGTTAATAATAATTTTACTGAAAAAGCTAGTTAAATTCAGTCGATTTTGAAGATGTGTGTAGCTGCCAATCAAGCATTCGCGAGCAGCCGGAAGTACTGCCCACCGGCGTAGATGTAAACAAAACAAATCCACGTGTTCGCTCGTCTGCTAATCTAAGATATCGTTTTACTTTTTTCACCACTTTAAGTCGATTATTTATTAAGAAAATGGTAAAAATAAAATAAAAAAATAAGTACTATGGTCGGTAATCAGATTTAAACCACTCGTAGAATAAGGGTTTTAACCGCGAGGTGATTATCGGCCCTAGTACCTATTTATTCCAAATGTAACCTCAGTTACGACAGGATATCCGTTTGGCTTGCACGTGATTGGGCGAGGTAAAATGTTCATATCTCGATGAATAATCCCCAAGGAATTAATAGTTATATGCGCACACGAGTGGGTGTACGAAAGTGCGTATGGGAAAAAGTTTGTTTCGGAGGGGATGGGTGGGGTGGGTTTTTATTCACCAGACCACTGTATGAATGTTTATGCTTCGTACCATCCCCTTGTCAAATACAAACTTATGGGTGTGTCCAACGATGCAATTAATATATAATTGCTACGGGTTTTTAGTTAGTATTGACGTTGTTCAACCTGTTTTTTTATCTTCAGTATTTGAGACCACGTATATTAATTTGCCTATGTTGAAAAAAGAACTGTCGCTTGAACAATACTTTACATGAATGCAATGGTTTAAATGACGATGGCCTTAGTCGCGTGGGGGTACATTATAATACATCGTCCTCTGAGTTCCAATGTGTTCTATGTGCCTACTGGCACATAGAACACATTGGAACTCAGGAGACATGTACAATTGTTGCAGTTTACGGTCAAGGGGAAGTAACTCCATTTTCATAATAACTTTCAATTAAAAAGAATTATCTGTCGCTTTATGTGAGTGTGATTGTGGCTCAGCACATACATTTCAATTCTACATAGTTTTGTATCCTGTGTTGGGTGTTTCCTGAACCCTTTCACCTAAAGACTGTGTTTCATACCTTCTTATGATGTTATCGTTGTATCAAAAAATTATACTGAAATGAGACCTGTTAAGCAATTAGGTAATACAACCAATGGGGCGAAAATTGCCACAAAAATGTCCTAAATGACTATTTTTGTGCTCAAAAACTATTTATGCCACCTCGTTAAATCGAGCTCGTTCCAATGGTGGCCATAAGTTTTCTTTTGAAGCTAAACAAAATTAAATCAATCATTTATTTATTGGATTTAACGACACTTTCGACAGCCAGGGTCACCTCGTGTCGGACCGTTTTACGGGTGGAGGAAGCCGGAGTACCCGGGGAGAACCACCAAGCAGCGGTGAGCAACTGTCAGACTCCCCAGCGTAATAACTCAACACAAGCAGGGTTAGCATTGGTTGAGGACAATTGCACCTTAGTACGCCTTTATACACAACGCCACCGTGCCTCTACGTGGACAGTTGGGATTTAGTGTCTTGCCCAAGGACACAACGCGGTTGCCGCAGGTGGGATTCGTACCGAGGACCTCTCGGCTTGCAGCCTGCATCTCTGCCTACAGACCCACCTCGCTCCCAATTAAATCAATGGCGTAGCCTGTTGGGAACCATGTCCTTCAAAGCAGCAAGGATGCCCAAAAAATCCTGCCTTCTGCGATCTGCATGTGATGTCAGCTAATAAAATTATGACTGGTACAGCATGCTTGGTGAAAATTCGAGTTCTCTTCAGCCTCAAAATGTCTCCTAATAGCGCCATTTAGGACTGAGGCCACCCACAGAGAAATTATTTCAGAAATATCCTGGTCATACCAACGCGAGAGGGACACCACCTCCTTATCTAGATTTTGTCGCACAAAATTGTGTGCCCTCCCCCACCCAACAAAAGATGCTTGTGCCCAGATACCTGGTTACGCTCCTGATTTTTTGCGAACAGGCCATTGATTGGAATGTCGATCTTTGTGAACCAGACAGATGATACTTTTACATTAGGTTCGAAGTTTATAAAATATACTACTACTTCTTCTACCACCACTACTACTACTACTACACGCATCACTCCTGCTACTACTATGTACTACTACAACTACTACAATCAATAGTACTACTACTACCACTATACTATCACTACTACTAACCATTACTACTTCTAACCCTACTACTACTACATACTACTACTGCTACGAATCTTAACCCTACAACTTACTAATACTACTAACCCTAACCCTACTACTACCACCACCTACTACTACCTACTACAACTACTACTACTACTAACCCTACTACTACTACCTACACTACAACAACTACGACTAACCCTACTACTACTACCTACAACTACAACAACAACTACTACTACTGCTACCACTACTACTTATACTACTACTGCTACTACTACTACTTATACTACTACTACTACTACTTTTACTACTACTATTACAATATTTCTACTAATACTTCTACTACTACTGACCCTAACCCTACTACTACTACCTACTATAACTACTACAACTGCTACCTATACTACTACTAACCCTAACCCTACTACTACTACCTACTACAACAACTACTACTAATACTACTACCTACTACTACTACTTCTACTACACTAGCCCTACTAACTACTACTACTATCTACTACAACTACTACTACTAGTACTACTACTACTACTACTACTACTACTACTACTTATACTAACCCTAACCCCACTACTAACTACTAACTACTACTACTACTACTACTACTACTACTACTAACCCTAACCACACTACTACTAACTACTACTAACTACTACTAACCCAAACCCCACTACTACTAACTACTACTACTACTACTACTACTACTACTACTACTACTACTACATACTACAACTACTACTACAAACTACAACTACTACAACAACTACCTACTACAACTTCTACTACTACTACTACTACGACAACTGTCATTTAATAAAAAGCAAACTTACAGTTTCTGGATCAATAGATTTCAGATCTTTGTGCTTCCCAGCAACTGTTGGTAGATTATGCACCTGCAAAATACGTACTGGTTTTAGAGTGTAAAAGAAAGAAAAAAATGGTCTTTGAAAATTTCGGTCTCACAACAACAACAAACGACGTTGTTACAATACACTAAGGTTTTGGACACTGCATAATTTCAGCCAAATTTCTCGAACTTTTTCAGATTTAAGAACAATTTAAGAGGTACTCCGACATTTTTAAGATGTTCCCTATTTTTTATTACAAAAAAATTCTCAATAGAACTCCAAACACAACACAACACAGCAAGTGAGAACAAATTAACACCTTGGTCTGACTTCTTAATGCTGAAATTTTTTCACGAGAATATTTATACATCAGATAGTTGCATCTAAGCACTTAATTCTACGAACTGCACCTCAGAAGAAATCAGCGACAGTACTTGTCTTTTTCAAATTTCTCGGATGCCATAGAATTAAGAAAGGACGCTGGCTTTGTTTACATTGGCATGGCGGGGGTTTGAACCCACGCCGAGAGAGTTTCCTTCGGCAAGTTTCGCTAGGCGGTTGGTGCCGAAGGAAACTCTCTCGGCGTGGGTTCAAACCCCCGCCATGCCAGAATAATTATAGTTTATTACTTGGTTAACCCTTTACCTAACATGAAAAGCAGACGACACTTGCAAGAAAAATTCTTGAATAACTAATTTTTTCCATTTTTTGTCTCAAAAACATAGGTTATGACCCCTCATTGGAACGAGCTCAACGAGCTCGTTCCAATGAGGGGTCATAACCTATGTTTTTGAGACAAAAAATGAAAAAATAATGAAAATTAATTGGCGATTTTTGAGAATAGCGCTGGCCGGTTTTGGCCGTTACGTTGGGTAAAGGGTTAATTTCGACCGAGATATCAGCCTGAGGTAACTTCCTATCAGCGTAAAAGTCGAAGGCTGATGTGAAGTTACAGAGTGCTGATATGTTGGCCGATATGGAAACTAACCAAGAAACAAACTCTTCATTTATTGACCCAAAACAAAAACAAACAGATACAAACAACAACAAAAAAAAAACTCAAAAATACAAAAATTTTCATATATATTACAGTTTTCTAACATTGCTTCTCATTCCTTTCACATTTTCACAAACTTCGAAGTTTTTTTCTCTTGTCCTACTCCTAGTTCAGCTATCCGAACGTCTTGGCTACCCGGCCTTGCGTGAGGTGGGCAGTATTTTTCTATCCTTGGGCGGGCACGCAGTCCTTGCACGGGCGGGGCAGCTATTTTCCCGTATATATATATATATATATATATATATATATTAGTCGATGAACTTCAATTTAATAGTGTTGTCACCAACCTAATCTTTATCAGATTAAATTTTTGTTTGTTTTCATTTTACGGTAGAAGGGAAGTAACTCTAGTGTCGTAACAAAACTTTCAAAGAGCGGATTTTTTTCGAAATCGCGAACTGTCTTGTCACATGTTATGGTTTTTGGTTGTTTATTTATTGGGGTTTGACGACACTTTCAACAGTCAGGGTCAGATCGTGTGGACAGCTTCACTGGTGGAAGATCTCGGATTACCCGGACAGAACCACCTAGCAGCGGCGAGCAACTCGTCCACTGAGTTCCAATGTGTTCTATGTACCTATTGGCACACAGAACATATTGGAACTCATGGGACGAACCGTCAGACTCTCCAAATTACCAACTCTGCACAAATGGTTGAAGCCAACGAGCAGTTCGCCTTACTTATTTATTTATTGGTGTTTAAGGTCACTGTTATCATCTATGGCTATTTCACGACCGCAACATATTTATGAAGTCGCGTTTAGCCAAACGCTTATATTATGCTGCCCATCTTTGAGAACTTTCACCACAGATGTTGGTTTCGGGTCCTATTTTACCAGGAAAGCACAACTTGTTTTCCACAATAAAAACAAGCACTTCTCCACTTCTCGAGGTTCCCTCTTAGTGGGGTTGTGGGCATTTCTCATTAGTACACAGCGCCATCGTGCCCCACGCGAGTAATCGGGATTAAGCGTCCTGCCCAAGGACACAACGCAGTTACCGCTGGCCAGGATCGAAGCGGACACATTTTGGTTTAAAGATCAATGTTCTGCCCACTGAGCCACCGTGCTCCCACACTTGCAGCGGCGAGTGTATATAAAATGGCTGTTTCGATCACCGCGACCAATGAACCATTACACGTTGAAATTTTTATGAAGGGCGTTGTATGATACCATTATATCCTTTCTGCAACCAGTACAATGCGTGGGGAGAGGTTTGTAACAAATCAGTCGCGTAGTGGAGTTATCACCCAAAATCACTTTCAAATTCTGCACATATGGACAACAAACATAATCGATGTTTCAGCCAATGGACGTCCGGGTTTATGGCTGGAACTTTGCTTGTGCTTGTTATGCCTTGCATCTAATTTTCAATTAGTGAATGGGTGGAATCTCCACTCCATGGGTGATTTAGTGATAATAAACTATACGCGCACTGTATATTGAAGACATTTTGTTCAATCAACAAGTGTCATCTAGCACAAAACTCACTCGATAAACATTAAACATACCCTCCAAACCGCAAACCTCGGACCATGTTACCTTCAGTTCATCACAATAACGTTTATATTCCAATACCCATAGCCCAAACTCACATCGTGAAACGAACAAGGCAACTTAAAACGATGACAAATTTAGTAAATAAACCTCCCTTCAACCCCACTACTTCACTGGACAAATAATCAATACATGAGATAAAGGCCAAGGCCACTCCATCTTAATTCAAATCCTTAACGGATTTGTAATTCAAACAACACTTCATTCGGAACATCGTCTGCTGCACGTGTGAAAATCCAGAAAAATGAAGCGGGTAGCAAGTCGCTCAGTTCATGAAAATTTCGCGAAATGGGCAAAACCAATTCAAATATTTCGCGTAGTGATGTGAAACGGTAACATGTACTACTGGAGCCGTAAACACAGAAAAAAACTACGCGAGTTCATGTTCAATCATATGGGAAGAATTTTAGTCAGATTGAAACATATATTTATTTATTTATTGTTGTTTAAGGTCACTTTCAGCATCTTTGTATATATCATTACCCCAGGACAATTATGAAATCGAGTTTAGCCAATTCCTCGAATTCATGCGCGAAATGAATGAAATGACATAAATAACGGATTGAGTGTCGCCATGGAGGCCCTCAGTTGTAAATTACTAAAAGCTTTTACTGGAATTTAGTGCCCAACTTGTTATGCTTGTCCTGAATGGGCACATTTATACAAACTACGTTTTCTGGGTTGAAAGGGTTAAAGACAAGAGTAGGTTTAGATCACTGGTTATTGTCGTCTAAACATTTTTTGAAACCAGGAGCCAATACTATAAAACTTTTACAATTATATTTTGAAGAATTGTATTTTCGAATTAGGAAGTGTGTTGAAATGAACCATCAGCATTTTCAAAGATCTGGCAATTTGCCAGTTGGCAAATTGCCATACCTTTTAAAATGCTAATGATCATTTTAGTTAGTTATATTAATAGGTAGAAAATACAGTTCTAGAAAATATTGTAAATTGTAAAAGTTTTATAGAATTGGCTCCTGAACTAATACATTGCTTGCTGTCATCAAAGTACATACCTGGGTTCCATCACCAACTAGATTTTCGTTTGAGGACATATTTTCCAGCGTCGCCATAATTATATTGTCCGAATTACTGCAAGCAGACTGTTCCGGAGCTTCATGTGGCATCTTTGGTAAACAACTGTCAAAGGAAGGTGATCCTCTGAATGACCTATCGTCAAATGATTTGCATCTGCTAAACAATTTTCTGCTGGACGGTTTCTTTATCTTAAACTATAAAACATAAAAATTACATCACGCGTCACAACTAGAGAGAGGGGAGGTAAATCATTCAGCGTGTGTGAGGTTGGGTGGGGCACAGATATCATGGTTTAGTCCGTTGGAAAAAAAAGAAATGAAAAAATAGCTCCACAAGAAAGCAATTTTCTTGATTCTCAAAATCTGGGTGACTGAGACGAAATATCACGAAAAGTGTTAAAAAATAGTATGCATACAGGAAGGTTGGGGAGGTGGGTGGGGCGTGGTAAACTATACCATTAAGGCAGTCCTTTTGTGTCCCACCGTGTGTTTTAATCTTATATCACCAGTTGTGATAATATCCAGTAGCACACATTTGAATTTCCTGAATAACTGAACAATTTAATTTTTTACCTCGGAAACATACATTATGACCGGTCCTTGGAACGGGCTCGACAAAATGTTTCCAATGAGGGGGCTATAAGCTATGTTTGTCAGTTAATTCGTGAAGTTTGGTAAAAGGTGAAATTACACATTATGTGATAAATAGCGTCTCAAATTTGTCTGATTGGACATGAAATATGTGAACCTCATTAACCCTTACCCAACGAATCGGCCGCATCCGCCCGCGTAATATGAAAATTCAGCAGTTGAAAAAAATATTTTTCAAAAAAATTCAACAAAACCATATCATGTGACCCCTCGTTAGAACGAGCTCGTTCCAACGAGGGGTCACATGATATGGTTTTGTTGAAATTTTTTGAAAAATTTGAAAAAATGATATTTAAAATAATAAAGTTTGATATCGTCTGCGTTGGGTAAAGGGTTAAACCTTGCTCAGGTCGATTTTAATGAACTCAGTACATAAACTTCATATGAAATCGCGACTCATTGGAGATCCTCTCTTTCTGCTTGAACCATCTCTTAGCTCGAATGCTAGTCATCGAGTCAGAAGAGGGTATACGCAGGAGAAATATGCAGGGCTGGCTGGATGTAGTGCATGTCTATGGAAACAAGTGTGTGTGTTTGGGGGTGAGGAGGGGGACTCGTGTCCACTAGTTCCACTGCCTCTGCGGTCAGAGGACTCTTTGCTCCGAAAAACACCCGAACTTTCGTTCAGCCAAAAGGTTTATTATCGCATTCTTCCGGGGAAGATATGGGGGGAAACAGCGGTTTTGATTGAGAGTTGTTTATATTAATGTTAGTCCCTCGGATTGAGAAATGCTGCCAAATCCTACTTCATACTTTATGATCAGTGTACATTTATAATATTCAGATTTATTTGTGATTGTCCAAAAGGATGACATTATCTTCCAACGATTTTCAATCTTCAACCTCTCTCTCGACACCTACCTACATTTGTACCTATCACGACCACGAGACACTTGTACAACATGTTCAAACATATTGTTCCTGTGACTATATTGAAAAAATAATGGCCCCGTTTGTCACACCGCTGAAGTACAATACTTATTTATTTATTGGGGAATTATTTTGTTGAGGAATTAGGAAAGTCTCGCGTTTTATTTTACATTTTTATAAAATTTATATTTTGAATAACTAAATATTATTATTCAAATACACAGCTCCAAGTTTTCAGTGAATGTCGCTGTTTAGGTAAAGTGTGAAAAAAGGCTTGGCAAAAAGACTCCGCTTTTGTAACCATCTGCATTGTGAATATAAACATATCGAAATTTATAGTCACAATTTCAACGAGGTCTGTCAAACAAGACGGAACTGATTAAACTCCTAATTGCGTTGTGGGAAAAATTTTCAGTTCGATATTTTGACTCCAGAGACTATAGAGTGATAATATATTTCTAATTTGGTTGAAATAAAGCATTTTATCTTTCAGTCAACAAGTATTTTGTCTGTATTAACTTAACTGTATCCGAGTCTGGCTCCGGGTTCTAAGGGTAGATCACGACTCGTCTTCGACTCGTCGTGATCTACCCTTAGAACCCGGAGCTCGACTCGGATACATATTTTGTACATCCACATAATGGTAATAATCTCTATATATCACTTTAAGCACCATTCTTCACTAATACCAGAGTTATAAAATCAAAAGAGGAAAAACAATAGTTCTATGAAGCACTTATACCAACCTTCTGAGGTTCTGAAACATCGTTGGTTTCTAAAGCTGAACAGGGCTTCCGAAAGTGTTTGGATTTTGGTGTCAACAATTCAGCTAGGTCCATTTCTTCTTCCTCAAACAGTGTATTTACCAATGGAATACTGAATGCAACAGGACTGTCTTCAAACATCTTCTCACTGAAGGAAAAAAAAAGAATTGCATTAAAAATTGAACGGCCTGTGTGATTATCACTGATACATTTTATTATTTATTGGTGTTTAAGGTCATATACTTATGCATAATGGCTAATCATGACAGTGACAGTTTTACGGATGGAGGAAGCCGAAGAGAACCACCGAGCAACGACGAGCAGCTGCCAGCTCCTCAACATCGTAACTCCGCACTGCAGCACAGGCAGGGTTAGACTGGTTGAAGACATGCGCACCATCGACGTGTAGTACGCCTTAGTACACGTCGTCATCGTGTCCCCATGTGGACAATCGGGGTTAAGTGCCCTGCCCAAGGACACAACGCGGGTCCACCCGGACGGGGATCGAACTCGGGACCTCTAGCATAGAAGTCCAACAGTCTACCACAGAGCCACCGAGAACCGGTTACCGCAAAGTCACCGCGCCCCGATTATCACTGATAAGCATCTAATTTGAATACAACGTTTATGTACCATCTGAGGAGTGGCTTAATGTGTAAAGCAGGGGTGGGATGTCATATATGCAGCTGTGTGGGTAAGGGCAACCTTCGAACATTTCTTTGTTTGAAATTTCGAATTTCCACATTATTGTGGAAGTCGGCTGATGTTCACTGTTTATAGAATTGTTCTCGTCAAGAGATCTCTTCCATGACACATCCACCCACCCACACACCCGACCACACACCCCATCACCTGATATTATAAGTTAGTGTCGGGGCTTTGTACAGAGTTATTCTTGTTTGATATTACAAAAATGAAGTGATAGCAGATTTTCACACTTCATATCGAATCCGTTGTCGTGGTTTGAAGGCGGAGGGAGTATTTTGTGTTTTTGCGAGGATGCCGGTTGTTAAGAGCGAAAACAAGAATACATATTTCTAGTGACAGAAATAATCCTCGGTAGCCACAGCCTCGATATTTATTTATTTATTCATTTATTTATTTATTTATTTATTTATTTATTTATTTATTTATTTATTTATTTATTTATTTATTTATTTATTTATTTATTTATTTATTTATTTAAAGAAATACATAAATATTTATAAGTCTCGTTATAAATATTTATTTATTTATAACGAGACTTTCGACGACACAGCCAGGGTCACCTCGTCACGAGCTTGTGTCGGTCAGTTTTGCGGGTGGAGGAAGCCGGAGTATCTGCTCATTTTTCGGTACCAGCCAAGGTAAAGTGACTTCATGCGTTTTGATCGGAACATAGAAATTTATTTCCTGGGAGATTGGAGACGATAAACACGATATTTAGTATCCTCACCTACGTACACGGTTTATATTAATTTTGTAAAATTATATGAAAATCTCATGTACCATAATAATGGTTTGTAAAATACTGGACTGTAACAGTACCCAGAGAGAACCAGCGGGCAACTGTCAGACTCCCCAAAGTACTATCTCCACACAAGCAGGATTAGCATTGGTTGAAGACAAGTGCACCACCTTCGCGCAGGTCAACGTCAAAGGCGAGTCCTTTAAAAGCTTATCGTTGTCCCCATGATCTCCCCTCCCATCGTAGAAATTGAATCACTTCAGTGCCCCCAAGTATTTTGCACATTGTTCACAAGTGGATCAAAATAGACTACAGTTAACCCTTTATCCAACGCAGACGACATCAAAATTTATTATTTTAAATATAATTTTTTTAAATTTTTAAAACAATTTCAACAAAACCATATCATGTGACCCCCTCGCTGGAACGAGCTCGTTCCAACAAGGAGTCACATGATATGGTTTTGTTAAAATATTTTGAAAAATAATATTTTTTCAACTGCTGAATTTGCATATTACGCGGGCGGATGCGGTCGATTCGTTGGGTAAAGGGTTAATAAACTGACGATAAATGACATAAAAAACACCCATTTTCGAATAGGCGATTGTCTGCACAATTCCATCGTGTGCCTCTCTATATCATCTACTGGAATGATATCGAGCAGTAGGCCTGCAACTACAACAGTTTGCAACAGCTTTTAACAGGGCGTACAATAAGAGTGTACATTTGCAACACATTAATTATGCGCACAGAAAAAAATGTGATATCGTCAAGATATCACATTTTGTCTGTGTTCAAAGTTAATGTATTGTAAATGTATTCACGACAGCTTCTGGTCATTAGACCCCTCACCCACTTAACCCCCAGTCTCTGGCCTATTACCAATTATCCACCTTTTCTCTCTGTTGATAGAGTAACTTTCAATTATGAGCCGCATAAGATATACGATTAGCTAAATGTCTAACTGGAAACAGCCGAGTGTAAGCTTATAGCTTGCTGCTGAATCCATATCCATTTTTTTATTAGTTATATGCTTCTGTTGTATTGTATAAATTGTACTTTCATACTTTGGAAATAAATACAGCTTAAACTAATTATGATACTCTTCAGTGATCACGTTTCACTAAAGGTTTTCCCCAACGTAACGACCAGAACCGGCCAGCGCTATTCACAAAAATCACTATTAAATTTTCATTGTTTTTTCATTTTGTGTCTCTAAAACATAGCTTATGATCCCTCGCTGGAATAAGCTCAACGAGCTCGTTCCAATGAGGGGTCATAAGCTATATTTTTTATTTGCAAGTGTCGTCTTCCTTTCGTGTTAGGTAAAGGGTCCACTTATTTCACGATGATATCAAAATTTCAGTGCAATTGTTTTCCATAATGCAACTACAAACATGACCAATTGAATATTATTTGGCAGAGTTGAAATGAGCACTGTACAACGAGATTGAACTGGATAAGTTTCTAGTGGGAGTGCGGTGGCTCAGTGGTAGACTGTTGGACATCTATGCTAGAGGTCACGAGTTCGATCCCCACCCTCGAGGACCCGCGTTGTGTCCTTGGGCAAGGCCCTTTATCTCGGTTGCTTACATGGTGTACTAAGACGTACTTCACGCCGATGGTGCACATGTCTTCAACCGCTGTAACCCTGCTTGAACAGACTTAGCATGTTGCGGAGCTGACAGTTGCTCGTCGATCCTCGGTGGTTCTCTCCGGGTACTCCGGCTTCGTCCACCCGTAAAACTGTCACGGTCCCGATTAGCCATTGTGCATAAGTATGTGGCCTTAAACATCAATAAATAAATAGACAAATAATTTCTAGTAGATTTGTAGGAATATTTGCAGATTCAAATTTTGCATTTTCGCGTTATTGTGGCAAAGGGTTTAATAACTAAACTAAACCTTTCTAAGCCCCCCCCCCCCCCCCCCCCCCGTTCTAGATGCTAGGGCAAATCTCCAATGTAAAAAATCGAATGGCGGCAAAAATGTTAAAAAAAAGATATTACCAAATACACAATAAAAAATAAAACATGACATGGGGCGCGAACATGTGAACATGTCCCCGGGCGGACATTACCCCATAGATAGTGGGTGGACATTTTCGAGGATGTTTTTTTTAGAAAAGCGGACATTTCCCCAGTATTTTTATCGAACGATAAACGGATCCAAGAAAAGATGGGTGGGGGGTGGGGGGGGGGGGTGGGGAGACCAACCTAAAAACACAAAGTAAAATTAATATGACAAAAGAATGTATTACCTTGAATTTTGTAGTTCCATCTCTCGAAACGAAGCTATCATCATCAACAAAGTAAAGGACAAGTATGAAAATTGAAAATGTGGTCTATGTTATATATATATAGACAAAGGGTGAAGCCCGTTGAGATGAAGCTTTAGTTTCCATCAAATGAGTAACATGTACCAACACCTCATAATAAAGATTTAGAATTGTTATAACAGTTTTTCTATGTGTTAAAACAACTGAGACAATTGTTGTGCTTTTGTTACAATTTGACATATGAGTGTAGTGTTGTTACAGCCATTTGACAGTCGTGTGGAAACCCATCCAGTTCACACTTTTACTTTCTTTAGCAATATACCACAACATATTGCACAGATTAAATGAATAGAAAAAATGATTTTATTTTAACTAAGAAACTTCATTTGGAAACCTACCATACGGATTAATTACACGTGGAGTTTATTTTCTCACAGGTTTAATAGTTTTTGAATATTGTCTGCAATCTGTTATTATTAAATATTTTCTATTCATTAAAAACTCGAAAGGAAATATTATTTTTATTTCAACTTTTCCTTGAAATTTAGCTTACATTTTCTCACGTAGGAGCGGACTTTTTGGACCAATGAGGGATCATAGTCTGCGTGTATTAACCATGTATCCGGACAAAAGCTCCCTTGGACAGAAGATCCCCTGACGAAAGATCCCCAAAAAGCTCCCTAGGACTAAAGATCCCCGGGCTTTTTTTTGGTGCCCGGACATTGCCCCCCCCCCCCCCCGGACAACCACCCCCCCCCCCGAACTCGTTTAACAAAAAAAAAGGAGATACCAGACAAAAGGTCATTGGGACAAAAGATCCCCAGAAAAAGCCCCCTCGAAAATCTCAATAAAACAATATAAATATGGATATCATTGGAACTGGCTCATTGAGCCAGTTCCAATGATATCCATATTTGTATCATGGTTTTCTTTCTATATTTATGTATGTGACCTTAAACACCAATAAATAAATAAATTCTACATTTGTAATATTTATACCACTTTACAGAAAAATAAATCGTTCGCTTCTATTTTTTTCTATAAAACATGCACAGTCTTTACTTTGGAAAAAATGTAAAAAAAAAAATGAAAATTATTATTTATTATTTCCAAATTTTCATTTTTTTTTTTTACATTTTCATCACAAAGTAAAATATATGCGCATAAAATCCAAGTTTCATGTGACCATCAATATGAAATGGCTGATCAGGGGACCTTTTTTCCCAGGGAGCTTCTAGGGGACCTTTTGTCCTAGAGAGCTTCTTGGAGATCTCATGTCCGGGATCTTTTGTCCTACTCCCGGAGATCTTTTGTCCTGGGGAGCTTTTGTCCTACACCCATTAACCGTTTACCTAACACGAAAGGCAGACGGCACTTGCAAAGAAAATTCTTGAATACTATTTTTTTTTCATTTTCTGCGTTAAAATGTAGCCTATGACCCCCTCACAGGAACGAGCTAGTTTCAATGATGTGTCATAAGCTATGTTTTTGAGACAAAATAAAAAAAAATAATGAAAATGGAAAAGTGATTTTTGTGAATAACTCTAGACGGTTTTGGGTTCGGTCGCCTTCTGAATTCCGGTTTAATGTCAGGATTTCGAGAACTCATAGAAACCGACTCCGATCCAATTAGAATACCAGTACTACCGACAACATGGAAATAAGTTCAAAGCTATTTTGTATCTCTCAACTTTTTGTTGAGCATAATAATAATAATTCTTCGGCCTTCCGTTGATTTGTCGCTGTCCTCTAACAAGGAGGCATACATTAACCCAGTGCACGGCCCGCCGGGCTATTCCTCCCTCTAATCTCCCAATATTCAGTAAAAACATGTTTCATAATTCATCCCATCGGCGCTTCCTCGATCTCCATATAACTATAAAATTGATCCTTTCCCTTATGCCATTCCCCATCCACTTATCCTTCAGGTTTTCATCCCATTCTTCCATTACTTTTCTAAGGAGTCTTGTTCTACTCGGCAAATACAGGAGCACTCTAAAATGAAATGCTCCAGGATCTCCGTTACACATTTGGCACACTCTTTCCTTGCCTTTGCAGCCCCCAACCCCTCAACTCCAGTGACTTTGATCTCACTTTGAACCACAAAGACCCCCCCCCCCCCCCCATAAGATCCATCTAGGTACTCTGGGACATTTTTTTTTACAACCCGTCTAAAGAGCTTTTGATGGTAATTCCAGCTCGCCAGTTTCTATTGCAACCATTGAGCACTCTTTCCCTGATAAGACGGCTTCAGTCCCCCTTTTAAATCTCCAGTCTCCATTAGCTCCCTCGTTTTCCTTAACCCCCTGCCATAATGTTAGAGTTCCATACATGCTTAAACGTCGTTTTATTGATTTTTGATAGGGGTTACTGCGTTGAGTCCTTGAGTAAGGCACTTAAACCCGATTGCCCATGTGGGGGCACGATGGCGTGTGTCCTAAAGTGTAATGCACGTCGATGGTGCACCTGTCTTTAACCAATGCTAACCCTTCTTGTGTGAAGTTAGTACGTTGGGGAGACAGTTGCTCTGTGGTTCTCTCCGGCTTCATCCACCCGTAACTGTCCGACACGAGGTGACCCTAGCTGTCGAAAGTGCCGTTAAAACCCTAATAAATAAATCAATAAATTGACATTTGATATGAAATTTATGAACCAAATTTACTACAATGGAGGTTAACCGAAGATCATATCGATTTTCGAGAACGAGGTTCGGAAATTTCATATTAAATCGTGATGAATTTGAGATTCTTTTTTCACATAATTTATAATTTATCTTTTAATCACTGGGTTTGTTTAACCCATTACCCAATGTAACGGCCAAAAAAGGTCAGCGCTAAATGACCAAAAATACTATCCAATTTTCATTATTTTTATTTTTTATCGCAAAAAGATAGCTTATGACCCCTCATTGGAACGAGCTCGTTCCAATGAGGGGTCATAAGCTATCTTTTTGTGATAAAAAATTAAAAACTCTAGTTATTCATGTATTTTATTTGCAAGTGTCGTCTACTTTTCGTGTTAGGTAAAGGGTTAACCCATTGCCTAACGAAACGGATGCAATGACTCGCAGAAAGAGAGAGAGAGAGAGAGAGAGGGGGGGGGGGGCTGGGGAGAGGGAGTATCAGCCTATTTCAGAGGCCACAACTGTACTGTAGCTGTCATAAATCTAAAAGACCAGCCTGTATTTCAATGTTCGAAAATGTCTGTTTGTCATGCGAAAAATCACCCAAGATTTGCTGAAGAATGAGTTCCCTTTTTTTGAAGGCAACAAGCATAGAACGTAATTAAGTGCTTCGTAAAATGTGATTAATGAAATCAGAATTATGTGTTGCCCTCCATTGCACACGCACTTGCACCCATTTATTATTTTTTGTAATTTATTAAATGTATTGGGAGAGACGTCGATATGGACTATGCCTATTCGTCAACCACTATTTCTATTTTGAGAAATAAAATTATGTTTAAAAAAAACACAACCGCCTAATATACAAATTCAGCAAGAGAAAAAAGAGATATATTTTAAAAGCTTTCAACAAACCATATCATGTGATCCCCTCCTCCATCATTGGAATGAACTCGTAACTAGTAATGATAATGGGGTGGGGGGGGGGGGGGGGGGTAGAATACAGCGGCCAGTGTACAGCAAGAAAGATTCATAAGAGTGGAGAAAAATCGACGAGCATTTAGGGCTGCACGATATTTAAAACTGAATACGGGTATCGGTATTCAAAAAAAATACCGCGGTGTACCGGTATATCGAAAACTGTTCAGATATATGAACACAAGTATACCACAATTGAGACTCGAGGCATCACAGTCGGAACGAATTAGCATGCCTTGATGATGTGGTTCAAAACACCTTTACCCAACCCAGACGATATCGAAATTTATTATTTTCAAAATTAATTTATCGGATTTTCACTAAAGATTTCAACAAAACTATATCTTGTGACCCCTCATTGGAACGATCTCAACGAGCTCGTTCCAATGAGGGTTCACATGATATAGTTTTGTTGAAATTTTTGAAAATTATTTTTTCAACTGCTGAATTTGTATATTACGAGGGCACAAGCAGACGACTCCTTGGATAAAGGGATAATATTATTCAATCGGGGCTACATTTAAAAAACTTGAAAATTGAATTGTGGGTAAATAAATAATGACGATAAACCGATATTTTTTTGTAATTACATCGGTATTCAATCGATATTGGTTTGAATACCGGTATATATCGGTTTATCGATATACCGTGCAGCCCAAGTTCATCTTGATAAGCTAATATTGTACATAATATAATGAAGTTATGGTTCATTCCCACTCGACCAATTCCCTGTATACCAACTCCCACGAGACCAATTCACAAAAGACCATTTCCCCTTAGACCAACTGGTGTGTTCTACTTTAAAAATAATTCTATATCAATAATTTGATATATTTATAAATATTTATAAATGTATTTAATTTTATTGATATTCAAGCCTGAAAATAAGCAGTTTGTCATTTGCAGAATGAGATAGATCCCCAGAGGGTGAATTTGCTGATGCTATCCCATACAGTGGGCCAGTTTATCCTCTGGGTACCTCTTTCTGATTATGTTTGAGACCTTGATTCAGGCTGAGGTTCACAGAGGGGTAAATTTAGTGATGCTGTGCAGGGTAGCATCACCAAATTCACCCTCTGGGGACCTCATTGTTCAGATGATAGTCTGCTCATTTTCTGGCTTGTCGATATTTTATAGATGTTGGGTAGATTTTTATAAATAATTGTTTTCCTAATTATCCTTAATCAGCCCTCAATCAGAGCTGTGTAGTTGGTCTGAGGGGAATTGGTCTAGTGGGAAGACACCTTTACAATATATTTTGATTTTTCAACCACCAGGATCACTACGATATGGAATTTCTGAAGTGGTACGTGGAAATAGCAAAATTAAATCAGGCAATTTAACCCTTTACCTAACGAATCGGTAGCATCCGCTCGTGTAATTTACAAATTAAGCAGCTGAAAAAAATATATTTTTCTAAAAAATATATTTCTACAAAACCATATCATGTGATACCTGATTAGGACGAGCTCGTCGATTGTAATATTTTGGAAAAATTTTTTAAAAAACAATTAAAATAATAAATTAGGATATCGTGTGCGTCAGGTAAAGAGATACAAAAATGATATACATCAACAAAAAAAATAAATAACATAATATTTACATCACAGCCAAACCGAGACATCATGAATTGGAAAACTTTCAAAATAGGCTCTCTTGCTTTGAATAAAAAATGACTTACCAAAAGCTGATTTTTATCTCCCTCGAATAAATACCAATATTTCACAAGAACACGATGCACATTGCGAACGAAAAGTTTATACTGTAATGTCAAGTATGCGCCAGTTTTTTATATATATATGGTGCGCACCATCTTTCTTCACTTACATGCAAATCTGCTACCACATTTTAGCAGCTTGACAAAAAGGTACATTTACGTTTCAGTGCCTTCAGCACATATTTTGTCGTTTCTCACAGTTTTTCGTTAAAACCATACGACAAGTACACGATTAGGCACACACACAAAATAACGTGTGATTTATTGTTTCAGTAAAAACTGTAAGCAAATTACATGCTAAAAGTGTGGGTAGAAACAATAAGACACATCGAACGCGTGCTCCAACGATACAGCCAAGGGCAAATTTCATACGTCCAGGTCAGCATCATTTCATTACCTTGCGAAATTGATTTAAGAGGTTTACTGTTTTGTGAAATCATGAGCCATTTTCGTCTCTATAATACGATTAATATTATTTCGATATTTACTCGTACAATGTGGCTTTTTGTACATCAATACGAAAGCAGATTAGTTCATTAAAATGTTCTGTGTGCTGGATGGGAATGTGGGATAAGATTAGAACCGTGAGAATTGTATTTACATTCAACTCCAATCTGTCTGTTCTGGAGTTTTTCTTACTGACGATGGTGCAAATTGGCCTTTTAACAACATATTATAGGGAAAAGTGGAATTTTTGTAATTGTTTACTTCATTTTTCTGTTCACGAATACCACAGGTATGGCTGCACGATATTCAAAACAGAATACCGGTACACTGCCAAAAATATAGGTTCAGTTTAGAACTAAAACTGGTTTTAATCTTGTCCTTGAGATGGAACCAGGTCTGTTTAAACAGTATTTATTTCAAATCAAATAAATTTATAAAGATTAACATTAAATTGAGGGGATTTCAGCCGAAAGTTTAGAGCTTATACGAAGTTGTCTCAAATCATTACTAAGCAAAGGAGATATGAACAGTTGGCATATCGAACCAGTTTTGGTTCTGTACAGAACCAAAACTGGTTCGATATGCCAACTGTTCATATCTCATTTGTTTCAAAATGTTTGGCGACTGCGTTGAATAAGCTCCAAGTTTACTGCTGAATCAACTTCAGTTCATGTAATATTCTGTTAAAATTGAATGCTAATCTTGGTAAATTTATTTGATTTGATTTAAATACTGTTTAAACTTAACTGGTTCCATCTCAGGGACAAGATTAGGACCAGTTTTGGTTCTAAAGAGAACCTATATTTTTTGCAGTGTATCGGTATTCAAAAAATACCGCGGTATACCGATATATCGAAAACTGTTCAGATATATGAACACAAGTACCACAATCGAGACTCGAGGCACCCAATCGGAACGAATTAGCATGCCTTGATGATGCGGTTCGAAACACCTTTACCCAACGCAGACGAAATCAAAGTTTATTATTTTCAAAATTAATTTTTCAGATTTTCCCTAAAGATTTCAACAAAACTATATCTTGTGACCCCTCATTGGAACGAGCTCGTTCTAATGATGGGTCACATGATATAGTTTTGTTGAACTTTTTGAAAATTATTTTTTCAACTGCTGAATTTGTATATTACGAGGGCACAAGCAGACGACTCCTTGGATAAAGGGATAATATTATTCAATCGGGGCTACATTTAAAAAACATCTTGAAAATTGAATTGTGGGTAATTAAATAATGACGATAAACCGATATTTTTGTAATTACATCGGTATTCAATCGATATTGATTTGAATGCCGGTATATATCGGTTTATCGATATACCGAACAGCCCTACCCATAGGGAACTTATATGAGAGTGCTTTCAATGCCGAGTAATGCCGCAGCGCTAGAAGCAATCAGGGGTGAGCTTGGGTGGATGAGGATCAAGGACAGGATAGACCTGTTGAAGCTCGGTTATCTTAATTATTTGGTAAATCTCCCCGACAGCCGATGGTGTAAAGCAATGTTCCTGAGAATTTTCAACTCAAATATCAAAACGGGGTGGATGGTCCAAGTGAGGGAGCTAGTAGAGAACTAATCATTGGAGATCTCGGACCTGGACGTTGGGGCAAACCAGGGTAAAAAAATCGTCAGAGAAAGGGTCATGGAGGATTATAACCGTAATTGGCGAGAGGGGGTCAAATCAAAGAGGACTTTGGGTGGCCTGCGTGATAATGAGAAGCCAGGTTTTGAAGAGTACCTTGATGGCACCTTTAGGGGGTCACTGTTGTTCAAGCTGAGGTCGCGATCCCTGGAGCTGAGGGGAAAAAATTGGGAAAGACGGTGAAAGGGAGTGCCAGATGTGTAACTTGGACATGGTGGAGACCCTGGAACACTTTCTTCTAGAATGCCCAAAGTATCAGCCTAAAATAATGAGATTCACTGGGAGTATAATGGGGAAGTGGGATGGGAGAATGAAGGACATGTGGTTAGGGGGAGACTCAAAGGAGAGGGTTAATATGCTAATCGGAGAGATTGGGAAGAATGGGACAAGGGATATTATCAAGCAGTTCGTCTCCGAGTGTTGGGAGGAGAGTAGAAGCGTGGGAATAGGGAGGCAGTTGGGAGTACAGGGGTAACCATGGCCTTCTCGTCCGAGAACCGCGACAAATCAGCGGCTGGCCAAAGTGTTATTATTATTATTAAGATATGAAATATGGTTATTACCCAATGTTATCACTCCCACTACAAGGGTCGAAACGTGACCTTACTCTTAGAAAAGAGCGATATCCGAAAAAAATCTACCAGAAAAGACCTCTGCTAGAAAAAACCCTCAGACAATAATCCCCAAAGAAAAACACTACCAAAAATGGTAGAGGTAAGAAAAACCCCTACATTTTATATTTTTTAACATTTAAAAAAAACAACCTTTTGAACTTATTTTATCTTTTATTTTTCTTAATGTTCACCTCTTTTGTTATATCGTTGTTACAAGATCAACCTATATATTACTATTCATTCATGTGTCGTGTTGTCCTTTCCTCTGACACCCCAGTATATATTCCCCTGTACCCCGATAAAGGAAGGGCAAGCAGGGATAAAGGAATTATTAATACTCCTATACAAGAAATTCGTATACTTCTACAAAGTTAGAGGATGCCTGCCAGAATTCATACGTTTTATTGTGCAACTAAAGCTGTATAGAACCCTTGAACTTACACTTACATGTATCATGAAAAAAAGCTCTGCTATAAAAAAACAGATGGGTCAGGGTGCAAGATCTACTAAATCCAGGGATAGGTCACAGTAATGTATAAATACAAAGTTGTCCCGGTGTGACAGGAATGATAGTCCGTAGGAAAATTAGTCCCTCTGGACTATTATTCCGCGGAATTATAGTCCTAGGTCTAACATTCCTAGGAATAGTAGTCCGGCGGACTACTATTCCTAGGAATGTTAGACCTAGGACTATAATTCCGCGGAATAATAGTCCAGAGGGACTAACGTGCCTACGGACTATCATTCCTGTCACACCGGCCCCATATACTACTTCAAACAGGCCATACGACATACCTTCCCCCGGAGATAAACATAGCCACATTGACAATTCATCCGGGGTGGGGTGAGGAGTGGTGGGGACTCATGTTCGCATGGTCGGTTTTGGACCTGGAGTGGGAGGGGGGAGGGGCTTATCATCGGAGGAGGGGATTCTATATGCATGGATGAAATTTTTGATGGGTTGAAAAACGTTACTAATGTTTTACTTATTGTTGTAACTATCTGGATAAAGTGCTGAAAGCCCATATTTGGGCTTTATTCTGAAGTGCCGATACCACAATTTAAAGGCTTCATATTCTACGGATCTGCTTCATATTATCTTTGAAGTGATGTTATTTTATCTGTTAGGTTTTGCCTTGTCACGGTTTATGGGAAAGTGCCTACTCTCCCATAAATTGTAACAATGCAAAGATGCACAAAGAAATTTTAAGGACCAAAAATAATTTAGCATTCTACCAGTTATAAAAACATGTATTTATATATCATGACCCAGAAAAAGGTTGGGTCCCCCCACTCCCCTGCCATTTTTAATAGTTTTTTTTTTCCTTAGTGTTTTTATCCTGAATGTTTTTTCCAGTAGAGTTTTTCCGGTAGAGTTTTTTTTCTGAATTCGAAAAACATTTACGTCCAAGATGGTTCCGTTCAAGTCTATCACATTCGCGCCAATCTTTTCTCTAGGCAGAGTGACTTCTTTCCAATGGACCACAGTCGGAGACGCTGTCAAGAAAATCCAGTTTAGAGATGAACTTGAAGCGGCCTTTCAACCGACTACATGGGGTAGTGAGAAGAGAGAAGAAACAAACAACGAACCATTCCATTGGGCGCCGCGAGGCTAGGATTTGTGGTGAGGGGAGAATCGTTGGAGATCCAGACTGAAAAAGAAGTATATATCAGTCCACCTTGTTTTGTTTTTTTTAACCCTTCGATCTCTCCTCGGGACCTTGTTCACCCGGAAGATACACCACCTACCGTTAACCCCCACAATACCGCAGAAAACCACATGGGAAATATGAAGAGAATACGTTTTCCAATATGACGGGCCATTGGATTTCTAAATGCACAGAGGGCTGGCTCAAATCAGTATTCAAACCCACCCATATAGCACAAACATGAAAATGCGCGAAATGCTACTAGATCGAACCTAGAGGACATTACCCCAGGCGACATTTCCCCAGCTGACATTTCCCCGTGTGGCCTGGTGAAATGTCCGCTGGGGTAATGTTCTACCACTGACGCCTGGGTTAATGTCTGCCTGGGGAAATAAATGCCCGCGTACCACTAAAGCAAGTCTCTCATTTGTTGTCTTTGCTACCTGTCTTAACCCGTGGAGTGCTAAATTATTTCTGATCGTCAAAATTTGCTCACATATCTTCGCCTTGTTAAATTGCATGAGAGAGTACATGTAGGAAAAAACACAAGCAGCTCTAGCAAACTGTTAGCTCATGGAAAGGCAGTGAATATTTTGTACTTCTTCCCTAATACCACACAGATCAGAGCATTGGGTAGTCTCTTGGCGGTTATCCACTCTCCCCGTTCTACTTTTGTAGACCAACACCAGAGAGGATGGGAAAGACGAAATAATCTATGTGATCAACGATTTCAGTCACCGACCATGCTCACTAATAATAATAAAAATACTTTGACCGGCCGATGATTTGTGGCGGTTCTCAGATGAGAAGCCCTTGATTAACCCTGTACTACTAAGTACCTCCTTATCACCACGCTTCCCCCCCCCCCCCCCACTATCAACATCAATAAATAACAAAAGCCAACAACCAGGAACAATCTTCTGGAATACGACAATCACTCTCGCCACTCCCACTCAAGTCAAATAATTGATAACAAAGAACAGAAAACGACCCAAGCACATGGGTCGTACGGGGCCACTCGCGTTCCCTGCGGACTTTCGGCTTGTAAATTACTTTGAAGAATAGTTATTGGGAAAATTTGCGTATACAAAATGGTATACTTACACTTAATGGGAAATGATCCAATAATATGCCTTATAACACTAGACAGAAATACATACCAGAGGAGGGATTCGGCAGAAAATTTGGAGTTTATATGAGTCGTTTCCCTATAACTGATGAATAAGTACACAGAAGAAGATGGTTCGGATCAGCACTGAGTTCATGTATGGCCACCCTGGATAAAACATGGTAAATACATCATTATCAATGGGTTGAAAAGGACAGGTTAGATTATTATGATCCCGATGAGTCTGGAGGTGGGATGGGGAAATTTCACCCGAGGGGCAAGATATTTGAACCAGACCAGAGGCTTGCGGAGGGTCTGGTTCAAATATCTTGCTCCGATGGTGAGATTTCCCCATTCCCACCTTCAGACTCAGAGGATGCTTTGTCTCCCCCCCCCCACCCCCACACACGAGGATTACGTCACTATAGATAATTGGCGGTCACGTGCTTTATAAAAACGAACAATTTCATCGGAAAGATCGTACAAAAGTTAGGTATATGCCATAGGTATACACTAAAAAATTGATTTGTAACACTGTCCATTAAGGGGTTAATGAATTTGCGCGTGTCAAACTCTAATGTAAAGGGCATTGTGAGATTATTGATCAATCGATAAATTCGCGCAGTGATATTGTTAAATCTGCAGAGAAACATGGGGTTGAAACAAACCAACATTGTTGATTTTGAATGGCACGATGATTACATGCGGGAAATTGTGAAGCCATTTTGTTTATTTACAATTGTGCAGATGATGATGGAATAGTTCCGGCGACTTAATAAAATATGCAAATGAGTATGTCACGTGGGGTGGGTGGGATAGAAATATCCCACCCTGCAGTCTCATCCGGGACACGCGTATGATTCACGTATAGTGTGTGTGTGGGGGGGGGGGGGGGGGGGGTTGATGGAGAGTACTTTACTGTCAACTGACAATTAACGTTAAATTCAGTAACCCTTTACACAATGTAACGGAAAAACCGGCCAACGCTATTCATAAAAATCACCATTCAATTTTCATTATTTCTTACATTTTGTGTCGCAAAAACATAGCTTATGATCCCTTGTTGGGACGAGCTCGTGGAGTTCGTTCCAACGAGTGGTCATAAGCTATTTTTGACGCAACAAATGAAAAAAAATGAGTTATTCGAGAATTTTATTTGCAAGTGTCGTCTGCCTTTCACGTTAGGTTAAGGGTTAACACACTAAAGAACACTGAAAAAGACAGAGAATATCAAAATTGTGCAAACAGACTTTGCTGCCGCTCCATTTCTAAAATAGAGTGATGAATGAACGTTGGAAAGAAGCAGTGGTGAAGATAAACTGTGCAAATTTAGCGTATAAATGATTGGTCCACGTTTTTCCCCCTTAAAATGAGAACCTGTTATTTCAGGCTCAATGGGATTCATTTTTCAAGTTTCATTTATGGTGCGGTTTTATGTGGTTTTTGTTTTCACGTTTCCTAATCTACCAAGCGGGATGTTTTTTATATTTTTTTCTATTCTGCTTCATAACGATACATGTATTTTTTCAGAAGTCCTAGCAATTCTTAGGGCCTTTAGCCAGCCCTTACAGTGTGTGTGTGTGGATTCGGTACCCCGGTTGGCACCTGGTTGGTGATCAAGTTACTGATCGACCATAGGCAAGAAAGAAAACGAGCAACACTTTGTGTTTGAGTGCCCTCTGTGGTCTCGACAGAGACAGGAATTGGAGAACAAAATAAGCAGGTTTAACACCACTTTAGATAGTATTCTTTTCGGTAATTTATCTTTGTCTAATTCAGATAATCTTCAGATTTTTCAAGCTTTCCAAGATACGGGACGTTTTCAACAGAATGGGTAAACTATGATAAATCCCTCTCTCTCTCTCTTCTCTTTCTCTCTTTCTCTCTCTCTCTCTCTATCGAGAGAGAGAGGGGAGAGAGAGGAGGTAGAGAGAGAGGGGGGAGCAGACTGGGGAGAGGGAGTATCAGCCTATTTCAATGGCCACAACTGTACTGTAGCTGTAATAAATCTTATAGACCAGTACGTATTTCAGTGTTCGAAAATGTCTGGTTGTCATGCGAAAAATCACCCAAGATTTGCTGAAGAATGGATTTCCCCCTTTTTTTAGGCAACACGCGTAGAACGTAATTAAGTGCTTCATATAATGTGATTAATGAAATCAGAATTATGTGTTGCCCTCCACTGCACACGCACTTGCACCCATTTATTATTTTTTTAAATTTGTTAAAAGTATTGGGGGGGGGGTGGGGGGTGGGAGACGTTGATATAGGCTATGCCTGTTCGTCAAACCTTATTTCTATTTTGAGAAATAAAATTATGTTTAAGAAAACCCAAAACCACAGGCCATGGGTTCCAGACGGCGATATATAAATCCATCTACTGTTTTATACCACCTTTCAGTGAAAATTTATGAATTACTAAGGGAGATGACTAAAACAAACTCCAAGATTTCTGTCAGCTCCCTCCATTACTTAGCAATTCGTTTTTTGGTTAATATATGTTATATTTTTTATGTTCAATATATATACTGTTACTTTTTTGGTGTTCAATTCTGTTACATATAGGATATATTATACAGCATATCCATTGAATAAAAAAATATTGTTTAAACTAATTCGATGAATTTCTTTTCTTGTTGTTGAAACTTACTTGGAAGTGGTTGTAGAACATGCGCAGAAATACTTCAACCAAAATTAACCAACAGTGTAATAAATAACCAGGAATGTAATAAAAATTGACCACTTGTGCAATAACAAATAATGTAATAAACTTTACCAGTAGTGTAATAAACTTTCTTGAAAATGAACACTTTTTGACGAAATTTCAAAATTGTTGGGGGATGGCTCCAATTATAGTTTGGGTACACATCTTATCCATGTTTAATCTTTTGAACATAAGCTGAAATAAAACCAGAATCTGAGATACCCAAAACGTTTTGAATTTTCGTGGAAAAGGTGGTGCTTTCCATGGAATGTTATTGCATTACTGGTTAAGTCTATTACCTAACTGGTTATTAATTCGATTTCTATTATATTACATTCTAAAATCAGTTGTTTAAAAAGCAACCCAGTTGATTTGGGTTAATTGTCAACCAGTTGATTTTAAAGTGGATAAGTTGATTATTACGTTATTGATTAAGTTATTTTACATTACTGGTTAATATGACGTTACTAGTTGTTACAATCCTCAAAACAAAGAAATGCAACTTCAGTCAACATGTACAGTGCAGTCAGTAGCGCTTCTGTGTGTGCCTGTATAATTCAATCTCGCCCAGGTATCTCCGCGGTGCATGTTGGGGAGCGTCATGACATCACCAAAACTCAGTCAAGTTGGCTCTGAACCAGGAGACATAAATGAGAGAGAGAGAGAGAGAGAGAGAGAGAGAGGGGGGGGGGGATGGGAAGGGTAGAGAGAGAGAGAGAGAGAGAGAGAGAGAGAGTATGGAATAATTATTTATCAGGCTTTTTTGTCACGGACATGTGCTGTACAATATTTTACTGTTTTTTCTTCGTACCATTGTAACTTGACTCCATGAAAATGGAAATAAGTTAGAAAATAAATCAAATCATCAGCAGGAGGAACAACTCAAACACTCAAGTGGACATATCAAACCCAGCTTCTTAATGATGTGCAGCAAACAAAAAAAGAACCATTGAGCAGAGGGGGTTGGGTTAGGAGTAGCTGAACTGAATAAAGTGCTGGGTAGGAGTGGGATATTTACTCACGTCATTTCACCTCACATGTGTGTTTGACCCACAGGTGAAGGCGCAGGTTCTTCCCAGAAAAAATACTGTTCATGCCAATTGGAACTCTTCGCGTACTTTGTTTTAAAGATTTAACGCTTTTAACCTTCGTGGTATCTTCCATGTCAATTCAATGGTAGCAATTGGAAGAGCCCATATTCATTATTTGGGGGTAGACCAATTAATATTTTCAACATGCAGCCTTTGGGCTGCATGTTGAAAATATTAATTGGTCTACCCTCACACACTCACTTAGCAGCCATCCTAATTAATGAAATTATGACGTATCATGTTTCTGGTCCCGACAGGCGATCTCCCAGGTTCAAAAGATTAAGTATTCAGAAAGTGAAGGAACATTTCTGTTTCTGTTATTCACTCAAACTATTGTGTAATGACACAAGAGGTACATCATTAAAAAATGACAAACAATGACGGCGTTACTTGGTGTATTAGTAGAACATAAAATAACAAAAGTACGGGTGGAAACATTTGAGCTGTTTGTATTTTTTGTTTGATCTGTATGTGAGTTGCTTTAGCCCGGTCCAGACATTATTTACTGGACGAGTTTTCTAAATGTTGATATAAACTGGGGACGAGTTTAAGATTATATTTATTATATGATAACAAGGGTTCGCATCGCCAGGCCTGAAAATAAACAGCCTGACATTTGTAGAATGCGGTCCCCAGAGGGTTAATTTGATGATGCTATCCCATACAGTGGGCCAATTTATCCTCTGGGTACATCTTTCTGTTTAGTTTTGAGACCCTGATTCAGATTGAGGTTCACAGAGGGTATATTTAGTGATGCTACCCTGCAAAGCAGGGTAGCATCACTAAATTCACCCTCTGGGGACCTCATTTTACAGACGACAGTCTACTTATTTTCTGGCTTGCGCATCGCCGATGAGGGGTCGATTTTTCATGGCTAACGCAATGGTGGCCATGAACTAAAAAAAAATGGACCAGGCTCATTTTCGAACTCGATCCGGGAAACCCACATAACGTAAATGAATTGAATCGGATGACGTTTGTTCAAGTTATCGAGCACAAAATTAACCAAAAAAATGACCAGGTCAGCATAATAATTTTGTTGTCGTATATCGGACCGAGTCCGTTTTCGAACCGGATTGAGATAATCTTCTTAGAAAACCAAATAACAAAGATCAATCGAATCGGTTGACGTTTGTTTAAGATATGGCGCCATCAAGCTCCAAATTAGTCGAATTTAACAAAGCGCCATAACTCTTGTGAAAATGAATGGACACGCCCTAGTTCGTGCCATCGGGTGTTGAACATGCATATCAAGTCATATACAAGACATTATCAAAATCCGTCCAGAAACAACTATAAGTTCTAATCAAAAAGTGCCGAAAAGCCCGAAACCGCCCGGCGACCGACCCTTGTCATACCAATAGTCGAGTTTTTTTTTTTTGAAAACTCGACTAAAAACACAGAAGACACATGCAGCGGCTTCTATAAGCCAAGTAATTATATTACAAATTAAGATGCGTTGTTTGTCTCAATGTTCATGTCAGGAAATAGTCCCCAATACAGAATTGATTGCAAAGTATTTAATGATACAAATTTAATGAAATAATTTTGAAAAAAATAATATAAAACCAACAACGATCTGTTACAGCCAACAAATGTTTATCATTCCTTTGTCCCCCGAGTCAGAATCTATAATTATTCACCGCGCTTGATGGGCCGTGCATAGCCATTCTTAGTGACTGGGTTTAACACTTAAGCTGTCGAAAGCGACTATTTTATGGTGATTATCTGTACGTTCTGGTATGCGCGCATCAAACCTTCCATCTGATTGATTGTTGGTAAGGGCTCAAAGAGCCCTTTCCAACAATTAATCAGATGATAGAGTTTCAAGTACCGCTACGTCATAAATTTTATTAAATTTCCTCATATGCAGGCGTACATAGAGATCCTCCATATATGGCTAATGTGGGCGTGGCACCAAACGGGTTAATAACCGGAAGAGGGGTCAAATCATTTATAAAGCAATTCCGACGTTCGCAGAGTAAAGTTCGCGGAGTGGAACAAACAAACAAATCTTAAATAACTACACATTTTAAATTGTTTCCTCAAAAACCTAGTTTAGAATCCCTCATATAACATAATTCAAATAGATTGTCCAATAAGAAATCATAGGCTATGTTTAGGAGGCAAAAATTGAAAAAAAGAAATACAATTTCAATAATTTTTCTTCGTGACACCGGCCGGTTGCTGTCGTTACATCAATACATTTTTATGTATTTCAAAAAGTTTAACACAATGGACATTAATGTTAAAATACAAAAATTACAATCAACATTGTTTTAAAATATAAAAACTATAAAATGCCAAAATTATGTGGTAAAATTATATAAATGATAATATAATGCGTTTATTCATTTAGTATTCAACATCCCCACCCACACGCTCTCGAAGTGGTAATTGGCTTATCTGTAACTGGTATCACGGGAATTAACCTTTAACCCTTTCAATGCGGTGAGCATAACTCTTTGCGTGAAGAAATAATTGGTAGTGGACGAACAGACGATATAAACAGCAAACAGTCTGAAGCGAGTCTCGGTAATAATTTATTCCAACAGCCTTAAAGATCTGTTGGATTAAATTATTACTGAGCCTCCCAACAAGCCAGGATGGTTCCATACATCTCGCCACTGACAGTATTGACTGAAATGATACCTTCCAGGGCGACATTATTGAAATGGTTAACTTTGAATAAACAGACTGAATGATATGGGGGATATTTTTCTGCTGTCAATGGTAGAAGGAACATATTTTTGACCCCATTCCATTTGACGTCGTTCTGGTTTAAGAGTGCTATTCCCCACACGTGAACATTTAGGATATTCCCGGAGAAAAAATAACTTGCCTTGCCAGCCCCCACACCTCCCTTGTGGCTACATCGTTGCATCTGGAAATTATTTCTGGAGAAATAACGGTCAGCAGCTGATTTGACGCCATTCTCATATGAGGAAACATTGATTATCCCGGCGCCCTATTTCCCGTTCTTGCCCCCCCCCCCCTTTCACCCTTTTCTCGTAACACCCATTATATAAACCCTTGCATTCAACATTGATCAGCATATTATAATAGGGCATCTTAAGTTATCTTTTTGAAGCAGGAATTGAGAAAGATTACAAAAATCGTATGACGATGTTCATGAAAAGGTCTGGGCTGATTTGACAGATAGATTTAGTTACTGGTGGCGTCAGAATTTCCCCGACAAGAGTGCTTGGGCTCCGCGATAAGGTATCCCAGACAAACCCACAATAATGGAGGAAGATTAGACAGCAGAGTGGGGGTTAGACCTCCTCGAGATGAGGAGGGCCAGAGCCCCCGCTGATAACCTCCCACCTTGGCGACACTCCTGCCTTTAACCCTTTACCCAACGCAGACGATATCAAAATTTATGATTTGAAATATAATTTTTCAAAAAATTTCAACAAAACCATATCATGTGACCCTTCATTGGAACGAGCTCAATGAGCTCGTTCCAATAAGGGGTCACATGATATGGTTTTGTTGAAATAATTTGAAAAATTTAATTTTTTCAACTGTTCAATTTGCATATTACGCGGCGGATGTGGGCGATTCGTTAGGTAAAGTGTTAACGAGGGGTCAGAACACATACCTTATAACAAATTCCTCAATCTCCATTACAGAAAATCCAAGCATCAAACAACTGAATAGTTCGTCACAATCCAGAACCCGCTTTTATGTTAGTGTATTACTGTCTTATTCGTGGCTAACCAAACTGAGTATTGTTTATAGCCATACCGACCAGTCAAGAAATAACATGTTTGTAAGTTTATAGAAACAATAGTTTCATTAAATGATTATGTTTGGCCAATATGTCAGTTGGATGCCCATTGTCTTCGGCATTCATACACAGTTTCATATCCATATATATTAGACATCTAAGTCGACGTTACGGGATTGAATACCTTAATTAAACCTATTTTGTTGCATTGAAGGTTCAATCAAACGCTTTTCAATTTCCAGCATTTCAATCAAAAGTTAATCATCGACAGGTCTTTATAGAAAATGTCACCGTCTATGATGTCATGAATGGACTTGATTGCAACGAAATTCCCGACTGAAATGGCTCATTGCATTGTGCTTCGTGTGGAACTTGGGAGTAATGATGAATAAAGATGGGCAACATACCGAAAAACCGATACCGATATCCTGGGAATACCGAAAAACTGAACCGAACGCATCATTGAATACCGAACGAAACTGTCCGTATTTTCACATTTTTCTACACGTATAAGGCCTTGTTGGGGTCTGAGATCGGCTGAAGATTTCATTTTCATGAAAGAATTGACAGATGTTCTTTTCGGTTTTGTTAACCCTTGGGGAAATGGGAAATGGACCCGAATTTCCACAAGACTGCAACCCATACATGTCCGGTTGCTAAGCAGTCATTTCTAATGAAGTCTTGGCTGCCTTAACTGGCAGCCAAGATTTGACTAGAAATCACTGCCCAGCTGATATATCTAATATCAGTAGGGCCTCCATGTTAATGGTCATGTCCGGAAGTCGGAAAAAACACGACATGGGCATTTGAGTGTTAAGATGTGTCTGGGACAAGTCACAAAAATTACTGCAGATGCTGTTTAAGTTGACAAAATAATGCCAATATTGAGCTCATTGTCAGTGATATATCTGGCGCCGTGGCAGAATGTTCTTTTCGGTTTTTCAGATGTGAATTCCCCAGTACTATCTACAAAATCACCCAAGTCAGATACCGAATCGATACCGAGAGATACCACTAACAATACCGAAACCGAACTCAAAATTCCAATACATCCCCCATCTCTAATTACCTCTTTACTCAACGAATCGGCCGCATCCGCCGCGTAATATGCAGATTCA
This sequence comes from Pictodentalium vernedei, assembly GCA_031216915.1. Classification (NCBI taxonomy): domain Eukaryota; kingdom Metazoa; phylum Mollusca; class Scaphopoda; order Dentaliida; family Dentaliidae; genus Pictodentalium; species Pictodentalium vernedei. The sequence continues at coordinate 436,885,379 of CM062294.1, forward strand.
GCAGTTGAAAACATATTATCGTTCCAACGAGGGTCACATGATATGGTTTTGTTGACATTTTTTAAAAATTTAAAAAAAATGATATTTAAAATAATAAATTTTGATATCGCCTGCGTTGGGTAAAGGGTTAAAACATTTTCTCGTAGAATGTGCAAGTCCAAGACATCAGACATATGATTCATCGGGAGTATAAGTAACAAACGGGATGAGAGAGTGAATGATAATATAATAATAATAACACTTTGGCCGGCCACTGATTTGTCGCGTTTCTCATATGAGAAAGCCTTGGTTAGCCCTGTACTCCCAACTGCCTCCCTATTCCCACGCTTCTTCTCTCCTCCCACTACTCGGAGACGAACTGCTTGATGACATCCATTGCACCATTCTTCCCAATCTCTCCGATTAGCATATTAACCCTCTCCTTTGAGACTCCCACTAACAACATGCCTTTCATTCTCCCATCTAACTTCCCCATTATACTCCCAGTGAATCTTATTCTTTTAGACTGGTATTTTGGGCATTCTAGAAGAAAGTGTTCCAGGCTCTCCACCACGCCCAAATTACACATCTGGCACTCCTTTTCTCTGTTTTTCCTAATTTTCCCCTCAGCTCCCGGGACCGCAACCTCAGCTTGAACAACAGTGACCCCCCCCCCCCCAAAGGTGCCATCAAGGTACTCTTCAAAACCAGACTTCTCTTTTTCACGCAGGCCATCCAAAAACCTCTTCAATTTGACCAATTAAGGTTACCATCCTCCATGAACCTCTCTGACAATATTTTTACCCTGGTTTGCCCCAACGTCTTGGTCCGAGATCTCCAATGAGTAGTTCTCTATTATTTCTCTCACTTGGACAATCTACACTGTCTTGATATTTGAGTTGAAAATTCTCAGGAACATTACTTTACACCATCGGCTGTCGGGGAGATTTACCAAATAATTAAGATAACCGAGTTTCAATAAGTCTATCATGTCCTTGATCCCCATCCACCCAAGCTCACCCCTGATTGCTTCTAGTGCTGCGGCATTACTCGACCCCGTTATCCATCGGCCTGCATCGTTCTGCAGGATTTCCAAGCTTTTTAAAGCCGTTTGGTTTAGGGATTCCACTTCTGTACCATATGATATACTTGGCAGAACAAGTATAACATATGGTACGGAATTGGTACCTCCATGATATGTGGGTAAAAATCAGAGAAAATCCCTACAATTTGGCAGGTCAGAGGGATTTTCAAATTTTTGTCCACAAAATGCCACTTCCTTCATATGTAGAACATAATTTAATGTTTTTCGTGCTGATTACTTATTTATTTTAACCCTTTACCTAACGAATTGCCGGCATCTGCCCGCATCCGCCCGTGTAATATTTAAATTCAGCAGTTGAAAAAATATTATATTTCAAAAAATTTCAACAAAACCATATCATGTGACCTCTCGATGGAACGAGCGCGTTCCAACGAGGAGTCACATGATATGGTTTTGTTGAAAAATTTAAAAAAATATGTTTAAAATAATAAATTTTGATATTGTCTGCGTTGGGTAAAGGGTTAAACAATATTTATTTCCAACTTTCGATAAATACATGAAACCTAAAAAAAAATGTGCATGAATTCCACAGAGAGCTTGGAGCATGTACATGATCATTTCCAATCAAAGAATTATTACATATAAAGCATTCGAGATGACACTGTCCAGCCGTTGTAACCAAAATGTCGATTTCAGTTTGTCTATGTATATAAACATTATTTTCTTCATCAGATTATCCATAAGCAGCTAGGCATTAGTCGGAAATAAATTATTTTGGAAATATAAAACAACGTACAAAAAATGAGAAGAATTAGACAGACGAGTGATAGGAGCAGACGAGAAAGACAAATTTACCAAATCAGAACCAACGTATAGATTCAAAATTGCCAGTGGTTCAGGCGTCACCACAAATTTTCTGAATTTCTATACAGTAGGGCCGCTGGTCACGTTCCATGGGTGGGCAGTATTTCCACGAACGAAGTGATATTAGATACCAAACACTAATTATAGGAACCATCATCAAAAATTTAATTAATGAAGCACCGGGTAAACCTGCGTGTTTATCACTGCCCACGCGTGGAATACGACCAGTCTACTGCGACTGTACTCACAAACATGGACATAGGAACCGAGGGAACAGATGAGATGTGCCCGCAACGTTTTTCAGAGATAGATGGATAGAGATAGACAGAGTCAGAGGGAGAGACAGAGACACGGAGATAGAGAGAGCGGGAGAGAGAGAGAGGGGGGGTGTGGGGGTGGAGAAGGGAGGAAGGAAGATGCAATAAGGCGAGCGGAAGATTTTACTACAACGTGATAATTTACAAAAACAAATTGTTCCACCATTGACATGTCTAACAACCTTATGAAGCCAAAAATGTAACTGCTATTACCTTCGGTAAGCTGAAACGTGGAGGTAAATCCTGAAAAAATACCGAAGACTGGTCTTTTGTGAATCTAGCAGAATTGCATTCCCACGATGTGAAGATCTCCTAACTTTTCACTACTAAGGGCAAACATGCATCAGTGTTGGCACATGTGGCTTAGTGATATGGTTGGAATATAATACACAAAGCGGTTTGGGACCCAAGCTGCTCCACAAAATTTCACATTTGTGGCTCCATATTTCACCATTACCTAACAGGAAAAGCAGACGATACATGCAAACACAATTCTTGAAAAACTATTTTTTTTTTCATTTTTTTTGCCACAAAAACATAGATTATGACTCCTCATTGGAACGAGCAGTTTTCGTGAACAGCGCTGGTCGGTTTTGGTGGTTACGCTGGGGATAGGGTTAGCAAATTTTCCATTGGACCGAAACACAGATGAGGAAATTTGGGGCCAAAAATGTGATTTTTTCTCGACTTCAAAGGCCGTAATAGAGACGAATAAAATAGCTGATATTAAATATTCTTGAAAGGCAGTAATGGAGACAAATCAAACGGGGAAATCTTTGGGCACATCTGAAGAGTATACAGTCCGGGCATCTCCATCCAGCTAGTTTACAAAAAAAGATTGCAAAGACGAATTGATAAAGTAAATATTGGCCTAAACTCTCTCTTTGTATCCTCTCTCTCAACTACTTCTGGAAACAGTTCGGGACCACATGCTCCACGTGCCCACCACCCCACCCCCTGTTCAAATGTATGATACATTTAATAAAGAGTTACATTTAACTCTTAGAACCCTGGTTGTATATTCCTTGTCAGTTTAACGGCAGCATTTGAAAGTACCCATATTCATTATTTTGGGGTAGACCAATTGCAGCTTTCAACGTGCATCCCTGAGGCTGATTGGTTTACCCCACATATTCCACATATGCACTTAGCACCCATCCTCTTTAATGAAATTATAACATATCATGTTCTTGTGCCGTAAAAGCTGTCTCTCGTATTCAAAGAGTTACCCCTCTCTATTGCATTACGCTGCATTGTAGGTTGCTGGAAAAAACTCCTCTCAAAATACATTTTCGATCCCATTTTAAAATAAATGGTATTGAAAATGTTTTTTGATGATTAAGCTAATTCTACCATATTGACGTATATCTTACCTTCTACAAGTATCTGGGAATTTCATTGGTTCAAAGACGTCACATGCAGACTGCATATAAAACCATATACTGCATGTCAATATCAATATACGCTGACAGCTTGCTATGGGTAATCTCCCCTTTGTTCATTGATTATTCAAAATGGCGGCAGCCGATAAACGCTTCAAGTTGAAAGATTGAGTGTTGGAAGCCCATATTTGGTCTGAAGTGCAGGTTAGGCAACTTAAAAGGCTTTATATTCTGTGGATGTGTGTCATGTTACCTTCGAAATGAAACTGATTGGTATGTATGAATTTGCCTTGTTACAGTTTATGGGAGAGTGTCTGTAAGCACTCTCCCATAAACTGTAACAAGACAAAGACACGTGAACACATTGTGAGAATTCTCTCATTTAATTTTGATCGCTGTTGTTATTAGTTCTGTGCATCGATGCAGCAGTCGATAAGATATATTCGTTACACAGTTTGTTGGTGGCCTAATATGGTATAAATGGTGTCAGTTAATTTCATATTGGACGAGAGCGAGCTCTCGTCCAATATGAAATTAACTGACACCATATATACCATATTAGGCCACCAACAAACTGTGTAACTAATATTATGATTCGTACGTTGATTCCACACTGTCTCAAAAGGAAAACTAATTGATAAAAATGCAACATGCCAGGTTATCTAATGTCTAGCGAAGCGGCTTTATTTACGAACATAAAATAAAGCTCGATGGCAAAAAGAAAATACAAATATCACAAGAGACATACTTGGGAGCGATTGTGAACATTGGAGACAACAACACGAATAAGTTTAAGGTACGTAACGAGATTGCACGAGTGTAATTCCAAAATAACGAGCCTACTAACAGTTACCATACCATATATCAAGAACTGAGGTTGAGTTGTGTTTGCGATATTAGGAGATTATTGATATATCAGGATGACAGTAAGAGTGATTCATGGTATGTTTGTAGTCACTTACAAATTAAATGGAGTCGCTATGAAACTTGGTATGAATAATACTGCACATAATTAAACCAACTCACTAATCTACACTAGTTAGTGAGGCGTCATGTGTTTTATTAATTGGTGCTGTCACCAATACAAGGGCCCAAATGTCATTTTATCATACAATCACCATCAAATTTCTAATTACAGAAAATATCGTTCACAACACGTTGAATATTTTACGGGAATGACGCTAGAAGTAAAGGTGAACGCAGTAATGTTGTAAGTAGGCTGATTTCGGAAGTAGAATTGAATTAATGTTCTCTTATTTTTCATCAAATGTCTACTTAATACAAATAGCAGCCGACACTTTCAGAAAACATTTCTCGAATAACAAAATATTTTCATTTTTGTCTCGAAAACATAGCTTATGATCCACACAACCCAAGTGTTGATTAAAGATAATTAAGAAAACATTTATTTACTGATCGGTCGTTGTTGTTATGTAAATCTGGCTTTCGTAGGGTTTACCTTTGGTATACGGTACGGCCACCGCGGACTTGTAAAGCTCGATGGCAAAAAGAAAATATAAATATCACAATAGGCATACCTGAAAGCGATTGTGAACATTGGAGACAACAGCACGAATAAGTTTAAGGAACGTAACGAGATTGCACAAGTGTAATTCCAAAATTACTGGCCTACTACAGTTACCATCCCATATATCAAGAACTGAGGATGAGTTGTGTGTGCGATATTAGGAGATTATTGATATATCAGGATGGGATGACAATGCAGTAATTCATGGTGTGTTTTGATAAAGACGAAAGAATTGTTTTTACAGCATTCTACAATCATCGGTGTTCGAGGATGGCAGATTCGTATTGATCCGGAATTTGTGATACTTGTTTTGTAGTCACTTACAAATTAAATGGAGTCGCTATGAAGCTTGGTATGAATATTACTGATCATAATTAAACCAACTCACTAATCTACACCAGTTAGTGAGGTGTCATGTGTTTTATTAATTGGTGCTGTCACCAATACTAGGGCCCAAAAGCTATTTTATCTCACAGTCACCATCAAATTCCTAATTACACAAAATATCATTCACTAAACGTCTAATATTTTACGAGAAAGACTCAGAAGTCAAGGTGGACGGGGTAATGTTGTTAGTTAGTTGGTTTCTGAAGTAGAATTAAATTAATCTTCTCTTAATTTTCATCAACTGCCTGCCTAATGCAAAGAGCAGACAACACTTGCAGAAAACGTTTCTCGAATAACTAAATATTTTCATTTCATTTCAATCCAGTCCTTTAAGAAGTACCAAGAACATAAATGCATACTTGAAAGATCAAACAGTTATCTGACTTCAATCCAAACGAAAATGTCCAGACTTCAAATTCCCTTCGCTACACCACTGCAGACGTTGAACACGAAATGGCAACCTCAGTAAGTCTATATGGATTAAATATTTCGTATGCTCATCATCTGCCAAATTTGTTTTTCGAAAACAAAGTATGCTACATTTAATAAGGAATTAAATTTAACTCTCAGAACCCTGGTGGTATCTTCTATGTCAGTTTAACGGCAGCACCTGGAAGTGCCCATCTTCATTATTTTGGGGTAAACCAATTAAAATTGTCAACGTGCAGCCTCGGGCTGCACGTTGAAAATATTGCTTACTTTACCCCACATATGCACTTGAGTGCCCATCTTATTTAATGAAATTATAACGTATCATGTTCCTGTGTCGGAGAAAATGCCCCTAGGAATCATGAGGTTAACCCTCTCTGTTACATTACGCTACATTGCATGTTACTGGAAAAAATCTCTTATCAAAATACATTTTCGATACTATTTTAAAATAAATGATATCGAAAAAGCTTTTGGGGAGTAAGCTACTTCTACCAAATTGACGTTTATGAATCGTATCTTGATTCTGTCCTGTCTCATAAGGAACACTGATTGATAAAAATGCAACATGCCATGTTATCTATTGACAGAACGCGATGTGTGGTTGAATCGGTGGGTGTTTTACATAAGGAATTAGTTGGAATGGCGTATTCATATTTCACAAGAGCCGTATACATCGCGTTCTGTGTTTATTACACATAACCATGCATTAAAATTCAAAATAAACAAATTTTCATTCCGATGTTTAAACCCAAAGGTGAAAAGTCCGTTATTTTTTGTTTGAAGCGGTTCTGATCAAATGGATCGATGAAAAAATCAAAAAATCCTTTAAGGAACCAGTCACAATTACATTCGTTATCTTTTCTATTGGGCGTGTTTGTTGAATGAAATTCGTATAGCTGTTTCACTTCGGCCGTTGTCCATTCACGCCTAACCATATGGTTCCTATTGCTGATAGTAAAAATATAAGTACAATTTTTTTGTGAACCGACTTTATTTTGCTTATTTTCACACTACGCGATAGACGATCGCTAATTGTATAACGAAATATGGAAACTTTTCGAAGCGTAAGTAATGACTCGACGAGAAAGGAACTAGTCTAAATGGTACGGGAGAAAAGTTCCGACTTGTACATCAGTTAAATACTGACACATTTATGTCATAACGGCGATTCTGTTAAATACAATGGTTTAAAATTTAATGGATGTGTTATAAAATGTGTAGCGAAGAGGCTTTAATTATGAACATAAAATAAAGTGCGGTGGCAAAAAGAAAATGCAAATATCAAAACAGCCATACCTGGGAGCGATTGTAAATATTGTAGAGAACAACACGAATAAGTTTACGGAAGGCAACGAATTGCTAAAGTGTAATTCCAAAATGACGAGCATGCTACAGTTACCATCCCGTATATCAAGAACTGAGGTTGCGTTGTGTTCGCGATATTAGGAGATTATGGATATATCAGGATGACAATATAAGAGTGTTTCATGGTGTGTTTTGATAAAGACAGACGGACTGTTTTTACAATATTCTACAAAAATCGGTTTTCGAGGATGACAGATTCGTATTGATCGGAAATTTGTGATACTTGTTTTGTAGTCACCTCCTAATTAAATGGAGTCGCTATGAACAAGATTCACTGGGAGTATAATGGGGAAGTGGGATGGGAGAATGAAGGACGTGTGGGTAGTGGGCGACTCAAAGAGAGGGTTAATATGCTAATTGGAGAGATTGGGAAGAATGGGTCAAGGGATGGCATCAAGCAGTTCGTCTCCGAGTGTTGGGAGGAGAGAAGAAGCGTGTGAATAGGGAGGCAGTTGGGAGTACAGGGGTAAATAAGGCCTTCTCATACGAGAACCGCGACAAAACAGCGGACGGCCAAAGTGTTATTATTATTATGAAACTTGGTACTATTTATTATTATTATTATTTATTTTCTAACTTATTTCCATTTTCATGCAGTGAAGTTACAATGGTTCGAAGAAAAAACAGGTATATATTGCACAGGACATGTCCGTGACATAATAGAACGATAAGTTATTATTCCATACTCTCTCTCACTCGCGCGCCTCCCCTCCCTCTCCACATTTCCCTCTCTTCCATTTATGTCTCCGGGTTGAAACCCAGGTTGACTGAGTTTTGTGATGTCGTGACGTGGTATGAATATCACTGCACATAATTAAACCAACCCACTAATCTACACCAGTTTGTGAGGCGTCGTGTGTTTTATTAATTGGCGCTGTCACCTATACAGGGGCCCAAATATCACATAATCACCGGGTCGCAAGGGATTTGTAAATCCCAAATCGTCCCTGCGCGCATTCGGCGCGCTAAAACCTTTCCCTCATTTCATTCATTCACATAATGACTATCAGATTCCCAATTACAGACAATATCGTTCACAACACGTCTGATATTTTACAGAATGACGGTAGAAGTCAAGATGGACTCGGTAATGCTGTTAGTGAGTTGCTATCGGAGGTAGAATTGAATTAATCTTATTTTTCATCAACTGTCAACCTAATACAAATAGCAGACGACACTTGTAGAAAACATTTCTCGGATAACTAAATATTTTCATTTCATTTCAATCTAGTCCCATAAGAAGTACTAACAACGTATCTGACTCAATCCAAATGAAAATGTCCAGACTTCAAATTCCCATTGCTACACCACTGCAGATGTTGAACACTAAATGGTAACCATTGCATGTCTATATGGATTGAATATTTAGACTTGTGTCTGGTATTCTCATGATCTGCCAAGATTTTTTTTGAAAAGAAAGTATGATATATTTAATAAAGAATTAAGTTTAACTCTTTGAACCCTGGTGGTATCTTCCATGTCAGTTCAACGACAGCACCTGGAAGTGCCAATATTCATTGTTTTGGGGTAGACCAATTAAAATTATCAACGTGAAGCCTTGGGGCGGCACGTTGAAAATATTGATTAGTTTACCCCACATAAGCACTAAGCACCCATCCTATTTGATGAAATTATAACGTATCATGTTCCTGCGCCGGAAAAAATGCCTCTAGGATATATGGGGGTAACTCTTTCTATTACATTACGCTTCATTGGTTACTGGAGAAAACATTATCTCAATATACATTTTCGATACCATTTTAAAATAAATGGTATTGAAAATGTTTTTGATGAGTGATCTAATTCTACCTTATTGACGTTTATGAATCGTACGTTGAATATGTCCTGTCTCAAAAGGAAGACTAATTGATAAAAATGCAACATGCCAGGTTATCTAATGTCTAGCGAAGCGGCTTTATTTACGAACATAAAATAAAGCTCGATGGCAAAAAGAAAATACAAATATCACAAGAGACATACTTGGGAGCGATTGTGAACATTGGAGACAACAACACGAATAAGTTTAAGGTACGTAACGAGATTGCACGAGTGTAATTCCAAAATAACGAGCCTACTAACAGTTACCATACCATATATCAAGAACTGAGGTTGAGTTGTGTTTGCGATATTAGGAGATTATTGATATATCAGGATGACAGTAAGAGTGATTCATGGTATGTTTGTAGTCACTTACAAATTAAATGGAGTCGCTATGAAACTTGGTATGAATAATACTGCACATAATTAAACCAACTCACTAATCTACACTAGTTAGTGAGGCGTCATGTGTTTTATTAATTGGTGCTGTCACCAATACAAGGGCCCAAATGTCATTTTATCATACAATCACCATCAAATTTCTAATTACAGAAAATATCGTTCACAACACGTTGAATATTTTACGGGAATGACGCTAGAAGTAAAGGTGAACGCAGTAATGTTGTAAGTAGGTTGATTTCGGAAGTAGAATTGAATTAATGTTCTCTTATTTTTCATCAAATGTCTACTTAATACAAATAGCAGCCGACACTTTCAGAAAACATTTCTCGAATAACAAAATATTTTCATTTTTGTCTCGAAAACATAGCTTATGATCCACACAACCCAAGTGTTGATTAAAGATAATTAAGAAAACATTTATTTACTGATCGGTCGTTGTTGTTATGTAAATCTGGCTTTCGTAGGGTTTACCTTTGGTATACGATACGGCCACCGCGGACTTGTCAATTTCCACGGACGTTCTTAACAACGGGAGTTGAAGGATTAATTTTATACGGAAAAACTGATCATTTTAAAACGTTCGGACAACCTCTAAAAAGGCGTTTCTTCGGAAATTGTTTTGGGGGAACAGGCATGGTTAGAACCACCAAGATAAACTTGAAGAGGGGGCAACGCGAACCCCAGCCGTTAATTGACCATTTTGAAGAAACCGAGCAACACTTTATGTTTAAGTGTCCTCTGTGGTCACTACAGAGACAGGAATTGCAAAATAAAATAAGCAGGTTTAACATCACTTTAGATAGTATTCTTTTTGGTGATTTATCTTTGTCAAATTCGGATAATCTTCAGATTTTTCAAGTCTTCCAAGACTATATTTTAGATACGGGACGTTTTCAACGGAATTTCTAAACTATAATAAATCCCAAATTCTCTCTCTCTCTCTCTCTCTCTTATTTGTAACAAGAGATACGGGACGTTTTCAACGGAATGGGTAAACTATGATAAATCCCAAATTCTCTCTCTCTCTCACGCTCTCTGAAATACATACTGGTCTATTAGATTTATGACAGCGACAGCACAGTTGTGGCCACTGAAATAAGCTGATACTCCCTCTCCCCAGTCCACTCCCTCTCTCCCCTCTCTCTCTCTCTCTCTCTCTCTCTCTCTCTTTCTCTCTCTTATTTGTAGCAAGAGATACGGGACGTTTTCAACGGAATGGGAAAACTATGATAAATCCCAAATTCTCTCTCTCTCACGCTCTCTGAAATATATACTGGTCTATTAGATTTATGGCAGCGACAGTACAGTTGTGGCCACTGAAATAAGCTGATACTCCCTCTCCCCACTCCACTCCCTCTCTCCCCTCTCCCTCTCTCTCTCTCTCTCTCTCTCTCTCTCTCTCTCAGTCCCCTCCCTCTCTCCCTATCTAGAGAGAGAGATAGGGAGAGAGGGAGGGGACTGGGAAAACATAACATAAACCTCGAAAAATCGCTACAAATCGATTTCTTGCCTCATAAGTCTCATATTTTAGACATTAACCTCATAATATTTGTACGTAAACGTATAATCTGGAAGCTCATAATGCCTGTCCGGGTAAAAGAAAAAGTCTCATAAGTCCCTTATTATTGCCCGTGTGGGCAATATTTTAACGGACGCAATAATATTAGATTTCAAACACTAATTATAGGAATAACTAGATATTTCGATTTCTATAAACCGAGCGATTCACCTATTCCGCTTGTAGTTTTAGTCACCAACGAAATCTAATTATATTTATATATTTATTGGTGTTTTAGGGCATATACTTGTGCGCAATGGCTAATCATGACCGTGGCAGTTTTACGGGTGGGGGAAGCCGGAGTACCCGGAGAGAACCACCGAGCAACGACGAGCAATTGCCAGCTTCCCAACATCGTAACTCCGCACTGCAGCACAGGCAGGGTTAGATTGGTTGAAGACATGCGCACCATCGACGTGTAGTACGCCTTAGTACACGGCGTCATCGTGCCCTCATGTGGACACTCGAGGTTAAGTGCCCTGCCCAAGGACACAACGCGGGAGTCCGAATTGATCGCTCAGACGGCGGTCACCCAACCAATGATTAACCGGGCTCGACGTTGCTTAACTTCGGTGATCTGACGAGAACCGGCTACCGCAACGCCACCGCGCCCCCACCAACGAAACGGGATCAGGACAACCTATGTTTATGAAGCAAAACAAATTAGTAACGCGTTACGAGTGTCGTCTGCTACAAGCGTTAGGTAAAGGGTTAATGTATATATATCATTCAGATAATAATGCAGATGTTCATACGGACTTAAATTTAAAGAATTGTGACTTTAAATACCAATACATATATATTGTACATATAGTTTGATAAAATATGTGCTGGGCATAGTTTTTTTATGTGAACTTTTATTCATTCATTTATCCATGTCTTTGATTGTCATGCCTCAGTTTTTAATAAATCGTTTAAACCGTGACCGGTTGTTCTGTGTCTTTCCCCACCAACCCCGAATCTTCGTTTGTCCTCTATTCAGGTCCGAATTATTCACCGAGTCAGTCCAAGTTGCCTAGAAAGTTGGTCCGACTTGTCTTGAAACTTGGCTCGACTTCTTCAAAAGTTGGGCCGAGTTGTCTTGGAAGTTGGTCCGAATTGTCTTCAAAAGTGGTCCGAGTTGCCCTGAAAATTGGGAGGACTTGTCTTCAAAGTTAGTCCGAGTTGTCTTCAAAAGGGGTCCGAGTTGTCTTGGTCCGAGTTGTCTTTGGTGGGAGTTGTCTGTAATTCCAACGAAATCAGCTTACATACAGAGTTGTGAGGTTTTTCAGGCTAAACTAAGTGCATAACCGATAGAAAACTGTATCTAACAACTCTTCCGGCAGTACTCTTTCACATTGGCATGCATGGTGTATGGTTAATGTGGAAGTCAGGGGAAAATATCAAACGAGTTTCCCCCTTTACCCAATGTAACGGTCAAAACCGACCAGCGCTATTCACAAAAATCGCCAGTGAATTTTCATTATTTTTTCATTTTCTGTCTCAAAAACATAGGTTATGACCCCTCTTTGGAACGAGCTCTTCGAGATCGTTCCAAAGAAGGGTCACAACCTGTGTTTTTGAGACAAAAAATTAAAAAAAATAGTTATTCAAGAATTTTGTTTGCAAGTGTCGTCTGCTTTGCATGTTAGGTAAAGGGTTAACGAATGGTACCTGCACACATTTATTGAATGTGGTTAGAGTTATTATACCCCTCATGGACAGAAATCAGCAAGTTAAGTATTTCCCCCAAAATGACAATTATACCCCTTCTATAGTGCTCACCTCTGCCTAGAGTTAAACTTTCCATGTTAGTATATTAGTAACGTTGTTACACTTTTAAAACAACATGCAGTTATAAAAAACATTTAAAGCCTTACTCACTCCAGGTGGATAAAATACATAATTAAACATACCCAACGCTCAAAAAACGCACTTTCTTTTTTATAATACCCACATTTATTTATTTATTGGTGTTTAAGGTCACATACTTATGCACAATCGTTAATCGTGACCGTGACAGTTTTACGGGAGGAGGAAGCCGGAGTACCCGGAGAGAACCACTGAGCATCGACAAGCAACTGTCAGCTCCTCTACATTCTAACTCTGTTCAAGCTCTGCTCAAGCAGAGCTACAGCGGTTGAAGACAAGTGCACCATCGGCGTGCAGTACTCCTTATTACACGGCGTCATCGTGCCCCCATGTAGGCAACCGGGATAAAGTGCCTCGCCCAAGGACAGAACGCGGGTCGTCCCGGACGGGGATCGAACTCGGGACCTCCAGTATAAATACCGACATTGTTTATTTATTGGTGTTTAAGGTCACATATAAAATACCCACATTAAGCATACAGAAGAGACACTGGGTTAAACGTTTGGACAAAACTTAAAACAGCATATATACTCTGCAGTTAATGGTAAATACGAATATACAAATCAATTTCAGATATTCCATTCCAAACTACCGTTACAAAGTAACTAAAGTTTGGTAAATTCGCGAAAATAATATCTATCCTGAGGCGTTTTCCTGATAGCACCCATATTGATGAAGCCCGAGAAGGCATTGGGTTAAATTTTTCTACACAACTTATAACGGCAAATTTCCCCCATAATCATTGATCAGTACAAATATTTTCAGATATTCCATTCCAAACTGCCATTACAAGCTATCCAAACGATCGGTAATTTCGCAAAAATAACAATTATTCTGAGAGGACCTGTATTCAACTTCTCAGAACGGCCTGGGTTTTCAATGTTTCTGAATAACATATAACAGCAAAGTTGTTACACTTTTGTGCCCGAATACACCTATAATTCATTTGCACCTCAAACATCCCCGAATTTTTTGCTGTTTATTATTCTATCAAATGCTCCTCCATAACCGTTACATTTCCTCTAGGCCTTACGTTACCACAAAGCTGCATTCCATTTAGACGGAGTATAAAGTTTAACGGCTTAATGTGGAAGGATGTTCTCGACCTTTTTGAGTCTAGTGGGCGCGAGCTTTTATGCAAAATAAATATGCTTTTTGTTTCTTGTTCGGGACATTTGGGCCTTGTGCGACAAATGTTCGTCAATGTTTCTTCTACAATATATCAAAGATTTACGTGTTTCGGAAGTCTTCTCCTTATTTTATTATTTTATTGTTTATATGTATATCCTGTCACGAATTACTATTTTTTTCTTTCGTTCATGGTTATGATATATGTATTTCGTTTTTTTTTGGAGGGGTGGGGTTGGGTGGGGGAAGGGGAGTTACGGATTGAACAATTTACGGAGCACCATTCAAATATGTTCTGCAGTTCTTCTTTGCAGTACATAGCAATGCGATCCTTATCCGAGTATGAATGATACAATACCGAGTCGTCGGCAAAATTAATGGTAACCGGTTTAATGAGACTTCAATGAGTATATAACTAATATACCGTATTAATAGGATAGGTCGTAATATTGAGCCCTGCAGAACGCCGAAATTTAAACGGACTAGTCCCGAACACTACATTGCGACCTGTTTGTTGGATAAATAGTTCCAACACCAGCTGCTGGAATGTCATCTCATGCCATACATTTTCCTTTTCCGAATCAAGATTGTTGGGCAGATCTCTCTAGCGATTGTTGCTTTTTCATTGTTTCGAAATTGGTGTGTTGTGAAGCGGTGTTTTTCAACCCATAACGATAAGATATAAAATATTAGATCTGTTTGAAAATTTATAGATTTAGAAAACTAGAGCTTTTGCGTTATTTTGGAAAATACTGGAAGCAACGTGATGGGTCTGTAAGTATTGAAACCCGACACCTACTTTAAAAATTGGAATCATTTATCTAATTTTTATCCTATCCGGTAGTATGCCACTAACGAGAGAATTGTTTATGATATGCGTTGCAATTTCATTTCCCACCGGTTAAATAGAACACCGAACGCCAGTGTTGTGTTCTGTTGAGATGTGCTGGTACATCACTTGTAAGGCCTCATCTTCTGCTGATTATTCTCATATTCTCTCAGAAGAAAAATGTAAAATAAGTTCCATTATACATAGGGATTTGCGCTTTTCACCTTTTTAATGAAGAATACCTATAGGTACGGAAAGGTTTGTTTTATTACACGGCCTGACATTTTTTCCGACTATTAAACTCCTATTTCAAAAGTTGAAATGCACGATCGTCCACTAACACTCTGAAATGAGATCCACGTGAACGTAACTGTATTCGTACGCGAAACTTCAACCCTGACCTCTGGTTTACATTTCGTCACCCGAGTGAAAGAAGGCGTCACCTGCAATGTCTTGTTCTACTCTCAAGGGACGTTTTTATACCACAAATATTCATAGTCACATCATTTAGTTTGTTTTGAATTGTTGTTTCAATGAAATCCTATTATTTAGTGCTTCCAAATATATATGTCAATGGAGACCATTTTTGAGCGAACGCTCTGCCGAACAACAAGTTGTTTTTAACAGTCCTCACATGTAATGCTTCTTGTTTATCGATCCATTTAGACATCGCTTAACGGGATTTGGGTTCAGGTGATGAAAAGAATCTTCAGCTCCTCACCAGTAGGAAGCTTAATAGAGTAAATGATACAAGAGAAAAGAAGTTTATGAAGACGTCACAAAAAGAATTAATATAATTAAGGACAGAAATAGGAAACAGCGGAAGAGTAAGCTCATCAAAACAATAAGGAAGAATGGGCGTCAAGTTCCGATGTTTTCTGGAACTGGGTAAGCAATATAGAGATGGGCGGTATTGGAATTTTGAGTTCGGTATCGGTTTCGGTATTTTTAGAGGGTATACCTCGGGATCGGTTCGTTATTCGGTATCTGACTTGACTGAGATTTACTGATAGTACCAAAAGCGAATTCTACCAGGAAAATACGGAATAAGCTGTTCTTGTATCATTCTACCACAGCGCCACAAATGCCACTTCTAATGAGCTGAACACTGGCATTTTTTTACAACACAAATCATATCTACAGTAATTTTGGGACTTGATCCACACACACTTTAAGCCTTGCCATCTCAAACCATTTGCCATTAATATGCCAGGAGGTCCTGCTGACAATAGACAAATCACCTTAGCAGTGATTTCTAGTCAAGTCTCGGCTGCCTGTGAAATCAGTGCTAAGCAACTGAACATGTACAGTCTATGGAAGTTCAGGACAATTTCCTTGGCCCTAAAGGGTTAATAAAACTGAAAATAAAAACAGTCACTTCTTTCGGAAAAATAAAAACTTCACCTACTATCAAGCCTCAACAAGGCTTTATAAATGAGGAATGTATGAAAATTTGAAAATACAAATGGTTTCGGTATGTAATGATTGCTTCGGTTTGGGTTTTTCGATATGCTTCTAATATCGGTATCGGTTCGTATGTTTTTGTAGTATTTTGTATATTGCCCACCTCTAAAGCCAAACCAACAAAGGCAATAATGCACAGGGCATTAACTATTAAGGTGGATGGCAAAAGCACTGATGAGCAGAATAGCATTGCAGCAGAAATAGTCATGGATTGGGAGAGCGCAAATGCTATAGAATATAGGGAAGGAGTTCCCCCAGACTGAACATGCCAACAATTTATTTGATTTATATGCATGGAAAATGAGGTGTGGACGTGTACGAAATGCAGTCATCTAGCTAAAGAATGACAAAGCAGCAAACACTAACGAAATGCCCCAAAGTAAAGGGGATCAACTATATGAGCATCCCTCAGCACAATTTATCGTGGCAATCAGAAAGCAAGGAGGCCAGAAAAGAATGGAAGGAAAACACGGTCACATTTATCCACAGAAAGACAGATAGGGATGCATATTCGTCAGTAGAAATATTAGGAAGTTATTTTGTAAGGTTATCTGAAGAAGGTTTGTGGAAATTTCGAAGAAACGGGATTCCGAGGGGGGGGGGGGGGGGGCGAGGGGAGAAACCAGACTGGCTTCCGGAATTGCAGAAGAGTCACTGACATCTTGTTTGTTCATTCCCAGCTAATAGACAGCAATCAACAAGAAAAATATATTTTTGACCTTCCAAGATGTGAAAAACAAAAGCCGGGGTGTGAAGGAATTCGGCAAAAAACGTAATGATATGGACGAGGGGGTTGCAGTTGGTGACTTGAAGATCCCAGGGCTATTTTTTGCAGACGATATGGTGCTAGTGTCAGAAAGCGAAGAGGGGCTAGCGAAGATGCTGGGAATTGTTGGGAAATATGGGAGCAAATGGAGACTCGAACTTAATGAAAGCAAGAACAAAGTTATACCCGTGGGCCGCAAAGTGGACCCCACTCAAAGGTGGAGAGGGGGGAGTTCTGCATTCCGAAATGTAGCAGTAGACTTCTTAGTGTAGGAGATACTAGCGATTACGAGTATTTGGGGGTAAATATAAACATCACAGGAAGAGGCATCTACCGAAACCACACAAACAAATTGATTCTGAAGGGGAAGCGAATCCTTAACCAAATGAAACTTATAGGGAAAAACAGTTTCAATAAGGTTTTCGTGGGGAAGACTATTTGGGAAATGGTGGGTCTGCTAAGTATAACATACGGTACGGAAGTTGTACCCCTAAGCAACACAGCCGTAAAGAGCTTGGAAATCCTGCAGAACGATGCAGGCCGATGGATAACAGGCTCGAGTAATGCCGCAGCGCTAGAAGCGATCAGGGGTGAGCTTGGGTGGATGAGGATCAAGGACAGGATAGACCTATTGAAACTCGGTTATCTAAATTATTTGGTAAATCTCCCCGGTAGCCGATGGTGTAAAGTAATGTTCCTGAGAACTTTCTACTCAAATATCAAGACGAGGTGGATGATCCAAGTGAGGGAGCTAGTAGAAAACTACTCATTGGAGATCTCGGACCTTGACATTGGGGCAAACCAGGGCAAAAAGATCGTCAGAGAAAGGGTCATGGAGGATCGTAACCGTAATTGGCGAGAGGGGTCAAATCAAAGAGATCTTTGGGTGGCCTGCGTGATAAAGAGAAGCCTGGTTTTGAAGAGTACCTTGATGGCACCTTTGGGGGGTCACTGTTGTTCAAGCTGAGGTCGCGGTCCCTGGAGCTGAGGGGAAAAATTGGGAAAGACGGTGAAAGGGAGTGCCAGATGTGTAACTTGGGCGTGGCGGAGACCCTGGAACACTTTCTTCTAGAATGCCCAAAGTATCAGTCTAAAATAATGAGATTCACTGGGAGCATAATGGGGAAGTGGTATGGGAGAATGAAGGACATGTGGTTAGGGGGAGACTCAAAGGAGAGGGTTAATATGCTAATCGGTGAGATTGGGAGGAATGGGGCAAGGTATGTCATCAAGCAGTTCGTCTCCGAGTGTTGGGGGGAGAGGAGAAGCGTGGGAATAGGGAGGCAGTTGGGAGTTCAGGGGTAACCATGGCCTTCTCGTCCGAGAACCGCGACAAATCAGCTGGTGGCCAAAGTGTTATTATTATTATGGATGAAGTAATTTCTGAATCCTGAAAGCTCTGTACAGGGATATGCAGAGTGAAATCAACATCAACGAAGATAAAATTGAAGCAGGTTGCACCGTGCAACCGATTCTGACTGCATTGTGCAAAACCATTGGACGAGCTGATGGTACGCGCAGTGGGTATGGGTCAATTTGGAGAGACAAAGGTTCCAAACGAAGGAGAACAGGATAAAAACATGGTGGAGAAGTGGATTAGGGAGGACAGTTTGCAAAAGGTCAGCATTGTAGTGGGGGGGGGGGGGGGGGGTGGCAAAGCACCTGTAGGAGATCTATAAAGCAGTTGTGTCTAAATGCTATGAGATTATTGGAAGGAAAATTGGGAGGAATTACCCGCGGTGGACGGGTTTTTATTTGGCCCCCTCATATAGTCAGAGGACCGCGGCAGAGCAGCGGTTGGTCAAAGCAGGTCCAAATTTCCCGTCCCTGTTCGACCGTAAATTTGTACAATTGACCCTTTTCAAGTGAAAAAAAAAACAAAAAACATTTTGGCTGTTGATTGTTTAAGGTGAAATTTACAAAACTCTTCCAGTAAATTAGGTATACCTGGCCGACAAATCGGTCCCGATCTCATTAACTGAACAGGTGTCGTAAAATTCCACTATAAACTGCAGATTAACTCTTTGAACTATTTGAACCTTTTGCATTGCGCATCAAAGGTTTAGAAGATGAAATCTTGCATAGCGACGTAACGACGAGGGGTTAGCAGTTGGGAACGTGAAGATACAATGGCTACTTTTGCAAACGATATGGTGCTGGTGTCAGGAAGCGAAGATGGGTTAGCGAAAATACTGGAAATTGTTTGGAAATATGAGAAAAAATGGAACTCTAAATGAAAGCAAAAGCAAAATTATACCTGTGGGCCGTAAAGTGGGCCCTACTCGAAGGTGGAGAATTGGGGAGTATTCCGGAAGGTAACAGCAAACTTCTTAGTGTAAGAGATACAGGTGACTACGAGCATCTGGGGGCAAATGTAAACATCACAGGAAGAGGCATCTACCGAAATCACAAGAATAAAATGATTCTGAAGGGGAAGCGAATCCTTAACCAAATGAATCTTATAGGGAGAAACAGTTTAAATAAGGTTTTCGTGGAAAAAAACATTTGGGAAATGGTGGGTCTACAAGTATAACATATGGTACGGAAGCGGTACCTTTAAACCAAACGGCAGTAAAGAGCTTAGAAACCGTGCAGAACGACGCAGGCCGTTGACCAATACCGCAGCACAAGAAGCAATCAGGCAGAGCTTGGGTAGAGGAGGATCAATGAGAGGATAGACTGATTGAAACTCTGTTACCACAATTATTTGGTAAATCTCCCCGACAGCCGATGGTGTAAACTAATGTTCCAGAATATTTTCAACTCAAATATCAAGACAGGGTGGATGTTCCAAGTGAGGGAGTTTATAGAGAACTACTCACTGGAGATCTCGGACTTAGACGTAGGGGCAAGCCAGGGTAACACAATCGTCAGACAATTGGCGAGAGGGGGTCAAATCAAAGAGGCTCCTGGGTGGCCTGAGTGATAAAGATAAACCTTGATAGCACCTTTGTGGGGGGGGGGGGGGGAGGGGGGCACTGTTGTTCAAGCTGAGGTCGCGTTCCCTGGAGCTGAGGAGAAACAATGGGGAATACAGTGAGAATGAGTGCCAGAAGTGTAATTTGGGCGTGGTGGAGACCCTGGAACACTCTCTACTAGAATGCCGAAAGTACCAGTCTAAAAGAATAAGATTCACTTGGAGTGTAACGGGGAAGTGGGATGGGAGAATGAAGGACATGTGGTTAGTGAGTGATTCAAAGGAGAGGGTTAATATGCTAATCGGAGAGATTGGGTAGAAGGGAGCAAGGGATGTCATCAAGCAGGTCGATAGAAGAAGCATGGGAATAGGGAGGCAGTTTGGAGCACAGGGGTAACTAAGGCCTTGTCACCCGAGAACCGAAGCAAATCAGCAGCCGGCCAAGGTGTTATTATTTTACGATTCCTCAACTTACATTGGATTTTCTTCTTTTTTCGCATTTCGTCTTTTGTCTGCAAAATTTAAGCAGAAATTCGCTATGCCCAGTTATTCACAATTTTTTCCCCAATGGGAAATCTTTGAATGCAACGTGTGTAATTCTATACATTTGTTTATTTTTAATTCTTCTACATACAAAATATATGTTCAATATTTAACAATTAACAGGTTATATACAGTTAGCACTTTCTATACGCAGATAAACAATATACCTCTTTGAGAAGTAAGTTGTAACAATAGTAAGTTTATCTAGCACTAGATATTAACAATTCAATATATTTACACAAAAATTATAACAAAAAAACAAGTAACTGTTCCTCATTTATACCGGAATAAGTAAGGTTGTCAACAATGGACACAATACTGTCGAAGAGCAGACGACTCAATGAATTGTGGAAGCAGTTGGTAAGGTAGTATTGCAATCCTCCCACCCTGTACGACTGTAAAATTGATCCTAAATTAAATATATATATATTTCTGGGCTGTTGATTAGCTCCAGATTGGATGTCAGAATCAGAGATAATTTATTCATTCAGCCCTCAAAATGCCAATTCGGAAGCAAAGGATGGGCGCGACTGCTATTGGCCAGTGAGCCAGTTTGCACAGACGACACGCAATCGTGAGGGGATCGGCAATATTTTTAGACTCTCAGCTGTACATACGTACGCATTAATTAAAACATCTTCCATATTCCATCCTCACGTAATGAATGAGCTGAAAAATGAATTTCAATGGGAAACCTTATAGTTTGAAGGTTTGTAAAATTGTAAAAGGAGAACGAATTCGCCACACATTCGTTGGAATGGTAGCTCGGTAAGATAAACAAAACATGGAGTAAAAGACCTATTCCACTCATATCGATGAAAGGCTATAGTCAGGGTTATAATGTTTCTAAAGATCAACTTAAACTCATGCTGGATGGTATATCCCGAATGAAAGAGTTCAAAACACCTGCGATGAAAAACACCAGCGATGAACCAGTCTATGGATCCCCGGCTTCAGCCCGGGGGATCACTGCCTGAAACGTTGCTGATGCCTCAACTGCTTCATCATACAATAAAATATAATGCTATAATGGCACGTGCGCCCTAGGTATCGTGGCGAATTCTAAATGCACACTTGGAACAGTTAGATTAATTTAGTTATCTGTGCTGCCATAGAATTAAATACAATGTTACAGTTAAAAAAACAATAAAAAACAATCACATGTTACATACAATACAGTCAGCACTAGAAGAAAAACCGTCTGATTCCAGATTGAGGCTTCAAAATCTCAAACATCTTTTTTGTTGACTTGTTTTTCTTGACTTCGTTTTTGATCGAAAATGTTTTAATTCTATTTCGTGGTCTTTGTGAAGCATTGGCTTGTAACATTTTGGAAAACACTGATTCTGTAAAGAGAAAATGAATGATGTTAGCACAGGGACATTATTGTTGTTGTTACTTTATGGCCACCCATCCAGTTGCCGTGATTGCTGTGGAGATCATTATTATTATTATTATTATCATATCTATTCCTATAAAGGCAAGAACAGTCTTTTTATGAATTACACAATATGTATATCAAATTCAATACATGTTACATTCAGCATCCCTATTTTTCACGGAAGAGAAGAGACAAAATATTAAAGGCGCAATAATGCTATACTAATCATAGGGAGAGAAATTCAGGCTAATTGTTTTTGCCCTCAACACAAATTTTCCAACTCAGTTGAGTATAAAATAAACACCAAACCAATAAATGTACGTAATGAAAGAAGAATTGTTAAACAACTCTAAAGAGAAAGAAGTGGTTTGGCGCGCCGAAGGCGCGCAGGGACGATTAGGGGGACAAGCCCCTTTCGACCCTCGGTGACTGTAGAAGATTGGTATTGCATGTCTAGGCGTGTCAAAGGAGGAAAAAGAAGGAGGAGGTTTAGCCGCGTTTGTTCCTTTTTCGGTGTTTTTCCTTGGAGGAGGTTGTGATGGTGATGTTGCTTGGATTTGTTGGGCCGCTGTGGTGTGCATCTCTTTAGGACAGTATTTGTAGCTCTCTTCTAATAGTGCTTTTGATCTTTTGAGGAGTTCTTCTACCGACAAATTGGCCGGATCTTCCTGGTCCAGGCGTTCCGGCAGTGAAGGAAGAGGGGAGTGAGGGGTGGGAGGTGGTGAAAAAGCAACTTCCAGTTCCTCCTCAGTCTCCACTGGACGTTCCTCATCCAACTTTACCGGCTCAGGAGCCGGCAGTTGATTGGGAGTATCAGTGGGACAAGGAGGGGAACTGGCGGCTGCCTCCAGAACTTCCACCCCCTAACTCAACTCTTTCTTCCTGTTCCGGAATGCCTCCAAGAGCTGGGCGTCCCTGCGCTTGGTCGATGGACTCTTCTGCTTCTTCTGCCTCTTCTCAGGGCCCCCGTGCCTCTTCGGGTGAGGACCAGTGGGAGAGGGGATCCTCTCTCCAAAGGTGTTACCTCTCCCCGAAGAGGATGGTGTTTCGTCTTTTTCAGGTTTCTTGACTTGGAATTCCAATTTCAGGTAGACACTCATGCCTACCTCCTGGACAGTCCAGGAGACAGGACATGAGATGCCCAGAGCTGCGATGGTTTTCTCCAATCTATCTGGTAGCTGCATGGTAGATGTGTACGATCACAACTCTAAAGAAAAGGAGATGCGCTTTTATACAAAAAAAGTTGGCGGGCTAGTTCTTAAAATAGTAGGCCAACCACAGAAAATGTCCTTTATTTTAAGCAAAAACCCATAGTTTCCTATCATTAAAGTTAGTGAGTTTAGGAATAGTATGCGTGACAACGTTTAGAGGATTTAACTTACCGAATTATTTCTGAAAAAGTCTTTGTAACCACCTTCAAGTATATAAATTTCGGGATAGCACAAATGTGGATAGTTTTCTGAGTTCATCTGTCGATCTTTCATTCTCAGATGACGTAGCCTGAAAAATAAGATAAATGAATATTATTTTGAACAACCCCTGTAGAATGATTATCATTCGCGAACAAATCATACAACAATTACACGATTTAAAACAACGACGTTTGAACGGATTGAAAAATAGAGAGTAGTATTGTCTTTCTTAGCCATTTCCATACAGTAACGGCTTGCGAAAGTATTCGTTGGTTATTATCCACAATTCTCTTAACCAAATAATGGAAATTATTAGATTGTACAGTTTGTGGAGAGTGGATTATATAAATACCAAATTGGACCCCCCCCCCCACCCCCCCCCCATCCCACTTCCGTTAATTCTAAATTTTTGAATGAAAAAAGTCTACGAATAAAACTTTCAGTGACCGAAAACCCGGAAGTCTACCCGCTGAAACATATGAGTATCGCGTTGTATCATAATGTAAGTTATAATATTTGAACAAAACAGCTTTGATGTCAAATTTCAACTTACATTTTTGGACCTCTCTCTGAAGAAAATTCACAATGGAATACTAGAACGGTTTTCTGGTTGTCTTGAGAATTGTTCAACAATGTCTCCACCATATCCTTCGTGTAAAGATTCACAGCTTCCTGGAATAAAATATAATATGTAACTGTTAGAAATCCGGATATCTGGCTGTATCTGGTGTAAAAATGTGAATGTTCTTGAATATGAATACAGAATACCCGACCACAACGTTACGCGTCCCAATAATTGTTGCTGGGACTATGCACATGGAACACCTGATCCATCTGTCGCCCATAAGCACACATCTCCCCGAATGTAACCCTTTTCCCAACGTAATGGCCAAAAACTATATTCACAAAATTGTCTTTCAATTTTGATTATTTTTTTTCATCTTTTGGCTCAAAAACATAGCTTATGAACCTCATTGGAACGGGCTCTTTGATGTGTTATAAGCTATGTTATTGACGTGAAAATGAAAAAGATGAGTTATTCAATAATTTTGTTTACAAGTGTCGTCTGCGTTTTATGTTAGGTGAAGGGTAAAACAAATGCGATGTCTCTCGATCCATTCAGTCGAGCTGTCCATTCACGCGTGCTGTTCATATATTTATTGGCCCCGAGCCGAAATATAGATAGACTGAATTTCGCAAAGGCACGATAAGTAGTAAAATAAATTTTTGAAACCCCACTTTTCATTGCTTTTAGATCATTCTATACAATAGAAGATGGCTTTGAAACTTTGTTATAAAACTTAATTTTAAAGATTGATTTCTCTGTAATATTTATAGATAAGGATCTTACCTTGATGTGTCCTGCTTCGTATTCGTATGGGTATCGACAGTCAATAATAGTGTAGTTGTCAATAATATCTTTATATCTATTATCCACGAGATCAGAAAGCTGGAAAAAAACAAGAAACTAGGTGTAATGCAGAAAAAGGATATTTTTTTAAAGATCATTTTCTGTTTTCATACTTTGGTCTTGAGACAATCAGCAAATTACAGAGCTAAAATTAATTTCTGTTCCCATCATTTCCTTCTGATGAAGTTCTCTTATAGGTAAAAAATACCATATTGTCCAGTGGCAGTAGTCTCAAATGACAATACGAAAAAAACGCATTTTATTAATGATTGGGTATCGACCAATTTAAAGGCGTTTGAGACTTTTTAGATAACTGAACCGGGGGGGGGGGGGAGGGGGGTCGCAAAAAATGCCAGGATACAAGGTGCGGGTGGGTGGTTGGGTCCGAGCCCCAAAGTGCAGCTTTTGCCGGTGTCATGCAATGTTTTGCCAAATATCATTTTACAGACAAGTAATTACAACCAAAGTGAATTCAAGTGCTTAGATTCATAATTTAGAACAGAATAGTGCATTGATAATGTGTTGGGGGCTCCATGTTAGAATTTTTTCCATGTTTTACACTTCATTAGGGGGTGGGTCCTGTTCTGGGTCTGGCAAAAATTTGCAAAACACAAAAAGTGATTCCCAGCTATTTGGTCACGATTTTCACTCCTTTGTATTTCTACTAAGGCAGTCTGCCTCTTATTAGTGCTTTGTAGCTCCTATTATTTGATTCTTCTGTAAACCTCGGGGTGCCTCATGCCGTTGGTCTAGTGTGCTCCATGTATGGAATAATTGGAAAGATTGATAAAATAAAAATCTTGATTGTGGAAAACGTGTATAATTTCAAGGTAAATATGATTCTAGTGACACTAACATAAAAAAAATAAATAAGAGGCAATTCATCTCAGACAAGCCACCCTGGCATGGGTAAATAAACTTCAGTATTAGGTCTCTCTCAGACCAGATGTACAAACTAAACATTTAACCAAAAAGTAATGAAATGAAAAACAACTATTTCTTATGGACAGTTGAAGATATCCAGGTGGTAACAATATATTTTGGGCAGGGCTTCTTGGTGGTGGAATTCGATTGGTGTCTGAACAGCATAGACATGTTGTACATCGGGGTAAGGGTTGTGGTGCTTGGAACATGAATGGGTGTATATCTGCAATTCAGTTGGTGGAGGCGGGTTCCAGTGGTTACCTGGGGGTCTGATGCTGCATTTCCGTTGTGGCTTTATATACAGAGAGATTGTTTTGGGGCCATCTGTGGCTAGGGATGCCTTGGATGCCCACGAGCAGGGCTGTGATATCGGACAAGTTGGTTTGCGGCACCTTCCATGTTCGGGAAAAGTATTTGTTTATTTATTTATTTTGATTTAGGTAATTTGAATACTTCGTTAAACAGATTTTATAAATTGGGGTGGGTCCCCAATTGTCTTTGAGGAAAAACTGTGCGGGATGGGTGGGTGTCCAAGACATGACTGGCAAAAATTTGCATTCCGGGGGTGGTGGGTCCCAAAAATTGAAAATGCAAAAATGTCCACCTTGTATCCGTAATTGTTTGCCTGACTCCCACCTACCCACCCGGTCCCCCGACTGAACACCTATTTCTCGGATTGCCTTTTCCTGCCTTCTAATATGGAATAGTTTGATACTAAATAATCTAACAAACAGCTCTCTGTTCCAGAGTAAAAACTCCATCTGTAAAGGATTTTTGACAATGTTATATTTACAGTTCTATGTGTATTTTGGAAAAAAATGCTTCTTCTGTCCGACTTAACCCTTTGAACTCTAGTGGTATATTCCATGCCAGTTCTATGTCAGCAATTAGAAGAGTCCATATTCATTATTTGGAGTAGACCAATCAATATTTTCAACGTGCAGCTTCGGGGCTGCACGCTGAAAATATTGATTGATCTCCTCCACACATTTACTGAACAGCCATCCTTTTTAATGACGTTATGACGTATCATGTTCCTGGCCGGAAAAAGCGGCCGCTAGGGTTCAGAGGGTTAAATACGCAGTTGCGTAAAGGAATTTGACCGAAAACTTACCGTTTGGTGAGTAATGGATTTTAAATCTTTGTGTTTTCCCTTGGTGGATGGCAAGGAATGAACCTAAAATAAAAAAAATATGACTCGTATAACCACAGTTTTCAACAACTAATGATATTATCAACATTTTACCCAACCCATCCCTCAAACACAGAAAACATAAATCTAATGAAACATTCGTCGGTTGGAAACAATCCAACGGAAAACCAATAATTAATGTTCTCACAGAAATTATTATTATTGAGAAATTATTAGTACTGAAATGGTTAGCAACCAGTTACCTACATAACGGATTAGAAAAAAAAAACGTTATCGGAAATATTGGAAGTGATCGTCATTCCACGTTTAAAACGTAGTAAATCTGCCTCTTCTCCTTTGGAATAGATAACACCTCGAAGTCGTACTGTAGAAATTGAGAAATAATCGACTTGGTGTTAAAGACTTCGTTAATGATCGGCAATTTCCATGACTACTGAATAATTTTGGAAACTATTCCGTAGTATGGCTACAAACGAACGTTGTCGAGTACTCGACAACGTTTGTTTGCAGACACACTTCGGAATAGTTTCTGCGAATACTACTTTCCATTCTCTATAAGTTTGAGTAAGATGACATACTTCCTATCATTCCAGGAATCTACAATATTGCAGTTGAGTGCTGGGGGAATGTTTACAACCAGGAAAAGAAAATACAGAAAAATACACAATTCAACTGAACATTCCCAAAGAATATTTTAGCTGGAGAAATTGGACTACTAAACTACTCGGACTTTGTGTCTCACAGTACTGGAGTTTAGTGTATTTAATTAATATACTGTTCCAATGGGTTAATCTGGTCTGTCCCACCTATCCGGTTGATTGCTGGTAATGAACACGAATTGAGTTAAGCGAACAAACGCACTAGATACTGACCATATTCCGCCTCCCTTTGATCTACCTAATTTTCACACATTTTACCGAAACAACAGCAACCGGGTAAGTGAGACGACCCCGAAATAATGGGCACGGACAATCGGATATTATACTGTTATAACTATCGGTTAGTCGATTATGGAAATGAGCCAGCCGTTTCAGACCTAGAAATTATTATTATTGATATGTATATTTGATATTTATTTTTTTTGTATTATATTTATTAACCTTACTCACTCCAGGTGGATAAAATACATAATTAAACATACCCAACGCTCAAAAAACGCACTTTCTTTTTTATAATACCCACATTTATTTATTTATTGGTGTTTAAGGTCACATACTTATGCACAATCGTTAATCGTGACCGTGACAGTTTTACGGGAGGAGGAAGCCGGAGTACCCGGAGAGAACCACTGAGCATCGACAAGCAACTGTCAGCTCCTCTACATTCTAACTCTGTTCAAGCTCTGCTCAAGCAGAGCTACAGCGGTTGAAGACAAGTGCACCATCGGCGTGCAGTACTCCTTATTACACGGCGTCATCGTGCCCCCATGTAGGCAACCGGGATAAAGTGCCTCGCCCAAGGACAGAACGCGGGTCGTCCCGGACGGGGATCGAACTCGGGACCTCCAGTATAAATACCGACATTGTTTATTTATTGGTGTTTAAGGTCACATATAAAATACCCACATTAAGCATACAGAAGAGACACTGGGTTAAACGTTTGGACAAAACTTAAAACAGCATATATACTCTGCAGTTAATGGTAAATACGAATATACAAATCAATTTCAGATATTCCATTCCAAACTACCGTTACAAAGTAACTAAAGTTTGGTAAATTCGCGAAAATAATATCTATCCTGAGGCGTTTTCCTGATAGCACCCATATTGATGAAGCCCGAGAAGGCATTGGGTTAAATTTTTCTACACAACTTATAACGGCAAATTTCCCCCATAATCATTGATCAGTACAAATATTTTCAGATATTCCATTCCAAACTGCCATTACAAGCTATCCAAACGATCGGTAATTTCGCAAAAATAACAATTATTCTGAGAGGACCTGTATTCAACTTCTCAGAACGGCCTGGGTTTTCAATGTTTCTGAATAACATATAACAGCAAAGTTGTTACACTTTTGTGCCCGAATACACCTATAATTCATTTGCACCTCAAACATCCCCGAATTTTTTGCTGTTTATTATTCTATCAAATGCTCCTCCATAACCGTTACATTTCCTCTAGGCCTTACGTTACCACAAAGCTGCATTCCATTTAGACGGAGTATAAAGTTTAACGGCTTAATGTGGAAGGATGTTCTCGACCTTTTTGAGTCTAGTGGGCGCGAGCTTTTATGCAAAATAAATATGCTTTTTGTTTCTTGTTCGGGACATTTGGGCCTTGTGCGACAAATGTTCGTCAATGTTTCTTCTACAATATATCAAAGATTTACGTGTTTCGGAAGTCTTCTCCTTATTTTATTATTTTATTGTTTATATGTATATCCTGTCACGAATTACTATTTTTTTCTTTCGTTCATGGTTATGATATATGTATTTCGTTTTTTTTTTTGGAGGGGTGGGGTTGGGTGGGGGAAGGGGAGTTACGGATTGAACAATTTACGGAGCACCATTCAAATATGTTCTGCAGTTCTTCTTTGCAGTACATAGCAATGCGATCCTTATCCGAGTATGAATGATACAATACCGAGTCGTCGGCAAAATTAATGGTAACCGGTTTAATGAGACTTCAATGAGTATATAACTAATATACCGTATTAATAGGATAGGTCGTAATATTGAGCCCTGCAGAACGCCGAAATTTAAACGGACTAGTCCCGAACACTACATTGCGACCTGTTTGTTGGATAAATAGTTCCAACACCAGCTGCTGGAATGTCATCTCATGCCATACATTTTCCTTTTCCGAATCAAGATTGTTGGGCAGATCTCTCTAGCGATTGTTGCTTTTTCATTGTTTCGAAATTGGTGTGTTGTGAAGCGGTGTTTTTCAACCCATAACGATAAGATATAAAATATTAGATCTGTTTGAAAATTTATAGATTTAGAAAACTAGAGCTTTTGCGTTATTTTGGAAAATACTGGAAGCAACGTGATGGGTCTGTAAGTATTGAAACCCGACACCTACTTTAAAAATTGGAATCATTTATCTAATTTTTATCCTATCCGGTAGTATGCCACTAACGAGAGAATTGTTTATGATATGCGTTGCAATTTCATTTCCCACCGGTTAAATAGAACACCGAACGCCAGTGTTGTGTTCTGTTGAGATGTGCTGGTACATCACTTGTAAGGCCTCATCTTCTGCTGATTATTCTCATATTCTCTCAGAAGAAAAATGTAAAATAAGTTCCATTATACATAGGGATTTGCGCTTTTCACCTTTTTAATGAAGAATACCTATAGGTACGGAAAGGTTTGTTTTATTACACGGCCTGACATTTTTTCCGACTATTAAACTCCTATTTCAAAAGTTGAAATGCACGATCGTCCACTAACACTCTGAAATGAGATCCACGTGAACGTAACTGTATTCGTACGCGAAACTTCAACCCTGACCTCTGGTTTACATTTCGTCACCCGAGTGAAAGAAGGCGTCACCTGCAATGTCTTGTTCTACTCTCAAGGGACGTTTTTATACCACAAATATTCATAGTCACATCATTTAGTTTGTTTTGAATTGTTGTTTCAATGAAATCCTATTATTTAGTGCTTCCAAATATATATGTCAATGGAGACCATTTTTGAGCGAACGCTCTGCCGAACAACAAGTTGTTTTTAACAGTCCTCACATGTAATGCTTCTTGTTTATCGATCCATTTAGACATCGCTTAACGGGATTTGGGTTCAGGTGATGAAAAGAATCTTCAGCTCCTCACCAGTAGGAAGCTTAATAGAGTAAATGATACAAGAGAAAAGAAGTTTATGAAGACGTCACAAAAAGAATTAATATAATTAAGGACAGAAATAGGAAACAGCGGAAGAGTAAGCTCATCAAAACAATAAGGAAGAATGGGCGTCAAGTTCCGATGTTTTCTGGAACTGGGTAAGCAATATAGAGATGGGCGGTATTGGAATTTTGAGTTCGGTATCGGTTTCGGTATTTTTAGAGGGTATACCTCGGGATCGGTTCGTTATTCGGTATCTGACTTGACTGAGATTTACTGATAGTACCAAAAGCGAATTCTACCAGGAAAATACGGAATAAGCTGTTCTTGTATCATTCTACCACAGCGCCACAAATGCCACTTCTAATGAGCTGAACACTGGCATTTTTTTACAACACAAATCATATCTACAGTAATTTTGGGACTTGATCCACACACACTTTAAGCCTTGCCATCTCAAACCATTTGCCATTAATATGCCAGGAGGTCCTGCTGACAATAGACAAATCACCTTAGCAGTGATTTCTAGTCAAGTCTCGGCTGCCTGTGAAATCAGTGCTAAGCAACTGAACATGTACAGTCTATGGAAGTTCAGGACAATTTCCTTGGCCCTAAAGGGTTAATAAAACTGAAAATAAAAACAGTCACTTCTTTCGGAAAAATAAAAACTTCACCTACTATCAAGCCTCAACAAGGCTTTATAAATGAGGAATGTATGAAAATTTGAAAATACAAATGGTTTCGGTATGTAATGATTGCTTCGGTTTGGGTTTTTCGATATGCTTCTAATATCGGTATCGGTTCGTATGTTTTTGTAGTATTTTGTATATTGCCCACCTCTAAAGCCAAACCAACAAAGGCAATAATGCACAGGGTATTAACTATTAAGGTGGATGGCAAAAGCACTGATGAGCAGAATAGCATTGCAGCAGAAATAGTCATGGATTGGGAGAGCGCAAATGCTATAGAATATAGGGAAGGAGTTCCCCCAGACTGAACATGCCAACAATTTATTTGATTTATATGCATGGAAAATGAGGTGTGGACGTGTACGAAATGCAGTCATCTAGCTAAAGAATGACAAAGCAGCAAACACTAACGAAATGCCCCAAAGTAAAGGGGATCAACTATATGAGCATCCCTCAGCACAATTTATCGTGGCAATCAGAAAGCAAGGAGGCCAGAAAAGAATGGAAGGAAAACACGGTCACATTTATCCACAGAAAGACAGATAGGGATGCATATTCGTCAGTAGAAATATTAGGAAGTTATTTTGTAAGGTTATCTGAAGAAGGTTTGTGGAAATTTCGAAGAAACGGGATTCCGAGGGGGGGGGGGGGGGGCGAGGGGAGAAACCAGACTGGCTTTCGGAATTGCAGAAGAGTCACTGACATCTTGTTTGTTCATTCCCAGCTAATAGACAGCAATCAACAAGAAAAATATATTTTTGACCTTCCAAGATGTGAAAAACAAAAGCCGGGGTGTGAAGGAATTCGGCAAAAAACGTAATGATATGGACGAGGGGGTTGCAGTTGGTGACTTGAAGATCCCAGGGCTATTTTTTGCAGACGATATGGTGCTAGTGTCAGAAAGCGAAGAGGGGCTAGCGAAGATGCTGGGAATTGTTGGGAAATATGGGAGCAAATGGAGACTCGAACTTAATGAAAGCAAGAACAAAGTTATACCCGTGGGCCGCAAAGTGGACCCCACTCAAAGGTGGAGAGGGGGGAGTTCTGCATTCCGAAATGTAGCAGTAGACTTCTTAGTGTAGGAGATACTAGCGATTACGAGTATTTGGGGGTAAATATAAACATCACAGGAAGAGGCATCTACCGAAACCACACAAACAAATTGATTCTGAAGGGGAAGCGAATCCTTAACCAAATGAAACTTATAGGGAAAAACAGTTTCAATAAGGTTTTCGTGGGGAAGACTATTTGGGAAATGGTGGGTCTGCTAAGTATAACATACGGTACGGAAGTTGTACCCCTAAGCAACACAGCCGTAAAGAGCTTGGAAATCCTGCAGAACGATGCAGGCCGATGGATAACAGGCTCGAGTAATGCCGCAGCGCTAGAAGCGATCAGGGGTGAGCTTGGGTGGATGAGGATCAAGGACAGGATAGACCTATTGAAACTCGGTTATCTAAATTATTTGGTAAATCTCCCCGGTAGCCGATGGTGTAAAGTAATGTTCCTGAGAACTTTCTACTCAAATATCAAGACGAGGTGGATGATCCAAGTGAGGGAGCTAGTAGAAAACTACTCATTGGAGATCTCGGACCTTGACATTGGGGCAAACCAGGGCAAAAAGATCGTCAGAGAAAGGGTCATGGAGGATCGTAACCGTAATTGGCGAGAGGGGTCAAATCAAAGAGATCTTTGGGTGGCCTGCGTGATAAAGAGAAGCCTGGTTTTGAAGAGTACCTTGATGGCACCTTTGGGGGGTCACTGTTGTTCAAGCTGAGGTCGCGGTCCCTGGAGCTGAGGGGAAAAATTGGGAAAGACGGTGAAAGGGAGTGCCAGATGTGTAACTTGGGCGTAGCGGAGACCCTGGAACACTTTCTTCTAGAATGCCCAAAGTATCAGTCTAAAATAATGAGATTCACTGGGAGCATAATGGGGAAGTGGTATGGGAGAATGAAGGACATGTGGTTAGGGGGAGACTCAAAGGAGAGGGTTAATATGCTAATCGGTGAGATTGGGAGGAATGGGGCAAGGTATGTCATCAAGCAGTTCGTCTCCGAGTGTTGGGGGGAGAGGAGAAGCGTGGGAATAGGGAGGCAGTTGGGAGTTCAGGGGTAACCATGGCCTTCTCGTCCGAGAACCGCGACAAATCAGCTGGTGGCCAAAGTGTTATTATTATTATGGATGAAGTAATTTCTGAATCCTGAAAGCTCTGTACAGGGATATGCAGAGTGAAATCAACATCAACGAAGATAAAATTGAAGCAGGTTGCACCGTGCAACCGATTCTGACTGCATTGTGCAAAACCATTGGACGAGCTGATGGTACGCGCAGTGGGTATGGGTCAATTTGGAGAGACAAAGGTTCCAAACGAAGGAGAACAGGATAAAAACATGGTGGAGAAGTGGATTAGGGAGGACAGTTTGCAAAAGGTCAGCATTGTAGTGGGGGGGGGGGGGGGGGTGGCAAAGCACCTGTAGGAGATCTATAAAGCAGTTGTGTCTAAATGCTATGAGATTATTGGAAGGAAAATTGGGAGGAATTACCCGCGGTGGACGGGTTTTTATTTGGCCCCCTCATATAGTCAGAGGACCGCGGCAGAGCAGCGGTTGGTCAAAGCAGGTCCAAATTTCCCGTCCCTGTTCGACCGTAAATTTGTACAATTGACCCTTTTCAAGTGAAAAAAAAAACAAAAAACATTTTGGCTGTTGATTGTTTAAGGTGAAATTTACAAAACTCTTCCAGTAAATTAGGTATACCTGGCCGACAAATCGGTCCCGATCTCATTAACTGAACAGGTG
Organism: Pictodentalium vernedei; assembly: GCA_031216915.1. NCBI lineage: Eukaryota > Metazoa > Mollusca > Scaphopoda > Dentaliida > Dentaliidae > Pictodentalium > Pictodentalium vernedei. The sequence goes on from CM062294.1 coordinate 436,919,508, forward strand.
TCGTAAAATTCCACTATAAACTGCAGATTAACTCTTTGAACTATTTGAACCTTTTGCATTGCGCATCAAAGGTTTAGAAGATGAAATCTTGCATAGCGACGTAACGACGAGGGGTTAGCAGTTGGGAACGTGAAGATACAATGGCTACTTTTGCAAACGATATGGTGCTGGTGTCAGGAAGCGAAGATGGGTTAGCGAAAATACTGGAAATTGTTTGGAAATATGAGAAAAAATGGAACTCTAAATGAAAGCAAAAGCAAAATTATACCTGTGGGCCGTAAAGTGGGCCCTACTCGAAGGTGGAGAATTGGGGAGTATTCCGGAAGGTAACAGCAAACTTCTTAGTGTAAGAGATACAGGTGACTACGAGCATCTGGGGGCAAATGTAAACATCACAGGAAGAGGCATCTACCGAAATCACAAGAATAAAATGATTCTGAAGGGGAAGCGAATCCTTAACCAAATGAATCTTATAGGGAGAAACAGTTTAAATAAGGTTTTCGTGGAAAAAAACATTTGGGAAATGGTGGGTCTACAAGTATAACATATGGTACGGAAGCGGTACCTTTAAACCAAACGGCAGTAAAAAGCTTAGAAACCGTGCAGAACGACGCAGGCCGTTGACCAATACCGCAGCACAAGAAGCAATCAGGCAGAGCTTGGGTAGAGGAGGATCAATGAGAGGATAGACTGATTGAAACTCTGTTACCACAATTATTTGGTAAATCTCCCCGACAGCCGATGGTGTAAACTAATGTTCCAGAATATTTTCAACTCAAATATCAAGACAGGGTGGATGTTCCAAGTGAGGGAGTTTATAGAGAACTACTCACTGGAGATCTCGGACTTAGACGTAGGGGCAAGCCAGGGTAACACAATCGTCAGACAATTGGCGAGAGGGGGTCAAATCAAAGAGGCTCCTGGGTGGCCTGAGTGATAAAGATAAACCTTGATAGCACCTTTGTGGGGGGGGGGGGGGGGAGGGGGGCACTGTTGTTCAAGCTGAGGTCGCGTTCCCTGGAGCTGAGGAGAAACAATGGGGAATACAGTGAGAATGAGTGCCAGAAGTGTAATTTGGGCGTGGTGGAGACCCTGGAACACTCTCTACTAGAATGCCGAAAGTACCAGTCTAAAAGAATAAGATTCACTTGGAGTGTAACGGGGAAGTGGGATGGGAGAATGAAGGACATGTGGTTAGTGAGTGATTCAAAGGAGAGGGTTAATATGCTAATCGGAGAGATTGGGTAGAAGGGAGCAAGGGATGTCATCAAGCAGGTCGATAGAAGAAGCATGGGAATAGGGAGGCAGTTTGGAGCACAGGGGTAACTAAGGCCTTGTCACCCGAGAACCGAAGCAAATCAGCAGCCGGCCAAGGTGTTATTATTTTACGATTCCTCAACTTACATTGGATTTTCTTCTTTTTTCGCATTTCGTCTTTTGTCTGCAAAATTTAAGCAGAAATTCGCTATGCCCAGTTATTCACAATTTTTTCCCCAATGGGAAATCTTTGAATGCAACGTGTGTAATTCTATACATTTGTTTATTTTTAATTCTTCTACATACAAAATATATGTTCAATATTTAACAATTAACAGGTTATATACAGTTAGCACTTTCTATACGCAGATAAACAATATACCTCTTTGAGAAGTAAGTTGTAACAATAGTAAGTTTATCTAGCACTAGATATTAACAATTCAATATATTTACACAAAAATTATAACAAAAAAACAAGTAACTGTTCCTCATTTATACCGGAATAAGTAAGGTTGTCAACAATGGACACAATACTGTCGAAGAGCAGACGACTCAATGAATTGTGGAAGCAGTTGGTAAGGTAGTATTGCAATCCTCCCACCCTGTACGACTGTAAAATTGATCCTAAATTAAATATATATATATTTCTGGGCTGTTGATTAGCTCCAGATTGGATGTCAGAATCAGAGATAATTTATTCATTCAGCCCTCAAAATGCCAATTCGGAAGCAAAGGATGGGCGCGACTGCTATTGGCCAGTGAGCCAGTTTGCACAGACGACACGCAATCGTGAGGGGATCGGCAATATTTTTAGACTCTCAGCTGTACATACGTACGCATTAATTAAAACATCTTCCATATTCCATCCTCACGTAATGAATGAGCTGAAAAATGAATTTCAATGGGAAACCTTATAGTTTGAAGGTTTGTAAAATTGTAAAAGGAGAACGAATTCGCCACACATTCGTTGGAATGGTAGCTCGGTAAGATAAACAAAACATGGAGTAAAAGACCTATTCCACTCATATCGATGAAAGGCTATAGTCAGGGTTATAATGTTTCTAAAGATCAACTTAAACTCATGCTGGATGGTATATCCCGAATGAAAGAGTTCAAAACACCTGCGATGAAAAACACCAGCGATGAACCAGTCTATGGATCCCCGGCTTCAGCCCGGGGGATCACTGCCTGAAACGTTGCTGATGCCTCAACTGCTTCATCATACAATAAAATATAATGCTATAATGGCACGTGCGCCCTAGGTATCGTGGCGAATTCTAAATGCACACTTGGAACAGTTAGATTAATTTAGTTATCTGTGCTGCCATAGAATTAAATACAATGTTACAGTTAAAAAAACAATAAAAAACAATCACATGTTACATACAATACAGTCAGCACTAGAAGAAAAACCGTCTGATTCCAGATTGAGGCTTCAAAATCTCAAACATCTTTTTTGTTGACTTGTTTTTCTTGACTTCGTTTTTGATCGAAAATGTTTTAATTCTATTTCGTGGTCTTTGTGAAGCATTGGCTTGTAACATTTTGGAAAACACTGATTCTGTAAAGAGAAAATGAATGATGTTAGCACAGGGACATTATTGTTGTTGTTACTTTATGGCCACCCATCCAGTTGCCGTGATTGCTGTGGAGATCATTATTATTATTATTATTATCATATCTATTCCTATAAAGGCAAGAACAGTCTTTTTATGAATTACACAATATGTATATCAAATTCAATACATGTTACATTCAGCATCCCTATTTTTCACGGAAGAGAAGAGACAAAATATTAAAGGCGCAATAATGCTATACTAATCATAGGGAGAGAAATTCAGGCTAATTGTTTTTGCCCTCAACACAAATTTTCCAACTCAGTTGAGTATAAAATAAACACCAAACCAATAAATGTACGTAATGAAAGAAGAATTGTTAAACAACTCTAAAGAGAAAGAAGTGGTTTGGCGCGCCGAAGGCGCGCAGGGACGATTAGGGGGACAAGCCCCTTTCGACCCTCGGTGACTGTAGAAGATTGGTATTGCATGTCTAGGCGTGTCAAAGGAGGAAAAAGAAGGAGGAGGTTTAGCCGCGTTTGTTCCTTTTTCGGTGTTTTTCCTTGGAGGAGGTTGTGATGGTGATGTTGCTTGGATTTGTTGGGCCGCTGTGGTGTGCATCTCTTTAGGACAGTATTTGTAGCTCTCTTCTAATAGTGCTTTTGATCTTTTGAGGAGTTCTTCTACCGACAAATTGGCCGGATCTTCCTGGTCCAGGCGTTCCGGCAGTGAAGGAAGAGGGGAGTGAGGGGTGGGAGGTGGTGAAAAAGCAACTTCCAGTTCCTCCTCAGTCTCCACTGGACGTTCCTCATCCAACTTTACCGGCTCAGGAGCCGGCAGTTGATTGGGAGTATCAGTGGGACAAGGAGGAGAACTGGCGGCTGCCTCCAGAACTTCCACCCCCTAACTCAACTCTTTCTTCCTGTTCCGGAATGCCTCCAAGAGCTGGGCGTCCCTGCGCTTGGTCGATGGACTCTTCTGCTTCTTCTGCCTCTTCTCAGGGCCCCCGTGCCTCTTCGGGTGAGGACCAGTGGGAGAGGGGATCCTCTCTCCAAAGGTGCTACCTCTCCCCGAAGAGGATGGTGTTTCGTCTTTTTCAGGTTTCTTGACTTGGAATTCCAATTTCAGGTAGACACTCATGCCTACCTCCTGGACAGTCCAGGAGACAGGACATGAGATGCCCAGAGCTGCGATGGTTTTCTCCAATCTATCTGGTAGCTGCATGGTAGATGTGTACGATCACAACTCTAAAGAAAAGGAGATGCGCTTTTATACAAAAAAAGTTGGCGGGCTAGTTCTTAAAATAGTAGGCCGACCACAGAAAATGTCCTTTATTTTAAGCAAAAACCCATAGTTTCCTATCATTAAAGTTAGTGAGTTTAGGAATAGTATGCGTGACAACGTTTAGAGGATTTAACTTACCGAATTATTTCTGAAAAAGTCTTTGTAACCACCTTCAAGTATATAAATTTCGGGATAGCACAAATGTGGATAGTTTTCTGAGTTCATCTGTCGATCTTTCATTCTCAGATGACGTAGCCTGAAAAATAAGATAAATGAATATTATTTTGAACAACCCCTGTAGAATGATTATCATTCGCGAACAAATCATACAACAATTACACGATTTAAAACAACGACGTTTGAACGGATTGAAAAATAGAGAGTAGTATTGTCTTTCTTAGCCATTTCCATACAGTAACGGCTTGCGAAAGTATTCGTTGGTTATTATCCACAATTCTCTTAACCAAATAATGGAAATTATTAGATTGTACAGTTTGTGGAGAGTGGATTATATAAATACCAAATTGGACCCCCCCCCACCCCCCCCCCCCCATCCCACTTCCGTTAATTCTAAATTTTTGAATGAAAAAAGTCTACGAATAAAACTTTCAGTGACCGAAAACCCGGAAGTCTACCCGCTGAAACATATGAGTATCGCGTTGTATCATAATGTAAGTTATAATATTTGAACAAAACAGCTTTGATGTCAAAATTCAACTTACATTTTTGGACCTCTCTCTGAAGAAAATTCACAATGGAATACTAGAACGGTTTTCTGGTTGTCTTGAGAATTGTTCAACAATGTCTCCACCATATCCTTCGTGTAAAGATTCACAGCTTCCTGGAATAAAATATAATATGTAACTGTTAGAAATCCGGATATCTGGCTGTATCTGGTGTAAAAATGTGAATGTTCTTGAATATGAATACAGAATACCCGACCACAACGTTACGCGTCCCAATAATTGTTGCTGGGACTATGCACATGGAACACCTGATCCATCTGTCGCCCATAAGCACACATCTCCCCGAATGTAACCCTTTTCCCAACGTAATGGCCAAAAACTATATTCACAAAATTGTCTTTCAATTTTGATTATTTTTTTTCATCTTTTGGCTCAAAAACATAGCTTATGAACCTCATTGGAACGGGCTCTTTGATGTGTTATAAGCTATGTTATTGACGTGAAAATGAAAAAGATGAGTTATTCAATAATTTTGTTTACAAGTGTCGTCTGCGTTTTATGTTAGGTGAAGGGTAAAACAAATGCGATGTCTCTCGATCCATTCAGTCGAGCTGTCCATTCACGCGTGCTGTTCATATATTTATTGGCCCCGAGCCGAAATATAGATAGACTGAATTTCGCAAAGGCACGATAAGTAGTAAAATAAATTTTTGAAACCCCACTTTTCATTGCTTTTAGATCATTCTATACAATAGAAGATGGCTTTGAAACTTTGTTATAAAACTTAATTTTAAAGATTGATTTCTCTGTAATATTTATAGATAAGGATCTTACCTTGATGTGTCCTGCTTCGTATTCGTATGGGTATCGACAGTCAATAATAGTGTAGTTGTCAATAATATCTTTATATCTATTATCCACGAGATCAGAAAGCTGGAAAAAAACAAGAAACTAGGTGTTATGCAGAAAAAGGATATTTTTTTAAAGATCATTTTCTGTTTTCATACTTTGGTCTTGAGACAATCAGCAAATTACAGAGCTAAAATTAATTTCTGTTCCCATCATTTCCTTCTGATGAAGTTCTCTTATAGGTAAAAAATACCATATTGTCCAGTGGCAGTAGTCTCAAATGACAATACGAAAAAAACGCATTTTATTAATGATTGGGTATCGACCAATTTAAAGGCGTTTGAGACTTTTTAGATAACTGAACCGGGGGGGGGGGGGGGAGGGGGTCGCAAAAAATGCCAGGATACAAGGTGCGGGTGGGTGGTTGGGTCCGAGCCCCAAAGTGCAGCTTTTGCCGGTGTCATGCAATGTTTTGCCAAATATCATTTTACAGACAAGTAATTACAACCAAAGTGAATTCAAGTGCTTAGATTCATAATTTAGAACAGAATAGTGCATTGATAATGTGTTGGGGGCTCCATGTTAGAATTTTTTCCATGTTTTACACTTCATTAGGGGGTGGGTCCTGTTCTGGGTCTGGCAAAAATTTGCAAAACACAAAAAGTGATTCCCAGCTATTTGGTCACGATTTTCACTCCTTTGTATTTCTACTAAGGCAGTCTGCCTCTTATTAGTGCTTTGTAGCTCCTATTATTTGATTCTTCTGTAAACCTCGGGGTGCCTCATGCCGTTGGTCTAGTGTGCTCCATGTATGGAATAATTGGAAAGATTGATAAAATAAAAATCTTGATTGTGGAAAACGTGTATAATTTCAAGGTAAATATGATTCTAGTGACACTAACATAAAAAAAATAAATAAGAGGCAATTCATCTCAGACAAGCCACCCTGGCATGGGTAAATAAACTTCAGTATTAGGTCTCTCTCAGACCAGATGTACAAACTAAACATTTAACCAAAAAGTAATGAAATGAAAAACAACTATTTCTTATGGACAGTTGAAGATATCCAGGTGGTAACAATATATTTTGGGCAGGGCTTCTTGGTGGTGGAATTCGATTGGTGTCTGAACAGCATAGACATGTTGTACATCGGGGTAAGGGTTGTGGTGCTTGGAACATGAATGGGTGTATATCTGCAATTCAGTTGGTGGAGGCGGGTTCCAGTGGTTACCTGGGGGTCTGATGCTGCATTTCCGTTGTGGCTTTATATACAGAGAGATTGTTTTGGGGCCATCTGTGGCTAGGGATGCCTTGGATGCCCACGAGCAGGGCTGTGATATCGGACAAGTTGGTTTGCGGCACCTTTCATGTTCGGGAAAAGTATTTGTTTATTTATTTATTTTGATTTAGGTAATTTGAATACTTCGTTAAACAGATTTTATAAATTGGGGTGGGTCCCCAATTGTCTTTGAGGAAAAACTGTGCGGGATGGGTGGGTGTCCAAGACATGACTGGCAAAAATTTGCATTCCGGGGGTGGTGGGTCCCAAAAATTGAAAATGCAAAAATGTCCACCTTGTATCCGTAATTGTTTGCCTGACTCCCATCTACCCACCCGGTCCCCCGACTGAACACCTATTTCTCGGATTGCCTTTTCCTGCCTTCTAATATGGAATAGTTTGATACTAAATAATCTAACAAACAGCTCTCTGTTCCAGAGTAAAAACTCCATCTGTAAAGGATTTTTGACAATGTTATATTTACAGTTCTATGTGTATTTTGGAAAAAAATGCTTCTTCTGTCCGACTTAACCCTTTGAACTCTAGTGGTATATTCCATGCCAGTTCTATGTCAGCAATTAGAAGAGTCCATATTCATTATTTGGAGTAGACCAATCAATATTTTCAACGTGCAGCTTCGGGGCTGCACGCTGAAAATATTGATTGATCTCCTCCACACATTTACTGAACAGCCATCCTTTTTAATGACGTTATGACGTATCATGTTCCTGGCCGGAAAAAGCGGCCGCTAGGGTTCAGAGGGTTAAATACGCAGTTGCGTAAAGGAATTTGACCGAAAACTTACCGTTTGGTGAGTAATGGATTTTAAATCTTTGTGTTTTCCCTTGGTGGATGGCAAGGAATGAACCTAAAATAAAAAAAATATGACTCGTATAACCACAGTTTTCAACAACTAATGATATTATCAACATTTTACCCAACCCATCCCTCAAACACAGAAAACATAAATCTAATGAAACATTCGTCGGTTGGAAACAATCCAACGGAAAACCAATAATTAATGTTCTCACAGAAATTATTATTATTGAGAAATTATTAGTACTGAAATGGTTAGCAACCAGTTACCTACATAACGGATTAGAAAAAAAAACGTTATCGGAAATATTGGAAGTGATCGTCATTCCACGTTTAAAACGTAGTAAATCTGCCTCTTCTCCTTTGGAATAGATAACACCTCGAAGTCGTACTGTAGAAATTGAGAAATAATCGACTTGGTGTTAAAGACTTCGTTAATGATCGGCAATTTCCATGACTACTGAATAATTTTGGAAACTATTCCGTAGTATGGCTACAAACGAACGTTGTCGAGTACTCGACAACGTTTGTTTGCAGACACACTTCGGAATAGTTTCTGCGAATACTACTTTCCATTCTCTATAAGTTTGAGTAAGATGACATACTTCCTATCATTCCAGGAATCTACAATATTGCAGTTGAGTGCTGGGGGAATGTTTACAACCAGGAAAAGAAAATACAGAAAAATACACAATTCAACTGAACATTCCCAAAGAATATTTTAGCTGGAGAAATTGGACTACTAAACTACTCGGACTTTGTGTCTCACAGTACTGGAGTTTAGTGTATTTAATTAATATACTGTTCCAATTGGTTAATCTGGTCTGTCCCACCTATCCGGTTGATTGCTGGTAATGAACACGAATTGAGTTAAGCGAACAAACGCACTAGATACTGACCATATTCCGCCTCCCTTTGATCTACCTAATTTTCACACATTTTACCGAAACAACAGCAACCGGGTAAGTGAGACGACCCCGAAATAATGGGCACGGACAATCGGATATTATACTGTTATAACTATCGGTTAGTCGATTATGGAAATGAGCCAGCCGTTTCAGACCTAGAAATTATTATTATTGATATGTATATTTGATATTTATTTTTTTGTATTATATTTATTAACCTGTAATCTAATTTATTTGTGCTAAACAAGAGATATATTCAAACATTGTAAGTAAAAAAACATGTAGTAATAGTTGAAATCGGTTTTTGTATATTCACAAGAAAAATGTATTATATTTTCCCCATAGGGCCCTGCGAAGCTTAGACATTCGATTCGATATCGAGTTGGTATTCGGTTCGATTCGAAATGATTTGTCTGATTCGTTTTCCTTCAAATCTTTTCAGTGGAATTTCGCTTGGTATTTGTCAGCTGGGTCGTCTTACAAAATGTACAGCTGAGATAGAAATTGTACATAAATAATGTTGAAAATAAAGACTGAGTGTAATTTCCACTACATTAACATACAAAAAGCATCTGTACCCATTCCACCACCCAAGCTAATTCCCGTTTCTCAAGTCACTACCACTGCTAAAAGCAAATTTAAAGTTCCCAAGCAATATCGGACGATGAGCACAGGGTTGCTAGTGGCCAGCAGTTCCCAGTACAGAATTCTCGTACAAGTTTCCGTTTTCGAACAAAAATCCTTACTGGGTAATATTCAAACTATATCATTCGACGAAGGCATGCCTTAATGATGTAGTTGGAATATTTGAGACGATTGGAGGTTCGATTCGATTTCGAATAATAGATTCGAGTCGATTCGAATCGAAAATGTGATTCGCAGGTCCCTATTTCCACATTCTTCGTGATTCCAAATCCATTTCTTCGAAGCTTTCAGTGAGCGTTTATTTAAGAATTGAATGCAATTTTTATAATCTTTATTGGAGTATGAACGTGTGGGAATGGGTACAAATTGTATGAATCCCTTCTTTTTATAATCTTTATTGGAGTATGAACGCGTGGGAATGGGTACAAATTATGTATGAATCCCGAAGGAATTCATACAATTTGTATCCATTCCCACACTTCATACTCCAATAAAGATTATAAAAATTGCATTCAATTCTTATAATTACATCCCGTAACTGTTTAAACAAGTTTTTACCAAACAACAAAGCAGAAAGACGAAATAAAACATGTACGAACGAACGAGGCGAAAAACCACCCTCACACAAAATACAAAGCGCACAACTATGATTTTTAATTTTCACAACTTTAGAAATGGATACGAGTATTTTAGTAACGGGCTTTATGCCACAGTTGGATAATGTCACCAAAGAAACAGAAGCGGAGTTGGATCACTGCGAGAGGCGCTAAAAGTTAAAAACCCGCCCAAACACTGCCCGAATTACATTATGTCAACTGCGCTCTACCGTAAATGCGGGTCAAAGTTCGACCAAATGTATTCAATGGAAAATGAATTACATTTGGTCATGACGTTTTCACCCAGCTGACCAATGGGAATTGAGTATTTGGACCCAAAACGTATAATTACATTAACAATGTAATTATTAAGAATTAAATCTGGTATTTGAACAACTAGATAAAATAACAAAGTATGGTTATCGTTTATCGTAACACTTATTTCAGCTTGTTTGGTATAGTCATTTTTCATTCCCTCTTTCTAAAAAGAAAGATAATAATTTAAAAAAAAAATCTCACCGTTGATCCATCTCCACACAGGGCATCATTTGAGGTCATTTTCTCGACAGCACTCAAAATATTGGTTTTGTTACTGCATGTATCAACGCTATTTCTCCATTTTGAAGACTGAACCGGAGTTACTTCTGCAGATGATCGACAGCGTTTGGTTACCATTTCTTTGTTTGATGTCACAGTGGTCTTATGTTCCATCCTGCTCCCAGCTAACTGTAAAAAAGGCAAAGCAAAATCTGTTGAACACATCTTTGAAAATGCTAATGGTTCATTTCAACCCATTTAACCCCATTTAACCCTTTACCCAACGTAACGAACAAAACTGGCAAGCGCTATTCTCAAAAATCTCCAATTAATTATTATTATTTTTTCATTTTTTGTCTCAAAAACATAGGTTATGACCCCTCGTTGGACCGAGCTCGTCGAGCTCGTTCCAACGAGGGGTCATAACCTATGTTTTTGAGACAAAAAATGAAAATAATTGGTTATTCAAGAATTTTTTTTGCAAGTGTCGTCTGCTTTTCATGTTAGGTAAAGGGTTAAAGTCATAACTGGAAAATACAATTCTAGTTCTGGAGAATACAATTGTAAGAGTTTTATAGTATTGCCCCCTGCTTTCTTACTTTCTATCACTAATCAGTGATTAGTGATCCGCATGACAATAGTTTTTTTTATATTCTTGTCTGGATTGCTAAATGGTACCTAATCGTTTCCAACCATTTATCATATACTTTTTTGTCTTTCTATCAAGTCATAATAACGTCAAGACTATCGGTATTTACAACTTTAACGTGCAGAACAATCTATCGTGATACAACACTACAATTCTGTCTGTCGGAGAGAATTCATCTATTAATATTTCTTTTTAATAATTTCCTAAGCAACGGCAATGAGAGACCGCTTCTTCTATAGTGGTAACGTATCACGCGCAGCCGAAATATACCATTGCAGATTACGTTTGCGTTGCTGTAATCTTGGCGTCCATTTATATGATGACCATTTATCACTTTCTCCTAATTGCCAGTGTGGAGAACTTGAAACAATTGCGCATTTTCTTCTATATTGCCCCCTCTATTCTAACTTTCGAAATCATACAATAATGGTCCTACGTTTTACTGTCAATCTCTCTACATTACTGTATGCTTCAGAATTTTTGAATAATGTCGAGAATCGTGAATTTTTTGAGGTTGTTCAAAAGTTTATCGTGTTGAGTGGGCGCCTCGGCTGCTGAGGGCCTTCGGGACCTACTCTGATTGCTGGGCATTTTGTGAAGTCCCAACTATATTCCTATATTTCACTTAGTTATAAACAACACGTCTGCTATTTGTAAATGCGGCTGTGATAACTACAGTGCATGGAGATTGTGTTGTCGCTGACTCGCCTTTGGGTGCGGATTTCACCCGTGCAATATTTCCAAATTCGTTACAAAGCGTAACGAGCGATGGTAGGGTTCCGGCCGGTCGCCCTGCGTGTTAAACCCGGAGGTCCATTGACTGAGGCATTGCTTGTGTTCCGTGTGCACTGAATTCGAAAAGTGTTTCTTTTGGAGACATCTCCGCTCCGCAGGTGGTTTGGTTGCAGCCCGCTTTCCACATCTGTACTTTGACCCCCCCCCCCCCCTCATTCTTCCGTCCCAATTTATTTCCTTCCTCACTGTTTAAAGTTTTCATCTCTCATTCACTTATTCTCTGGGACGTAGGATCCTCCTTCAACAAGCACTGCGTACTTTCACCTACACTAAGTGTTACGTATACCATTGTTCCAAGCTGTATGTAGCGAAACACTCATTTTCACTACCCCCCCCCCCCCCACTCCTTCTCACGCCAAGCGTCCTACCTCCCGACTGCCTATCTAGATTATATATATATACCATGTCTGTAATTTAGTTTAAAGACCCTATTACAATGCTCAAAATTTGCCATAGCCTCCAATTAGTGTAATTTCATCATTTATTAGGAAGACGACAATCAAAAGTTCCTAGCTTACTGTCCAATCCCATCCTACAATCTGTGTCTACCCCTGTTGTGTTTGTTACATTGTACACAATTAATTCAAACCATTCTGACTTTTTCGTGTGTTTGTTCCATATGATGTAACCATTAACATATTCATTTGAAATAAATATTGTTTAAACTAAAAAAGAGAAATGGGTGTTTATTTTCTTTGTTCCATGAGTCTAAGCGTTCATTGTAATTACATTTAAAACGCCAGAAAGAATATCGAAACTGAGTGAAAATGGATACTTACAAATTTATGTGTCAAATCTGGAGTATGATCACTGTAGATGTTGAACTTTACACCAAGAGGTGTCAAACTTTTCTCTGTGCTGAATAAGTTACGGGAAACTGAATTACGGAACTGAATCGGGCTTTCTTCAAAATACAACATCTTTCTACAAGAAATAAACGACAGTAATGTTTTATATAATGACATAAGAGTGAGAGACTACTGGGTAAAGGTTTAAACCACCCAGCAATAATTTTCCGGTGAAGTTCATTTAACTGTATATCCCCTGTTTGAATAGCCCTGCTAATTGAATATAGAATCCGAACACAAAACCATTTACAGTCAGAACAATTCATTTATTCGTTGGTGTTTAAGGTCACATATTTCTGCACAATGTCTTATCGTTACCGCGACTGGAGTCAAGTGTAGCCAATCTTTTATAACCTTCCTGTCCTTTTAGACGACTTCCACCACGGGCATTTGATGTTTACCACTAATACTGACAAAATATTAGTTTCAGATAGTGTCTTTCCTCGGTTGGATCCGAATTCCATCATCATCTGGCATTTTAAATAAAGATTTTTACAATATGTGAAATTGTCCAATGGGTGAAAATGCCGGTGTCAATACAATAACTTAAAAAGAAAGAAATGCTATACCTGGTGTTGTCTGAAAGAACATTTTAAAACGAAGTGAAACTGAGAGGTGACCCCCCCCCCCCCCCCTTCCCAAACCCGAGTTGCACCCCTATATCGAGGTGGTATGGTTTGATAGCCAGGACTGAGTTGTGTTTGCGATATGACGAGATTATCAATACATCAGCTATGACAGTGAAGGTCAAACATGATCTGTTTTGAAAATAGACGATTTGTTTTCACGGTGTTAAAAAACATCGATTTTCGACGATGACATGTTCACTTTCTTACGGAATGTGTATTCAATGCACGGTGGTAAATATGATTATAAATGGGGGAATTGCCACATGCTAACGATTTACATTTAGGCACTTATATTAATAGGTAGAAAAATGATTAAAAAAATCAATTCCGAAAGCGTTTATGACATTTGACAATACTTTTTTTATTTCCAAAAATATATAAAGAACAAAACAGAGATTACACTACACCAACAAATTGTATGAGCTGGAAAATGGATTCAGCGGCAAGTTAAGCTGACCACTATCAAAATACATTGGACTGTCATTGTGGGTCTATGTGACTAACATAAAATAATTTATTTATTTATTTATTTATTTATTTATTTATTTATTTATTTATTTATTTATTTATGTTTCAGTTAACTTCCAGCATCTTATATCATAACCGTACGTCAAGTTTAGCCAACCGAGAATTTTGTAGTAACATAATATCCAAACAAAACACAGTTGAGATTACAAATATAAAACACATAACCACCACAAAATAAGACGAAAATTGTCGTATTTTTAAATTATATTCTTGCTGATGAAAATAACTTCTCCCGTGCGGCCGCTGGCTGTTGAAAGCACTATTGTACTGCTAAAGATGTCGTAAGGGGTTAGTTTCCCTCACACCGTCCCTGCGTGCTTTGGGCGCACTAAAACCTTTGGTTTCCTTTTACTTAAGAAATAATTTAATTTGATGTCGTGGAGTTAGAACCAAAAGATCGCTGGACGGGCTACGAAAAAATGATGTGCCAGCTTTTGAGAAGTACCTAGATTGATCCTTGGGAAGGAGGAGTTGTTGAAATCAACGTCTCTGGAGTTGCGACGGGGGTGGGGGTGGGAGGGGTGGAGGTCGTGAAAATCGAAGAAAGAGTGTGCTATATGCGCCGGTTAGGCGCAACGGAGGCTCTGATACACTTTATTAGAACGCAACAAATACTTGCATAGTAGAATAAGACACCTTAAGAAAGTGATGGAAGATTGAGATGTAGACATGAGATAAGTGGGTGAGGAGTGACTTGAAGGAGATTAGAAAAGCGCCAATGGGCGAATTAAAAAAAAACTGTTTGTGTCTGAATGCTGGGAGACTTGGAGGAAGCGAGAAGGACGAAGTAAGTGGCGCGCCATGAAGTTGGTGTAGGTCTCCTCGTTAGGGACCGCGGCAAATCAGAGGAAGGCCCAAGTATTATTATTATTTGTTCAATCAATATTGATTTCCCAATATTTCCAAAGTTATACAATGCAGGGGCGTTGCGACGCTAAATGAAGTGAGAGGACAATGTTTTTTGTGCTGTCAGTCTCAACTTGTGCTGGATTGAGTGGGTGCAGGTAGGCTCTGCGAATCACACAGCTCGATTCGAGTCGAATCGAATTTCGAATCGAATCTTGAAACGAATCTCGAATCGAATCTCGACTCGAATCTCGAATTTTTACAATATAAGAAACAGTCCAATGGGCGAAAACGCCGGTGTCAATACAATAACTTAAAAAGAACGAAATGCTATACCTGGTGTTGTCTGAAAGAACATTTTAAAACGAAGTGAAACTGAGAAGTGAACCCCCCCCCCCCCACCTCCCAAACCCGAGTTGCACTCCTATATCGAGGTGGTAAAATGGATTCAGCAGCAAGTTACGCTGACCACTATCAAAATACATTGGACTGTGATGATACTATCATCATCTGTGGGTCTATGTGACTAACTTAAAAAAAATATTTATTTATTTATTTATTTATTTATTTATTTATTTATTTATTTATTTATTTTTAAGTTAACTTCCAGCATCTTATATCATAGCCGTAAGTCAAGTTGAGCCAACCGAGAATTTTGTAGTAACATAATATCCAAACAAAACACAGTTGAGATTGCAAATATAAAATACATAACCATCACAAAATAAGACGACAAACATACCTTGGGTTGTTCAAAATGACTGGGGAATACATGATGTAAATAGCGACTTGCTCAGAAAAATGTTCTTATGATAATGATAATTCGCCACATCTAGCCTTGTGTTATATAGGAAATGTTGTTTTGATAATACTTAACGAGTTGTGTTCATGGCATAACGCGATTATCGATAAATCTCGATGGCAGAGTTTTCTTCACATCGTGAATACTACGCTTAAGTACACACGCTGTCCTGTCACTAACCAGGCGACTGACATTTTAGGTGGTAAAACAAACACATGGTCCTTGCCGTATTCTTAAATTATATTCTTGCTGATGAAAATAACTTCTGTGCGGCTGCTGGATGTTGAAAGCAGTATTGTACTGCTAAAGATGTCGTATTTCCGGGTCGCAAGGCATTTGTAAATCCCACATCGCCCCTGCGCGCCTTCGGCGCGCTAAAACCTTTCATTCATTCATTTTCAGCCATTGCCTCGCTACTCATTGAGATCTTTAGGATTGAGTCTGTGAGGATTGTCTCGCAACTCTGCGTGTGGGGAGTGGGCTCCGAAGAAACACATCCCTTACCCCATCCATAGCAACAATCACACAGCAGACACAATATACAATAGCGGATACCTATCTTTCTCTCTACCTATAACTTTTCTAACTGAACATTCTCAAATTTTCTTGCAACACTCTTATCAAGAAGACGCATGGAAATGGTAGACAAAGCGTAGGAGGAATTGGTGCAACCTACCTTTCTGCAACATATACAAGAAACCACCAAACGCTAGGCAAGGATTGAAACAAGCTTGTCTGGCTGGGAACGAGTGTACATTTGATATAAATAAACATTTGAAAAAAGATTTAACAGCCCTTTTAAGGGCTTGAGGGTGTGTGTCAGTGAGAGTTTTTTTTTTTTTTTTGGGGGGGGGGGGGGGGGGTGGAGGAGGTCATTTGGAATTCCCGAAGGATAACCAGATACCTCAAAATCACATACGGCATCCTATCTCCCAGAAGGCTTGATGGATGACTCCGGTTTTTCAAAACTAAACTGTTGGAGCTTTCTCCACTTCTTTTTTTGTAACCGCTATGGTCATATACCGGGGCCGCTACCAAACCGGCGTTGCTGTTTGGTTTTCTTTTCTCTTCTTCCCTTAAACTTGCCATCGCACAACATTACATTCTGGCTCGGTACCATGGTGGGAATCAAACCTCTACCATCGCCGAACTGGAACCGAATAGAGCTCGCGCTCTAATAGTTTTAAAGACGTTGAGGGATTGAGTATTGACCATCTAACACTGCAACGTAAACTGCCGGGTATTCTAACCGCGTGCATAACCCCCCTCAGACTCCATTTTGGGCAATAGGAAAGCTAGGCCTGTGTGATCCAAGGGAAAAAAAAATAAGGTTAACCGGGTCGAAAGGGATTTGTAAATCCCACATCGTCCCTGCGCGCCTTCGGCGCGCTAAAACCTTTCATTCATTCTCATTCAAGATGTCGTAAGGGGTTAGTTTGCCTCACACCGTCCCTGCGTGTTTCGGCGCACTAAAACCTTCGGTTTACTTTTACTAAAGAAATAATTTCATTTGATGTCGTGGAGTTAGGATCAAAAGATCGCTGGACGGGCTACGAAAAAATGATGTGCCAGCTTTTGAGAAGTACCTGGATTGATCCTTGGGAAGGAGGAATTGTTGAAATCAACGTCACTGGAGTTGAGAGGAGGGGTGGGGGGGGGGGGTCGCGAAAAACGAAGAAAGAGTGTGCTATATGCGCAGGTGAGATGCAAAGGAGGCTCTGGTACACTTTATTAGAACGCAACAAATACTTGCACAGTAGAATAAAACACATTAAGAAAGTGATGGAAGACTGAGATGTAAACATGAGATAAGTGGATGAGGAGTGACTTGAAGGAAAGG
Organism: Pictodentalium vernedei; assembly: GCA_031216915.1. Taxonomy (NCBI): domain Eukaryota; kingdom Metazoa; phylum Mollusca; class Scaphopoda; order Dentaliida; family Dentaliidae; genus Pictodentalium; species Pictodentalium vernedei. The sequence continues at coordinate 436,936,858 of CM062294.1, forward strand.
GTGGACATTATCGTTGCGGAGATTAGAAAAGCGCCAATGGGCGAATTATAAAACAGTTTGTGTCTGAATGCTGGGAGACTTGGAGGAAGCGAGAAGGACGAAGTGTCCATATCCAAACCAACAGGGAGTATTTCGATTCAGTTGTCAAAAGTTAGCTCAAGTATCTATATTTTTCTTCCAGATGTTCTGTAGATATATATATATTGTTTTAGGGCTGTATAGATGTGATTTTTAATAAAAGATAGTTATATTAGTGTTTTGTTTAGTTTCTTTATCGGATATCAGTGGCGTGTTCCCTATCTTCGCGCGGGTCATTTTCGGTGTTTTGTTTGTTTTGTTTTGATTACGAGTTCGACCGCTTTTTAAAATTCAAGCTTCTCATTCTAATTTTGGCTATGGATGGTAAGTGTTTCTTGACGCGAGAAGCTCAGACCAGCGGGGCAGAGACTGTTAGTATAGGTGTCCAGGTGGGGGGAGTGGTTGAGGCCAGCACAGGGGGTGCTACTGCTAGTGAGTTACCAACGGACGGCCAGCGGTCGGATGTGTGTTGGCACTGCCATATGGTGTATGTGGATGGGTGTGAGCTGGGGGAATTGGGGATGTGTGCCATCTGCGTAGAGCTAATGCAGCTGTTAGAGGCATATGTAAAGCTGGAGGAAGAGGTGCAGGTGGTGAGGGGAAAACTGGGGAGGGCAGGAAACTCTGGTGTTACCCCAGTTTGGGTGGCATTCGATGGGGGATGGAAGGTGGTGGGTAGTAGGAAACGGACTTTTGACGTAGATAGTGGGTCTTTTGAGAAGAGGAAGGTGCGTCGGGTTGAGGGTGGAGGAGAAGTAGGGGCTAGAGTGTCAAATCCCAGGGTAGTAGTGTGAGTCGGGGGGCAAAAAGGCGTATTCTTATAGAATCGGATAGTGAGGGAGATAGCGATGACCATGTGGAGTCTGTCAGGGCAGGAGTCAGAGGGAAGGTTAGGAAGGTGGTAAACGAGAACAAGGTGGCTTGTAGTGGGAGTGGGCAGAAGGTGGGGTCCAATGTGCAGTGTCCAAAACAGATTCAGTGTGTTAGGTAATTTCGAGAATTCTGAGGAGCAGGTTGGGTCCGAAGAGGTGGAGGTGGCGGTGGACATGGGGGTTAGTGTGGCAAAGTGCAAGATTGCGAGCCGACCCAGTGGGGACAGAGGTGGTAACAGGGGTAGTAGGGGTAGTAGGACGGGAAAGAGGACAGGAAAGGACAGGAAGAGGCAGTTGTTGGTTGCAGGGAGTAGTATAGTGCGGGGGTTGGATAGGGTGGTGTGTGGGCCCGACAGTGTCAACAGGACCAATTTGTGCTTTCCGGGGGCTAGGGTGGAGAACCTAAGGGACAGAGTGGATGGATTAGTAAAGGTGTCAGGCCCAGACCCAGTGGTTGTTGTACACGTGGGGACCAACAACATCAGGGAGAGAAAATCAGCTCAGCTTATTGAGACTTACAAGGACTTAATAACTCAACTGAATGCCAAGAATGCACAGGTAGTGGTTTCGGGGCTTCTCCCAGTACTAGGTGGTGGGGGCGAGCGTAATTCGCGGATCATTGGGACCAACGAGGAACTGGGGGAGTATTGTAAGGAACTTGGGATACCCTTTGTAGACAATTGGGGATCGTTTTGGGGCAGAAATGACCTATATGGAAGGGATGGTCTCCATCTTAGCCCAAGGGGTACAGAGGTTTTAGGAAGAAATATGTTGCAGGTGGTGGAGCCTTTTTTGGTATAGGGAGGGGAGGGGGTCAGTGAAGGGGGGGGGAATAATCACAGAAATTGTGTCACGAACCATAGGTGTAAAAAATGGGACAAGGGGGATAAGGAAAAGGGACCAAAAATCCAAATCAATAGGAATAGCTTCCTAAGGAAAGAACAGGTACACAAAGTGGGATATACAAACATACAGGGACTAGATAATAAAGGGACCAGTAGGCGGAAGCCAATGAACCTTGACACCCTGAAAGTGGGTCATAGCAACATCCAGGGTCTCCACCGGAAAGTAAGTGAAATTGCTACATTGATTGAGGCAGAGGAGTTTGACGTCATGGGCTTAAGCGAAACGTGGGTAAGACACGAGGAGCGGGTAGACCAAGTAAGGGGGTACGTATGGATAGGTGTAGGGCGAACGGAAGGCCAGAAAAAGGGGGAGGGGTAGGCATGTACATTAAAGAGGATTTAAAACCATCGCTGATCACAGACCTGGAAAACATCAGCACCCCGGCTGAGGTATCGAAAGAAATTGGATGGGTAAGGATCAGTCTGAAAAACAAAAGTATTGCCCTTGGGGTTGTGTATTGTGCGGTGGAGGGAAGCAAACCCGAATGGAATGATTCGATATACTCAACACTGATGTCCAACATCACCGAATTACAAAACAAGAGGCTCGGTATAATTCTGATGGGTGACTTTAATGGCCACATAGGTAATGATGAAGAAGGCATAGAGGGTGGGGAAAATAAAGTCAACAGGAATGAAGGAAGCTGTTGAACTTCACAAACGAGCTCGGTCTGAAGATTCTGAACAGGGACGCGAGGTGTAAGGGGAAATGGACCTGGGAGAGGAACGGCAGAAAATCAATAATCGACTACATTCTCACAGATATTAATTTATGGAGGGAGGTGATAGGGGTAGAAGTGGATGATGAGGGTAAAATGGAGGTGGATAGTGATCACACCTTGATTACAGTGACGATCAGGGCCAAAACTCTAGTAAAAAGCAAAGGAAGCTCTAAGGAGATTTGGGAACTCAAAAAAGATGCTGACTGGACGAAGTTCAATGAAAAACTGAAACCAAAGCTTGCAACCGTACCCAAGAGGGGCAGTGTCCAGAAGATGACCGACGTCATAGTGGCGAGCCTGGTGGAGGCAGGAAAGGAAAGTGTAGGAAAGGTCAGGGTGCCAACACGGGAACTTGGGTACAGAGTGAACGAAGAACTGAAAAGGGCCATAAAGGGAAGAAAAGCTAAATGTGCTGCATACAGGAGAAGTAGAAAACTTAAGGGGGCGGGAAGCAATGAGGCCACAGTTGCTAAGGAAGAATTCCACCAAGCACGAAATAAAGTAAATAAGATTAAAAACGATAATCGGAGAGTACGAAATAGCAGTCTTATTAGGACGATAAGAACGACAGGGGGGTCGAGTTCGAACGTATTTTGGAAATGGGTGAATAAACGTAACAAAGGAAGTAACCCACAGAGTATTAAAGTAGATGGCAGAGTTACAGACGAGCAAGATCAAGTCGCATCACAAATAGTCAAGCACTGGGAAAAGGGTAAACGATAAGCGATGGGGCATGGGGAGCCCACCAGAGTGTCCGAATCAGGTCGAGGAAAACCTATCGAGCTTCGTGTGCAGCGAAATTAAAACGGAGGAGGTGCGAAAGGTGATATCAAAATTAAGGGATGGAAAAGCGGGAGGAGTGGATGAAATTCCTAACGAGTTTATCAAAAAAGGGGGAGAGGAACTCGTGAAAAGCCTAACTGCCCTATTCAATCTAGCCATAGAAAATCAAGAGGTCCCAAAGGAGTGGAGAGAAAGTAAAGTGACATTTATTCACGAAAAGGGGGAACAATACGTTTTGGATAACTATCGAGGGATCTCTGTCAGTAGCAACATTGGAAAGGTTTTCTGTAAAGTCCTGTATGGGAGACTAGAGGAGGTGATTGAGGAGAAGGGTATTTTGGGAGAAATCCAGAATGGCTTCAGGAAGGGAAGGAGAGTTACTGACCATCTTTTCACACTATCCCAAATGATAGAATCCGCGAAAGCAAAAAAGAAAAAGATGTTTATGGCCTTTTTGGATATCAAAAAGGCATACGATAGAGTATGGAGGGAAGGTATGTGGCGCAAGCTGGAGGCTATGGGCTTAGGAGGCGAGTTTGTTGGAATTATGAAAGCATTATATAAAGATGTGCAGAGTGAACTTAGCCTGGGGAACATTACAACAAAACGTGTGCCTATGGAGATAGGCCTAAAACAGGGGTGTATCCTTTCGCCGATCCTGTTTGCATTGTACATCAAAGGTTTAGGAGATGAACTCCTGCGTAGCGAGGAGGGGGTAGCAGTTGGTGACTTGAAGATCCCAGGGCTATTTTTTGCAGACGATATGGTTCTAGTGACAGAATGCGAAGAGGGGCTAACGAAAATGCTGGAAATTGTTGGGAAATATGGGAGCAAATGGAGACTCGAACTTAATGAAAGCAAGAGCAAAATTATACCTGTGGGCCGCAAAGTGGAACCCACTCGGAGGTGGAGAGTGGGTGAGTTCAGCATTCCGGAAGGGAGCAGCAAACTTCTCAGTGTGGGGGAGACAGGTGATTACGAGTATTTGGGGGTAAATATAAACATTACAGGAGGAAGAGGCATCTACCGGAACCACACAAATAAATTGATTCTGAAGGGGAAGCGAATCCTTAACCAAATGAAACTTATAGGGAGAAACAGTTTCAATAAGGTTTTCGTGGGGAAAACCATTTGGGAAATGGTGGGGCCCCACCATTTCCCAAATGGTTTTCCCCACGAAAACCTTATTGAAACTGTTTCTCCCTATAAGTTTCATTTGGTTAAGAAAGGGTCATGGAGGATTGTAACTGTAATTGGCGAGAGGGGGTCAAATCAAAGAGGTCTTTGGGTGGCCTGCGTGATAAAGAGAAACCAGGTTTTGAAGAGTACCTTGATGGCACCTTTGGGGGTCACTGTTGTTCAAGCTGAGGTCGCGATCCCTGGAGCTGAGGGGAAAAATTGGGAAAGACGGTGAAAGGGAGTGCCAGATGTGTAACTTGAACATGGTGGAGACCCTGGAACACTTTCTTCTAGAATGCCCAAAGTATAAGCCTAAAAGAATGAGATTCACTGGGAGTATAATGGGGAAGTGGTATGGGAGAATGAAGGACATGTGGTTAGGGGGAGACTCAAAGGAGAGGGTTAATATGCTAATCGGAGAGATTGGAAAGAATGGGACAAGGGATATCATCAAGCAGTTCGTCTCCGAGTGTTGGGAGGAGAGGAGAAGCGTGGGAATAGGGAGGCAGTTGGGAGTACAGGGGTAACCAAGGCCTTCTCGTCCGAGAACCGCGACAAATCAGCGGCTGGCCAAAGTGTTATTATTATTACCTGGCGCGCCATGAAGTTGGTGTAGATTTCCTCGTTAGGGACCGCGGCAAATCAGAGGAAGACCCAAGTATTATTATTATTACTTCAATCAATATTGATTTCACAATATTTCCAAAGTTATACAATGCAGGGGCGGAGCGACGCTAAACTGTTTTTCCCAATTTTTCCCCTCAGCTCCAGGAACCGCGACCTCAACCGCTTGAACAACAGTGAACCCGCAAAGTTGCCATCAAGGTACTCTTCAAAACCAGGCTTCTCTTTATCACGCAGGCCACCCAAAGATCTTTTTGATTTGACCCCCTCTCGCCAATTAAGGTTACCATCCTCCGTGACCCTTTCTCTGACGATTTATTTTACCCTGGTTTGCCCCAACGTCTAGTTCCGAGATCTCCAATGAGTAGTTCTCTATTAGTTCCCCTCACTTGGACCATCCATCCTGTCTTGATATTTGAGTTGAAAATTCGCAGGAACATTACTTCACACCATCGGCTGTCGGGGAGATTTACCAAATAATTAAGATAACCGACTTTCAATAAGTCTATCCTGTCCTTGATCCTCATCCACCCAAGCTCACCCCTGATTGCTTCTAGTGCTGCGGCATTACTCGACCTCGTATCCATCGGCCTGCATCGTTCTGCAGGATTTCCAAGCTCTTTACAGCCGTCTGGTTTAGTGGTACCACTTCCGTACCATATGTTATACTTGGCAGATCCACCATTTCCCAAATGGTTTTCCCCACGAAAACCTTATTGAAACTGTTTCTCCCGATAAGTTTCATTTGGTTAAGGAATCGCCTCCCCTTCAGAATCAATTTATTTGTGTGGTTTCGGTAGATGCCTCTTCCTGTGATGTTTATATTTACCCCCAGATACTCGCAGTCACCTGTCTCTCCCACACTAAGAAGTTTGCTGCTACCTTCCGGAATACAGAACTCCCCCACTCTCCACCTTCGAGTGGGGTCCACTTTGCGGCCCACGGGTATAACTTTGCTCTTGCTTTCATTAAGTTCGAGTCTCCATTTGCTACCATATTTCCCAACAATTCCCAGCATTTTCGCTAGCCCCTCTTCGCTTTCTGACACTAGCACCATATCATCTGCTGCAAAATCGCCCTGGGAACTTCAAGTCCCCCAAATGCTACCCCCTCGTCGCTATGCAGGAGTTAATCTCCTAAACCTTTGATGTACAATGCAAAAAGAATTGGCGAAAGGATACACCCGGGTTTTAGGCCTATCTCCATGGGCATCCGTTTTGTTGTTATCCGCGAAAGACAAACACAGCCACCACGTCCACCAATGCCATAAGCAATGAACAGACCAACAAACCCACAGATGAGCCCGAGGCAGACTCTACTTGATCAGGATGGCTTCAACGAACGACAAACAATAAGTGACAGAACATACTAAGTCTTGCAAAAAAAAACTAACTCTACAAACCACATATCACCTGAAAGACAGACAAGTCCTTTACAAGCACACACTTAATATTTTTCCCACTAACCGTTATGGAACCATTATATCCGTTATGGATCTTTCATCATCCTTCACTCCATCCCCGGAGGTAGACGCCCTGCGTCCGCGAATGGCACTATTTGTAAACGCCTTCAGGACGCTCTTCCGTCCCCGTCAAAAAGGTTAAGAAGTAGGCCTGCCCCTAGAAACAGGGAAGTTCGGGTCTTCTTTTGGTGCGATCTGAGAGGGGCCGTGGATTTCTGTGACAGCTGGTTAACAATTGCCTATCCGTCGAGTCCGTAACTGCTCTTCCTCCCCGAAAATACTTGCCAATGACGGCTTCACCAACAATTCCAAACGAAGTGGTGATTATACTTGCCTTAAAATGCATCGGGAAAACATCACCTAATCACCCTCGGGAAGGGGTAGAACCTTTGTCGAGAGGTCACCATCTCACACTGATCCTCACTCGAGGGAGGGTAACAACAAATTGAAGAACATCAAGAAAAACTCCGAAGCCTACTCCCTCCTCTGCTACGACCTGTCAGGATGGCGATTTATAATCTAAAACGTCAAAGAAGGGTCGAACGGGGCTCGCTCTAAACCGCCCCTGCGAGACTTCGACGCGCGAGACCATGAATCTTGTTTGTATATGTGTTAAGGCTGCTACAATGCAAGCGCAATCTACAAGGCATTTGTGTGGCCTGCGTGGTAAGGAGTAGCCGTGTTTTGAAGAGTACCTTGTTGGCACCTTTGGGGGTTTAATGTTTTTCAAGCAAGCTCGCGGGCCTGAAGCGTGTTAAGGAGTAGCCGTGTTTTGAAGAGTACCTTGGTGGCACATTTGGGGGTTTAATGTTGTTCAAGCGGAGCTCGCGGTCCCTGACGCTTAGGGGGAAAATTGCGAAAGACAGTGAAAGAGAGTGGCAAATGTATAATTTAGGCGTAGTGGAGAACTCTTTAAATTTAACCCAAACGTGAGTAATTTCATACATTTTATTGACTTCCCATTTTCCTAACAACAAAATTTATGTTCAATATTTCATAACAGTTTATACATACAGTAAGCACTTTTTTATGCGTATAACAATGTGCATCTATGAATAGTAACTTGTAACAATAGTAACTTGTTATCTAGCACTGGATATGTGTAACAAGATAATAACAATAACAATATATTTACACAGAGTTAACAAAAATTATAACAAACATGTGACTGCTCCTCTTTTATCCCAATAGGTACAGACATATGAAAACAGACATGCACAACAGAGCAGACGACACAATGAACAAGTGTGCAGTAGTTGGCAGTTGGTAGGGAATACAAGCAACAAATGATCATCAAATCCGAAGGTAGAACAGTGACAATTTAATCCTTCGATTCTTTAAGCCATAAATATATATATGGATATATATAGATTATCATCGGTTTTATATATTAAATTAGGGCGAGAGAAAATTTTATTTATCATAATTTATTTCTCGGTGAATTAAACGGTGGTCGAGAATAAGACCCTATTTTATGCATATATGTAGAAAGGTAAGGTATTCTGGGTAAGTTATAATTTGTTCATGTATCTTTACCTTGTTTCACTTCATGGAGAGTGCCTACAGGCACTGTCCCATGAAGTGTAGCAAGGTAAATATATATGAACTGTAACAAGGCATATTCGCACAGAGTAAATTGATTTATTTATTGATGTTTAAGGTCACATATTTATGAACAATGGCTAATCATGACCGTGACTGTTTTACGGGTGGAGGAAGCCGAAGTACCCGGAGAGAACCACCGAGCAACGGACGAGCAGCTGCCAGCTCCACAACATCGTAACTCCGCACTGCAGCACAGGCAGGGTTAGATTGGTTGAAGACATGCGTACCATCGACGTGCAGTATGCCTTAGTACACGGCGTCATCGTGCCCCATGCGGGCAATGGAGATGAAGTGTCTTGCCCGAGGACACAACGCGGTTGCCGCAGGTGGGATTCGAACCGAGGACCTCTCGGCTTGCAGCCTGCACCTCTACCTACTGAGCCACCGCGCTCCCACCACAGAGTAAATAACTTCACGTCAAAGATAATATAAAGCAAATCTATAGAATTTGCTTGTATCCAACCAGTTAAACCAACTTCGTATGTTAATGTGGTAATAACATTAATAAATAGTAAAGCAGTATTATTGTTCATATAGCTGCCATATTATAATACTCGTGTGATGTCATACTGACACCCAAAGACCGATTCAACTGCTGGAGTTGTTGGACGGAGGATGTAATAAAACATCGGGGGTGGAGACCTAAATATAGGGCTGAAGATAATCTCGATATTTATGTTTTATGTCCTTAGAATAAAAAGATAGTTTCGCTGATTTTCCGGAGAGAGATTTCGTGTTGATCACGGTCATCGAAAGCCAATGAAGGATAGGCATTTACCCTATCAAAAACGCATTGCTATAATTATTACCTTCAGAGAAACGTGTTGGCCAGTTAGCTCACTGGAAATGTAGGATGGCGATACTTTAATCCCCCAGCTCTTATGTATTTACTCATTAAAAACAGCCAACATATTTTAGATGACCGAACCATCATTTCTTTATGCACCGAATAATGTAAATAATTAGACATGTCATTGGGTGGATAAAAAAGGTAAGCATGGATAATAGATCAACTAAACTCCTGCTGTGGGGATTTGTTATCTGGGAAGAAATTAAAAAACGATCCATGTTTTCGCCAATGGACCTCTGGGCCAGAGGTCCTAGAGGTCCATTAACATTGTTTGTTTCTTGGATCCTTCTTAACGGATTATAAATTATTGTCTGACAGCAAATGCAATATCGTTAGCTTGCTGTTAATATAGTAGAACATTGAACGAGAACCTACAAGAAGTTAATTTTGTTATATATAAATAAAATTATCACATATTATGAAAATTTACAACATTAATTCACATCTTACAACATTGTTAGCACTAGAAGAATAAGTCAGGCTGTTCTCTGATCTTGGCTCTAAAATCGCAACGATCGTTTTCTTTGACTTGTTTTTCTTGACTTCGTTTTGGATCGAAAATGTTTCAATTCTGTTTCGTGGTCTTTGTGAAGCATAGGCTTGTAACATTTTGGGAAACACTGATTCTGTAAAGAGACAATAAATTATGTTATACATACCAAAAAAGGTGATTGTTGGTGGAATATTAAAGACAACCTCAGGTTCACTTGCAATGCTTTTTCTGAAGAATCACAAACATTTTGCAGGTAAATAATACTTTCTGGAAAATTTCAGAATTTGACTTTTTCAATAATATAAGTCAATGTTACATTTAGCATCCTTATTTTCACCATGTTTGGTCTAATTTTATGTAGGCCTGACATTAAATCTTTATCTTCGAGTCAAAAATAAACATCTAACAAAGAGATAAATATACTCATCGAAAGAAGAAATGTGCATAGGAAGTGATTGATTCTCTGTGGACGTGACAACTGTTACTTATTCCCAGTTCCTTATTCGACATTTCTTATCAACCGATAAAATCGGTTCATAACGAATGTTGAATATGGAACTGGGAATAAGTAACGGTTGCAACGTCCGTGCATTCTCTTGCAATAAACAGAGACGAAAAATCGAAACTTTTGTTCCGAATTCGCACGTGCGCTAACACGATACGCTTTGCATAGGTTCAAAAGATTTAAGAGGTTAAATGGGCATGTACGCCAATCATATCCCACAATTCATAGAAAAGACATACACTTACATTCCCTGTAGCAACATTTCTGAGTTTAAGATGATTACATGACAACTTTTAACCCTTTACCTAACCTGAAAAGCAGACGACACTTGCAAACTCTTGAATAACTAATTTCTTTCATTTTTTGTCTCAAAAACATAGGTTATGACCCCTCGTTGGTACGAGCTCGTTCCAACGAGGGATCATAACCAATGTTTCTAAGACAAATAATGAAAACTAATTGGAGATTTTTGAGAATAGCGCTGGCCGGTTTTGGCCGTTACGTTGGGTAAAGGTTTAAAAGATTCTACTCACCGATTCATTGGTGAAAAAGTCTTTGTAACCACCTTCAAGTATATAAATTTCTGGATAGCACAAATGTGGATAGTTTTCTGAGTTCATCTGTCGATCCGTCGCTCTGAGATGACGTAGACTGAAATATAAGATGAAATGAATATTATGTTGACCAACTTGATCTTGTTATTATTCAGACCAAAATATTAAACCTATGAAGTACCATTTACGATCAAATCATACATGAATTGCACGATATAGCACTTCACTCCATACCGAATTCCACGAAGATGGTTACAGAACCCAATAACAAATCAAGTCGCAGAATGTTTTTGTAATGCATTTGTATTCATTGTTTGACCAAAGGAATAACTACAATTCACCCCAATCCCCTAAGGAAGTAGAAATTATGACATCATCATTAAATTTACAGTTTGTGGGGGGCAGATTATCTTCCCACCCAAATGAGTAGAATTACCAACCATACATTTACATTTAGCAGTAAAGGTAAAGGCAATTGACATCGTAGTTTACGGTTGTATCTCGGTTTGCCGGCTTCCCGACTTTTGAAAATTCTCGATCTGCCCGCAAGCTAATTAAATATTTTCTCTGTTCACCTGCAGTGTAACTATAGTTTGTTTTAAATAAGTGAACGGTGTTCTGCTATCAATAATTACTATCTATTAATGCCATTACGCCATCTAAACGTGATGTGCTATATTCTGGAGTGTAGGTAACACACTTAAAGAATTCACATTCCATCCCCGTGCTTCATTTTATCTTTGCATTTCATATGCATGGATTTGGCTTCTTACAATTCGTGGGAGAGTGCCCACTGATGGTTATTGCATGTGTATATACACACACGAAGGGTCAGGTTTTACTGACCGTTTGTTTCATAGAAAATAAATAATAAGGAATAAAATCATCTCCCGCCGTCCCGATTTAAAATAAATTCTGATGATAATCTAGGTATTGAATTTTTATGGCCTTATGTCTGTATATTTTAATGAAATCTTTATCAATGAAGTTTCTTCGTATAATTTATCGTACTTATTTGAACTAGGCTATAACAGTAATCTACCTTAAACTTCCACAATAAGTGTTGTTTTAACAACCAATATGCATTACTGACTACTACTGAGAAAATAATAGAAGAAGAAGGCAAACCCAGAACCCTCTATTTTACCAAAATGGCAATAATTAATTTTAATGCGCAAAACACATTTGTCAATTTGAACAAGTAGCTTATGAACTTACATTTTCGGACCTCTCTCTGATGAAAATTCACAATGGAATACCAGGACGGTTTTCTTGTTGTCTGGAGAATTGTTCAACAATGCCTCAACCATATCCTTTGTGTAAAGATTAACAGCACCCTGAAATTAATTAAAATGTGTATCAATATAGTGATAAAGTTGATAAAATGAGTTTAAATAACTTAGTAACTAGTTTTTTAATATCAGCACAAAACAATACTACTAGCCTCACCTTAGTCCCACGTTATTGTTGTCTGAATCACGAATACAGAACTCTTGTACCCTTCGCCAGTGCAATGCACACTTGTTCCAGAATTTAAACAAATGAGGAAGAATAATGACGAACCCCTTAATAGCCATGTGTATGTCGCACAGCTTCCAGTACATATGCACGCACTATTCGGATCGATAATGTTGCGGAGCCGAAAGACGAAGTATCGTTCAGAAAAACAAACACGGGGAGACGTTACGTTTCATTTCCTTTTACTTTATCCTTTGTACATTTGTTGAAGGTGTCGTAATTATAGCTATGAATCTTACCTTAATGTGTCCAGCTTCATATTCGTATGGGTATCGGCAGTCGATAATAGAGTAGTTTTCTATAATATCCTTATACTTATTACCCATGAGGTCAGAAAGCTGAAAAACAAGAGAATAAACTATTATAAAGGTATATAGCTAACTATTATAAAGGTATAGAGAAACATTGCCTTTCTGATCTCATTGTTTGTTCTGTACCAATTGGTAATTTCAATCCGGAGCTATAATATACTTCTGTTTCCGTCTTTTCATGTAAACATAATATATTCTTGAATACACTTGAAATAAAATCCGATCCGACCCAGGAAAAAACCGTATCTCCAATTCTAAATTGTTATATCGTTAGTTCATCGTCCATAGTACAGTGTATTTTTGAAACAGTTGTATCCCAACAAAATAAGGAATTGTGTATATACACTTACCGTTTGGTGACTAATGGACTTTAAATCTTCATGTTTTCCGTTGGTGGTTGGCAAGGAATGAACCTAAAAAATAAATAGGAATTATATAACGACAAATTTAACCCTTTACCTAACCTGAGAAGCAGACGACACTTTAATAATAATAAATAATTCTTGAATAACTATTTTTTTTCATTTTTTGTCTCAAAAAACATAGGTTATGACACCTCGTTGGAACGAGCTCGACGACGAGCTCGTTCCACCGAGGGGTCATAACCTATGTTTTTGAGATAAAAAATGAAAAAAATAATGAAAATTAATTGGCGATTTTTGAGAATAGCGCTGTCCTATTTTGGCCGTTACGTTAGGTAAAGGGTTAACAAAATCGGCACATCATCACGATAGGGCCATACGAATCACATATTTTCGACTCAAATCGAATCGAATATATTATTTGAACTGTAATGGAACCTCGAATTGAATACAGGCGTCTTGAAGCCCCGACTGAAACATTATTACCCAGTAAGGATTTTTATTCAGAAACGGGTGCAAGAATTCTGTACCGGGCACCGCATGGGTCTAGCCGCTAGCAATCGTGAGCTCGTCGTCGATATTGCTTGGGAACATTAAATTTGCTTTCAGCAGTAGTAGTGACTTGTGAAACTAACATGAGCATGGATCGCGGCATGTGAAGATATTCTTTTTATGTTAAAATAGCGGAAAGTATACTCAGTCTTTATTTTCAACATTAGTTATGTACAATTTCTATCTCAGCTATACGTTTTGTAAGACGACCAAGATGACTGATTAACCCGATATTAACCCTCTCTACATCCCATATATTTTACAGAATTTCAAGAAGCAAGGTTTTGCATAATGTTACTTGCAATTCAATCAATTCAACTTGATTGACGGTGTGTTCGCTTATATGATTAGTAATTAAAACACTTTTATTTTCCACATGCTTCGTGATTCCAAATTCATTTCTTAGTAACATTTCATTGTGAGTTTATCAAGAATTCAAATGTTTGGGTGGTTATCGATTGTCGTAAAGTATATTTCAGTCGGTATGGGGTAGCCATTCCCCCCCCCCCCCCCCCCCTTATTCTGAAAATATTTTTAAAAAATCTTACCGTTGATCCATCTCCACACAGAGCATCATTTTCTGTCATTTTCTCGACAACATTCACGATATTGGTTTTGTTACTGCATATATCAACTTTATTTCTCCGTTTTGAAGATTGGACTGGAGTTATTTCTGTAGAAGGTCGTCGACGTTTAGTTGCTAATCTTGTGGTTGAGTTATGTTCCATCATATTCTCAGTCAGCTGTGAGAGAAATGAAACATCTGTTAAACACACATGAATTAATCTTTTCCTTGCAAGATATATCGACGCATGATAGATGAGGCCTCATTACCACTGGGTCTCACTAGCTCCCATCCCACACTACCTCTTCTTCCCCCAGCACTCGGAAACGAAGTCTGTTAATGATCATTGACTTGTGAACCACAAAAACAATTCTTTGTATTGCCACCTTGATTGCTAAATGGATACCCAAATTGGTGTGTCAACCATTTGCCCAACGTGACGCGCTATTCACAAAACTCGCCAATAAATTTTCATTATTTTTTCATCTCAAATTGGTATGTTAAATCCTGAAAATAGTTTTATCTTGTTTCAAACCATGAACTGGAGCATGACAAAAATAAATGGGTGTTTGTTTTCTTTGTTCCATGAGTTTACGCAATTACATTGAAAACGGCAGGGAAGGAATACGGAAACTGAGTGAAAATGGATACTTACAAATTCATGTGTCGAATCTGGAATATGATCATTGTAAATGTTGAACTTTCCACCTAGAGGTGTCTTACTTTTCTCTGTGCTGAATAAGTTACGGAAAACTGAATTACGGAACTGAATCGGGCTTTCTTCAAAATACATCTTTCTACAAGAAATAAACGACATTAATGTTTTATATGATGACATCAGAGTGAGAGTCTACTGGGTAAAGGTTTAAACCACCCAGCAATAATTTTCCGGTTGGAGTTCATTTAACTGTATATCTCCTATTGGAATAGTCTTGTTAATTGAATATAGAATCCGAACACAAAACCATTTACCATATAGTCATAACAATTTATTTATTGGTGCTTAAGGTCACATATTTCTTTCAAAATGGCTTATCGTTAGCGCAACCGGAGTCAAGCCCAGCCAATCTTTTATACCTATGTTGTCCATTTTAGATGACTTCCACAACAGGCATTTGTTACCGGGTCCAATTTTACCAGTAAAACAGAGATTGTTTAGCACTAATGTTGAAAAATAGAAGTTTCAGCTTGTGTCTCTCCATGGTTTAATCCGAATCCCATCATCAGCTGGCACTTTAAATATTTTTACAATATGGGAATTATTAAAATGGGTAAAAATACCGGCGATAATAACTTAAAAACCAAGAAATGCTATACCTGGTGTTATCTGAAAACGCTGGGGAGAACATTATGGAAAGAAACGTAGTGAAACTGAGAAATGAAAAGCCCACCTGAGTTGCAATCCTATATCCAGGTAGTATGTTTTGATAGCCGTGACTGAGCTGTGCTTGCGATATAACGAGCTTATTCGATACATCAACTATAACAATGAAGCTGAAGCATGATCTGTTTTGATAACAGACGATTTGTTTTTACGGTGTGAAGCAAAGGTCGATTTTCGGCGATGACAGGTTCGCTTTCTAACGAAATGTGTAATGGATGTGAACACGTACAGATTAAATGGAGTAACTGTTACATTGCATGAATTCTACGCTAATCAGTATGGCGTCGCGTTTTATTTAATTAAACCTTGCATCAGCCTATGCAACAGCGTTTATGGTGCAAATGTTCAGGAAATGAGACAGTGCTTATTTACCGTATAATATAAGTTCTGATTTATGGCGATAATTGAACCCGGTAAACAATGCATAGTGGTAAGTTTAATTGTAGATGGAGAAATTACCAAACCTTTTGAAATGCTAACGATTTACTTTAGGCACTTACCTTCACAAATAGAAATAAAATACAATTCGAGGATATAAATATTTTATAGTTTTTTCCTCGAAACCTCTGATTATTATTGTACATCTCCAGGGCACAATACCTTTTACAATTGTATTTTCTAGAATTTTATTTTCTAGTTATGACATCAGATGAAATGAAATGAACCATCAGCATTTTCTAAGATGTGGTAATTTGCGAGTTGTCAACTTCTCATATCTTCTAAAATGCTAATGATTAATTTTTGTCAGTTACATCAAAAGGGAGAAATTGCAGTTCTAGAAATTTTTAAAATACACTTGTAAAAGTTTTATAGCATTGGCTCCTGGTCACTCTGGTGGAGACGATTTTTTCTCTTTTTGTGAAAAATCAATCCCCAAAGTCTTTATTTCCCAAAAAATATATAAAGAAAACATAGAGATTACACAACACCGACAAATAGTATGAGCCGGAAGATGGATTCACCAGCAAGTTAAGCTGAACACAAACTGAACACATTGGACTGTGATGACACGAAAATCATCAGTGGGTCTTAAGAGTAATTTAAAAACAAATATTTATTTATTTATTTATTTATTTATTTATTTATTTATTTATTTATTTATTTATTTATTTATTTTTAAGTTAACTTTCAGCATCTTATATCATAGCCGCAAGTAAAGTTTAGCCAATAGAGGCTTTTGTAGTAACATAATATCCTAATAAGACACAGTTGAGAGTGCAAATATAAAACACATAAGCATCACAAAATAAGACGACAAACATACCTTGGGTTGTTCAAAATGACTGGGGAATACATGATGTAATACAAATAGCGACTTGCTCAGAAAAATGTTCTTATGATAATGATAATTCGCCACATCTAGCCTTGTGTTATATAGGAAATGTTGTTTTGATAATACTTAACGAGTTGTGTTCATGGTATAACGCGATTATCGATAAATCTCGATGGCAGAGTTTTCTTCACATCGTGAATACTACGCTTAAGTACACACGCTGTCCTGTCACTGACTAGGCACCAATTTTATATTTGGTGTGACTGACATTTTAGGTCGTAAAACAAACATATGGTCCTTGCCGTATTTTCAAATTATATTCTTGCTGATGAAAATAACTTCTGTTGAGAGCAGGAGGTGCGAAAGGTGATCTCAAAATTAAGGGATGGAAGAGCGGGAGGAGTGGACGAAATTCCTAAGGAGTTTATCAAAAAAGGAGGAGAGGAATTCGTGGAAAGCCTAACTCGTGGAAACCCTAACTGTCCTATTCAATCTAGCCATAGAAAATCAAGAGGTCCCAAAGGAGTGGAGAGAAAGCAAAGTGATATTTATTCACAAAGAGGGGGAAAGACGTTTTGGATAACTATCGGGGGATCTCTGTCAGCAGCAACATTGGAAAAGTTTTCTGTAAAGTCCTGTATGGTAGACTTGAGGAGGTGATTGAAGAGAAGGTTTTTTTGGGGGAGAAATCCAGAATGGTTCAGGAAGGGAAGGAGAGTTACTGACCATCTTTTCACGCTATCCAAAATGATAGAATCCGCGAAAGCAAAAAAGAAAAAGATGTTTATGGCCTTTTTGGATGTCAAAAAGGCATACGATAGAGTATGGAGTGAGGGTATGTGGCGTAAGCTGGAGGCTTTGGTCTTAGGAGGCGAGTTTGTTGGAATTATGAAAGCATTATATAAAGACGTACAGAGTGAACTTAGCCCGGGAAACATTACAACAAAACGTGTGCCTATGGAGAAAGGCCTAAACAGGGGTGTATCCTTTAGCCAATTCTGTTTGCATTGTACATCAAAGATTTAGGAGATGAACTCCTGCATAGCGACGAGGGGGTAGCAGTTGGGGACTTGCAGATCCCAGGGCTATTTTTTTGCAGACGATATGGTGCTAGTTTCAGAAAGCGAAGAGGGGCTAACGAAAATGTTGGGAATCGTTGGGAAATATGGTAGCAAATGGAGACTCGAACTTAATGAAAGCAAGAGCAAAGTTATACCTATGGGCCGCAAAGTGGACCCCATTCAAAGGTGGAGAGTGGTGAGTTCTGCATTCCAGAAGGTAGCAGCAAACTTCTCAGTGTAGGAGAGACAGGTGATTACGAGTATTTGGGGTAAATATAAACATAACAGGAAGAGGCATCTACCGAAACCACACAAATAAATTAGTTTAAACAATATTTATTCATGAGAAAATATGATACATACATATCATTATCTACAAGATGGTTGTTACACAGAATACGTAATACAATGGTATGCATTAAAGTTATGTGTCAAGAACGAGATTTGTTGGAAGGATTCAGCATTAAGCTTTTAGCTTGTATAAGCTGTCTCCTTGGGAAGACTGACGAAGTTTAAAGGTAGCTGGAGACACTAAGTAAAATATTGTTTAAACATGAGAAATAGAGAGAGTAAGGAGAGTAATAGAGAGAATAGAAGAATAAAAAGGGACAAGGAACTTAACCCCTTTCCCAACACGTGTGGAAGACGACACTTGAAGAATAATTTTTGAATAACTAGAAATGTTCAATGTCCGTCTCAAAAGCACAGCCCATGACCCCTCACCGGAACGAGCTCATCGAACTCGTTCCATTGAGGGGTCACTAGACATGTTCCTGAGACGAAAACTGAAAATATAAAGGGGGTTAAATGGTGATTTTCTTGGATAACACTGACCGTTACATTGGGTAAAGGGTTAACTAGGAAATGGGGAAACAACCTGAATTCAATGTTGGCTATCACAGAATATTCAATAGGGCAGCCTCAATGAACAAATCGGTAACGGTGGCCCATATGTGTGGCAAATAATACCATAATGTCTTTGGGCTCACTGTTACGTATTAAAACGTCCACTCACCATGATGAAGTCCTGCACAGCTCTGAAGACAAGAAAGTTTTCATTGTTATTCAAATGTTCGGATCCAAAGAAAAGTGTTGAGAGCTCAAAAGTAAATGGCAATGTATTGATTGTGGAATCACGAGCATCGTCATAGATTGGGCAATGCATAAGAAAGTGCTCAGTATTTTCAAGATCCCCACACTGGCAACGTGGAGATGGTGAGAGATGGTTATCGTATAAGTGGGCGTTGATATTACTGCAATGCAGGCGTAACCTGCAATGATAAATCTGGGCAGCACGAGATTTGGCGCCATAGTAGAAAATTGGTGGTCGCAGGTTCGCACTATTTATAAACGTCTTGAAGTTTATGAGGGAACAATTTTCTCTTACTGAGGGGGGTATTCCATTCCACTGGTCGGTAACTTGCGGGATAAACGAGGACTTATATAAATTGGTGTGGCAAAAAGGAACACGGTGGTTATTTTCCGATCGCAGATTGTGGTTTTGGGTGATAGATGAGATAATTGGTGGCACCTTGTTGGAGATATATGGAGGCGTTAATTTATGATACATCTTAAAAAATTGGATAAGCTTGTGCTTTCGGCGTCTTTCTTCCAGTGAATCCCATTGAGTTTCTGTGTAGAGAAGTTCTTTTCTGCAGCTCACAGTGGCGCCAGTGACCACTCTTGCTGCAGCTACTTGTATTTTCTTCAGGTCAGCAGCTTGAGTTGCTGAGCAGTTGTCCCAGACAGAGTCAGCGTATTCTAAAAGAGGTCGGACAAATGCGAAGTATATCTTTTCAAGGACTTTCCGGTCAAGTGTAAACTTATGGGCCCTGAGCAAGTCAATACGTGTCCAGGCTTTAGCGCACATATCATTGATATGGTCGTTCCATGTACAACCTTTATTCAAAATTACACCCAGATGCTTGTGGCTACACACCTCCGAGATTTGAGTTCCGCTTAAATATATTGGTGGGTGCACTGGAACGTTACTTTTACGTGATATGATCATGGTTTCCGTTTTATGGGGGTTGAACTCAACGAGCCAAGTTTTAGCCCAATGTTCAATTGTGGCTAAATCACGGTTGAGTATGATGGCACCTTGGTCAGGATTCTCAATTATAAGATAAAGGGATGTATCATCTGCAAATAAACGTATGCTGCTAAGTAGGTTTACAGTAATATCGTTGATGTAAATCAGGAATAACAGGGGACCAAGGATAGAACCCTGTGGAACACCAGACGTTATTGGTTTCCAAGGAGATGCCTCAGAGGCTACAAGGATGCGCTGGTACCGATCAGAAAGGTATGATTTTAGGAAACAAAGCAAGTCCCCAGATATTCCTATTCTCTCGAGCTTGTGAATAAGACCAACATGCCAAACTTTATCAAATGCCTTACTAACATCACAAAATACGACCCTTACTTCCTTTCCTTCGTCAAGAGCATGACAGAATTCATCATAGAGGTCTGTCAGTTGTAGAACCGTAGAGTCACCTGGAGTAAAACCAGACTGAAACTGGCTTAGTATGTTGTTATCACATAAGAAATGCCATAATCGTTTGAAGATACATTTTTCAAGTAGTTTACCAGTACAGCTAAGCAAAGATATTGGCCGATAGTTAGTAACTACATTAGACGGATTCTTTTTCAGCACCGGTGTCACATTGGCTTTTTTTCCATAAATTTGGAAAGTAACAGTTATCTAATAACCTATTGAAGAGGGCCGTAAGTGGGTCACACAATGAGTCTTTACATTCTTTTAAAAGTCTGGGACTTATTAGATCAGGACCAGACGCCTTCGATACCTTAATACTCTTGATTGCTTCGTACACTTCCTTGCTTTCAAGTGTTATTTTGTCAAGCGATTGTAGGGTAGGCAGGGGTGAATCTGGCAAGGATGCATTAGTGTCATCCAATGTCGAAATGGAACAGAAGTAATCATTGAACACTTCCGCCTTTTCTAGATTGGTTGAATAGAGTTTGTTGAGGTGACTTATAGTCGGGATTCCATGGATATTTTTACAGATAAATGTTTTTAATGTTTTCCACCACACTGACGATGGTGTATCCGGACAACTTAGTTCTGATTGGACTTTTGATATATATGTAGATTTGGCTTTCCTAACAGCTGATACGACTTCATTTCGTTTATGCTTATATCTCGCCCAGTCTTGCAGTTGGCCAGAGCGCTTTGCTCTACGGTATAAACGTGTTCTTTGCCTTATTAATAATCGAATTTGATTATGCATCCATTTAGGCTGGTTAGCCCTAGAGGATATCAATTTGTTGGGAATAAATTTAGATGCCGTTTCGAGTAATTGATCGGTGAAGGTGGATACTACAGTGTCCAGGCACGAATGAGCAAGCAGTCTTTCCCAGTCTACGCTATTGTATGCAGTGTTCAGACCATCAAAGTTTCCCTCTGCATACAACCATATGCGTCTCTTAAAGTTTTTAGGCTTTTCTTTCTTGAATTCAATGGCAATATAAATTGGACAATGATAGCGAGTCATGTCAGGTACAAGTGGTTCTAGGGCTTCACAGTCCAGTACATGTACAGTATTACTAACCGCAAATAGGTCGAGCAGAGTTGCAGATGATTCGGTAAAGCATGTTGGTTCTTCCACAAGCTGTCTAAGATTGAAATAATTACTTAGTTCCCGGAAGCAACCTTTGGGAGAACCATATTGGTTGTCGTTGAAGTCACCAGTAATAATTATGTCTGAAATTAAGGTATCTTTGGCTTTGTCAATAGATGCCGTAATTTTATCCCAAACATCTGAGGGACTACTGGGTGGGCGGTAAAATACTCCTAGCAGCAGTGACGTACCATGGGTCATGAACACTTCAGCCCAGATGCATTCAATGTCATTCACCTCAAGATCAGTTCTATGCCGAAAGCACAAGCCGTCTTTCACGTAGACGGCAACACCCCCTCCCCTCGACAAACGGTTAAATCGTACAGGTTCTTGGAAGCCATGGATCATAATATCTGATGTTGGGTCCGAGCATTGAAGCCATGTCTCAGTAAATGCTAAGATATCATAGGAAGATGATTCATATTGAACAATGTCTACTTTAGGCTTCAGGCTTTGGATGTTCAGGTGAAAGATTTTTAATGCATCATGGTTATTTTCTCTGTACACAGAGTCTGGTCCAGGGTTTGATTCAATGTCTCCGGACAATAACAAGACCACAGCCAATACCAAAGTCATAAAATATATAAAATAACAGATGGCTGAGGAAGTTGGCATTGTATATGGTACATTAAGTGTCGGTGGGAGATTGGGTCTTTCAACATTCGTACAAAGATCATTACTGCATTGGCAGCGTAGGATAAATTTGTTGAATAAAAGATGAAACAGGGCTGATGTTACAGTAATGCTGATCTGGACCTTAATACGAATAGACCACATGTAAAGATACACAAGAGCACAAAGGGACTGGTGTTTTGTTAGTCTTCTTTTCAGGCCGCGAGCATGAACTACAGTATTGAATGTACCAATCCTGGCGCGGTAAGACTCAAGACTATACATTATGTAATCTGTGGGTGGTAATAATACACACGTATGCATGATGCCCGGAGATTGGTAACTTTCAATGACAGGATCATTTCGCAGTGGTGCGAGTTGAATTCAGGTTGCTTTATACGAGAGTTTGGATGAAAGTGGAGAAGGTAACTCAGAAGAAACAAGCAAGAGAAAATAGTAAAGAAAAATAAGGAAAACAAGCTGGAAAAACAATTCATATTCCGAAGGAATGAACCGCTTATTCAAAGTCAAATGTCAAACTAAATAACAAAATAGTAGTGGATATCATACGTAGAATAATTCGGGAGTGGGTGAATTGTGACGCAAGCGACAAACCAAAGGTGAGGAGACACACACACACACAAAAAAGGGAAGACTCTAATATTTGCTAAAATAATAGAGTTGTGTTATTGCTGCTTGGCACAGGCTGCATATATGCACATATACGTCCTCTCACACACACAAGCGTATCTACACACTCTCACACCCTCACACGCACACGCTGCCCCGCATCCTCACACACAACCTGTGCATTCTTTCTCTCTCGTACACACACATACGCATGTGCACAGGCTCTAACATAAATATACCGATACAGTTGACACCCGCTAGTTCCAAGTTCACCCGAGCGAACCACATTCTGAACCACAGTTGCCCCCAAGTGATATTTCCATAACGCACCTGAGGAACCTGGAACTGAGCAAAAGGACACGCCATCACGCATTCCAGAAGATATAGACCATCATTGACTTTGTCAATGTCGGCCCACATCATCTGGGATGGGTGGTGGAGGGTTTATACTTACTAGTTACTGACTATTTGGGCCGACTTCTACACACATACGTGTATGTGCACATATATATGCTCTCAGATAAATTGATTCTGAAAGGGAAGCGAATCCTTAACCAAATGAATCTTATAGGGAGAAACAGTTTCAATAAGGTTATCGTGGGGAAAACCACTTGGGAAATGGTGGGTCTGCCAAGTATAACATACGGTACGGAGGTGGTACCCCTAAACCAGACGGCCGTAAAGAGCTTGTAAATCCCGCAGAACGATGCAGGTCGATGGAAAACGGGGTCGAGTAATGCTGCAGTGCTAGAAGCAATCAGGGGTGAGCTTGAGTGGATGAGGTTAAAGGACAGGATAGACCTGTTGAAACTCGGTTATCTTAATTATTTGGTAAATCTCCCCGACAGCCGATGGTGTAAGGTGATGTTCTTGAGAATTTTCATCTCAAATATCAAGACGATGTGGATGGTCCAAGTGATGGAGCTAGTACAGAACTACTCATTGGAGATCTCGGACCTGGACGTTGGGGCAAACCAGGGTACAAAAATCGTCAAAGAAAGGGTTATGGAGGATTGTAACCGTAATTGGCGTGAGGGAGTCAAATCAAACAGGTCTGCGTGATAAAGAGAAGCCAGGTTTTGAAGAGT
Organism: Pictodentalium vernedei; assembly: GCA_031216915.1. Lineage (NCBI taxonomy): Eukaryota > Metazoa > Mollusca > Scaphopoda > Dentaliida > Dentaliidae > Pictodentalium > Pictodentalium vernedei. The sequence goes on from CM062294.1 coordinate 436,960,487, forward strand.
ATCTTGATGGCACCTTTGGGGGGTCACTGTTGTTCAAGCTGAGGTCGCGATCCCTGGAGCTGAGGAGAAAAAATGGAAAAAACAGTGAAAAGGAGTGCCAGATGTGTAATTTGGGCATGGTGGAGACCCTAGAACACTTTCTTATAGAATGCCCAAAATACCAGTCTAAAAGAACAAGATTCACGGGGAGTATTATGGAGAAGTGGGATGGGAGAATGAAGGACATGTGGTTAGGGGGCGACTCAAAGGAGAGGGTTAATATACTAATCGGAGAGATTGGGAAGAAAGGGGCAAGGGATGTCATCAAGCAGTTCGTCTCCGAGTGTTGGGAGGAGAGAAGAAGCGCGGGAATAGGGGGAGGCAGTTGGTAGAACATGGGTAACCAAGGCCTTCTCACAAAAATATAATGCTTTCAGAATTAAAAAAAACTCGCCTCCCAAGCCCAGAGCCTCAGGCTTTCGCCACATACATGTACCCTCCCTCCGTACTCTATCGTATGCCTTTTTACCATCCAAAAAGGCCATAAACATCTTTTTGTTTGCTTTCGCGGATTCTATCATTTGGGATAGCGTGAAAAGATGGTCAGTGACTCTCCTTCCCTTCCTGAAGCCATTCTGGATTTCTCCCAAAAAACCCTTCTCCTCAATCACCTTCTCTAATCTCCCATACAGGACTTTACAAAAGACTTTTCCAATGTTACTGCTGACAGAGATCCCTCGATAGTTATCCAAGACGTCTTTTTCCCCCTTTTTGTGAATAAATGTCACTTTACTTTCCCTCCACTCCATTTGGGACCTCTTGTTTTTCTATGGCTAAATTGAATAGGGCAGTTAGGCTTTCCAAGAGTTCCTCTCTCCCCTTTGTGATAAACTCGTTAGGAATTTCGTCCACCCCTCCCGCTTTTCTATTCCTCAATTTTGAGATCACCCTTCGCTCCTCCTCAGTTTTGATTTCGCTGCACACGAAGTCCGAGAGATTTTCCTAGACCTGGTTCGGACACTCCGGTGGGTTCCCCATGCCCCATCGATTATCGTTTACCTTTTCCCAGTGCTTGACTAGTTCTAATGCGATTTGATCTCGCTCTTCTGTAACTCTGCCATCTACTTTAATGCTCTGTTGGTTATTCCCTTTGTTACGTTTGTTCACCCATTTCCAAAATACGCTCGAACTCGACCCCCCCCCCCCCCCCCGTCGTTCCTATCGTCCTAATAAGACTGCTATTTCGCACTCTCCGGTTGTTGTCTTTAATCTTGTTTACTTTGTTTCGTGCTTGTTGGTATTCTTCCTTTGCTACCACGGCCTCATTGCTTTCCACCCCCTTAAGTTTTCTACTTCTCCTGTATGCAGCACATTTAGCTTTTCTAACCTTTATGCCCCTTTTCAGTTCTTCGTTCACTCTGTACCCAAGTTCCCGTGTTGGCACCCTAATCTTTCCTACACTTTCCCTCCCTGCCTCCACTAGGCTCGCAACTATGGCGTCGACCATCTTCTGGACACCACCCCCCTTGCGTACGGTTGCAAGCTTTGGTTTCAGTTTTTCTTCGAACTTCGCCCAGTCGGCATCCTTTCTGAGTTCCCAAATCTCCTTGAAGCTTCCTTTCCTTTTCTCTAGGTTTTTGGCCCTCATCGTCACTGTAATCAAGTTGTGATCACTATCCAACTCCATTTTGCCCTCATCATCCACTTCTACCCTTATCACCTCCCTCCATAAATTCATATCTGTGAGAATGTAGTCAATTATTGATTTTCTGTCGTTTCTCTCCCAGGTCCATTTCCCCTTACATCTAGCGTCCTTGTTCAGAATCTTCAGACCGAGCTCATTTGTGAAGTTCAACAGCTTCCTTCCATTCCTGTTGACTTTCTTGTCCCCACCCTCTATGCCTTCTTCCTTGTCACCTATGTGTCCATTAAAGTCGCCCACCAGAATTATACCAAGCCACCTGTTTTCTAGTTCAGTGATATTGGACCGTAGTGTTGAGTATATCGAGTCATTCCACTCGGGTTTGCTTCCCTCCACCGCACAGTACACAATCCCAAGGGCAATACTTTTGTTTCTCAGACTGATCTTTACCCATCCAATTTCTTTTGACACATCAGCCGAGGTGATGATATCTTCCAGATCTGTAATCAGCGACGGTTTTAAATCCTCTTTAATGTACATGCCTACCCCTACCCCCTTTTTCTGGCCTTCCGTTCGCCCTACACCTATCCACACATACCCGCTTACTTGGTCTACCCGTTCCTCGTGTCTTACCCACGTCTCGCTTAAGCCCATGACATCAAACTCCTCTGCCTCAATCAATGTAGCAATTTCACTTACTTTCCGGTGGAGACCCTGGATGTTGCTATAACCCACTTTCAGGGTACCGAGGTTCATTGGCTTCCGCCTACTGGGCCCATTGTTTTCTGGTGCTAGTCTTGGTAAATTTATTCTGTCCCTCTCACTCTTGTTCACCCCACCTATGTCCACTCTAGTTATACTTGCCTCTGACCTCCCACCCCGCTCCTCTCCAAAAAAGGCTCTGCTACCCGTAGAATTTTATCCCCTAATACCCGTTTCCCCGCCCTGCTAAGATGCAGCCCGTCACGCCCGTACATGCTCCCAAAACGTGTCCCAATGGTCGATAAAGGGAATTCCCAGATCAACACAGTAGTCCTCTAACTCTTCATTTACCGCCAAAATCCTTGAGTTCCGTTCGTCCCCACCTCCAAGGACAGGAAGGACCCCGGATACGACTACCCTTGCATTCCTACTTAGCAGTTTGCCGACTAAGCCTCTATACGACTCCACCAAACTTACTGACCTTCTCTCCCTGATATTGTTGGTCCCCACATGGACCACCACTACCGGTTCCGGCCCTGACCCTGCCACAATGCCATCTACCCGGTCCCTGAGATCCTCCACCTTCGCCCCCGGAAAGCACAAGACTGTTCGATTGGAACTATCCGGACCACAAACTACATTGTCAATCCCACGTACAATGCTGCTCCCCGCTACAACAACTAATTTTCTTCTTCTGGCCCCAGTTCCTATATCATCTGCAACTCCTCTCGTTTTGCAAGCTCCTGGCCCCCTCTTTCTCTTGACCGCCCTCCCTACCCCGACTGGCCTATCCTCATCAACTACCATCTCGCCCCCACACTTTCCCCCTCACTCTCGTCCCCAGGGGTATCAGAGTCTAAAACACTAAACCTGTTTTCTAAACACCGCCTAGCAACCTTGGCAGCCTTACGCCAACTCTGGATTCCGGACTCGACGCAGCCCTGACCTGACGCCACCTTCCGAATTTTCCTACTAGAACCCCCCTCCTCAGTTACACCCCCACATCAAGCATTATCCCCCACGTTTCCTGCTTCCCAGTTTCCTCCTTGAATCCACAACGACCTTCAACCCACCTTCCACCTCACCATCGTAGGTAACCTTCAACGGGGTAATTCCAGATACACCGGCCCTCCCCAACCTCCCTCTCAGCTCTGCAATCTCCCGCTCGAATCCAACACACTTCTCTAACAACTGTAAAATATCCCTGCAATTCGCACATACCCCACTACTCTCCATTGACCGACCACCACCATACCTCATATTACACTGTCTGCATGCCTCCGGATCCTCACTCTCCCCCACCTGCACCCATCGACTCACCTCCCTCAGACCTCCCTTAACACCCATACTTACCTCCGTCTGAACACCCGTCGTACACTTACCATTCATGATTACAAATAATATACAGAATCCAATGACCAATAGCCAAAATTACAAAGAGGAACTAAAAATTTGAGAAAGCGGTCGAAAACGTAAACAAAACAAAACAAAACACCGAAAATGACCCGCGCGAAGATAGGGAACACGCCACTAAAATCCGACAGAGAAACTAAACTAAACACTAATATAACTATCTTTTATTACAAATCACACCTATACAACACTAAAACACTATATCGATCAGCATAAACACCTGAAAGAAAAGTATGAAATTATTAAAGCTAACTTTTGACAACTGAAATGGCAATACTCCCTGTTGGTTTCCGAGAAGGACACACCACAAATTAGAAACAAGTAAAGAGGCCAATACAGAGGATTCAAAACTATACCCTGCGTGTGGCACTATGCAAACCCACATGGACACCGATAAACGAACTTCACGAGCTGGCACAAATAGAAACTATCGATACGCGATTAAAAGACCTAAAAAACCCTCAACAGACTCCAAGATAGTGAATTTATGGTTGAGTTCAACGAGCACCGGTCCTTTAACAGAAAAACAAAGTACGTTTTCAGAAAATAATACAAAATAATTAAATGGCGTGGAGTCAGTGAGGATTGTCTCGCTACTCATTGAGTGAATAGGAGTGAGTCTGCGAGGATTGCCTCGCAACTCTGCTGAAGCTCGACTGAAACGCCTATATAACAAAACCATCCACAGATTCCAGGATCGTGAATCAATGGTAGAGCTGAACGAACACCGAACCGTTAACAGAAAAACAAAACAAGCCACAGTAAATAAAAATTACTCAATAGAATTAAACTGCATGGAGTCAATGAGGATTGCTTCGCAACTCATTGAGAACTTTGGGACTGAGTCTGTGAGGATTGCCTCGCAACTCTGCGTGTGGGGAGTGGGCTCCGTAGAAACTCACTCCTCACCCCATCCATAGCAACAATCACTCAACAGTCACAATATACAGTAGCTGATACCTATCTTTCTCTCTACCTATAACTTTTCTAATTGAACATTCTCAAATTTTCTTGCAACACCCTTATCAAGAAGACGCATGAAAATAGTAGACGAAGCGTAGTAGGAAATGGTACAACCCACCTTTCTGTTAACACACACAGGAAACCACCAAACACCAGGCACTGATTGAAACAAGCTTGCCTGGCTTAGGCGAGTGTATATTTTATATAACGAAACATTTGAATAAAGATTTAACAGCCCTTTTAAGGACTTTCGGGTGAGTGCCTGTGAGTGGGTGTGTGTGTGTTCCCCCCCCCCCCCGAAGGCAGACCAGATGGCCAAGGCTCAGCGTGCTCTCTTCCTTATAGGCTAATGGATGAATCCCAGCTTTCAAAAACACATATTGGTGGATTTTTTTCTTTTTGTAACCGTTAAGGATAATATGCTGGGGCTGCTCCCAAACCAGCGACAGTTTGGGTTTCTTTTTTCTAAAATAACTACCAAACTGCGGTTTCAGTATTACCATAAATATGCCCACTTCTCTAAGAAAACACAGAGCAAAACTCTTGTAGTTAAGCAAAATTCCTAGCCATCTTCCAGTTCGAGGTTCTCGGGGATCTCAACCCACTCACCTACTGCCAGTTGCACACTCAAAACTTAATAAGATTATTGTCTCTCGCTTCCGACTCTCGTGGACTTTTAAGCAAATAAAGCTATAAAGCAAATAAAGTTATTCGGGTCGCAAAGGATTTCAATCCCACATCGTCCTTGTGCGCCTTCGGCGCGCAGAAACTTTTCATTTCATCTAAAGATACCGTTAGGGTCTAGTTTGCTTCACACGTCCCTGCGTGCTTTCGGCGCACTAAAACCTTCAGTTGACTTTTACTTTAGAAATAATTTCATTTGATGTCGTGGAGTAAGGGCCAAAGGATCACCGGACGGGCTATGAAAACATAATGTGCCAGTTTTTGCGGAGTACCTAGATTGATCTTTGGGAGGGGGGAATTATTGAAATCAACATCATTGGAGTTGGGGGGGGGGGGGAGGGTCGCTAAAAACGAAGAAAGAGGGTGATATAATAGCAGGTTAGGCGCAACGGAGGCTCTGGAACACTTTATTAGAACGCACCAAATACTTGCATAGCAGAATAAGACATCTTAAGAAAGTGATGGACGATTGAGATGTAAACATTAGATAAGTGGGTGATGAGTGACTTGAAGGAAAGGGTTGACTTTATAGTTGCGGAGATAGAAAAAGCGTCAATGGACGAATTATAAAACAGTTTGTGTCTGAATGCTGGAAGTTTTGGAGGAAGCGTGAAGGATGAAGTACCTGGCGGGACATGAGGTTGCTGTAGGACTCCCCGTTCGAGGAACGCGGCCAATCAGAGGAAGGCCCAATTATTATTATTCGTTTCATCAATATTGATGAATGAACGAAACGTTTCAGCCCACCGAAGGCGCACAGGGACGATGTGGGATTTGAATTCCCTTGCGACCCGAATAACTTCATTTGCTAATGAATCCAAGAGAGTCGAAAGCGAGGGCCAATAATCTTATTTGGTTTGGATGTGCGCACTGGCTTCATTTTATATCGAAGAATTCTGTATACTGATTTGTTAGATGGTTAGTCGGTGTTGGGTGCTGATTGTTTATGGGTATTGCATTGTTTAAGTTTACCGGAGAAGGCCTATAGGCATTCTCCAGTGGACTGAAACAATCTAATATTTATGGGCAATGAGACCTCCAAATTCCGGACTTGTTGAAAGGCAACTCGGAAATAAAATATATTAGCGCTCTACTATTTAAATATTTAGGAATATTTAATTATTTTCTCAGGTCTACGACCTCACTTGCTCTCCGATAGACCACCACTCATGGCTACCTTATCTGTGCTGGCATGCTAGAAGGGTTAATCAAATCTCTTAACATTGCGCATGTTTATCATCAATAAACAATTGGGACACCCTATCACATTTTCATCTTGCAAGCGATTCTCATAAATAGAATTAATGACAAACGAGATAGATAATAGATAGATAATTTATTTGCCAGTATAGTGAAATATAACAAAGTATATATATGGTACATCTAGTTAAAATAAAAAAAAATCGACAAAAAGAAATTTTCGTATAGTACACATAAATAAAATAAATCCTCGTAGTTAATGCAATGTATACTGGCAGGGAAAGGCATAGCCAGACTGGCTGTCTTCCTGCCTTCCCCTGAGAGAAATAAAAGAAAGAAAAGAGGGAAAGATCAACATAAATAAAGAGAATGAAATGGATATTAAACTTCAACATTATATATTACTCTGTCTTGATGAGGTCTCATTCCGGCATGCGTGCATGACGTCGCTGGCTGTCCGTTCCTGTTAGATGTCGCCCCCCCCCCCCCTTGATTTCGTTGACACCACTCCCCCGTTACCTTGGTGGTAGTAGCAGTATAAGTAAGCTAAGGAATGATTGGTGGAAGCTGAAAGAGAGGCGACATGGACGAGAAACCGGACAATAGTTACTATCATAGACAACACCTGATTTTGTCATTAACCCACAACCTTCGTAACCGCCAAAACCCCACCCAGCGCTGTTGACAGAAGTCGGCATTTGAATTTTATTACATCTTCACTCCCTGTCCCAAAACCACAGCCCATGGCCCCTCATTGGAACGATCTCGATGAGCTGTCTCCAATGAGGTCCCACGAGCTATATCTTTGGGACAGAAGATGAAAATGTGAAGTTAATTAAAACTTTTGTCGCAGTGTCGTCTGCTATCCGCTTTGGGTGAAAGATTGAACTTTGTATTCAATTATTTAGTCCACAAAGAAGAAAATGGAAGCAGTGCTAGTAATTTGCTCTGTTCATATGACATCTAGGTCAGCTAGCACAATCCGGACAATATGGGTTCGAACAGGATATGCTTTAGGAGTAAAAGGAGAAAAACATTGTTGTTAACTTGTATTTCTGATGTCCAATTTTAATTCATTCCATAGTTTTGGCACTGCACAAACGGGTAATTTATCCAGATTTTTAGTTCTGGTTTTGTGTCTATGTAAGAGACCTGACTGACGAGTTTCCATATTGGATTGGTTATTAGCGATTGAGAAAAAGTTTGCAAATGAAACGGGAAGGTTACCGTTATGCCAATCAAACATGAATAATAAAGCGTGTAGTTTGTATAAGTCATTTAACTTCAATATACTATCTTTGCTAAATACAGGATCAGTGTGGACATTGTATTTCTTATTATTCATTATTCGTAAAGCTCGTTTTCGCAGTTTATAAAGACGATCACAGGCTTTAGACGCACCTCATAAGGGAATTCCATAGATGAAATGACTCTGTATCAGAGTAAAATATAAAGTTTTCATAGCTTTATGAGGGAGAAACTTTTTAACTTTCTTAAGAACGAAGTTGGCAAGACCAACTTCCGTACATAGTTGAGAAATGTGGGCGTTGTACGACGTCGAATCAAATGGTTTTGCGCGCCGAAGGCGCGCGGGGACGATTTGGGGAGCAAGCCCCTTTCGACCCTCATTAGCTGTAGAATTTTGAAGTGTCCGACCGTGGTAAAGGAGGAGAAGTTGTGGGATGTTAGCGGCGCTTCTTTTTCAGAGGTGGAGGTTTGGAAGGAGAGACAGTGGTAGTTGGTGTTGTTGGTGGGCTGCCTGATGGTGGTTGCTGAGTTTTGTAGGGTCTAGTCCTAGCCGAGTCTGGAGTGGTTGTGGGTGATTGCTGAGCCTTTTGTTGTTGTAGGTTTCTGGAATCTATTAGTTTATTGGCTTCTTCGATTTGTTGGAGGAGTTGTTGGTACTTCCTGTCCATCTCTTGCCTGTGGAGGTCCCCTTGTATTTTGTTTTCCCGTAAGATGTTCTCCAGCCTGTCGTCCGCATCCTGGCATTCTGGTTTAGAAGGAAGAGGCGAGTGGGGATCAGGAAGAGGCGAGAAGGCAGCTTCCATTTCCACCTCAGTCTCCACAGACTCTTCCACATCCGACAATACCGACTGGGAAGCCGGCATTTGGATGGGGCTGTCTGGGGGAGTGGGAGGGGAAGTGGTGGCCGCCTCTGGCTCTTTCTTTTCCTCACCGTTCTCTTTCTTCATCTCCAAGAATGCCTCCAAGCGTCGGGAATCCCTCCGCTTGGTGGACGGGCTCTTCTTTCTTCTCTTTCTCTTTTCAGGGCCTCCTGACCTACTCGGGTGAGGACCAGTATGAGAGAGGATCCTCCCATCAAAAGTACTACCTCTCCCCGAAGAGGGTGGTAATTCTTTCTCTTCTTTAACCTTGAATTCAAGGTTCAGATGAACGCTCTTGCCTATCTCCTGGATAGTCCAGGTGACAGGGCAAGAGACGCCCAGAGCTGCTATCGTTCTCTTCAATCGCGCTGGTAGTTCCAGTGTTTCCATAATTAAGATTGTAATTAGGATGCTCGCACTCTGAGTTCAGAGGTGCGAATCGAAATGGCGTTGTGCCGAAAGGAATGGTTTCGCGCGCCGAAGGCGCGCAGGGACGGTATGGAGGACAAGCCCCTTTCGACCCTCATTGACTGTAGGTGATTCGCTCTCACATGTCTAGGCGTGTTGAAGGAGGAACTGCTTCAGGTACTCGGCCGGTGTCACCAGTTGCGTCATGATGGTCTCTTGGCTGATGTCGGTTGGACCTTCGGGTGAGGACCAGTGTGAGAGGTTGGGTCCTCTCACAAAGGTACTACCTCTCCCCGAGGGTGCAGTCGATCTGGATTTTCGGGCAAGTATAGTCTGCCGCTTCGAGGATAATTATGAGTGATGGCCATCACTCGCAAGTATAATCTGCCTCAGGCTGTCTCTGTTTGGTTGGACTCTTTAAAGGAAAACAACAACGACCCCTTTCGGGGACCACCAAGAAGAAGAAGACCCGAATTTCCCTGGTTCGGGGGCAGGCCTGCATTGTAATCCTATTGGGTTGGGACAAGAAGATGCGCAATGCGCTTACAAAAAGGGGCAGAGGCGGGACGCAGGACCAACGCTCGCCTCCCCAAAAGTGGTCGACCACTTTTAGGGATGGAGCGGAGGATGTTCAGGAACCGTGGGGGTGACTGTTTCCATAACGGTTAGACTGTCTGTAGCGGTTATTGTGGTGCTGGTCAAAAAGCATCTTCTGTGTACCTGCTTAAAAGAAGAAGGGAGAATTAGTTTTCATCAAAGTATGTAAACTGTAAAGATAAAAGTCGCACATCTTGTTCAATCTTAAGGTTTAATCTTAAGCTGAGTCGGTGAAGGCAGCCCTTTCTGGTAGAAGGCCACAGTTAAGCTGTTTTTCTGCCTGTTTATTCACCTTCTCGTTCCCTATTTGTTATTTAGTTTTTATAACAGTATTTAATCATGATGGAATTTTTAGTTGAGTCGGTGAAGGCAGCCCTTTCTGGTAGAAGGCCACACTTAAGCTGTTTTTTTCTGCCTGTTCATTCACCTTCTCGTTCCCTATTTATTATTTAGTTTTTATAACAGTATTTAATCCAGATGTAATTTTTAGTTGAGTCGGTGAAGGCAGCCCTTTCTGGTAGAAGGCCACAGTTAAGCTGTTTTTCTGCCTGTTTATTCACCTTCTCATTCCCAATTTATTTAGCTTTTAACAATGTTTAATCCTGATGTAATTTTACTTGAGTCGGTGGTGAAGGCAGCCCTTTCTGGTAGAAGGCCACAGTTAAGCTGTTTTTCTGCCTGTTAGTTCACCTTGTCGTTCCCTAGTTTTATTCGAGCGGTCTTAGTTTTGATTGCAATTTTTGGGCTTTTGTCGGCTTTCGCAAATGGCTCCAAGCTCGGAGATTAGTTCGCTTTCGGCTAACCGGTCATGATTTTTCGCGGCCAGGGTGGCTAGGCGGTCTCTAATGGTGGGGATATCGGCCCTGTCGAGGAGTGTTTTGATGGGTGTGTCCCATGGGGCGCGGAGGACAACTCTTAGCGCGTGATTTTGGACCTTCCGGAGTTTTCCCATGTTAGTTTGGTTGAGGTCAGTTAGTATGATTGCACCGTATTCGAGTACTGGGCGCACAAAGGCTTTGTATAGTTTGAGTAGGGTGGACTGGTTGCCCCCCCCCCCCCCCCCCATGAAGTTCCCTTAAGCATTTTTATTAAGTTAATGCGTTTGGTGGCTTTTTCGCCATGTCGTCGGTGTGTTTGTTAAAGGACAATTTTTGATCAATGGTGATGCCCAGGAATTTCGCTTCTTTGCATTCTGGGAGGGTGTTATCCATAAGTTTTAGGTCAAAATCACGTTTATTTTTCTTGCAGGTAAAGGTGATTCGTTGGGTTTTATTGGCGTTTAGCTCAATTCTCCATTTGGCCGACCAGTGTTCTAGGTCATCGAGAGCGCGTTGCAGGGGTTTTTGGAGCAGATTGGCCGTATTGTTAGAGTCCCAGAGGCCCTTATCATCCGCCAATTGGGAGACTTGAACACAATCCTCGGAGAAGTTAAGGTCATTTACATAGAAGATGTAAAGGAGGGGGCTTAGGACGGATCCTTGGGGGTGCCTGCTTCAAGGGGGACACTGTCAGACATTTCATTGTTCAATCTCACTTTAATTTTGCGATCATTAAGGAAAGAGGATAGTAATCTGAGCAATTTCTTGGGGAGTTTCATTTTTGATAATTTGTAGCGCATTCCATTATGCCAAACGGAGTCAAATGCTTTTTCGACGTCTAACAGGACTGCCGCGCCTATTTGCTGATTGTTGATAGCGGTTTTCATTTGGGTGACTAGTCGGTAGACATGTTCGATGCCTTCTTTTCGGTTTCTATAGGCTCTTTGCCATTTATTGAAAAAATCGATGTCTTCAAGGTGCCCCCTGAACCGATTGGTAAGGATTCGGTCGAATGCTCTACGTTTGGTTTTGATTACTGACAGTGTGTCGCCCGAGATAGTATTTCTCCAGGGGCGCACTTCTTCTTTTGGGCATATTTCGTTTAGGGTTGAGTTAATGATTTTCTCTATGCCCTCGCATTGTGTTTCGAGTTCCGCTGCATTAGATGGGGGGTGGGGTGGGGGTGGGGGGGTGGGGGGTGGGGGGTGTTTGTGAGTTTGATATCGATGATTTCGCGGTAGAGATTCCAATTAATTTTTCTAAAATTTCTGCGGAGCGTGGGGTGGTACCTAAGTGGGCCGTTTCCTAGCTGCAGTGAGGCATGAACCGGGAGGTGATCTCTGCTTAAGTCATCATCGCCGACCCAGTGGTCATCGATGTGGTTTATCAGGGAATCACTGGCGATAATTAGATCGAGGATATCAGATGAAAATAGTGGGTTGTTACTGATATAGGTTGCTGAGTTGTCGTTCATAACCACATGTAGGTTATGTTTTTTTGTTATTTCGAGGAGGGCTTCACCGTTGGGGCTGGTTTTGTTGCAGCCAAAGTACATGTGTTTGGCATTGAAGTCGCCGAGGAAAATGCAGTGTTTGTATTTCCTCGTGAAGAATTCAAAGACAGTGTCAGGAACAATTTTGCTTGGGTCGTTATAATAACAGACAATCGCGATGTTTTTATTGTCGACTGTGATTTCAGTTGCAATCACCTCTGCATCGAGGTGATTGGTTTTTATTGTTTTAGGTTTGATGTTCTGCTTTATTAGAAGAGCGACGCCGCCACCTTTAGTGATTTGTCGGTCTCTTCTAATAGTGCTGAACCCGCTAAATGAAAACTTTTTACTGGGCTGCAGCCAACTTTCACAGATACAGACAATGTCTGTATCTTTGAAGTATCGGATGATCTGAAGCTTTATGTTATTAACGCTTCTAGCGTTCCACACGGCTATTTGTAACTTATTCATGATAGGGTTGTAATTTAGTCGCGGTGTTTGGTTGGATGTGATTAGTGGCTTTATTGGACGTTGATTGCGGCTTTAATTAAAGATTCGGATATTTGGGTTTTTGAAGAGCCGGGACGCTGACCGGCTAACATCTTGACAGATGTCAGACAGACTAGTGCTGACATGTTTGTTTAGAACCGAGTAGAGCGCTCCCGCGACAAGGGAGCATATTGTGTGGGGTGAGGAAGCGTCGTCAGGTTTATTTAAGTTAAGGTTTTTCAACTCTATGTTGGTTTTCACTTTTTTGAAGTGGGGGCACCCCCAATAATTACTGGTGTGGGGTCCTTTGCAGTTAGGGCAGGAGGGGGACTTTGACTTGCATGCCTTGGTGAAATGGTTGTCTCCACATTTCATGCAGGTCAGAGTGCCCCTGTATCTGTTGGCTACGTGCCCAAATTTTTGACATTTATGACACTGGATTGGGGGAGGGGTTGATCGGTACTCCTCTGTAACGTGCTTTCCACCATTGATGGCCACCCCTTCCGAAATTATTTTCCGTTTAGTTGTACTGTTAGGGCAGGTCACCTTCAGCTTCCACGTGTGATTGCCCGTGGCTCTGGAGGTGAATCTTTCCCACTTGCAGTCTGGTATACCCTGGCTGATGGCTTCTTTTGGGGTGTCTGGGTGTACCCTTGTAACCACGGCAATATTAACTGTTGTTTTCCCCCCTAGAGGTTGTGTAGCCAGATTATCTTGTTTTTTTATTTTTGTCCATGGGTACCCTAGTGGGTATCTTCTGTACAGCCCTCGCGGGTGTCCTTTTTATGGCCGCGGAGAAGTCTAAACTCATAAGTTGAGTGACTTCCTCCAGGCCGGACTCTCTGACTGTAATGTTTTTGTTGGCAGTGAGATCATTATCGTCAACAGTTAAGTTTTTCTTATTGCCATTAGGTCTCACAGAACTAAATATTTTCCCATAGGCGACCATTATAACACTTATGTGGAAAAAAATATGATCGCATCACTTTAAATTAAATATTTAAATACCTACATAAAGTACAGACCTTCACACAACTTTCTCTGGCCAGAAAACATGGGGTCATGCAACAAATAAGAGAGAAAATCCACCAGGAATTGAAGTACCGTCCTTGAACTTAGTTTTTTCTGGGAATTCCCAACAAAAATACACAAATATTTAACTGAATTTTAAAGACCCAGAAAATACTTAGAAAATCTCCTTTTTCTTGTGAAATATTCAGTATTGTTGTAAAAACCTAATAAAATGCTTTAACAGTTTTCTCAAGCAATAAGTTTTTTTCTAGGAGTCTTATTTTAGACTATGATGCAATATCCGAGTGCAACATTTCAAGGAAGATCACTCTAAACTAAATATTTAGTTCTGCGAGACCTATAATACTTCTCACCCATGCCCTAATTTCATTTTTCCTGTTTTATGTGATAAAACAATCATTTCTACACTAAAATACAAGATTTGGCTTCTATTCATCCAATAAGATTAAAAATATAGCTTTTTTAAAAAAGTTGTTAAATTGTGAAAAAAAGCCCCAAAAATTAGGAAATTTCAGTATACCGCTTTCGTTACTTATCTTGATTCTGCTGCCAATCTATTTGACAGAGCAGTTCACCAATTGATGTTTTTTACTGGAATTTAGCCAGTTTACCTGATAAAAGTCCAATATCGGCATAGAAGAACTCAATTCGAGAAAAAATTGGTGATTTATGTGTCAAATAGCTGAAAATTTATGTCCGAGAGAGAACATTTACACAGGTATCATTCACAAAAAAGCTGTTCAAAAGTACAATTTTCATCTAAAAACCTTCCAAATATCATAATTCATGTATACTTTATCTATTTACTAAAATAGAAAGGTATACCACCCGATGGGTTGGTGATTAATGTCCCAACAGATGTGAGGATGTTTCACAGAAAATCACATGCTGAGTTCAAGCTACCAAATCACACTTGAAACACAACTATCATGTGTAACAGTTCTTGAGTGATACAATTCCTGAGAAGTCTACCTGATTTTTAGAATTTATTAAGCATATTTTTTCAATTCTTTCTCGAAATGAGTGCAAGAAAATTAAAATTTAATCGCAGGACACATCTGAGAAAATTTGCATTTCAGAAAAATCATCCGCCTTGCAATATTTCCAAGTGTGTGGCTACTACAAGTGCAGAACCTGAAAATGTAGTAAAATATGTAAGACTCACACAAGAAAAGCATGATAAGGTTACTTCAAGTCCACTTCCAGTGACAGCAGCAATAGAAGAGCCTGGAAAGAGCTTCAAACTCTTACGCCCATTGTCAAGATTAAAATCTGAGCTCGACATCTGCAATGAGAAAATAGATGAAAAATGGTAAATAATCATATGGACAGTTATCAAGACATACAAACATACATGCATGCCTGCCTGCCTGCCTGCCTGCCTGCCTGCCTGCCTGCCTGCCTTCCTTCCTTCCTTCCTTCCTTCCTTCCTTCCTGCAGGCAGGCAGGCAGGCGGGCGGGCGGGCGGGCAGGCAGGCAGGCAGGCAGGCAGGCAGGCAGGCAGGCAGGCAGGCGTGTGGTTCCGGTCGGGCGGGCGGGCGGGCGGGCGGGCGAGCGAGCGGGCAGGCAGATGGACGGATGGATGGACGGACGGACGGACGGACGGATGGACGGACGGACGGACGGACGGATGGACGGAGATGGGTAGGCATCCTGCCTGCCTGCCTGCCTGCCTGCCTGCCAGCCAGCCAGCCAGCCAGCCAGCCAGCCTACAAATCCACCTGATTATTGTTAGTTAGTATAAAGATACAAATTTGGAAAAAATTGCTCAGAAAGAAACATAACTCATTCTTTCATCCATCCATCTATCCATCCATCCACTCACTCATCCATCCAATTCATTTCATTTCATTTCAGTTCATTTCATTCATTCATTTCATTTCATTTCATTTCATTTCATTTCAGTTCATTTCATTCATTCATTCATTCATTCATTCATTCATTCATATCTGAGCAATTTTCTTCAAATTTCAGGCCTGAAGAAGATAGTTACAGACTGGTACATGTGGGTAAAATGGCAGAGATGTGGAATACTGTTTTCAAAAAACACAGGCAACTTAATCCAGAATGTGATGGATACCTATCTTTTGATCCGAATGGGGAGGAGAGGCGTGGACTTGTTTGGAGGGAGCGAGTCATCTGCAATACCTGCTCCTATGTTTCTACTCGATTCTCTTTATATGAGGAAATTTCCAGCCCAAAACAGGGTCGCAGATCAGCATGCACAAACAGAGCACTTCAAGTGGGGCTCTCACAGACTAGTATAGGTAATGCAAGTTTCCGCAGGTTGTGCATGACACTAAATTCACCTGCCCCTTCTGAAAAAGGGATGCAGAAGACAGGGAATGTGGTATGTTCACAAATAGAGAAAACTAATGAGAATGAAATGAAGACCAGACGTGAAGAACTCAAAGAAATCAACACTTTGAGAAGTGTGAAGCGAAATATTATAAGTGTTGAATGTGATGCAGTGTACAATAATCCACTGTATTCAGGTATAGGGAAAACACCATTCCAACCTGCTACTCAGTGTACTTATATTCATGCAGAGAATGTTACCAGCAAAAAACAAGTGATTTCAGTTTGTAATAAGAATAAACTATGTTCCAGGAGAGGAAAACACATTAACCAACAGCCCTGTGGGCCGGAAAACCCAGAGTGCACAGTAACATTGAATATGAAAGAAAGTATTGGCAATGAAAAGGCATGGAATACTTCTTGCCTAGAACAACTAAAATCAGATGACTTGGAGGTCCAGTACATGACAACTGATTCTGATTCTAAAGCCTTTAAAGCAGCTGAGAACATTTACAAGAATAAAAGGAGTTCAATACGCCCTGAACATTTACTGGATACAAGGCACTTATCTGCAAATCACAGAAAGAAAATAAAGAATGACAAGAGTATTGTTGCAATAATGCCTGGGAAGACAAAGACTGAAAGACAAACACACTGTAACCGCTTTGCATTGGATATAGCAGCCAGATGCACAGCTGAACTGTCAGCTTGTCACAAGAAACATTTTGGAAACATAAATAAAGTTATAAATGCCATGTCATATGCTGTAGATGCAATTGTCGATTGTTACCAAGGAAATCATAAATTGTGCAAGCGATATTCATATGTTTGTTCTATCAAGAAAACTTGGCTTTCCAAGAGTGCATATTTGTCAAATTCATTTAAAATTCCTCTATCACCAATGGCAAGTCAAAGGTTACGAAAATGTGCTAATATACGACTGTCCAGGTGCAATATACTGAAGACCAAACTTCATAGCAATACCCAAAAAGTTGAGGCAGTGAATCGTTGTCTACGGAGGTCTTTGGCACGTAATATCACCTTTGCTAGGAACTTTCCGGGAAGAGCCCACAGTGCTATACATTCAGTGAACAATGGCCCAGGAGAATCTATTGTGAAACTCTGTAAAAAGTGTGAGTGCCCAGTGGCATCTGGTTCTCAAGCAGCAAAACAGCTGAAGCAGTTGCAGAGCAAAAATGATTCAGATAAAAAGAGACAGAAATCAATAGAATTCAAACTTCAGCGATGTGAAAAACGCACAAAAATGTATAAATTATATGAAGAACACCAAGAAGATGAAATTTACAGAAAAGCCTTGGACAAGGAAGAAGCCAAAGCTCAAAGGGCCATAGCAAAAGTAAAAAAATAAGAAAGATCGCCACAGATATCACGAGCAATAATTTTCTGGTAAGATTTCATTCTTGCACTTGCTTGCCTGCCGCCGCCACCCCCCCCCCCCCCCCCACACTCTTTCTATCCTGTCCACTTGGAACATAGTGTGACACTTTAAAACAAAATGAAATAGTTTAACAAGTATTAACTGAACTAAATGAGTAGCCTGGATTAATTTTGCCAGTCTGAATACTTTTTTTTCAAATGGATAGTCAATCGGCCATGAAATTTGCCATAGAATTCACACTTTTTCTGAAGCTATAGCCCTAGCTGCTGAAATTGGCCATCTATTAATAATTATTTATAAATGTATGTAATAACCTATAAAATACATGCAGGGGTATGTTCATTCGAACAAATACCATTTTGGAGACACAATTTCCTGTATTCATTGGTAGAATGGCTCTCCAAAACTAGGTGCCCAGGCTCAACACAAAGCTTCTGATGACACAAGTGGCTAACATCTAGCTGCTGTCCATTTGCACCAAAATGTGGCATTTCATCCTTCATCAGTGCATTGACAGCCATGTACATGGTTCTGTGTACATATTCCAGTGAATTATTAGAATCTCCCCATGTTACTCTTATTAAGCCATATCCTCGGCTATTTTTTGCCCCCCTCCACAACAAACAAGCATGTCCACCCCCATCCCTTGAAGATCTAAACATAATTCTTTCTTTGAGCTTGTCAAAAAATGATGCCATTCTTGAAAATAGACAATAATGCACGTGCATCTTCATTCTGTTAGCAACAATCACCAAGGAAATGCAGAAAAACAGCATTCCTATAGGTCTCACAGAACTAAATATTTTCCCATAGGCGACCATTATAACACTTATGTGGAAAAAAATATGATCGCATCACTTTAAATTAAATATTTAAATACCTACATAAAGTACAGACCTTCACACAACTTTCTCTGGCCAGAAAACATGGGGTCATGCAACAAATAAGAGAGAAAATCCACCAGGAATTGAAGTACCGTCCTTGAACTTAGTTTTTTCTGGGAATTCCCAACAAAAATACACAAATATTTAACTGAATTTTAAAGACCCAGAAAATACTTAGAAAATCTCCTTTTTCTTGTGAAATATTCAGTATTGTTGTAAAAACCTAATAAAATGCTTTAACAGTTTTCTCAAGCAATAAGTTTTTTTCTAGGAGTCTTATTTTAGACTATGATGCAATATCCGAGTGCAACATTTCAAGGAAGATCACTCTAAACTAAATATTTAGTTCTGCGAGACCATTATGAAAATGAGTCCTGTTAGTACTGTTGACCTGAGCGGAGCTGGGAGAGGAGGGATGCTGGAGGCTTCTGCACTTCTTTACCACTCTAGGTGTCAAAGTGGAGAAACCGTCAGCACCCGTCACCTCCTGCAACTCGCACTCAGAATCGCAACTGTTTTGTTTTCTTTTTAGGGGAGTCTCCCCCGCCCCCTTTTGGCTCATATTGCTGGGGCCACTAGCGGGAACAGACTCCCGCTGTGCCCAGTATTGTGACTGGAACCTATCCCACTAGCCTGCGTGTTAAGTAACTGCGACAGAGATCTATCCGGGTTAAAGGATTTGGTTCCCAGAGGATCCATTATTATATTTGTATTTGCTTTGGAGTTGACTCCACGAGCACGTGCAGCCTCAGCATAGGATTTTGGGCTGCTACCCTCCTCCGATGCTGTGGCTACTGAACTTGTGGAATCTCTTTGCGTATCTCTCCGGCACCACGACTATTGGCATTATTGCTAGCGCTATTGACGCTACTGCTTTTTTTCAGAAGGAATGCCCTCAGAGGCAGCCAGGACCTCTATCGGACTGGACTCTTTAATGTCTGGAACAGAATGGATCTCTGCCACTACTTGGATCTCTTTAGCTGGCGATCCAGGTGATAGTGGGGATGGCATTATAAAAGAATTTCTAAGCATCTCAGAAATTTGGAGGTTTTTGGCCCTAAGCGCCTCCCTCATCTCGACTTCCTTTGCTTTGAGTTCCTCCCTCAATTCAGCGATCTGCTTTGTTAGAGCTTCTAACTGCTTTCCCAGAAACTCATTGCTCCCCTCCGACTCCCTATTCGCTTGCCCCCCGGAGTTTTTAAGATTACTAGAACTAACCTTGTTTCCTGCTGACTCTCGTCTTGCAGCTATCTCCCTGTCCTTCTTGTTTTTCATGTCATCCTTCTTTTCTTCTCTTCTCTTTTCCTGAGTGTTTAATGATGATTTGGTGAACTGCGTCATTTTTCTAGGTTTAAATCTATCTGTGTTAGGATCAATGTGTATAAGTGTATAAGTAAGTTATGTCTCTTTTAATTTTTCCAGAATATGATTGTAATCACTTTCCTGGAAGGCTGATGAAAATTTTGAGGTGCTAACAGCTTGATGAATGAAGACTGTGTAATGCACCGTGAAAAAATGGTGGCGTTGTACGATAAATGTTCATCAATATATATTCCAAGAAACTTTAAGGACTTCTCACTTTCCCCACTACCAACTTTGCAGATGACACGATTGTTTATACAGACATTCTGATGAGTAACATTCCTTTCCTTGTGACATGGATTAAGAAAGATGTATTTCGTTTTCTTTTCGTTCAAAATTAGTTGGTTGGCGGCAAACTAATCCGATATATTTTGTAATTCCTCGTTAACATCAGATACTAAGTACGAGTAAAAATATCTATATACAGCTAGATTACTATTATTTATTTATTTATTTATTTATTTATTTATTTATTTATTTATTTTATTTATTTATTTATTTATTTATTTATTTATTTATTTATTATTATTATTATTATTATTATTATTATTATTATTATTATTATTTCACAATTATTATTATTATTATTATTATTATTATTATTATTATTATTATTATTATTATTTCACATAAAACCTCATTTGTTGCAAGATGTGTAATCTTATGATAAGATATGGGGTTGATCCCATTTGTCTTATTTGTACCTCCACAACACAGAAGGCAGCTCTTCTTGCCTTCTTTCGTAAATTTCGTGACAGAAGGGCTTCCATTGTTCTTTTGTTCACTGTATTCTCTGGTATTTTAATGGAGCTTGACAGAGGCAAAATAACCTGAATGAATTATGAACAACTAAATACAGTCACCAAATTCTAATGATCAGCGTCTAATTATATCACTTCGGATCGGAGAGGAGAGGCGCGTGGCACACCTTCCCTTAACTACTTATTGGAATATTGAATTCCCGCACCTCCTAGCATCTCTTTGTTTCTCCATTCTCCTCCCAACATTCTACGAAATTACATTAGTCATCTGTTATAATTGGGCAGGTTTGCTAATTTTTGATTGGCAGGTTTGCTCAATTGAGCTGGTTCGCTGCGAAATACACGAATACGCAGCCCCGGACCAAAATGATCAACCCTGCTAATACCATCTGGCAGGCACCTTGTTCTCCCGTGAGGTGCGTTCTGAAGGCCCCGGAAGAAGGAATCCTGGTAGTTGAGGACTCGGGCCCTGGTTAGGGCAGTCTCTGGGATGGAGCCCTGGTCTCCATTTCGGAGATAATGTCCAACACACTGCTTTGGCCCCAATTTCGGGAGTAGACAGATGGTCGGATGGCCCGGTCTGACCAATCGGGAGCCCCCAACCCCAAAAATATCGGGTGTCACGTCGGGGGGCATTGGGTGGTCATTCAGCCAGTCATTTCTTTTATTTAGATTTTATCACTACTACCCTGTACCGATCTTTAATGATCTTAATACTTGTTTAACAGCTTTCGTTTTGTTGCGCTGTCTGCGTTGATCATCAATCAGTAGTAGTTCTTGATGTACTCGTTTTTAATGAAATGGTTGGTTGAATGGCTGCCACGACCTGGCACTTCCCATTTACATTCGACGGGTCAATCCTCCAGCGGTATGCATTAGCATCAACGCTGGGGGAGTATACTGCTTATGTACTTCTGGTGCTGTTCGCTGGACATCCGCGACATTAACCCCCCAGGTTGGGCTCAGAGTAAGGGTGGGAGTCATAGGCAGAAGAATTTTATCAACTACACAATATGGCAACCAACATAAAAAAACAGAAACGAGGTCACGATTTTATTTATTCAGATTCTGATTCTGACTCTGATCTAGAAATTTCAAAAAATACAAGAAAATGGCCAAAATTTATTATTGTTTATGCTGCTGAAGAGGGTAAAAGGGCTACCAATATCAACCCTTTTGCCCTAGAAAAGGCTATAAAAGGAATTGCTGGTACTGTTAAGAACGTCAAAAAGCTGAGAACTGGTGCTCTACTGATCGAATGCAATAAAGAAGCCCAGGCACTAAATCTACTTAAAAATAATAAACTTGCAGACATGGAGGTGAATGCATTCCCTCACAAAACCCTCAATAACAGCAGAGGAGTAATTAGAACAAGGGAGCTTGATGGCATTGATACACTTGAGATATGCAAAGAACTAGAACCTCAAGGTGTAACAGATGTTAAAAATATTGAAATTAAAAAAGGTGGATCAATTATTAAAACAAATACTTACATATTAACATTCGATTCTTCTCAGTCACCCAAATCACTCAAAATTGGTTATATGAACATCAAAGTGGATTTATATATTCCAAATCCACTTCGATGCTTCAAGTGTCAGAAATATGGACATGGGCAAAACAACTGCAGAGGTCAAGAAGTCTGTTACAAATGCGGCCAACAACATCAAGAGCCATGTTCCAATGCCATCAAATGTATCAACTGTCAGGGCAATCACATGTCATCGTCCAAAGATTGCCCTGTCTGGAAAAAAGAGAAAACAAATCAAAAAGTGAAATGCGAAAGGCAAATAAGTTTTAAAGAGGCCAGAGACATCGTTACAGCAATGCCAGGTATGAATATGTCATCTCCATCATATGCTACGAAATTGTCACAGAAACTGCCAACTCAATCAGTAGAGTGCCAAACACAATATACATGGCTCAAAGGAACAATACCGACTTTAGTGAAAGCTTTTACCATAGATCAACCAGTAACACAACAGTCCACCAAAACAAATACAGATACCCAAACAACTGAAAAACTGCCACAACCCAATCAAAAACAAGAACAGTTAACTCATTTATCTCAATCAGAACATAAAAAAGATAAAAAATCTAAAGCACAAAACAATAAGACAAATACAACCAAAGCAGATACACAGCATAGACAAAAATTGAATCAGAGTCAGAAAAACGAGAAGAAAAAAGAAAGACAAAAACTAGAGTCGGACAGAATAAGCAAGCGCCTTCAAAATGTTGTTACAAGCAACATGTTTGACGGCATTGAAGGCATGTCCGTTGATGAGTGCATCGACGACACGTTTTCCACCAAATCACGCCCAAACTCTTCACAGGGCAGATCTCCTCGCAAAACGTCACCAAAGAGAACTACGGGGGCAATATCTCCCATACGTCCACCATCAAAATCGCCACCAAAACATGTGTAATACACCTAAACACAATATAATACAGTGGAATTGTCGAGGTTTTAGAGCCAATTTTAACGAACTAGGCCTTTTAAGCCAAAAATATAAACCTGCTGCTTTTTGCCTGCAGGAAACTCTTTTAAAGAAACCCGAGGCTCAAGGTCGTTCAGCTTTTAAGCATTATACCTCGTATAATGCCTGGGCAGATGATAGTGATCTTCATATTCGTGGAACGACTGTCTTGGTTAGGAACGACATCATTCACAGTTCTGTACCATTACAGACAAATTTACAGGCTGTGGCGGTACGCCTAACTTTAGACAAAACTGTTACACTTTGTTCTATTTACGTTTCGCCAAGTAAAGCCTTACAGCTGGATGACCTTGAGCTGCTAGTCCGACAACTCCCAACTCCATACATTTTGTTGGGTGATTTTAATGCACATAACCCCCTTTGGAGTAATTCTTGCAGTCAAGAAGACGCAAAGGGTAAAACTGTAGAAGAGTTCATTACAAAATATGACTTGTGCTTGTTCAATGATGGGTCAGATACTTATCTGCACCCCGCATCTGGCTCTTACACTTCAATTGATCTAACAATTGCATGCCCTTCTGTCTTCCTTGATTTTTCTTGGAAGGTAGAAGACGACTTGTGCGGGAGTGACCACTTTCCGATTGTGTTGGAGAGTGTAGTTCCGGCGGATGATGAGAGGGTGCCCCAGTGGAACTTTAAAAAGGCTGACTGGGACACTTTCTCATCGCTTTGTTCTGAACGCCTCACACGGGAGAACTTTCAGGACAGTACTGACCAGATTGAATACTTCACCACAGAGTTGATTGACATTGCAAGCCAAGTCATTCCTAAAACCTCGGCAAATCCAAAACGTTTCCTTAAACCATGGTTCGACACGGATTGCAAACAGGCTATTCATCAACGCAAAAAGGCTGAACGGGATTTTAATAAGTCACCAAAGACGAATAATTTAGATAAATTACGTATTGGTCGAGCACAAGCCCGACGGCTCATCAAACAAAAGAAGAAAACGTCCTGGCAAAATTATGTTTCAAGATTGAATCAAAATACCCCCATCAAAAAGGTCTGGAAAATGATCAAGAAAATTAAAGGTAAAGAATCAAAATCTACAGTACAGCACCTCGAATATAATAATAATAAAATAACATCTAAAAAAGATATTTCGAACACCCTAGCTTCTACCTTTTACAAAAATTCCTCTTCTGAAAATTGCACTCCGCAATTTATCCCTGTTAAAAAGCAACAGGAGAAACAAAAACTAAAATTCCAATCTGATAATGATGAAAATTATAATGAACCATTTTCTATTGATGAGCTACTAGCGTCATTGAGTAAAGCAAAAGATACAGCAACTGGTCCTGATGAAATACATTATCAGATTTTAAAACATTTGCCAAATTCATCGCTCAAGCTTTTACTTTCTATTTTTAATGATATATGGGTGACTGGCCAGTTTCCATCTTCCTGGCGCAAAGCAACAATCATTCCTATTCCCAAGCCTGATAAGGACCACAGCAATCCAAGCAACTATAGACCAATAGCACTCACTAGTTGCCTTTGCAAAACCATGGAAAGAATGATCAACGATCGGCTTGTTTGGTTTCTGGAATCGAACAATCTGCTGGCAGATGTTCAATGTGGCTTCAGAAACCAGAGAAGCACGGTTGATCATCTAGTCCGCCTTGAAACGTTTATCAGAAATGCCTTTGCCAGAAAAGAACACGTGGTCGCCGTGTTCTTTGATCTGGAGAAGGCATATGACAGTACGTGGACGTATGGGATTTTAAAAGACCTCTTCAACATGGGGTTGAGAGGCAGAATGCCACTTTTTATTGAAAATTTTTTAAAGGACCGCAATTTCCAGGTTCGTCTTGGGTCAACATTATCTGACCCTCACGACCAGGAATTGGGAGTACCTCAGGGTAGTATTCTATCTGTTACTCTTTTTTCAATAAAAATCAACAGCATTGTGACAGCTATTGAAACAAATGTTGATTCTTCATTGTATGTAGATGATTTCCTCATCTGCTACAGTGGCAAGAAAATGCCTGCTATTGAGCGCAATCTTCAGCTATCCTTAAACAAGGTTCAGCGCTGGGCTACTGAAAATGGTTTCAAGTTTTCAAAAAGTAAAACAAATTGTGTTCATTTCTGTAAACTCCGGAAACACCACCTGGATCCGGAGTTATTTTTAGATGGAACTCCACTTAAAGTTGTAAAGGAAGTGAAATTCCTTGGCTTGTTGTTTGATGAGAAACTAAGTTTTAGGTCTCACATCAAACAACTAAAAATTAAATGCAAGAAAGCACTTAATCTGCTAAAAGTTGTTGGCAGCACTGATTGGGGTGCCGACCAAAAAACTCTGCTCCATCTGTATAGAGCTCTTGTACGGTCAAAGTTGGATTATGGTTGTGTGGTTTACGGTTCGGCTAGGAAATCCTATCTGAAACCTCTTGATGCCATCCATCATAGTGGTATCAGAATTAGCCTTGGTGCGTTTCGTACGTCACCTATAGATTCTCTTCTTATCGAAGCAGGCGAGCCTTCTCTTGAGAAGCGTCGAATTAAACTCTCTTTGCAATATGTCTCAAAATTATCTGCAAATCCATCAAATCCTGCTTACTGCTATGTTTTTAAATCTCTAAATAAAGTTTTTTTTTTATAAAAATCCAAAACAGATTCCTCCACTGGGACTCAGAATCAAAACCCACATGGAGGCTACTGGTGTTGCTCCAGATTCTGTGGCAGAAAATCGTAAACCAAATATACCCCCTTGGCGTCTGTCAAAACCCAAGGTTATTTTAGATCTGGCCTCTTCTAAAAAGGCAAACACAAATTCTTTGCAATTTAAGCAAGCGTATGCCGAGATTAAGTCTCACTATAGAGCATACACTATGTTCTATACAGATGGATCCAAGGATAATGATAGAGTATCATCTGCTGTCGTTAGTGGTGATCAGACCACCTCAACCAGGATACCTGATACGAGTTCCATTTTTACAGCTGAGGTAAAAGCTATTGACCTTGCGCTCGATGAGATTGAGGCTGAAGAGGAATGGAAGTCCATTATCTTCTCCGATTCTCTTTCTTGTTTACAGGCTCTTCTCAACCCCAGGTTGAAGAACCCTCTAATCTTGTCACTTCGTGAACGACTTACTGTAATGAAGTCTGACCAATATGATATTGTGTTTTGCTGGTTACCTGGACACGTTGGTATTGCTGGTAACACCAGGGCAGACAGTGCAGCGAAAAAGGCTCTGAGTAAGCCAATCACTGATTTTCCAATTCCTTACAGTGATTACAAGCCACTTATTTCTAAATACATCCGGTCTTTGTGGCAGTCGGAATGGGATGGAGCTACCAATAACAAGTTCCACCGTTTCCGACCAACTGTGTCTGATTATTATCCTCTTTCTCATCTTTGTCGAAAAGATCACGTTATCCTTATACGATGTCATATTGGTCATACCAGACTCACTCATAGTTTCTTATTAGAGGGCACTCTGCGACCTGAATGTGTTCCTTGTCAGCAGGGGCTGACAGTGGAACACATTCTTTTAGATTGTACAGATTTCGATCACGTTAGGCGGCGGTTTTTCACTGTGGAGTCTCTTAGAGACCTTTTTTACACTACCAGTCCGCGCAAGCTTTTGTCTTTTCTAAAAGAAATCAACCTTTTTAGCAAGTTTTAGAGCTTTGTCTTTTAATCTTCCCATCATGATTTGGTATCAACAGGTTGATTTGTATTATATTTGTTGTTCTTCTTTCATTATGAATATTCATTTTCACATTTTCATTGTATTATCGTTCATCTATCACAATTGTTTTCTTTTTAAAAGCAGTCCTGACCATTACTTTTTAACTCATTTTCATGACTTTCTCGCCACGATATGACCTTTGTTGTCGATGTGGCGTTAAGCACCAATAAATAAATAAATAAATGGTCTTATTCACAAGCTTGAGAGAATAAGAATATCTGGTGATTTGCTTTGCTTCTTAAAATCATAACTTTCCAATCGGTACCAGCGGGTTTTAATAGCTTCTGAAGCATCCCCGTGGAGACCAATAACCCCCGGCTTTCCCAAGGATCGATTCTAGGTCTATTGTTATTCTTAATATATATTAACGACATAACTGAAAACCATCTGGGCAGTATATATACGTCTATTCGCAGACGATACATCTCTTTATCTCATAGTTGAGAATCCTGACCAAGCTGCAGCTACAATCAACTGTGATTTGCCCACAATTGAACACTGGGCCAAAACATGGTTCGTTGAGTTTAATCCTAAAAAAAACGGAGACCATGTTACTTTCGTGAAAACTTAATGCTTCTTTTCATCCACCTTTATATTTAAGTGGAACACGCAAAGCCGATGTAGATAGTCATACGCATTTGGGTTTAATTCTAAACAAGACCTGGAATGAGCATATCGACTATGTTCTCTCCAAAGCCTGGACTCTCATAGACATGCCAAGGGCGCACAAGTTCACTCTTGACCGCAAAGTCCTAGAGAAGATGTACTTTGCGTTTATAAGGCCGCTCTTGGAATACGCCGATTGTGTCTGGGACAACTGCTCAGCAACTCACGCTGCAAACCTAGAGAAAATCCAAGTAGCTGCAGCGAGAATAGTTACGGGTGTTGCAACGAGTGCCAGTAAAAATCTACTCTATTCTGAGACCCGATGGGATGCTCTACACGAAAAGCGTCAAAAGCACAAGCACATTCAGTTTTCAAGATGTACCCATACCTTTCCAACAAGGTACCACCAACTATCTCATCCATAAGCCACAACCACCATACCCGTTCGGATAAAAACTACCGTGTTCCATTTAGCCGAAATAATCTGTACCAGTCTTCATTTCTCCCAGACGTTACCACCCAGCGGAATGCACTTCCTCTCACAGTGAGAGAAAACTGTTCTATTATGAATTTCAAAACATTCCTAAACAGCCCGAACCAACGCCCACCTACTTTCTACGCTGGGCCCAAATCCCGTGCTACTCAAATTTATCACTGTAGGTTACGCCTGCACTGTAGTGGTATTAACGCTCACTTGTATGATAACCATATCTCAACGTCTCCTCTTTGTCAATGTGGTGACTTGAAGACAACTGAACAGTTTCTCCTGTTCTTCGAAAATTATGCAGCTGTACGTAATTTAACAATTAAACACTTTGCCGTTTTCTTTTGATTTCTCTATGCTTTTGTTTGGGTCTGAACGACTGAACAACGCCGAAAACGTTCTAGTCTTCAGAGTAGTACAGGAATATATCATACAAAGTGGACGTTTTAGCTGAGATATAGTGCATGCGTAGCCATAAGTGCCATGGAATTGAGTTCTTGATTAAATGCACCGGTTGGTCCTAACTTACTTTATTCGGTACCTGTTAACAAATCCGTCAGCTACTAACCTGCTAAATATACTAAGCGTAAATGCATCCATAATACGGCCACTATTCCTATCCTGGACAACAGCTTTCCAAGCCACATAACATTTCCGTGGTCCGTCCGATGTCTGCGTGTGGGCTGTCTCTTTGTAATAACACTGCTTTGTCGAGGTTATTATTGGATACCCGAGAGCTGCACCCGCAGTAGGAATGATCCACTTGCAGATTTGCGTCGGTCTACGATGATGCTCTTATCAGTGGATACATACAGGTTGCACTCTTGGGTCTGTTGCTGATAAGAATCACTGCTTTCAATTTGGTTTCATCTGCAGGTTTTCTCTTTCTTATTTCATTTTATATCCCTCATTTCTTACTCCTTATCTGCCACTGATACCTTGTTTAAACAATATTTTACTCAGTATTTTAGACCACCCGTATATTTCGTAATTGTCTGATATACTCTGGGAAACGGCCTATATAAGTTCAAAGCTTTCGGCCGAATGCTTTCCATTTACACCGTCGTTTACTACTGTTTGTCTTGCGATAGTGCATACTTCGCTATCATATCCTCTGTACAGCTACTATGATATTAACACTTACTTGTATGTATTATATCATATTTCTTTTTGAATAAATATTGTTTAAACTAATTCTGTTCTGTGTTTTACTTAGAAACGTGAGATATTTATGGTAATACTGAAACCGCAGTTAGATGGTTGTTTTAGAAAAAAAGAAAAAGAAAAGAAACCCAAAACAGTCGATGGTTTGGGAGCCGCCCCAGCAAATTATCTATAACGGTTATGAAAAAGGAACACAATCCACCAATATGTATTTGTGAAAGCTGGGAGTCATCCATCAGCCTGTAAGGGAGAATGGATGCTGAGCCTTGGCCATCTGATTTGCCTTCAGGGGGAACAGAGGACGGGTGATGGGAAGAAAAAAAAAACACCCACTCACAAACACACACCCAAAGGCCCTTAATGTCGTTATTCATATGTTTATTTATTTAAAATGTACACTAGTCTCAGACAGACAAGTTTGTTTCAATCCTTGCTTGGTATTTGGTGGGGTTTTTTTTTGTGTTTATTAACAGGACGGTTGTCCAAATTCCTTCTGAGCCTCGTCTACTTTTTCCATGCGTCTTCTTGATAAGAGTGTATCAAGAAAATTTTAGAGTGTTCAATGCGAAAAGACATAGGTAGTGAGACATAAGAATCCGCTATTGTATATTGTGACTATTGTGTTATTGTTGCTATTGATGTGGCGAGGGGGTGGGTTTCTTCGGAGCCTACACCCAACACGCAGAGTTGCGAGGCAGTCCACACAGACTCGATCCTAGAGTTCTTAACGAGTAGCTAGGCAATCCTCACTGACTCGACGCACTATGATTCTTTTGTACAGTTTTATGTACGCATATGAATACTACTCACACGGAATTGTTTATAAGTATTTGTTTATTATTAGTTTTATTTCAGGAAGGTGTATCTATATATTTAGTTTGTATGTGTGTTTGGGGAGGGGGGGGGGGGGGTTATGGGGTGAAATAAGGAAGTTTAGGCCATAGGTTTTCTGGAGTTGGAACTTATTTACATTACGTTGCCTTTTATCGAGTGTTTTGCTGATGTCGGTCATTATATATTTTTATTATTATACACCGAGGCAAAAAAGAAAGTATAACAGAAACAAATATGAAAAATAGCATAAAGGATGAAATATAATAGTTCCAATGTTGCATGTTTGTGGACAAGAAGTCGTGCAAAGAGTTTAATGGCATGTTGTTGTCCACCCAACCGTATACAATTTTGCTACGTATTTCAAAATAGCACGTGCTACCCGCGAATGTCAAATTGAATTGGTGACCGACGATTTTCTTTGTGTTGTGCTAGAGAGCCTGGGTTATTGAGAAAACACGCTAGTTTTTGTCTTCTGACATTTTAAAAAATGGCAAGGTTAACCGAAAATCAGAGGTTGCGTGACATCGGAATGCATGAGGCTGGGATACCTCCAGATGAGCTCGCTGTTGAGTTCGGAGTCGCTGTGGCCACTATTTACCATCTCATTGGAAGGTATAGAACCACTGAATCTACAGCCGACCGACCACGTTCAGGTCGACCAAGAGTTACGACCTCTACACAAGACCGACACATCAGAACGTCTCACTTGCGGGATCGCTTCCTTCCGGCGACGAGAACAGCAGCAAATACTCCTGGTAGAACTAACAACAGAATCAGTGCACAAACTGTCCGCAGCAGACTTTCTGAACAAGGCATCCGAAGTAGGCGTCCATACCACGGACCAATCCTTACCCAACGTTACTGTACCGTTAGAATGGAATGGGTACGCAAGCGTGTTCGCTGGAGTCAGCAGCGTTGGAGCCCAGTTATTTTTAGTGATGAATCACGATTTTGTCTACGGCGCGCTGATGGTAGGGCAAGAGTGTATCGCCGACGAGGAGAACGGTTTTCTGATGCTTGCGTGCAGGAATACGACCGTTTCGACGGGAGTAGTGTAATAGTTTGGGCAGGAATTTCCTTGTACCATCGAACGCAGTTGATCTTCATCGATGGTATGAATTGACAGCGATATAGGGACGAAATTCTGAACGCTGTTGTTGTCCCGTTGTTCAGCGCTAACGTCGGATTGCAGTTATTCCAGCAAGATAATGCCCGATGTCACGTGGCGCGTTTCTGTCGTGACGTTCTTGGGGAGCAGAGCATCGAACGTCTTCCCTGGCCCCCACTTTCGCCAGATTTGTCGTCAATCGAGCATATTTGGGATCAATTGGACCGTCGGGTACCACTTCATGATCTTCAGACGTTATGCGATTTACGTAATGTTCTAAAGCAGGAGTGGAACGCAATACCACAGGGTGACATCCAGAGACTTTTCAGATCCATGCGCCGTCGGTGTCTTACCAATGAAGAGGCAAACAGTGGACATACACACTATTGACAGCATGCGTGAGCTAGTCATTTCACCCCATGTCTGAATTGCGACGTCCCGACGTCACGCTGGCAACAGTAAGAACATGAAATTATGCAAATTCATACAGCTAGACTCGAAATATGAATTTACAATACTTTGTTTGCGATTAAAGTCGATAATACTAAAATATTGCTCCTCAGAGTTTATTATACTTTCTTTTTTTACTCAGTATATTTGCAACATTTGTAAATATTAATGGTAAGTCCTCTACGGGTGTCCAGACGGAGGTGAGTATGCGTAGTAAAGGGGGTTAGGGGGAGGTGAATCGGCGGGTGCAGGTGGTGGAGACTGCGGATACATAGGCGTGCAGACAGTCTGATATGAGGTATAGTGGTGGTCGGCTAATGGACAGTAGTGAGGTGTATGCGAATTGCAGGGATATTTTACAGCTGTTAGATAAGTGTGTTGGATTCGAGCGGAAAATGCGGAGCTGAAGGGGAAGTTGGGGAAGGCTGGGGTATCTGGGGTCACACTGTTGTAACTTACCTATGATTGTGAGGTGGAAGGTGGGTGGAAAGTCGTTGTAGACTCAAGGAGGAAGCCGGAAGGCAGGAAAGATGGGGAAGAACGATTGATGTGGTGGGTGAAACTGAGGAGGGGAGATCGAGTAGGAAAATTCGGAAGGTGGATTCAGGGCAGAGTTGTGTAGAGTCAGGAGGCCAGAGTCAGCGTAAGGCTGTCACGGTTGCTGGGCGGTGTTTAGAGAACAGGTTCAGTGTTTGAGATTCTGATACCTCCGGGGTGAGAGTGAGGGTGACATTGAGAGGGGGGGGGGGGTGGTTGCTGATGTTGATATGGCAGATGAGGCAAGGAGGACGGTGAAGAGAAAGAGAGATCGGGGGCACACCAAACGAGGCGAGTTGCAGATGATATAGGGTATAGGGGTCTGGGGGGAATAAGAAAGTTAATTGTAGCAGGGGGTAGCAGGAGAGTAGCAGGGGAGTAGCATTGTACGTTTGATTGACAAGGTTGTATGTGGTCTCTATAGTTCTTATTGAACAGTGTTATGTTTTCCTGGGGCAAAGGTGGAGGATCTGAGGGACTTCGTAGATGGTTTTGTGGCTGGGTCAGAATCGGATCCGATAGTGGTGGTCCATGTGGGGACAAAAGATATCAGGGAGATACTGTCAGTAAGACTGGTGGAGTCGTAAATAGGTGTAGTCAGCAAACTGCCCAGCGGGAATGCAAGAGTAGTGGTATCCGGGGTCCTTCCTGTCCTAGGGGGTGGGGACGATCGGAACTCAAGGATTATGGTGCTGAATGAGGAGTTGGATGACTATTGTGCTGACCTGGGAATGTCCTTTATCAACCATGGAACACGTTTTGGGGCAACGTGAGCATGTACCGGTGTGGCGGGCTGCATATAAACAGGATGGGGGCGCAGGTATTGGGGAGGAAATCATAAAGTAGCAGGGCCTCACTTGGAGAGGAGCGGGATGGGAGGCCAAAGGCAAGTACAACAAGAGTGGACACAGGTGGGGTGAAAACGAGCGAGGGGCTTAGAACGAGTTTATCAAGGCTAGCGTCAGTAAACAATAGGATCATTTGGCGGAAGCCAATGAATCTCGGTACCCTGAAAGTGGGTTATAGCAACATCCAGGGTCTCCACAGGAAAGTAAGTGAAATCGCTACATTGATTGAAGCAAACCAAGTAAGGGGGTGCGTGTGGATAGGTGTATGGCGAGCTGAAAGTCAGAAAAGGAAGGAGGGGTATGCATGTACATTAAAGATGATTTAAAACTGTCGCTGATCACAGACCTGGAAGATGTCAGCACCTCAGCTGAGGTATCGAAAGAAATTGGATGGGTAAAGGTTAGTCTGAAAAACCAAAGCATTGCCCTTGAGATTGTGTACTGTGCGGTGGAGGGAAGCAAACCTGAGTGGAATGACTCAATATACTCAACAGTAAGGTCCAATATCACGGAAGAAGGCATAGAGGATAGGGACAAGAAAGTCAACAAGAATGGAAGGAAGCTGTTGGACTTCACAATTGAGCTCGGTCTGAAGATTCTGAACAGGGACGCGAGGTGTGAGGGGAAATAAACCTGGGAGAGGAACGACAGAAGATCAATAATCGACTATATTCTCACAGATATTAATTTATGGAGGGGGTGATAGGGGCAGAAGTGGGCGATGAGGGTAAAAAGGAGATGGATAGTGATCACAACTTGATTACAATGACGATCAGGGCCAAAAACCTAGTAAGAAGCAAAGGAAGCTTTGTGGAGATCCGGGAACTCAACAAGGATGCTGACTGGGCGAAGGTTGAAAAAATTGAAACCAAAGCTTACAATTGTACACAGGATGGAGAGGGGCTGGGGGGGGGGGGGGGCAATGTCCAGAAAATGGCCGACGCCATAGTTGCGAGCCAAGTGGAAGCAGAAAAGGAAAGTGTAGGGAAAATTAGACCTCACTCTCACATTCCTCATTTAGGCCATAAAAACTCCATACATATTATTATTATTATTTCTCAATATCAGAGTACAAAATTATTTGTTTAATACTCATTAATACATATCCGCCTAACTGTCATAGTCTTCTGCAATGCCCCATCACCATGATTTTGCGGGGTGTCAGGTAGATAGCCAATCTCGCAATGACATCTCCCTGCTGTGTATTTTTCAATTATGCCTGTTTGTATATTTTTGTATATTTTAGTACCACATTATTTATTGTATGGTATGCATGTATGTACACTGAAAAATAAATAAATCAAATCAAATCGAAATTAAGATGCCAACACGGGAACTTGGGTACAGAGTGAACAAAAAACTGCAATGCCCCATCACCATGATTGTCAGGTAGATAGCCAATCTCGCAATGACATCTCCCCGCTGTGTGTTTTTCAATTATGCCTGTTTGTACATTTTTGTATATTTTAGTACCACATTATTTATTGTATAGTATGCATGTACATACACGGAAAAATAAATAAATCAAATCAAATCAAAATTAAGGTGCCAACACGGGAACTTGGGCACAGAGTGAACGAAAAACTGAAAAGGGCAATAAAGGGCAGAAAAGTTAAATGTCCTGCATACAGGAAGAGCAGAAAACTCAATTGAGCAGAAAGCAACGAGGCCGTGGTAGCAAAGGAAGAATACCAACAAGAACGAAATAAAGTAAATAAGATTAACGAAGAAAATCGGAGGGTGCGAAATAGCAGTCTCATCAGGACGAGAAGAATGGCGGGGTGGGGGGGGGGGGGGGGGGGTGGGGACGGTCGATTTCGAACGTGGGTGAATAAACGAAACAAATGAAGTAATCCACAGAGTATTAATCCTTTACCCAACGTAACGGCCAAAACCGGCCAGCGCTATTCTCAAAAATCGCCAATTAATTTTCATAAATTTTTCATTTTTTGTCACAAAAACATACGTTATGACCCCTCATTGGAACGAGCTCGTTGAGCTCGTTCCAATGAGGGGTCATAACCTATGTTTTTAAGACAAAAAATGAAAAAAAATGAGTTATTCAAGAATTTTTTTTGCAAGTGTCGTCTGCTTTTCATGTTAGGTAAAGGGTTAAAGTAGATTGCAGAAATACAGACGATCGACATCAAATCGCACCAGAACTAATCAAGCAATAGGAAATGGGAAACGAAAAGCGATGGGGCATGGTAAACCCATCGTAGTGTCCGAATCGGGTCGCGGAAAATCTGTCAAACTTCGTGTGCAGCTAAATTAAAACTGAGGAGGTACGAAAGGTGGTCTGAAAATTTAGGAATCGAAAAGTGAGAGGGGTGAACGAAATTCTTAACAAATTCCTAAAAAAGGGGAGAGAGGAACTCTGTAAAAGCCTAACTGCTCTATTCACATTTGCCATAAAAAACAAGAGGTCCCAAAACAGTGGAGTGAAAGCAAATTCACATTTATTCACAAAAAGGGGGAAAAGTACGCTTTGGATAATTATCTAGGGATCTCTGTCAGTAGCAAAGTTGGAAAAGTTTTATCTAAAGTCCTGTATGGGAGATTAGAGGTGTGATTGAGGCGCAGGGTTCTTTTTTTTGGGGGGGGGGAGGGGGGATTCAGTAAGGTTTTCAGGAAGGAAAGGACAGTCACTAACCATCTTTTGACGATATCACAAATGATAGAACCCGCGAAAGCGAAAAAGAAAAACAGGTTTATAGCCATTTTCTGATGTTAAATATGCATTAGATAGAATATGGTGGGAGGGTGTGTGGCGACATTCTGAGGATCTGGGCTTGGGAAGCGAGTTGGTTGGAATTCTTAAAAGCATTATATAAAGATGTACAGAGTGAACTTAGCCTAGGTAACATAACAACAAAATGTGTGCCTATGGAGATAGGCCTAAAACAGGGGTGTATCCTTTCGCGAATTCTTTTTTCACTGCACATCAAAGATTTAGGATATGAATTCCTGCATAGCGACGAGGGGGTAGCAATTGTGACCTTGAAGATCCCAGGGCTATTTTTCGCAGACGCTATGGTGCTAGTGCCAGAAAGCGAAGAGGGGCTAGCGAAAATTGTTGGGAAATGTAGGAACAAATTGAGCTAAATGAAAACAAAAGCAAAGTTATACCCGTGGGCCGTAAATTGGATACTACTCGAAGGTGGAGAGTGGGGGAGTTTTGTATTCCGGAAGGTAGCAGCAAACTTCTTAGTGTAAGAGAGACAGGTGACTAAGAGTATCTGAAGGTAAATTATAACACATGGTACGGAAGTGGTACCTCAAAACTAAACGGCTGTTAAGAGCGTGGAAACCCTGCAGAACGACGCGGGCCGATGGATAGCGGGGTCGAGTAATGCCGCCGGACTAGAAACAATCAGGCGGAAGCTTGGGTGGATGAGGATCAAGGACAGGATAGACTTATTGGAACTCTGTTATCTTAATTATTTGGTGAATCTCCCTGACAGCCGATGGTGTAAAGTAATGGTTCAGAATATCTTCAGTTCAAAAACCAAGACAGGGTGCATGGTCCAAGTGAGGGAGTCAACAGAGAACTACTCATTGGAGATCTCGGACTTAGAAGTAGAGGCAACCCAGGGTAAACAAATCATCAGAGAAGAGTCGTGGAGGACGGAAACCTTAATTGGAGAGAGGGGGTCAAATCAAAGAGGTCTTTGGGTGGCCTGTGTGATAAAGAGAAGCCAGGTTTTGAAGAGTACCTTGATGGTACATTTGGGGGGGGGGGGGGGCACTGTTGTTCAAGCTGAGGTCGCGGTCCCTGGAGCTGAGGGGTAAAATTGGGAAAAAGAGTGAAAAGGAGTGCCAGGTGTGTACTTTAGGCGTGATGGAGACCCTGGAACACTTTCTACTAGAATGCCCAAAATGCAGTCTTAAAGAATAACATTCACTGGGAGTATAATGGGGAAGTGGGGTGGGAGAATGAAGGACATGTGATCGGAGAGATTGGGAAGAATGGAGCAAGGGATGTCATCAAGCAGTTCGTCTCCGAGTGTTGGGAGAAGAGAAGAATCATGGGGTTAGGGAGGCAGTCGGGAGCACAGGGGTAACCAAGACCTTCTCACTGGAGAACCGCGACAAATCAGCAGGCGTCCAAAGTGTTATTATTATTATGTAACCTATAGGGGTACTAAATTTGGTTTTGTAGTCGCTCCGACAGACCCAAGATTTGTTTAGTCACGCGACTTTAATTGTGATAACTTGCTCTATCCTCGTATTGTGATTTTTTGCTCATTTAGTTTTTCTGTTAAGGGCTCGGTGTCCGTTTAGCTCTACTAATAATCCACTATCTTGGAGTCTGTTGAGGGTTTTGTTTTGTAAATCTTTTAAACGCGTTTCAATAGCGTCTATTTTTGCTACCTCATGAAGTTCCTTTATCGGTACCCATGGACTTGCTTACTGGCACGCGCAGGGCATAGTTTTGTACTCTCTGGAGCTTTTTAGTGTTGGTTCTGTTCATGAGACTTGTTATTATGTCACCATTTTCTAGTACTGGACGTATGCATGATTTCTAAAACTTCTAAATATTTCCAAAGTTATACAAAACAGGGACAGAGCCTCGCTAAATGAAGTGGGAGGGGAGGACAATGTTTTCATGTTTTCAATATTCTTAACTAGTGCTAGATTGAATGTGTGTTGGTAGGGTCCTGCGAATCACACATTTTTGTTTCGAATCGAATCTAGAATCGAATCACGTCTATTATTCGAAATCGAATCGAACCTCGAATCGAACCAGTGGCGTCTCGAAGATGACCAATGGCGGTTGGGACTTGGGCTGCACGATATTCAAAACAGAATACCGGTATCGGTATTCAAAAACATACCGCGGTAGACCGGTATATCGAAAACTGTTCAGATATATGAACACAAGTACCATAATCGAGACTCGAGGCCTCACCGTCGAAACGAACATGCCTTGATGATGCGGTTCGAAAAACCATTTTCCAATGCAGACGATATCAAAATTTATTATTTTCAAAATTAATTTATCAGATTTTCCCCAAAGATTAAAACAAAACTATATCATGTGACCCCTCATTGGAACGAGCTCAACGAGGGGTCACATGATATAGTTTTGTTAAAAGTTTTGAAAAATTATTTTTTCAACTGCTGAATTTGTATATTACGAGGGCACAAACAGACGATTCCTTGGATAAAGGATAATATTATTCATTCGGGGCTACAGTTAAAAAATTCAAGACATCTTGAAAATTAAATTGTGGGTAAATAAATAATGACGATAAAACATTATTTTTGTAATTACACCGGTATTCAATGATATTGGTTTGAATACCGGTATATATCGGTTTATCAATATACCGTGCAGCCTTAGTTGGGACACTATAAACCTGACTTGCCCCTACTGCGATTGTTCAAGTCCCGACTGATAAAATATTCCAATTGCATCATCAAGGCATTTGGGTGGCCTGAGTGATAAAGAGAAGTCATGTTTTGAAAAGTACCTTGATGGTACCTTTGGGGGGTCACTTTTGCCCATGTTGAGGTTGCGGTCCCTGAAGCTTATGTTTGAACAGTATTTATTTCAATGTAGAAACAGAAGAAAAGCACAGACATTAAAACAAGGAACACATTTGTCATCAAGAATATACATGAAAGTGGATCCAGCAGCAAGCACAATGCTTTTGTGTGCTGTTTCCACGAAGAACATTGCACTGTAATTATAAGTATATGACGAAATATATCTATACCTACCTAATGTTATCTGTGCTGCCTTTTGTGGGCTGGACTAAATATTCTGTAAGGTTGTAGACTGGTACTGATGTAAAGTGGTGAAAGAGAGTTTGTGAAAGGGTGTTAGACTGAAAGGTGAAAAGTAATAGTGGAAGAGAAGAGATGTTATCCAGGCTGAATGGGCGATCTCAATTTGCGAGATTCGATACGAGGTGGGTCGCAGAAGGACACAGTTTATTTTTCACTCTCCGCCCGTCTCGTTACACGCATGGTGTCTGTACATTTCGACTGAATCTACCTGTTCCCCCAAATATATACAAATTCCTTGTAGTGGACACTTCCATACTAGAGATCGTCAGCATCTATTTGGAAAGGTAGAATATGGAAAGTTGATCTTCTTATTTCTGAATACAGTGGACATACAAAGAAAAAATGATGGATTGTTTCACGTTCGCCACAGCTACAAAGCGGTGAACTGGTCAGATGATTGTTGAATAAATGATCGCTGAGGTTGCTGCAACGCAGGCGTAGTCTACAGTGATGCACTTGAGAATTGCGTGAATCTTGCTGATAGAACTCGGAAACAACATTTTGTCTTTTGATACAATTGACCACCCGACGTTGTTAGGAAAGTTAGAACATTATGGAGTTAGGTGATCGGCTTTAAATTGGTTCAAAGACTATTTAACCGAGGGTAAACAATTTGTACAATTTTTGGATACCAAAGCGGCCCACGAGAGTTTGTCTGTTGGTGTTCCACAAGGATCTATACTGGGGCCGCTTCTTTTTTTGCTTTATATCAACGACCTAAGTCATTCAACTGTCCTAAACATTCTATCGTTTGCTGATGATACCACAGCCCATGCCCCGAGTGATAAATTTGTTTCTTTGTATAAAAATGTAAATATAGAACTAAAGAAGATAAACAAATGGTGTTGTGCGAACAAACTTAGCCTAAATGCTACAAAAACAAATTTCATCATTCTACACCCCTATAATGATCCCCACTGTATCGGCAATGAATCTCTTTCATTAAGCAACACTAATATAACGCCGAATTGCAACGTACAAGATAATAAAAGTATAAAATTTCTGGGACTTCACATGGATGGAAATCTCAATTTCAAAAAACATGTTTCCGTTGTGTGCACAAAAATGGTCTCAGCTATATTTTCTATTTACAGGGCCAAAACAGTCTTCTCTTAAACGCCCTGAAAATGCTTTATTATTCTCTTATACATAGTCATATGCTCTATGGAATTTAGGTCTGGGGCCATGTTCCTTCCGCTGATAAAATCTTCAAACTACAAAAAAGCCATTCGCATAGTCAGTAACAGGAGATACTCATTCCATACGGACCTCTATTTAGGTACCATCGCATTCTAAAGTTTAACGATCTCTACAATCTTCAAGTGCTTTTATTTATGCATGATTGGTCACACAACAACCTCCCTTTGAATTTCCATGAAACATTTAAAATATATGAAAACCCTAGAGGCATGACCAAGAGGCAGAGTGGCAAAATCTACCCTGGAAAACCAAGATCGGCAGATCTTCCTTTACATACGTTCCCCCGAGCCTGGAATGAAATACCTCGCACTATCCAAGAATACAGTCGTTCCATATTCAGGAAAACAATACAAGACGATTACTTAAACATGTACTCATATACTATAATCTGTCATAATCCCATGTACCCCGATTGCAGGACAAATCCAGATGTAGACACACTAAGAGATGAAATATAAATTTTCAAGCCATCTTTTTATATTGTAGTCCGAGTGGTGAATTGTTCCATTTCCTAGTTGTATCTGGAGCATTACAGCGTCCATTATGAAAATGTCTGCCATAATATAGTTCTGACAAAGTATAGAGTGGAGGCTGGAGAACTCGAAGTCGGATAACTCAAATATGAAGGATAAGTCGAAGTCGGAAGTTGGTCCGGGCACCCAGGTGCTAGAATCCCCATAAACATTTCCCGGTCCCGGGAGTTCCAGATCGTCGATGACATTGTCAATGACGGTCTGGAAATCTCGAAGATGTGGAGATGGTTTCGTGGATCCTGATCCCAGGCTTCATTGTCGCTGTGTTCAAGATTTCCACATTCCCCAAATACATCCGAAGTGCATAACTCGAACATCGGGATAAGTCGAAGTAATCGTCGGTCCCGCGGATTTCGGGTTGGCGAGCTTCTACTGTATTCTACTGTACTACTGTATTATGATCGCGTAAAAAGTGTAGCCACACCTATCGTATCTATTTCGATCAACTGAAACAAGTACTCTAACCACATAAATTCCCACATTGCTGCCAAGCATAAAGTTCGTATTACATGCTGCCAAACCCAAGTTAATGTTATCCTTGGAGGATGTCAGGAAGACAGGCAATCAGGCTATGACACCCCCTGCAGTATACAATAACCTGTATAAAACTTTAACACTCAAAATTCTGTATATTATGTATACTGTGAATAAAGAATTGATTGATTGACTGAATAAACATTTTGTCTTCGTTAAAAATTGAAGTAAATTGATACAAGGGGTTGTTTTCGCGTATGTCAGTTGGTAAGGTGTTCCACAGCCTAGTAGCTGATGGAAGGAAGGAATTGTGAAGGGAGGTTGTTCGACAAAGCGGGACCAACAGGTTCATTTTGTTGCGCAGGTTGTGGCGTGCGATGCAGACGTAGCACGGAGTACTAGCGTCGACAAGTAATCGGACGTAAGGTTATGGTACATTTTGAAAAACTGTATTAGTTTATGTTTTTTCCTCCGTCTTTGCAGAGTTTCCTGCCAGGTTTCTGTGTATAGTAGGGCTTTACTGGCGCTCATGTCGCGTCATTCACTATTCTGGCAGCTTCAACTGGTATTTTTCCATTTCTAGCGACTCTGATTCAGAACAGTTATCCCAAGCAGTGTCAGCATATTCGACCACGGGTCGTATGAAAGCGAAGTATATCTTTTCAAGGGTTTTTCTATCCAAGCTGAATTTGTACTTACTAATGAGTGATACTCGTTTCCATGCTTTCGTGCTTATTTCCGAAATGTTATCTTCCCAGGACCCGTATTCATTTTATGACAGTCCCAAATGTTTGTGACTGTGGACTTCTTTTACGGCATGTTGAGACTCCCAAGTGGGTTTTTTCGTCGTTTTGGGGAAATTATCAGTGATTCAGTTTTTGCCAGGTTGAAATCGACGAGCCAATGTTTAGCCCAGTTTTCGATTTTCAGTATACCACTGGGTAAGATTTCTGCCGAACGAGCCGGGCCCTCTACAATAAGATATAAAGATGTCTCGTCGGCGAACAAACGAATATTACAAACTATATTATCTACGATGTCTTTAATGTATCGGGAAGAGAACAGGGCTTAATATGGATCCTCGCGGAACACCAGCACCTATCTTTCTCCACGTTGAAGAATGAGAGTTTATCACGATTCGCTGTTGTCTGTCTTTCAAGTAGGATTTAAACCACTCCAGAAGTTTTCCGGTGATGCCTATGTTTTCAAGTTTATATAGTAACGCATCGTGCCACACTTTGTCAAAGACTTTACTAATATTACAGAAAATAAATCTTATTTCTTCACCTTCATCTGGAGAACTGCTGATAGTGTTATATATTTCACTAAGTTGAAGTACTGTTGAGTCGCTGGGTACAAATCCTGATTGAAATCGGTTAAGGAGGTTGTTTGTCTCAAGAAATGCAGATATACGGTTGGCTATACACCTTTCGAAAACTTTCCCAAAACAATTTATGAGAAATATCGGGCGGTAATTCGTCACCATATCAGGTGAGTCTCTTTCTTGAAAACTGATGACACGTTAGCTCTTTTCCATTGAGGTGGAAATGTACGCTGGCAGAGAAGGAGGTTAAATATTTTGGTCAGTGGCTTCGCCAAGTCGACAGAACATTCTTTGAGTATTCGTGGGATGATATTTTCAGGCCTGCAAGCTTTAGGGGCTTTTAGAGATCGGAGCGCATTTTCCTATTTCATCTTCAGTCAAGGAGATTAGTTCAACTGACGGTTGATCAGGGTCAAACGACCGGTTTGGGAGTTGGGTGGTGGAGTCATTTACGCTTGAGATCGAGGAGAAATATTCGTTGAAGGCTTCACTTTTTTCGTCATCGGACGTGAGAAGACGACCGACGTGGAAAAGATTTGGCATATCGGATATTCTGTTTCCGAAGAGTAGCTACAAAGTTT
The DNA here is from genome assembly GCA_031216915.1 of Pictodentalium vernedei. Classification (NCBI taxonomy): domain Eukaryota; kingdom Metazoa; phylum Mollusca; class Scaphopoda; order Dentaliida; family Dentaliidae; genus Pictodentalium; species Pictodentalium vernedei. Next base: position 437,002,856 of record CM062294.1, read on the forward strand.
AACACCATGTATGCGAGGCGTTGATTGTAAGGTATGTTTAATTTTCTCAGTGAATTTATTGTTTGCCGCTCTGATAACAGATGTGGTTTTGTTTTTCTTCTTCCGATATTTTTTCAACGACAAAGGAGTATTTTTTACGTTTTCCCAGACGATGAGGACGTTTACGTTGGTGGATAAAGAGCCTAATCGCTGTATGCATCCATGCTGGTTCGTTGGGTTGAGTTGTAATGACTTTGTTAGGAAGGTATTTACTTTGGAGCTCTCTAAGAATGTTTCCAGTATTTCAATAATATCGGAAGGGACTGCCTACCAGAGTCCCTTCCCTGTTTATGTTGTCAATAGCCTCATTAAGGCTATCAAAGATGGCATCTTCAAATCGCCATATTCGGCGTTTTGTTGACTTGCGACGTTCTGTGGGGTATTTGAGTTCTGCGTTGACTGGACAGTGATAACGGAAAGGTCTGCATAGAATGGTTACGACAAACTCTGAATTATTGGTTATTATAAGGTCGAGTAAGGAAGTCGAAGTTTCGTTAAAGAACGCCGGTTGTTTATATTGTTGCAGTATGTTCTGACCTGGTCCGGAGCGCATTTAAGTTGGGCGTCGTTGAAGTCGCCGGTGATGACAATATGTTTAATCTTCAAGTCTAACACCCTCTCAATAAATGACCCTATCAGGTCTTGGGTATTGTTGTCGGAGTTCGGTGGTCGGTAAAATTACCCAAGAGGGGAGGTTTTGGTATCAGTGAATACCTGTAACCATAAGCATTTCAAGTTGTCCGTTTCCAAGTCCAGGCGGTGTTTAAACGAAATGGTATTTCTTAAACTATTAGTCCTCCCCATCCTGTGGCACGTTCTTTCCTGACTGGTTCGTGGAAGCTGCGTACGTCAAGATCGGAGTTGTTAGGCCAAACAAAATTAAATAATTATTTCTCAGGCATTTGTTTTAAAACGAATGAGGGAGGGCGGTTTTTATTTTTATTTTTTATTCCTGACGGAATGGTCGCCGATACCTAAAATCCAACTGCAAGAGCCTAAAATATAAATATTAGAGGTTCCATGTTGATTTCGCTGATAGTTTTTTTTCGTAAAAGCGATCACACAACACAAAATCAATATAGAACAACTAAAATGGAGACAAAAAGTAATAAGGAGTTTTTTAACTGATTGAGTGCTAGAAGCCACAATCAGGCCTTTCACAAAAAAATGAGTGTACCAGTGTAAAAGTAACATTTTCCTTACCCATGTTTCGAATTCAGTCAAACGTAAATAATAGTTTGTTTATACAAATGTGTTCTATCACAAATTATTGGAGCGTGCCTGTTGGCGCTCTGCAATAATTTGTAATAGAACAATTTTGGATGAACAAATTCAGACCACCAAAAAATAATCTAGTCCTCAACCAGTTAAATAAATATTTATTTTGTGTACATATGAATATCGTGTCGCATTTCTCGAAGAGAATAACAATACTGTATCAATAAACGACACAAATGAATCTCAAATCGCGATGTGATACCGCTAAAATCACATGGTAGTTTTGTACATTTTGTACATTTTGAATTTTGCCTCCGAAATAAAAATGACGAACGCGGGCCGAAAAAACGAATGCGTCGGTACTTGAGAATCAAAATATTAACTTTCTTTAGCCTGTCGATGATTCTGTAAGATGAGGATTGTTAGCTTTGTCGTTCAACGGACGGCTGAACGCTATGTTGAAAATAAGGACCTTTTTGTGTCATCGCCTTGATGCAGTATCGACACACAATTGATGACCAGACTGTGTGGTCATGGCGAAATAGACTATGCTTATAGCAGGTGTTATGTCACTCGATTATTAAGTTTTGTCTGTCCTATATGTCATTTCTAGTAGGAACTCCTATCGGTGTATGAATGAGACTCCTTGGTTGGATGGTTGTAAATAGGTGTGTACAAATGAAGCTTCCTGATTGGATGAAAGATGTCAGTTGTCAGTGTTTTAAGGTGGAGGAATTTTTAACCCTTAACTCAACGTAACGGCCAAAATCGGCCAGCACTATTCTCAAAAATCGCCAATTAATTTTCATTATTTTTTCATTTTTTGTCTCAAAAACATAGGTTATGGCTCTTCGGTCATCACCTATGTTTTTGAGGGAAAAAATGATAAAAAATAGCCATTCAAGAATTCTGTTTGCAAGGGTCGTCTGATTTTCATATTAGGTAAAGGGTTAACAGTATTTCTCGCGCTGCCGTTTTTCTGATGTAAGAGAGTACGGACGTACTGGAGGAAAACAGCCATATTTGACGAAGTGTTAGATGAAGCTTATGCCATCACCTCCTGTGTTTAGCAACCACAGACTTTAGTAAATGTCAAGGAACTCATAGTTGAGTTGGAGTTTTAAATATAATTGTCCAGCAATTAAATCACAGGACAATTTATTGGCGACGAGGACTAAAACATATTGGACTATTTCGTCGTTAGAAATGTTTGTACCTACAGTTGTTCGTACATACAGGTAGAGTTAAAACGTTTCCCTCCCTTCTAGAGGCTTTTGTGGAATCATTTTGCCAGTAAGGATTTACTGGACGGTAGATTAACAGAGAGTAATCGCTTGACTGGTCTGGTTACGTGAAATAATTCATGAGAGGTGAGGGACGTTGACCAGACACGAGTGCGCGAATGCGCACGAGTCCTTTACAATATAGTCCCTCGCCTCGAATGAATTATTTCACGTAACAGCCCAGTCAAGCGATTACTCGGTTTATTACTTTTCATTATTAACGATAATTATATTATTTAACTCTTTACCTAACGTAACAGCCAAAACCGGCCAGCAGTATTCTCAAAAATCGCCAATTAATTTTCATTATTTTTTCTTTTTTTGTCGAGCTCGTTCCAATGAGGTGTCAAAGCCTATGTTTTTGAGACAAAAATGAAAAAAATAATTATTGAAGAATTTTTTTTTGCAAGTGTCCATTAAACCCACGACAAAAGCGTCTTCGTTTGCGCGCGCGGATACATGACAGAATTGTTGATTGCATAATTCACTTGTGAAGTTATCGTTTATAATCAAACCCGGAAATCCCAGTAAATCACACTTTGGAAAGTAATAAATAGTTTTGTTTCCTAAAACCATTTTTCAGAGCCATGTTTTTGTTTTTCTAACATTACATGGATATATGTTCAACTGCTAGCTGCAATTGCGGTAAATTGTCCAGTTACTAGTTGCAATTGCGATAGATTGTGATAACAATTGTTGACAGTTATTTTAGACTGGTGTTTTTGTTATTAAATTAAAAAAATAATACTCATTTGAATTTATAATATAAATTGTAAAAAATTCAAAATGAAAGTAGATATAAATAAATGTAGTTATTCAGATCTGTTACAATTACCTGGCATTGGCCCCAAAAAAGCAGATATTATTTTATGGAATAGGGCCAAGTTTGGAAATTTACCTCCAGAGAGTTTTTGTGCATAACCTCACTCCATGCCAGTAAATAAATTGTTACCTTTTGTAAATTTCACATTATTAACAGAGGAACCTTTTAATGCACCACGTTCAACTGACAAAGAGACGGTTAAACAATTGGAGATCGTGTCGGCATTTTACCGTACGAAGGTTACTTTGGGAATTGCCTTACCCTCCCCACCACACACAAATACTTCCTTGGATTGTTATGACACCGAGGCTCAGTCCGAGGCAATACATAGGTGGAGTCATGATGCCAATTTGTGGGAGAGGGGGATGATAATCTCAAATTAGATAAAAACAGATCTGCTACGGAAATTCAGGAGATTCCGAGTCACTTTGCTCATAAAAATCTCCCAAACACTTTACAGGTTACTGACAAAGATTTATCAAATGTGTCCAGACTTTCAGAAGCTAGATATATCTCCCCATCACGGTTGAACAGGGATTTCATCTTATGTGCTTCCAAATCACCAAATGTTCATTTTTCTGAGTCCCACCCACCGGTTACAAATGTGGAGTTTGGACCCGACTAAAGTAGAAGGGTTCGCTCCATCCCACCAAAAATTAATGTGGATTCTAGTACTTCAGTTTCATTTACCCAAATACTGTAGATGTGAAAAAAACAACTTAAGTGTACTCCAAAAGCCCCAGATGATGTAAATGGAAGTTTAGAAAGACAAGCTGCTCATCAAGTTGAGGCATTAAAGATTAGCATGGCCAATTTAAAAAAAAAACAGCTTGGGCGGAGTAGACATGAGCTAACCTTGGAAGCTGAAGAAATTTTAAATGAGTCTGAGACTTACTTAAATGCGTCCCATGACATTGTCAATTATCCAACACACCAAACAAATGTAAAAAGTGTCAACTTTTCAAAACCTGCCATGAGTGAATTTTTGTTACCTCCTGTTCGCTCTATTCATAGAGAAAGTGAGAGGGCAAAATCTCTGACTAAGTTTACAGTGGATAAACTAAAACCAGAACCCACAAAAGTCTCAAGTGCTATTTTTGACAAACATAATATTATTGTGAAAAATCCTGTTGATTTGCGCTTCGAATTTTAAAACCCAGTGTATGATCATCCACGTGAGAGTGTTTTTGTCGATCGGAATGAGCCACATGGTAAATCAAATTTCGTCAAAATAAATTTACCGGATCGTTAAAATCGTGTAACTCGTTTTCATCGAGATTTGATTCCAACTTATGACCGCGAAATGCCTTGCTGCCTGGGTCGTCACCACGACCTTGCTCGAGAACTTTCATCCATTGGGGTAACCACACGTATGATTATGAAAGAGATAGTGAGTTAGTTTATCGCAGGGTTGGTGATTTAAATTGTGACAGGTACAACAGTCATCGGGGACACCCCACAGGTGATTTCCGACAGAGAGACCCCGATGATTTCAATGAGAAATACGCTGAACACAGAATTCTTCCTGAGTATAATAGGCCTTGGGTGAGGAAATCTTTCAATTTACCTCCTAAATTTAATGGAAAGGGCAGTTTCGAGGGATTCAAGGTTCAAATCAACACTGTCATTTCCTAAAATGATTTAGATGAACGTGAACAATTAGAGCTTCTTTGTTTCAGTTTGGAGGGTAAAGAGCTTGAATTTTAAGTTTTTTAAACTAAGTCTTACCCAACCCTCACATTTGAGGAGATAATTCCAAAATTTGATGATCGGTATGGTTCACATCACCCTCCTGAAACATTAACTGCTCAGTTCCATTCAATGATGCAGAACAGAGATGAATCTATTTGTGATTGCCCGATAGGGTTCATGTTATGGCTACCCAAGTGTGGGGGGTGTTCCTGAGCACGTCGTTTTGGGGCATGCAGCGGCGAGATTTTGCCAAGGCCTTTTTGATAAAGCCATTGGTGAATATATAAATGGTCTACAGTTGCCTCCTTGGAATTGACTGTACGAAAGGTAAATTATATACAAGCCACACAAGTAAAAAGGTGCGTACAGTTAAATTTTCTGAACATGAAACCCTTTTGATTAGAGAGGTGTCGACAAATACCTGTGTAAGATCCCAGGCCTCTAATACTGACAATGGTTATGAAATAATGATGAGTCAAACTGAGCAGTTGGTGAAGTTGGTCAATTACGTGCAAATCAAGCAGCAAACAGAGGGTCGAACAATCGATATCAATTTACCAAGAGTGGGCAGCCTATTTGTGCTATATGTAAGGCCGAGGGGCATATAGCCAAATTCTGTTCAAGTTTCAACAAAGACAATCGGACTGCAAAACCCTCTTTTAGCAAAAATGGAACTCCAGAGGGACTGGCTATTAGGCCGTAGTCCAGTCTTTAAAAATGAAACACATAGCCTAAAACATCCGAACTGTTCGGGAAGAAAGTTTATTTACCGGAACAAATAGCAAAAAGTCCAACTGGTAAGAGTTTATCTATGAGTAAGAGTACCTCAGTCGGGGCGGAAAAAGTAGTCAAGTACGGATCTGGGACTGTGTCGGGATGGTATGGGCCCATTCCAATTGGAAGGGGAACAACGCTTTCAACGGTGCTTGGATCCTGACTTAGCTCTCACAGGTAAGCCTGATTGTTTGCAAAACAGTGAGTTGCAGTTGCGTTCAGTTGTGGTGTTGGAAAATCTTCCGGACACCTTGGGCCCATTCTAATTGGAAGGGGAACAGTGTTTGGGGCAGCAAATGGGCGCAGATGTAACTCATCTCCCCCAACCAAGGGGAATGGTTGCTAATTTGGACAATCTTGTGGATAGTGTGAACAATAACACTCCTGTACTTTTACCGGAGCAAATTAAAAATTAATCCCCGGATAATTCAGCACATGTTAAGGTAAACGATTCAGATGACCAGTTGAAAATTTGTAAGATTCACAGGGCCCTCATAACTATGCCCGTATGCTTGAATAGTGCTGCAGTCGAAGCTATTGTGGATTCCGCGGCCGAGGTCTCCATAATATCTGAGGAAATCTTCAATAATAGGGAATTAAACCTCCAATTAAGAAAAAAGTAGAGCTCCAATTGGACGCAAAAGATTCAAGTATGCCGGGACTTTATGTGGGGCCTGTGGATTTGCAATTGGGAAGACAAATTTTTCAAGAATATGTTTTTGTTGCTCCTATAATGAATCAAATGTTATTGGGTTACGACTTCCTCAAGAAACATGTGCTTGACTGGGTATAAATCAAGAATACATTAGTGTGAGCTGTGGAGAGCCAAATGTTAGTTACGAATCTATCGTTCTTCTTTCTGCACCTGATAAAAAAGTTTCCCAATAACTGTACAGCTGAAAATTGTCGATCTTCTGCAGATACATCTCCAAAATCACATGAAGTTGTTAATAGTGGGCCTGTGATTGGAGGCTTTTTTGGACCTCCTCAAATTTGAGACGGGTTCAGAGCCACCAGTCAACATTTTAGAATCAGTAGCAGTGCGGGTTGCAAAGCGGAGTGTCATTCCGCCAGCTTCAGGTGCATTTGTTTCATGTACTACTGATATTTCAGCAGGTTCTTTTCTTGTCGAGTCAGTTTTGTTCCTCGAACCTTGCATGCCGGAAAAAAAAACAATTTCTCTGTTGTGTGTTCAATCTTTCGGAACATTTTATAACCTTACGTAAAGGTCGCATTATTTCAAATGCAGCTGAAGCCGATATTTGTGAGCCCATAAATACGGAGCACCATCTTCGTATGAATAAAGTGGAAACCGATAATCCTGAACAGCTGACATTACTTGACCATCTTGCTGACCTATACTCGAGATCTGAGACATATTTGGCTGAACATGAGAGACAAAATTTTAAAAAAATTACTCGTTGAATTTGAGGATGTTTTTGCTGTTCAAGATTACGATCTTGGGAATTTTTACGGCTATTGAACATCATAATATACCAACCGGTGATGCAAGACCAACAATTAAGCTAAGAATGCGTCGCACTGCTGATGCTTTTGCGGGGGAGGAGGAGGCAAACTTGAAAAAAATTATTAGATGCTGATGTAATTAAGTCATCAACGTCGGAATGGACATATGTGCCAGTTCTTATCAGAAAACGATACCACTCTGTACGTTGGTGCCTTGATTACAGGCGTCTGAATGCTGTTACAGCAAAGGATTCCTTCCCCTTGCCTTTGTTGAAGGAATGTTTAGACACACTCACAGATAATGAATGGTGTTCGAAGTTGGATTGTAACCAGGCCTTCTACCAGCTTCGTATTCGTCCAGAGGACCAGGCAAAGACGGCGTTTGTCACAAAGTATGGCCTGTTTGAATGTGAACGCATGAGTATGGGTTTAACTGAGGCTGTAGCTAGCTATTGTAGAGCTATTAACCTTGTATTACAATGATTATTGTGGAAAACGGCTCTCGCCTTTGTCTGTGACTGTTTGGTCATGAGCAAAGGAGTAGACGATCATTTAACCAATTTGCGTGATGTCTTTCTGCGTTTCCGTAAATATGGTTTGAAGTTAAAACCCCCAAAATGCCTGTTGGTCCAATAGGAGGTACCTTTTCTAGATCGCGTGGTTAGGGCGGATGGTTTAGAGATGGGAGAAAGTGCAATAGAGGTAGTTAAAAATTGGCCCCGCCCAGAAAATCCAAAACAAGTAGAAAGTTTCATTTGACTGGTCAATTATCATAGAAATTTTTGTAAAAACTTTGCTGAATATGCTAGACCTCTTTATCAGTCAATTAGAGCAAAGCCGTTTGTGTGGACTGAAGAACTTGAAAATTCTTGGCAAAAACTTTGTGAATCTCTGATGAATCCCCCTATTTCGGCCTTGCCCAACAAAACTGGCCCAAATATTTTGGATAGTGAATGCTCAGAGAAATGTATGGGTGCCGATTTGATTCAGTTGCAGAACGGGGAGGAAAAAGTTGTAATTTATGGTAGTCTAGCTTTTTCCAAGGAACAACGAAATTATTGCACAACTCGCAAAGAACTTCTGGCCGTGGTAACATTCAACCGCCGATATGGACACTATCTTCTTGGACGGCGTTTCACAATACGGGGATATGGAGAAAACTGTCTTGGAAAACGGCAGTATATTTAGTGCGGTTCAAGAATATATTAGGGAAACAATGAGATTCGAGTGAATGATTATTTTCCAGTGGAAATGAATCCTGACAAGACTTTTGTTGTGTTGGGTGAGAGAGATGTTCGTGGGCCTATCATATAAATGAAAGCAGATTGCCTCCACACCAGATATATAGGTAAAAGATATAAATGAAATGACGCGATAAAATGTGGTACCTTTCTCTTTCTCTGCAATTGATTGGATCAGTTTCTGTTTTATGTACAGTTGCACTTGCACCATTGCATTGTATGTTTCAGTAGGGTACTGCGTTAATATAGGCATTGCCTGCTCGCCAAACTCCATTTCATTGAGGAAATAAAAATATTGTTTTAAAAAAACAAAAAAAACGACTACATTATGCTTTAGGTTGGCTGTGCTCCAATACACACATTGCCTTTCAATGAGACATTCTTGAAAAGGCAATTTTTTATATTTTTATTTGTTGTAAAATCTTATTGTAATTTATCTTTCGTTTAGCATTGGAAACATACATTTCCCGTTGTTTCCTATTACTATTATTAGTGTCGTTCATCTATAATTGCACCTCCAGATCACCTTGAAACGCCGACAGTGGCTTTCAGTACTCTACCAGTTAATAAGTATATTGTGCTTTAGATTGTCTGTGTTCCAATGCACAAATTGCCTTTCGAAGACTGATGATGGGTGCCTCCTGGTTGCCTTGCAACAGCCAGGACACACCAGGACATCATCCTAGAAAGGCAAGTTTTTTTGTGTGTTGGAATTGTACTGTTAAGTATTTTTCATTTGGGCCTTGAAACATTCATTTTGCATTTTTTTCCAATTAGTGCTGACTGCTGTCATTAATTTTTAATTGCGCCTGCACTTCTTTCTGAAGCCCTGATGGTGGCTCCCATCACTCTTTCAGTTAATGATTACATTGTGCTTTAGGTTCGTTGTGCCTTTATACATACATTGCCTTTCAGAGAATGCTGCCGGGCACACACACGAACATTGTCCTCAGAAAAGCAAGTTTTATTTCTGTTGGAATCATATTGTGAATTACTTTTCGTTTAACTTTGGAAACATTCATTTCTTGCTTCCTCCGATTAGTGCTGCTTGGTGTCATTAATATGTAATTGCGATTACAGTGCAGTTTGAAGCCCTGTTAGTGGCTTCCTCCACTCTGCCAGTTAATGATCACATTGTGCCTTTAATTTGCTGTGCCTCGATACATATATTGTCTTTCGGATAATGATGTTGGGTGCATCACACCAGCCAGGACACAAGCGAACATCATCCTTACAAAAGCAAGTTTTTATTTGTATTGGAACCGTGATGTAAATTACTTTTCGATTACCTTTTAAAACATTCATTTCTCATGCTTCCCTATTTATGATGATTAGTGTCATTAATTTGTAATACCGCCTAGAATTCACTTTGAATCCCTGATCGTTGTTTTTTTTTGTTTGCTTTTTTTAAAACAATATTTTTATTCATGATGGGGTTTAGCGAACAGGCAATGCCAATATTAACGCCATACCCTACAGAAACATACAATACAGTGGTGCAAGTGTAACTGTACATAAAACAGAAACTGATCCAATCAATTGGAGGGAACGAGAAAGTACCACACTATATCCCATCATCTCCTTTTTATCTTTTACCTATCTATCGGGTGTGGATATCTGCTTTCATTTATATGATAGGCCCACAAAAATCCTCTCACCCAACACAGCAAAAGTCTTGTCAGGATTTATTTCCACGGGATAATAATTATTCACTCGAATCTCACTGTTTCCCTAATATATTCTTGAACCGCACTAAATATACTGCCGTTTTCCAAGGCAGTTTTCTCTGTATCCCCATATAACGTATGAGTGATATTAGTGGTATGGCCCAATTTTGTTATAAGCGAATTTCGTTGTTCTGCATATAGACGACACATTAATAAATTGTGTTCAGTGTCTTCATATAAATGACCACAGCCACAAGAAGCATTATCACTTATAAATCTATCAAATTTATGTCCGTTTAAATCACTACAATTTAAATGCAGCTTCGTGTGAAAGAATTGTTCCCTTCTGCTACCCACATAATAAAACCCAGGGACGACATTGTCGTTAATTGCAAGTTTCTTCTTAAATTGATCTACCAAGTACAGTTCTGCAGATCTGCGCTTAAGCCGTTCCACCGTTTTACCGCTAAATATCAGAAAGGAGTTCTAAAACCTGTTGGTGTTGCATTTAATTTACCTTAACAAGTTCGAAGATCTTAGCGGGTAATAAGTCAATTCTGATACAGGTTGCGTAATGAGCAGCGTAATGTAGTTTGGCATGTTTGTGAACATAATCTTATACAGAGTGCCTCAACAAACATTCACTCAAACCAACATAATATGTACAGGTACTGAAATACTAGGGGAAACTTCTATTGCCCTAATATAAATGGTCATGGTTGCAATATCTGTTTGAATATTTGTTCATTCACAGTTCATTGGACAGTGCCCAGGAACACTCTCCAATAAACTCTAAGAAAACAGTTCTACCTCATCAAATGTTCACTCTGCCAAATCCTATATTTATGACAGCATAGAAGAGAGTTACATATGAACCCATACAATTCTAGGGGAAGGTAAGTATTCAAATAAATTATCATTAACTATTTGCTAGCTAGACGCTGCAAATGCTTTTATAACACCACAATGTGTGCACTGTTATCACTACATATAACTATCGGCTGGAATATCTGTTGAGTCCACCAGAGAGGGTCCATGATACACTCTCCAATAAACTATTAGGAAACAGTTCTATATCAACAAACTTTCAATCAACCAACATAATATGCTATTGCTTTATGATGGCATAGAAGAGTACCATATCTACCTCATAAAGTTTTCAGAGAAGGTAAGTATATTATCATTAACTATCTACTCTGAGCTGCCCAACATCAGTGATGGCTAAAAAAATAGTGATGTCCTGCAATTTTTCTTAAAATTAATAATAGTGATAGAATTTTCACTCTTTGTTTCATTTACAAATAACAGTGATGGTCAATTTCTTTCTTCAAAAGTAATAATAGTGACATCACTATTATTCGACAGGTGACCACCTAGATACTGGAAAAAACTTTAACAACACCACACTGTTTGCATAGATACTGAAATATTGGAGGAGACTTCAACATGTATTGTACTTCTATTAATGGCCATGGTTTCAATATCTGCTTGAATATTTGTTCCCTCACAGTCTACTGGAGAGTGCCCATGAACACTACACAATAAACTGTAAGAAAACTGTCCTATCTCAACAGACCTTCACTCAACCAGCATAATATGTATAGGTATTGAAATACAAGGGGAAACATCTATTACATTAATCCTAATGGTCATTGCAGCAATATCTCTGAGTATTTGATCATTTACAGTTCACGGGAGAGTGCCCAGGAACATCTCCAATAAACTCTAAGAAAACAGTTCTACCTCAACAAACCTTCCCTCAACCAACATAATATGCTATTTTCTTATTATGCATATAGTTTGTAGAATACACTCCTGCTAATTGAATAAAAAACCGTATAATCTGTCAAGACATTTACCTCGACGGTCATAGAATTCTACTTGTTTTTTACCCATTTGGTCTCAGTACATCCAAATACTAGCATTTAATCTATCATACCCTGTCCGACAGAGCTCAATGAGCTCCACCAAACAAGATATATCAGAACAAATGCGCAGTTTATCTCCAGAATACAAGAAAGCAATCATATCCCTGTTAATTGAATACTCCTTTTAACTGAATGATTTTCACCGGCAAAGCAGGTATTCAATCAACAGGGTTCACCTGTATATTTACATACATATATGCGCATACATTCAGTCACATACATTCTAGCTATTTGCCTTACTTCAGTATAATACCTTGGTGTATATTTTCATTTCTACATGTACATACCAGCATATACTGAGATGATGTACCCTCGAGTGTATCTTGAAGCTTTAATGGCAATCATAAGTTTACAAAAAGCTTATATATATAAAGTGGATCCCACCTAATTGTTTATCTCTTAATTGAACATGACTGTTAATTGAATATAACTTCCAAACACCAAACCATTTACCATATCGTCAGTATAAATTTGACCCATCTATTGCATATGTAGAATAAACTCATGATCGTTGTTCCCATCACTCTGCTAGTTAATGGTTACATTATTCTTTAGGTTGGCTGTGCTCCAGTACACACACTGTCTTTCAAAGGACGATGTTGGGTTCCTCTGGCTGCTGTGCGATATCCAGGACATACCCGAGCACCGTCCTTATAAAAGCAAGTTTTTATTTGTGTTGGAATTTCAATGGAAATCATTTTTCGTCTAGCTTTTGAAACATTCATTTCTCATTTTTCTTATTAGTGCTGAGTATTGTCATTAATCTGTAATTGCGCCTACATTTTAATATGAAGCCCTGATAGTGGCTTCCATCACTTTGCCAGTTAATGATTACATTATGCTCTGGATTTGGCTGTGCTTCGTTATATACATTGCCTTTCGGGGAATGACGTTTGGGGCGCCTCCTGACGGCTGTACGGCAACCAAGACACACCAAACAAAATCCTTAGAAGTTTTTTATTTGTGTTGGAATCGTAATGTTAATCATTTTTCGCCTAGCTTTTGAAACATTTATTTCTCATTTTTTTGTCTATTAGTGCTGATTTGTGTCATTAATTTGTAATTGCGCCTAGAGTTTACTTTGACGCCCTGATAGTGGATTTCAACACTCTACCGGTTAATGATTACATTGTGATTTAGGTTAGCTGTGGTTCGATACCCAAATTGCCTTTCAATGGATGATGCTGGGTGCCTCCTGACGGCTGTGCAGTAGCCAGGGCACACCCGAACATCATCCTTATAAAAGCAAGTTTCATTTGTGAGGAATCGTAATGTAAATTATTCTTGTTTACCTTTTGAAGCATTCAATTCTTGCGTTTATCTATTAGTGCTGGTCAATGTCATTAATTTATAATTGCGCCTACAGTTCACAGTATAAAGAAGGTTTGCATAAAATAGCAGAACTTCTAAATCCATTCTGGAAAAATGTTCTAACTGCTTGATCACTCCTACATGTAGACAGCGGTAACACGTTGACTCCAGGGGAGACACTATATTTATATTTTGTACCTTTTGCATAACCTATAATATTTGAATGGACATAAGTATTACTTTTGTGATAGCTGCAGATGCTTATAATACAAAAATCTACTAGCCGCTGGCGACGGACTAGACTTCTGCAGGCTCCAATCATTTCAGGATCTATTTCATAAGGAAAGAAATTCAACTACAACGTCAGTAATTTCATACATTTTATTGACTTTCCATTTTCGGACCTACAAAATATATATTCAGAATTTTATAACAGTTTATTTGTACAGAAAGTACTTTTTTATGCGTATAACAATATACATCTATGAACAGTAACTTGCAACAAGAGTATCTTTTTATCTAGCACTGGATATGCGTAACAAAATAACAATAACAATATATTTATACAACGTTAACAAAAATTATAACAAAAACATCTAACTTTTTCCTCTTTTATCCCAATAAGTATTATTTTATGCGCAAATAAAAACAGGAACCTACAAAAGAGCAGACGACACAATGAACTAGCCAGCAATATTTGGTAAGGAATACCGACAATATGCCAATACTTCTGCCCTATATTAGTGTTGGTATGTAGAATTTATCATTTTCAACTGGGAAATCAAAGAAATAATATAAGCAACAATTGATGATCAGATCAGAAGGTTAACAGTGACAATATAAGCCTTCGGTCCGTAAGGTCATAACAATACATATCTAGATTATCATCGATTTATACATTAAATTAGGGTGAGAGAAATTTTATTTGTCATAATTTATTTTTTGTGAATGAAACGCTGATCAAAAAGACCTCATTTTATGCACATATGTACACTGCAAAAAATATAGGTTCTCTTTAGAATCAAAACTGGTCCTAATCTTGTCCCTGAGATGGAACCAGTTCTGTTTAAACAGTATTTATTTCAAATCAAATAAATTTATAAAGATTAACATCAAATATTAACAGAATTAAACATAAATTGAGGGGGTTTCATCCGTAAGTTTAGAGCTCATACGAGGTTGTCTCAAATCATTATTAAGCAAAGGACATATGAAATATGAACAGTTGGCATATCGAACCCGTTTTGGTTCTATACAGAACCAAAACTGGTTCGATATGCCAACTGTTCATATCTCCTTGTTTCAAAATGTTTGGCGACTGCGTTGAATAAGCTCCAAGTTTACTGCTGAATCTACTTCAATTCATGTAATAGTCTGTTAAAATTTAACGCTAATCTTGGTAAAGAGAACCTATATTGTTTGCAGTGTAGAGAGCTAAGTCATTCTTGATCTGCCCGTAGACACTCTCCCATAAATTGTAACAAGTCTAATTCACACACAGTAAATAACTTCACGTCAAAGATAATATAAAGAACTTCTACAGAATGTGCCTGTATGCAACCAGTTAAATAAACTTCGTATGTTAATGTTACAATACCATTAATAAATAGTGAAGTTATATTATTGTCCGTATTGCTGTCGTACTATAGTTAAAACTCAGGTGATGCCCCGCCTATACGCAAAACCGATTCAACTACTGGGGTTGTTGGATGGATGATGTAATAAAACATCCGGGGTGGTGGATCTAAATATTGGGCTGATGATATTTATTATTTATTTATTTATTGGTGTTTAAGGTCACATATTTCTGCACAATGGCTAATCATGACCGTGACAGTTTTACGGGTGGAGGAAGCCGGAGTACCCGTAGAGAACCACCGAGCAACGGCGAGCAACTGTCAGCTCCCCAACATACTAACTCCACACAAGCAGGGTGAGCATTGGTTAAAGACAGGTGCACCATCGACGTGCGGTACGCCTTAGTACACAGCGTCACCGTGCTCCCACGTGGGCAAAGGGGGTGAAGTGCCTTGCCCAAGGACACAACGCGATTGCCGCAGGTGGGATTCGAACCGAGGACCTCTCGGCTTGCAGCCTACTCCTCTACCTACTGAGCCACCGCGCCCCCATTGGGCTGACGATAATCACGATATTTATGTTTCATGAATAAAAGATAGTTTCACTGATTTGCTGTCGAAAGGTGTCGTGTTGGTCACTAACATCGAAATCTAAGGGCGGATAAGTATTTACTCTATCAAAAAGCAATACTAAAACTAAAACTATTAAAATTATTACACTGGAAATGTAGGATGGCGATATTTAAGTCCCTCAGATTTATATTCTTACTTATATTGAAAAACAGCCAACATATTCTAGATGACCGAACCATCATTTCTTTATGCATTGAATAAATAGAGAGTAATCGCTTGACTGGACTGGCTACGTGAAATAATTCTCGAGAGGTGGGGGACGTTGTATAAACGCGAATGTCCACGAGTGTTTTACAATATAGTCCCTCGCCTCGAATGAATTATTTCACGTAACCAGTCCAGTCAAGAGATTACTGTGTTTATTACTTGTCATTATTAGCGATAATTATATTATTTAACCCTTTACCTAATGTACCGCCCAGCGGTATTCTCAAAAATCGCTAATTAATTTTCATTATTTTTTCTTTTTTGTCTCTAAAACATAGGTTATGGCCCTCATTGGAACGGGCTCGTCGAGCCCGTTCCAATGAGGGGTCATAACCTATGTTGTTGAGACAGAAAAATGAAAATAATAGCTATTCAAGAATTTGTCGTCTGCTTTTCATATTAGGTAAAGGGTTAAAAAACAATGAAGTCCTCATTACATCCACGGCAAAGCGATTTCGTTTGCGCGCACGGATACATGACACAATTGTTGATTACATAATTCACTTGTGAAGTTATCGTTTATAATCAAACCCGGAAATCCCAGTAAATCACACTTTGGAAAGTAATAATGTAAATAATAAACATGTCATCGTGTGGATAAACTGGGTTCAGTACAGTTATATGGAGAACGAAATCATCAAAAATGTGTCACTGTGAGGTACACGAAACGTGGAATAAACGAAACATTTTCACTAAAAAGTAAGCATGGTTAATAAATCAATTAGTGTCCAGCTGAATGAGTTTCTTCTCTGAGGAGAAATTAAAAATATCAGAGGTCCATTAACTTAAACATTGTCTGTGTTTTTCGCTCCTTAGCGGATTATAAATTACTGCCTGACGACAAGTGCAATATCGATAGCCTGGTGTTAATATAAAAGAACATTGAATGAGAACCTACGAGAAGTTAATTTAGATGCATACAAATAAAATTATTAGATAATATGAAAATTTACAACATTAATTCACATCTTACAACTTTGTTAGCACTAGAAGAATAAGCCCGTCTGTTTCCCGATTTGGCTCTAAAAGCGCAAGGATCGTTTTCGTTGACTTGTTTTTCTTGACTTCGTTTTGGATCGAAAATCTTTCAATTCTGTTTCGTGGTCTTTGTGAAGCATTGGCTTGTAACATTTTGGGAAACACTGATTCTGTAAACAGACAATAAATTATGTTATACACAGCAGAGAAAAATGATTGTTGGTGAAATATTGAAGACAACTTCAAGTTCACACGCAATGCTTCTTCTGAAGAATCACATATATTCTATTGGTAAATAATACTTTCTGGCAAATTTCACAGAATTTGACTTTTTCAATAATATAAGTCAATGTTAAATTTAACATCCTTATTATTCTTCATGTTTGGTCTAATTTTATATAGATCCGACACGAAATCCTTATCGTCAAGTCAAAAATAAACATCTAACAAACAGAATAATATACGCATTGAATAAAGAATTGTGTAAAGGAAGAGTTATTTATGGTGTATTCTCTGGGGACGTGACAATCGTTACTTATTCCCAGTTTCTTATTCGACTTTGGTTATCAACCGATAAAATCGGCGGATGACGAATGTCGAATAGGGAACTAGAATAAGTAACGGTTGTCACGTCAGTGGATTCTTTTGCAATAAACGGAGACGAAAAATCGAAACTTGTGTTCCGGATTCGCACGTGCGATGACGCGATACGTTTTTTAAATAGGTGCCACAGATTTAAGAAGGTAAATGAGCAGGGTAAGTCAATCATATTCCATAATTCAAAGACAAGGAAAGACATAAATTCAGTTTCCCTGTTAATAATATTGTTGATTGTTGAGTTTAAGAATATTACCAGACAGCAGATTCTACTCACCGATTTATTTGTGAAAAATTCTTTGTAACCACCTTCAAGTATATAAATTTCTGGATAGCACAAATTTGGATAGTTTTCTGAGTTCATTTGTCGATCTTTCGCTCTCAGATGACGTAGCCTAAAATATAAGATGAAATGAATATTATTTTGACCAACTTGATCTTGTTATTATTCAGACAGGAACATTAAACCTATCAAATACCATTTACGATCACATCATACAAGAACTGAACGATTTACTACCCCATTCCACACTGTACTGAATTCCAGTAGGGAAAATTTACGTTATCTGTCCTATTTAGGGTGGGTTATATTGTATTAATCTTTTACCTACAAGAAAAACGCCATTATTTTTTTAATATTTTCACTTTTTGCTTCCAAAACATAGGTTATGACCCCTCATTGGAACGAGCTCGTCGAGCTCGTTCCAATGAGGGG
Source organism: Pictodentalium vernedei (assembly GCA_031216915.1). NCBI lineage: Eukaryota > Metazoa > Mollusca > Scaphopoda > Dentaliida > Dentaliidae > Pictodentalium > Pictodentalium vernedei. The sequence goes on from CM062294.1 coordinate 437,021,006, forward strand.
TCATAACCTATGTTTTGGAAGCAAAAAATGAATTTTTTTAGTTATACGAGGATGTTTTTTCCAAGTGCCGTCTGCAACTCAAGTTAGGTGATGGGTTAAAAAGTCATACTAAGTGGCTAATTTGTGCGTGTGTGTGTCATATGATAAATAGAATATGAGATGAGTGTTTTTCTCATATAATATTTATGAAACTCGTCCGAGTTTTCGTTTGGGCTCGCCAGAGGCTCGCCAAAGCGGAAAATTCTTAGACTCGTTTCATCAATATTATATGAGAAAAACACTCATTCCATATCCTCTATTTATTATGCTATTACATCATTTACACGTGAAGTTAGTTTGCGTTATATTCTGGAGCGCAGGTAACATTCTATCTATGAGCTTCATATTATCTGTGAAGTTTCTTCGTATAATTTATTTTTACTTATTTGAATTCGACTATAACAGTTATCCGTCTTAAACGTCCACAAGTGTTGTTTTAACTATCAACATGCATCACTGACTCCTACTTAGAAAACAATAGACAAATCGAGAACCCCGCTATTTTACCAGAATGACAATACTTAATCCTAATGAGCAAAACATTTTTGTGAATTTGAATAAGTAGCTTATGAACTTACATTTTCGGACCTCTCTGATGAAAATTCACAATGGAATACCAGAACGGTTTTCTTGTTGTCTGCAGAATTGTTCAGAAGTGCCTTAACCATATCCTTTGTGTAAAGATTAACAGCACCCTGAAAGTAATTAAAATATGTATCAATATAGTGATCAAGTTGATAAAATAAGTTTAAAATAGTAACTAGTTTTTGAATATCAGCACAAACTACAATACTCAGAAGCCTCTCCCAACACCCACATTATTGTTGTCTAGTCATGAATACAGAACACTTGCACCTTTCGCAAGACCAATGCACACGTGTTCCAGAATTGAAAGAAATGAATATTATGAGACCCCATATATATTAATAGCCATGTATATGTCTCGCAACTTCCCATATATATGTATGCACTTTTCAGATAGATATTGTGGAGGGGCCGAACGACGTTATCGTTCGAGTTCAGAAAAAAACACGAGGAAACCTTATGTTTCATTTCATTTTAGTTTATTCTTGGTACATTTTTTGAAGATGTCGTAATTATAGCTATGAATCTTACCTTAATGTGTCCAGCTTCATATTCGTATGGGTATCGGCAGTGGATAATATTGTAGTTTTCTATAATATCCCCATACTTATTATCCATGAGGTCAGACAGCTGAAAAAAAAACAAGAAATTGTGTGTAGGGAAACATTGCCTTTCTAATCTCATTTTCGTGTACCAATTTGTAACTTGAATGCGGAGCTATAATATGCTTCAGTTTCCATCTTATCTGTTTGATTTTTCCAATGAAAATAATATATTCTCTCCGAATTAGAAATAGCTTTGTTCTTAAAAAAAAACTCCGATAAACAGCACAAAACCTCCGACCCAGAAGGAAACATATCACCAATTTTAAATTGTTAAATTACAGTTACATACAGTGTATTTTTTAACAGTTGTATCCCCATAAAATAAACAATTGCATAAATACACTTACCGTTTGATGAGTAATGGATTTTAAATCTTTATGTTTTCCACTGGTGGTGGGCAAGGAATGAACCTAAAAAATAAATATTAATTGTTATAACCTCAGTTTTTAACCTAATCAACACACCATCACATTAGTGCCCAACGAATCCCATATTTTCGATTCGAATCCGGAATCTCGAATTGAATCGAGTGATTGTTTGAACATCAAATCGAATACAGGCGTCCTGAAGTCCCGATAGATAACACATTCCAACTACATCACCAAGGCATGCCTTCGTCGAAGGAATGCCTTGATGATGTAGCTGGAATATTACCCAGTAAGGATTTTTGTTCAAAAACAGTAACGGGTGTGAGAATTCTGTACTGGGCACTACTGCACGGGGATAGCAACTAGCAATCGGGAGCTCATTGTCGATATTGTTTGGGAACTTTAAATCTGCTTTCAACAGTGATAGTGACCAGTGACACTGAAACTGGCATGGATGGCGGCATGGGAACAGGTGCTTTTTTATGTTAGTATAGCGGAAATTAACCCTTTGATACTTTTGTATGTCTTATGACGTACGAAATCAAACAGCGCGTTGATACTTTGTGGTCATTTCTTTGGTTATTATTTGTTTCGATTTTTTTAAAGTTTTGACCTCAATTCCTATTTTATCCCAGATAGTGCCCAGTGACAACCCTTGAGACAAATGTTATCACAGCTTCGAATACTCATATAATCCTGCTGTCAAAACTTCTTAGCTGGTGGAGTGCTAGCAGCCACAATAATAATAACAATTTGGCCAGCCGCTGATTTGTCGCGGTTCTCGGACGAGAAGGCCTTGGTTACCCCTGTACTCCCAACTGCCTCCCTATTCCCACGCTTCTCCTCTCCTCCCAAACACTCGGGGACGAACTGCTTGATGACATCCCTTGCCCCATTCTTCCCAATCTCTCCGATTAGCATATTAACCCTCTCCTTTGGGTCTCCCCCTAACCACATGTCCTTCATTCTCCCATCCCACTTCCCCATTATACTCCCAGTGAATCTCATTCTTTTAGACTGATACTTTGGGCATTCACTGCTTTCAAAAAATGAGGATACCAGAGCAAAAGCCAACACTTTCCTTGCTTATATTTCATATTCAGTCAAACACAAATAATATTTTGTTTATATAAATTTGTTTTATTACAATTTATTGGAGAGTGCATGTGGGCACTCTCCAATAATTTGTAATAAATCAAGTTTTGAATAACAAATTCAGACCACCAAAAATAATCTATCCCTCAGCCAGATAATCAGTAATGTGAAAAATATCTTGTTATTTGTACTTTCCGACGTTTGACGTCGCATTTTGAAACACGTTGAAGAAAATGAATTCCCAGTGATGTTTGAATAATTAAAGTTTTAATTAGGATAATTAAAGTCTCAAAAGGTTAAACTCAGTCTTTATTTTCAACATTATTTATGTACAATTTCCATCTCAGCTATATGTTTCGCGAGACGACGGAGATGACTAACACAAAACGACATTCCAGTAAAAAGGTTCGAAGGAAAACGAGTCGAACAGCCGATTTCGAATCGAACCTAATACTAACTTAACATACGGCATTGAATCGAATCTCAGCAGGGACCAATATCACATTTCCGTCCACAGTCCAAAAGAAAGTGAAAACATATGGTATTTGCATTTGCCTATGTTGACGGAAACTACCTTAACCCTCTGTACACCGATATCAATATACCAAAAATTCAAGAAACAATATTCTTCTTAATGCAATGTAATGCAATGTTTAATGCAATGCTACTAGCAATTTTTTCCACTTCATCTTGATTGACTGAGTAATCGCTTATATGATTACCATATAAAATTGACATTTTTCCACATACTTCATGATTTCAAATTCATTTCTTATCAACATTTTATTGTGAGTTTATCAAGAATTCAAATGTTTGGGTGGTTAACGATTATCGTAAAGCCCATTTCACTTTTTCACCCCCCCCCCCCCCCCCATCCGCCTTATTCTGAAAATAATTTTAAAAAATCTCACCGCTGATCCATCTCCACACAGAGCTTCATTTTCTGTCATTTTCTCAACAACATTCACGATACTGGTTTTGTCACTGTTTTTATCAACATTATATCTCCGTTTTGAAGATTGGACTGGAGTTATTTCTGTAGAAAGTCGCCGACGTTTAGTTGCTTTTCTTGAGGTTGAGTAAGGCTCCATCCTATTCTCAGTCAGCTGTGAGAAAAACGAAACATCTGTTAAATACACATGAATTAATTTTTTCGTTGCAAGATGTATCGACACAATACCATGACAGACGAGATGGTCTTTATTACCACTGGGCCTTGCTATGCACCACACCCCCACCCACACACACACACTCACTGCTCCCCCCCCCCCCCCACCCAGTACTCGGAAACGTATTATGCTATCGATCATTGATTAGTGAATATTGAGACAATTCTTTATAGCTTTATTGCTAAATAAATCGTTTGAAGCTAACTGGTCGAAAGCTGGAAACCCATATTTGTGTAATGCGGTACAGGCACATCCGTAGATGTGTTTAATATTGTTGTGGATTTCCTTTGCTTCAATTATATCTTCTATCTAGGCAAGACATGTTTACAAATGTTCGTTAAATATAATTTAACACTCTCCCAATAAGGTTTTTTATGATGTTAAGCATTGCGTAAGGTGGATAATTTGTTAATGGCTTGAAGGATCATGTGATCAGACGCATTTCAAAATGTAGTGATATTCAACAGGACGGTATATCGATAAACCGATATATACCGGTATTCAAACCAGTATCGATTGAATACCGGTGTAATTACAAAAATAATATCGGTTTATCGTCATTATTTATTTACCCACAATTTAATTTTCAAGACGTCTCAAGTTTTAACTGTAGCCCCGAATGAAAGCGTAATATACAAATTCAGCAGTTGAAAAAATAATTTTCAAAAATTTCATCAAAATTATATCATGTGACCCCCTCATTGGAACGAGCTCGCTGAGCTCATTCCAATGATGGCTCACATGATATAGTTTAGTAGAATTTTTTGGAAAAATCTGATAAACTATTATTTAAAATAATAAATTTTGATATGTCGTCTACGTTGGGTGTAGGAATTCGAACCGCATCATCAAGGCATGCTGATTCTTTCGGACTGTGCAATACTATAAAACTTTTACAATTGTGTTTTCTAGAACTGTATTTTCTAGTTATGACTATAAATGGGTTGAAATGAACCATTAGCATTTTCAAAGATGTGGCAATTTGCCAGTTGGCAAATTGCCATATGTTTTACATCGCAAATAATTAATTTTAGTCTGTTATATTAATAGGTAGAAAATACAATTATAGAAAATACAATTGTAAAAGTTTTATGGTATTGGTTCCTGGTGAGTATAAAATACATATACTTACAAATTTGTGTGTCGAATCTGGAGTCTCATCATTATAAATGCTGAACTTTCCTCTCAAAGATGTAATATTTTTCTCTGTGTTGAATAAGTTACGGAAAACTAAATTGCGGGTCTGAATCGGCCTTTCATCAAAACACAATGTCGTTCTGCAAGAAAAAAGCAATAATATTTTACACCCTTATATAATATGATTTTATCCTGTATCTGACGTAACGGTAAAAACCGACATGCAGAAATCACCTCTCTTCCATTTGTCTCAAACTCATAACTCATAACTGGAATGAGTTTGTTGAAAATATTAAACCGTTGATTGTGCCAGCACTATAGGGTTGCTTTATAATGAAGAATCTACACACTTTGAAAACACAGAAAAACAGAGTTATTCTCTCAATCTCTCTAGTTCGAAAAAATATTGACATTGCACATTCGTAGTTGAATCTAAATTCAGATGACCTGACACTTTAAATACATGTAAAAAAGTGTTTTACGTGATACGAGAATTATTCAATGGTTTCAAATACTGGTATTACACCCCACTCTCCAGACAGTGATTAGTAAAATTAATTAAAACAGACACAGAAAACACTATACCTGGTGCTGTTGGGAAACGCAGGAGAGAACATCATGAAAGACAATGCAGTGAATCACTAAGGTGAAAACGAAAAATGAAAGTCCAGTGTTTCAATCCAATATCAAGTTGGTATCTTTTGATAACCATGACTGAGTGATGTTCGCGATATAACAAAATTATCGATATATCAGTATGACAGTGAAGCTGAAGCTTTATCTGTTTTGACAACAAACGATGTTTTTACAATGTTAAGCAATCATCGATTTTCAACAACGACAGGATCGTTTTTGTAAGGGAATGTGTTATGACTGAAAACACATACAGATTAAATAAAGACGCTGTTAAACATGGTATGGATGAGTTTGAAATGAAACCAACTCACAAATCTACACTGTTTAGTAAGACGCCGTATTTCATTAATAGTGTTGGCATTAATCTATGTCACAGCCAGACCTTAGAAAAGGTGAAGTGCTTGTTTACTGTTGGAGATGAGTTCTGATTACGGCTAAAATTGAACCCGTAAAACAATGCCCGGGGATAAGCTTAAAGTGAACATGGAAACTATAACACAATTCTGGAAAATATAACTAAACATCATTGTCTCCAGTTTCTAATTACTCAGCGCCAGCTGGAGGAGAATCGTTTATATATTCTGAATCCACCCAAAGCATATCTTATAATAAATCGCGAAAGAACCGGGTGGGGGGGGGGGGGGGGGGGGGTGTTAAGAAAAAAATGTTACCGAATGCTGGAAGATTAGGAGGGAGAGCTGGAAGGAACAAATCATAACCCGGCGGGGGAGTGGGTTAATGTAGGCCTCCTCGCGAAAGGACAAATAATTATTATTATATTATTATTAATAACTCTTTCGCCATCCGCTAGTTAGTTTATAGCGAATAAGGGTGGACGGATCCCCAAATCCCAAATTTTGCCCCCTCCCCTCGACCTTTTCTTATCCAAACACCAAAAAACAAAAGTTTTATTCTATTCTCTACTTCTTTCTTCCCAAATTCATTCTGCCTACTAACCCACTCACTCTCATTTGAATCACCCAATAACCACCTATTCCACGTATCCTCGTTTCATTATATAGTCGTGTTATCTGTTAAACAGTCCGCTTAGCGTGTCTGGAAGGCAAACCAAAAACTTCAGGAAGTTTTCGAAACATTTTTGAAGTGCTAAAAAGAGAACACCGAAAAAAGAAGACGAGCTAGCACACCTTGGGCTGTTCAGAATAACTGGAGAATACATGATGGAATACAAATTATTACTTGCTCAGAGAAAGATTCTTATGGTATTGATAAATCGCCACATCTAGACTTGTATTATATAGGAAATGTTGTTTGGATAATACTTAACGAGTTGTGTTCATGGTATAACGCGATTATCGATAAGTCACGAGGGCAGAGTTTTCTTCATATTGTGAATACGATGCTTAAGTACACACGCTGTCACTGGCCACGAATCAGTCTTGTGATTGGCGTGACTGAAATTTCATGTGATAAAATAAACACAAATTCCTAAACCGTATTTTTCAATTATGCTGCTGACGGAGGAGGTGCGGAAGGTGATGACAAAATTAAGGAATGGAAAAGCGGGAGGGGTGGACGAAATTCCTAACGAGTTCGTCAAAAAGCGGGAGAGGAACTCTGGGAAAGCCTAACTGCCCTATTCAATTTAGCCATAGAAAAACAAGAGATCTCAAAAGAGTTGGGAGAAAGCAAAGTGACATTTATTCACAAAAAGGGGGGAAAATACATTTTGGATAAAGATCGAGGGATCTCTGTCAGTAGCAACATTGGAAGAGTTTTCTGTAAAGTCCTGTGTGGGAGATTAGAGGAGGTGATTGAGGAGAAGGGTTTTTTTTTGGGAGAGATTCAGAATGGCTTCAGGAAGGGAAGGAGAGTCACTGACCATCTTTTCACGCTATCCCAAATGATAGAATCCGCGAAAGCAAAAAAATAAGAAGCTGTTTATGGCCTTTTTGGATGTTAAAAAGGCATACGATAGACTATGAAGGGGGTGGGGGGTATGTGGCGAAAGCTGGAGGCTCTGGGCTTGGGAGGCGAGTTTTTTGGAATTCTAAAAAAATTATATTTTTGTGAATAAATGTCACTTTGCTTTCTCTCCACTCATTTTGGACCTCTTCTTTTTCTATGGTTAAATTGAATAGGGGGGTTAGGCTTTCGAAGAGTTCCTCTCCCCCTTTTTTGATAAACTCGTTAGGAATTTCGTCCACCCCTCCCGCTTTTCCATTCCTTAATTTTGAGATCACCTTTCGCACCTCCTCCTTTTTAATTTCGCTGCACATGAAGTTCGATAAATTTTCCTCGACCTGATTCGGACTGAGAGGGAGGTTGGGGAGGGCCGGTGTATCTGGAGTTACCCCGTTGAAGGTTACCTACGCTGGTGAGGTGGAAGGTGGGTGGAAGGTCGTTGTGGACTCAAGGAGGAAACTGGGAAGCAGGAAACGTGGGGGAATAATGCTTGATGTGGGGGGTGTAACTGAGGAGGGGGATTCTAGTAGGAAATTTCGGAAGGTGGCGTCAGGTCAGGGCTGCGTCCAGTCCGGAAGCCAGAGTCGGCGTAAGGCTGCCAAGGTTGCTAGGCGGTGTTTAGAAAACAGGTTTAGTGTTGTAGACTCTGATACCCCTGGGGACGAGAGTGAGGGGGAAAGTGTGGGGGTGAGATGGTTGCTGATGATGATAGGCCAGTCGGGGTAAGGAGGGCGGTCAAGAGAAAGAGGGGGCCAGGAGCTTGCAAAACGAGAGGAGGTGCAGATGATATAGGAACTGGGGCCAGAAGAAGAAAATTAGTTGTAGCGGGGAGCAGCATTGTACGTGGGATTGACAATGTAGTTTGTGGTCCTGATAGTTCCAATCGAACACTATTGTGCTTCCCGGAGGCGAAGGTGGAGTATCTCATGGACCGGGTAGACGGCATTGTGGCAGGGTCAGGACCGGAACCGGTAGTGGTGGTCCATGTGGGGACCAACAATATCAGGGAGAGAAGGTCAGTAAGTTTGGTGGAGTCGTATAGAGGCTTAGTCGGCAAACTGCTAAGTAGGAATGCAAGGGTAGTCGTATCCGGGGTCCTTCCTGTCCTTGGAGGTGGGGACGAACGGAACTCAAGGATTTTGGCGCTAAATGAAGAGTTAGAGGACTACTGTGTTGATCTGGAAATTCCCTTTATCGACCATTGGGACACGTTTTGGGGCAATGGGAGCAAGTACGGGCGTGACGGGCTGCATCTTAGCATGGCGGGGAAACGGGTATTAAGGGATAAAATTCTACGGGTAGCAGAGCCTTTTTTGGAGAGGAGCGGGGTGGGAGGTCAGAGGCAAGTATAACGAGAGTGGACATAGGTGGGGTGAACAAGAGTGAGGGGTACAGAATAAGTTTACCAAGACTAGCACCAGAAAACAATGGGCCCAGTAGGCGGAAGCCAATGAACCTCGGTACCCTGAAAGTGGGTTATAGCAGCATCCAGGGTCTCCACCGGAAAGTAAGTGAAATTGCTACATTAATCGAGGCAGAGGAGTTTGATGTCATGGGCTTAAGCGAGACGTGGGTAAGACACGAGGAACGGGTAGACCAAGTAAGCGGGAGTGTGTGGATAGGTGTAGGGCGAACCGAAGGCCAGAAAAGTGTGGGGGGGGGAGGGGTAGGCATGTACATTAAAGAGGATTTAAAACCGTCGCTGATTACAGATCTGGAAGATATCATCACCTCGGCTGATGTGTCAAAAGAAATTGGATGGGTAAAGATCAGTCTGAGAAACAAAAGTATTGCCCTTGGGATTGTGTACTGTGCGGTGGAGGGAAGTAAACCCGAGTGGAATGACTCGATATACTCAACACTAAGGTCCAATATCACTGAACTAGAAAACAGGGGGCTCGGTATAATTCTGATGGGCGACTTTAATGGACACATAGGTGACAAGGAAGAAGGCATAGAGGGTGGGGACAAGAAAGTCAACAGGAATGGAAGGAAGCTGTTGAACTTCACAAATGAGCTCGGTCTGAAGATTCTGAACAGGGACGCTAGATGTAAGGGGAAATGGACCTGGGAGAGAAACGACAGAAAATCAATAATTGACTACATTCTCACAGATATGAATTTATGGAGGAAGGTGATAAGGGTAGAAGTGGATGATGAGGGCAAAATGGAGTTGGATAGTGATCACAACTTGATTACAGTGACGATGAGGGCCAAAAACCTAGAGAAAAGGAAAGGAAGCTTCAAGGAGATTTGGGAACTCAAAAAGGATGCCGACTGGGCGAAGTTCGAAGAAAAACTGAAACCAAAGCTTGCAGCCGTACACAAGGGGGGTAGTGTCCAGAAGATGGCCGACGCCATAGTTGCGAGTCTAGTGGAGGCAGGGAAGGAAAGTGTAGGGAAGATTAGGGTGCCAACACGGGAACTTGGGTACAGAGTGAACGAAGAACTGAAAATGGCCATAAAGGTTAGAAAAGCTAAATGTGCTGCATACAGGAGAAGTAGAAAACTTAAGGGGGTGGAAAGCAATGAGGCCATGGTAGCAAAGGAAGAATACCAACAGGCACGAAATAAAGTAAATAAGATTAAAGACGTCAACCGGAGAGTGCGAAATAGCAGTCTTATTAGGACGATAAGAACGACAGGGGGTCGAGTTCGAGCGTATTTTGGAAATGGGTGAACAAACGTAACAAAGGGAATAACCAACAGAGCATTAAAGTAGATGGCAGAGTTACAGAAGAGCGAGATCAAATCGTATTAGAACTAGTCAAGCACTGGGAAAAGGTAAACGATAAGCGATGGGGCATGGGGAACCTACCGGAGTGTCCGAACCTGGTCGAGGAAAATCTCTCGGACTTCGTGTGCAGCGAAATTAAAACTGAGGAGGTGCGAAGGGTGATCTCAGAATTGAGGAATGGAAAAGCGGGAGGGGTGGACGAAATTCCTAACGAGTTTATCAAAAAAGGGGGAGAGGAACTCTTGGAAAGCCTGACTGCCCTATTCAATTTAGCCATAGAAAAACAAGAGGTCCCAAAGGAGTGGAGGGAAAGCAAAGTGACATTTATTCACAAAAAAGGAGGAAAATGACGTTTTGGATAACTATCGAGGGATCTCTGTCAGTAGCAACATTGGAAAGGTTTTCTGTAAAGTCCTTTATGGGAGACTAGAGGAGGTAATTGAGGAGAAGGTTTTTTTGGGAGAAGTCCAGAATGGCTTCAGTAAGGGAAGGAGAGTAAACGACCATCTTTTCACGCTATCCCAAATGATAGAATCCGCGAAAGCAAAAAAGGAAAAGATGTTTATGGCCTTTTTGGATGTCAAAAAGGCATACGATAGAGTATGGAGGGAGGGTATGTGGCGCAAGCTGGAGGCTCTGGGCTTAGGAGGCGAGTTTGTTGGAATTATGAAAGCACTATATAAAGATGTACAGATTGAACTTATTCTGGGAAACATTACAACAAAACGTGTGCCTATGGAGATAGGCCTAAAACAGGGGTGTATCCTTTCGCCAATCCTGTTTGCCTTGTACATCAAAGGTTTAGGAGATGAACTCCTGCGTAGCGACGAGGGGGTAGCAGTTGGGGACTTGAATATCCCAGGGCTATTTTTTGCAGACGATATGGTTCTAGTGTCAGAAAGCGAAGAGGGGCTTACGAAAATGCTGGGAATTGTTGGGAAATATGGGAGCAAATGGAGACTCGAACTTAATGAAAGCAAGAGCAAAGTTATACCTGTGGGCCGCAAAGTGGACCCCACTCGAAGGTGGAGAGTGGGTGAGTTCTGCATTCCGGAAGGGAGCAGTAAACTTCTCAGTGTAGGAGAGACAGGTGGTTACGAGTATTTGGGGGTAAATATAAACATTACAGGAAGAGGCATCTACCGAAACCACACAAATAAATTGATTCTGAAGGGGAAGCGAATCCTTAACCAAATGAAACTTATAGGGAGAAACAGTTTCAATAAGGTTTTCGTAGGGAAAACCATTTGGGAAATGGTGGGGCTGCCAAGTATAACAGTTTCGTGTACCAATTTGTAACTTGAATGCGGAGCTATAATATGCTTCAGTTTCCATCTTATCTGTTTGATTTTTCCAATGAAAATAATATATTCTCTCCGAATTAGAAATAGCTTTGTTCTTAAAAAAAAACTCCGATAAACAGCACAAAACCTCCGACCCAGAAGGAAACATATCACCAATTTTAAATTGTTAAATTACAGTTACATACAGTGTATTTTTTAACAGTTGTATCCCCATAAAATAAACAATTGCATAAATACACTTACCGTTTGATGAGTAATGGATTTTAAATCTTTATGTTTTCCACTGGTGGTGGGCAAGGAATGAACCTAAAAAATAAATATTAATTGTTATAACCTCAGTTTTTAACTTAATCGGCACACCATCACGTCAGGGCCCAACGAATCACGTATTTTCGATTCGAGTCGGGAATCTCGAATTGAATCGAGTGTTTGTTTGAACATCAAATCGAATACAGGCGTCCTGAAGTCCCGATAGATAACACATTCCAACTACATCACCAAGGCATGCCTTCGTCGAAGGAATGCCTTGATGATGTAGCTGGAATATTACCCAGTAAGGATTTTTGTTCAAAAACAGCAACGGGTGTGAGAATTCTGTACTGGGCACTACTGCACGGGGATAGCAACTAGCAATCGGGAGCTCATTGTCGATATTGTTTGGGAACTTTAAATCTGCTTTCAACAGTGATAGTGACCAGTGACACTGAAACTGGCATGGATGGCGGCATGGGAACAGGTGCTTTTTTATGTTAGTATAGCGGAAATTAACCCTTTGATACTTTTGTATGTCTTATGACGTACGAAATCAAACAGCGCGTTGATACTTTGTGGTCATTTCTTTGGTTATTATTTGTTTCGATTTTTTTAAAGTTTTGACCTCAATTCCTATTTTATCCCAGATAGTGCCCAGTGACAACCCTTGAGACAAATGTTGTCACAGCTTCGAATACTCATATAATCCTGCTGTCAAAACTTCTTAGCTGGTGGAGTGCTAGCAGCCACAATAATAATAACAATTTGGCCAGCCGCTGATTTGTCGCGGTTCTCGGACGAGAAGGCCTTGGTTACCCCTGTACTCCCAACTGCCTCCCTATTCCCACGCTTCTCCTCTCCTCCCAAACACTCGGGGACGAACTGCTTGATGACATCCCTTGCCCCATTCTTCCCAATCTCTCCGATTAGCATATTAACCCTCTCCTTTGGGTCTCCCCCTAACCACATGTCCTTCATTCTCCCATCCCACTTCCCCATTATACTCCCAGTGAATCTCATTCTTTTAGACTGATACTTTGGGCATTCACTGCTTTCAAAAAATGAGGATACCAGAGCAAAAGCCAACACTTTCCTTGCTTATATTTCATATTCAGTCAAACACAAATAATATTTTGTTTATATAAATTTGTTTTATTACAATTTATTGGAGAGTGCATGTGGGCACTCTCCAATAATTTGTAATACATCAAGTTTTGAATAACAAATTCAGACCACCAAAAATAATCTATCCCTCAGCCAGATAATCAGTAATGTGAAAAATATCTTGTTATTTGTACTTTCCGACGTTTGACGTCGCATTTTGAAACACGTTGAAGAAAATGAATTCCCAGTGATGTTTGAATAATTAAAGTTTTAATTAGGATAATTAAAGTCTCAAAAGGTTAAACTCAGTCTTTATTTTCAACATTATTTATGTACAATTTCCATCTCAGCTATATGTTTCGCGAGACGACGGAGATGACTAACACAAAACGACATTCCAGTAAAAAGGTTCGAAGGAAAACGAGTCGAACAGCCGATTTCGAATCGAACCTAATACTAACTTAACATACGGCATTGAATCGAATCTCAGCAGGGACCAATATCACATTTCCGTCCACAGTCCAAAAGAAAGTGAAAACATATGGTATTTGCATTTGCCTATGTTGACGGAAACTACCTTAACCCTCTGTACACCGATATCAATATACCAAAAATTCAAGAAACAATATTCTTCTTAATGCAATGTTTAATGCAATGCTACTAGCAATTTTTTCCACTTCATCTTGATTGACTGAGTAATCGCTTATATGATTACCATATAAAATTGACATTTTTCCACATACTTCATGATTTCAAATTCATTTCTTGGGTGGTTAACGATTATCGTAAAGCCCATTTCACTTCCCCCCCCCCCCATCCGCCTTATTCTGAAAATAATTTTAAAAAATCTCACCGCTGATCCATCTCCACACAGAGCTTCATTTTCTGTCATTTTCTCAACAACATTCACGATACTGGTTTTGTCACTGTTTTTATCAACATTATATCTCCGTTTTGAAGATTGGACTGGAGTTATTTCTGTAGAAAGTCGCCGACGTTTAGTTGCTTTTCTTGAGGTTGAGTAAGGCTCCATCCTATTCTCAGTCAGCTGTGAGAAAAACGAAACATCTGTTAAATACACATGAATTAATTTTTTCGTTGCAAGATGTATCGACACAATACCATGACAGACGAGATGGTCTTTATTACCACTGGGCCTTGCTATGCACCACACCCCCACCCACACACACACACTCACTGCTCCCCCCCCCCCCCCACCCAGTACTCGGAAACGTATTATGCTATCGATCATTGATTAGTGAATATTGAGACAATTCTTTATAGCTTTATTGCTAAATAAATCGTTTGAAGCTAACTGGTCGAAAGCTGGAAACCCATATTTGTGTAATGCGGTACAGGCACATCCGTAGATGTGTTTAATATTGTTGTGGATTTCCTTTGCTTCAATTATATCTTCTATCTAGGCAAGACATGTTTACAAATGTTCGTTAAATATAATTTAACACTCTCCCAATAAGGTTTTTTATGATGTTAAGCATTGCGTAAGGTGGATAATTTGTTAATGGCTTGAAGGATCATGTGATCAGACGCATTTCAAAATGTAGTGATATTCAACAGGACGGTATATCGATAAACCGATATATACCGGTATTCAAACCAGTATCGATTGAATACCGGTGTAATTACAAAAATAATATCGGTTTATCGTCATTATTTATTTACCCACAATTTAATTTTCAAGACGTCTCAAGTTTTAACTGTAGCCCCGAATGAAAGCGTAATATACAAATTCAGCAGTTGAAAAAATAATTTTCAAAAATTTCATCAAAATTATATCATGTGACCCCCTCATTGGAACGAGCTCGCTGAGCTCATTCCAATGATGGCTCACATGATATAGTTTAGTAGAAATTTTTGGAAAAATCTGATAAACTATTATTTAAAATAATAAATTTTGATATGTCGTCTACGTTGGGTGTAGGAATTCGAACCGCATCATCAAGGCATGCTGATTCTTTCGGACTGTGCAATACTATAAAACTTTTACAATTGTGTTTTCTAGAACTGTATTTTCTAGTTATGACTATAAATGGGTTGAAATGAACCATTAGCATTTTCAAAGATGTGGCAATTTGCCAGTTGGCAAATTGCCATATGTTTTACATCGCAAATAATTAATTTTAGTCTGTTATATTAATAGGTAGAAAATACAATTGTAAAAGTTTTATGGTATTGGTTCCTGGTGAGTATAAAATAAATATACTTACAAATTTGTGAGTCGAATCTGGAGTCTCATCATTATAAATGCTGAACTTTCCTCTCAAAGATGTAATATTTTTCTCTGTGTTGAATAAGTTACGGAAAACTAAATTGCGGGTCTGAATCGGCCTTTCATCAAAACACAATGTCGTTCTGCAAGAAAAAGCAATAATATTTTACACCCTTATATAATATGATTTTATCCTGTATCTGACGTAACGGTAAAAACCGACATGCAGAAATCACCTCTCTTCCATTTGTCTCAAACTCATAACTCATAACTGGAATGAGTTTGTTGAAAATATTAAACCGTTGATTGTGCCAGCACTATAGGGTTGCTTTACAATGAAGAATCTACACACTTTGAAAACACAGAAAAACAGAGTTATTCTCTCAATCTCTCTAGTTCGAAAAAATATTGACATTGCACATTCGTAGTTGAATCTAAATTCAGATGACCTGACACTTTAAATACATGTAAAAAAGTGTTTTACGTGATACGAGAATTATTCAATGGTTTCAAATACTGGTATTACACCCCACTCTCCAGACAGTGATTAGTAAAATTAATTAAAACAGACACAGAAAACACTATACCTGGTGCTGTTGGGAAACGCAGGAGAGAACATAATGAAAGACAATGCAGTGAATCACTAAGGTGAAAACGAAAAATGAAAGTCCAGTGTTTCAATCCAATATCAAGTTGGTATCTTTTGATAACCATGACTGAGTGATGTTCGCGATATAACAAAATTATCGATATATCAGTATGACAGTGAAGCTGAAGCTTTATCTGTTTTGACAACAAACGATGTTTTTACAATGTTAAGCAATCATCGATTTTCAACAACGACAGGATCGTTTTTGTAAGGGAATGTGTTATGACTGAAAACACATACAGATTAAATAAAGACGCTGTTAAACATGGTATGGATGAGTTTGAAATGAAACCAACTCACAAATCTACACTGTTTAGTAAGACGCCGTATTTCATTAATAGTGTTGGCATTAATCTATGTCACAGCCAGACCTTAGAAAAGGTGAAGTGCTTGTTTACTGTTGGAGATGAGTTCTGATTACGGCTAAAATTGAACCCGTAAAACAATGCCCGGGGATAAGCTTAAAGTGAACATGGAAACTATAACACAATTCTGGAAAATATAACTAAACATCATTGTCTCCAGTTTCTAATTACTCAGCGCCAGCTGGAGGAGAATCGTTTATATATTCTGAATCCACCCAAAGCATATCTTATAATAAATCGCGAAAGAACCGGGTGGGGGGGGGGGGGGGGGGTGTTAAGAAAAAAATGTTACCGAATGCTGGAAGATTAGGAGGGAGAGCTGGAAGGAACAAATCATAACCCGGCGGGGGAGTGGGTTAATGTAGGCCTCCTCGCGAAAGGACAAATAATTATTATTATATTATTATTAATAACTCTTTCGCCATCCGCTAGTTAGTTTATAGCGAATAAGGGTGGACGGATCCCCAAATCCCAAATTTTGCCCCCTCCCCTCGACCTTTTCTTATCCAAACACCAAAAAACAAAAGTTTTATTCTATTCTCTACTTCTTTCTTCCCAAATTCATTCTGCCTACTAACCCACTCACTCTCATTTGAATCACCCAATAACCACCTATTCCACGTATCCTCGTTTCATTATATAGTCGTGTTATCTGTTAAACAGTCCGCTTAGCGTGTCTGGAAGGCAAACCAAAAACTTCAGGAAGTTTTCGAAACATTTTTGAAGTGCTAAAAAGAGAACACCGAAAAAAGAAGACGAGCTAGCATACCTTGGGCTGTTCAGAATAACTGGAGAATACATGATGGAATACAAATTATTACTTGCTCAGAGAAAGATTCTTATGGTATTGATAAATCGCCACATCTAGACTTGTATTATATAGGAAATGTTGTTTGGATAATACTTAACGAGTTGTGTTCATGGTATAACGCGATTATCGATAAGTCACGAGGGCAGAGTTTTCTTCATATTGTGAATACGATGCTTAAGTACACACGCTGTCACTGGCCACGAATCAGTCTTGTGATTGGCGTGACTGAAATTTCATGTGATAAAATAAACACAAATTCCTAAACCGTATTTTTCAATTATGCTGCTGACGGAGGAGGTGCGGAAGGTGATGACAAAATTAAGGAATGGAAAAGCGGGAGGGGTGGACGAAATTCCTAACGAGTTCGTCAAAAAGCGGGAGAGGAACTCTGGGAAAGCCTAACTGCCCTATTCAATTTAGCCATAGAAAAACAAGAGATCTCAAAAGAGTTGGGAGAAAGCAAAGTGACATTTATTCACAAAAAGGGGGGAAAATACATTTTGGATAAAGATCGAGGGATCTCTGTCAGTAGCAACATTGGAAGAGTTTTCTGTAAAGTCCTGTGTGGGAGATTAGAGGAGGTGATTGAGGAGAAGGGTTTTTTTTTGGGAGAGATTCAGAATGGCTTCAGGAAGGGAAGGAGAGTCACTGACCATCTTTTCACGCTATCCCAAATGATAGAATCCGCGAAAGCAAAAAAATAAGAAGCTGTTTATGGCCTTTTTGGATGTTAAAAAGGCATACGATAGACTATGAAGGGGGTGGGGGGTATGTGGCGAAAGCTGGAGGCTCTGGGCTTGGGAGGCGAGTTTTTTGGAATTCTAAAAAAATTATATTTTTGTGAATAAATGTCACTTGGCTTTCTCTCCACTCATTTTGGACCTCTTCTTTTTCTATGGTTAAATTGAATAGGGGGGTTAGGCTTTCCAAGAGTTCCTCTCCCCTTTTTTTGATAAACTCGTTAGGAATTTCGTCCACCCCTCCCGCTTTTCCATTCCTTAATTTTGAGATCACCTTTCGCACCTCCTCCTTTTTAATTTCGCTGCACACGAAGTTCGATAAATTTTCCTCGACCTGATTCGGACTGAGAGGGAGGTTGGGGAGGGCCGGTGTATCTGGAGTTACCCCGTTGAAGGTTACCTACGCTGGTGAGGTGGAAGGTGGGTGGAAGGTCGTTGTGGACTCAAGGAGGAAACTGGGAAGCAGGAAACGTGGGGGAATAATGCTTGATGTGGGGGGTGTAACTGAGGAGGGGGATTCTAGTAGGAAATTTCGGAAGGTGGCGTCAGGTCAGGGCTGCGTCCAGTCCGGAAGCCAGAGTCGGCGTAAGGCTGCCAAGGTTGCTAGGCGGTGTTTAGAAAACGGGTTTAGTGTTTTAGACTCTGATACCCCTGGGGACGAGAGTGAGGGGGAAAGTGTGGGGGTGAGATGGATGCTGATGATGATAGGCCAGTCGGGGTAAGGAGGGCGGTCAAGAGAAAGAGGGGGCCAGGAGCTTGCAAAACGAGAGGAGGTGCAGATGATATAGGAACTGGGGCCAGAAGAAGAAAATTAGTTGTAGCGGGGAGCAGCATTGTACGTGGGATTGACAATGTAGTTTGTGGTCCTGATAGTTCCAATCGAACACTATTGTGCTTCCCGGGGGCGAAGGTGGAGTATCTAATGGACCGGGTAGACGGCATTGTGGCAGGGTCAGGACCGGAACCGGTAGTGGTGGTCCATGTGGGGACCAGCAATATCAGGGAGAGAAGGTCAGTAAGTTTGGTGGAGTCGTATAGAGGCTTAGTCGGCAAACTGCTAAGTAGGAATGCAAGGGTAGTCGTATCCGGGGTCCTTCCTGTCCTTGGAGGTGGGGACGAACGGAACTCAAGGATTTTGGCGCTAAATGAAGAGTTAGAGGACTACTGTGTTGATCTGGAAATTCCCTTTATCGACCATTGGGACACGTTTTGGGGCAATGGGAGCAAGTACGGGCGTGACGGGCTGCATCTTAGCATGGCGGGGAAACGGGTATTAAGGGATAAAATTCTACGGGTAGCAGAGCCTTTTTTGGAGAGGAGCGGGGTGGGAGGTCAGAGGCAAGTATAACGAGAGTGGACATAGGTGGGGTGAACAAGAGTGAGGGGGACAGAATAAGTTTACCAAGACTAGCACCAGAAAACAATGGGCCCAGTAGGTGGAAGCCAATGAACCTCGGTACCCTGAAAGTGGGTTATAGCAACATCCAGGATCTCCACCGGAAAGTAAGTGAAATTGCTACATTAATCGAGGCAGAGGAGTTTGATGTCATGGGCTTAAGCGAGACGTGGGTAAGACACGAGGAACGGGTAGACCAAGTAAGCGGGTGTGTGTGGATAGGTGTAGGGCGAACCGAAGGCCAGAAAAGGGGGGGGGGAGGGGTAGGCATGTACATTAAAGAGGATTTAAAACCGTCGCTGATTACAGATCTGGAAGATATCATCACCTCGGCTGATGTGTCAAAAGAAATTGGATGGGTAAAGATCAGTCTGAGAAACAAAAGTATTACCCTTGGGATTGTGTACTGTGCGGTGGAGGGAAGTAAACCCGAGTGGAATGACTCGATATACTCAACACTAAGGTCCAATATCACTGAACTAGAAAACAGGGGGCTCGGTATAATTCTGATGTGCGACTTTAATGGACACACAGGTGACAAGGAAGAAGGCATAGAGGGTGGGGACAAGAAAGTCAACAGGAATGGAAGGAAGCTGTTGAACTTCACAAATGAGCTCGGTCTGAAGATTCTGAACAGGGACGCTAGATGTAAGGGGAAATGGACCTGGGAGAGAAACGACAGAAAATCAATAATTGACTACATTCTCACAGATATGAATTTATGGAGGAAGGTGATAAGGGTAGAAGTGGATGATGAGGGCAAAATGGAGTTGGATAGTGATCACAACTTGATTACAGTGACGATGAGGGCCAAAAACCTAGAGAAAAGGAAAGGAAGCTTCAAGGAGATTTGGGAACTCAAAAAGGATGCCGACTGGGCGAAGTTCGAAGAAAAACTGAAACCAAAGCTTGCAGCCGTACACAAGGGGGGTAGTGTCCAGAAGATGGCCGACGCCATAGTTGCGAGTCTAGTGGAGGCAGGGAAGGAAAGTGTAGGGAAGATTAGGGTGCCAACACAGGAACTTGGGTACAGAGTGAACGAAGAACTGAAAATGGCCATAAAGGTTAGAAAAGCTAAATGTGCTGCATACAGGAGAAGTAGAAAACTTAAGGGGGTGGAAAGCAATGAGGCCATGGTAGCAAAGGAAGAATACCAACAGGCACGAAATAAAGTAAATAAGATTAAAGACGTCAACCGGAGAGTGCGAAATAGCAGTCTTATTAGGACGATAAGAACGACAGGGGGGTCGAGTTCGAGCGTATTTTGGAAATGGGTGAACAAACGTAACAAAGGGAATAACCAACAGAGCATTAAAGTAGATGGCAGAGTTACAGAAGAGCGAGATCAAATCGCATTAGAACTAGTCAAGCACTGGGAAAAGGTAAACGATAAGCGATGGGGCATGGGGAACCTACCGGAGTGTCCGAACCTGGTCGAGGAAAATCTCTCGGACTTCGTGTGCAGCGAAATTAAAACTGAGGAGGTGCGAAGGGTGATCTCAAAATTGAGGAATGGAAAAGCGGGAGGGGTGGACGAAATTCCTAACGAGTTTATCAAAAAAGGGGGAGAGGAACTCTTGGAAAGCCTGACTGCCCTATTCAATTTAGCCATAGAAAAACAAGAGGTCCCAAAGGAGTGGAGGGAAAGCAAAGTGACATTTATTCACAAAAAAGGGGGAAAATGACGTTTTGGATAACTATCGAGGGATCTCTGTCAGTAGCAACATTGGAAAGGTTTTCTGTAAAGTCCTTTATGGGAGACTAGAGGAGGTAATTGAGGAGAAGGTTTTTTTGGGAGAAGTCCAGAATGGCTTCAGTAAGGGAAGGAGAGTAAACGACCATCTTTTCACGCTATCCCAAATGATAGAATCCGCGAAAGCAAAAAAGGAAAAGATGTTTATGGCCTTTTTGGATGTCAAAAAGACATACGATAGAGTATGGAGGGAGGGTATGTGGCGCAAGCTGGAGGCTCTGGGCTTAGGAGGCGAGTTTGTTGGAATTATGAAAGCACTATATAAAGATGTACAGATTGAACTTATTCTGGGAAACATTACAACAAAACGTGTGCCTATGGAGATAGGCCTAAAACAGGGGTGTATCCTTTCGCCAATCCTGTTTGCCTTGTACATCAAAGGTTTAGGAGATGAACTCCTGCGTAGCGACGAGGGGGTAGCAGTTGGGGACTTGAAGATCCCAGGGCTATTTTTTGCAGACGATATGGTTCTAGTGTCAGAAAGCGAAGAGGGGCTAACGAAAATGCTGGGAATTGTTGGGAAATATGGGAGCAAATGGAGACTCGAACTTAATGAAAGCAAGAGCAAAGTTATACCTGTGGGCCGCAAAGTGGACCCCACTCGAAGGTGGAGAGTGGGTGAGTTCTGCATTCCGGAAGGGAGCAGTAAACTTCTCAGTGTAGGAGAGACAGGTGATTACGAGTATTTGGGGGTAAATATAAACATTACAGGAAGAGGCATCTACCGAAACCACACAAATAAATTGATTCTGAAGGGGAAGCGAATCCTTAACCAAATGAAACTTATAGGGAGAAACAGTTTCAATAAGGTTTTCGTGGGGAAAACCATTTGGGAAATGGTGGGGCTGCCAAGTATAACATACGGTACGGAAGTGGTACCTCTAAACCAGGCGGCCGTAAAGAGCTTGGAAATCTTACAGAACGATGCAGGCCGATGGATAACGGGGTCGAGCAATGCCGCAGCGCTAGAAGCAATCAGGGGTGAGCTTGGGTGGATGAGGATCAAGGACAGGATAGACCTGTTGAAACTCGGTTATCTTAATTATTTGGTGAATCTCCCCGACAGCCGATGGTGTAAAGTAATGTTCCTGCGAATTTTCAACTGAAATATCAAAACGGGGTGGATGGTCCAAGTGAGGGAGCTAGTAGAGAACTACTCATTGGAGATCTCGGACCTGGACGTTGGGGCAAACCAGGGTAAAAAAATCGTCAGAGAAAGGGTCATGGAGGATTGTAACCGTAATTGGCGAGAGGGGGTAAAATCAAAGAGGTCTTTGGGTGGCCTGCGTGATAAAGAGAGGCCAGGTTTTGAAGAGTACCTTGATGGCACCTTTGGGGGGTCACTGCTGTTCAAGTTGCGGTCGCGATCCCTGGAGCTGAGGGGAAAAATTGGGAAAGACGGTGAAAGGGAGTGCCAGATGTGTAACTTGGGCATGGTGGAGACCCTGGAACACTTCCTTCTAGAATGCCCAGAGTATCAGTCTAAAAGAATGAGATTCACTGGGAGTATAATGGGGAAGTGGGACGGGAGAATGAAGGACATGTGGTTAGGGGGAGACTCAAAGGAGAGGGTTAATGTGCTAATCGGAGAGATTGGGAAGAATGGGGCAAGGGATGTCATCAAGCAGTTCGTCTCCGAATGTTGGGAGGAGAGGAGAAGCGTGGGAACAGGGAGGCAGTTGGGAGTTCAGGGGTAACCAAGGCCTTCTCGTCCGAGAACCGCGACAAATCAGCGGCTGGCCAAAGTGTTATTATTATATTATTATTACACTCCGGTGGTTTCCCCATACCCCATCGCTTATCATTTATCGATTTGATCTTGATCGTCTGCTTTAATTCTCTGTGGGTTACTTCCTTTGTTACGTTTATTTTCCCATTTCCAAAATACGTTCGAACTCGACCCCCACCCCCTGTCAGTCTTATTGTCCTAATAAGACTGCTATTTCGCACTCTCCTATTATCGTCTTTAATCTTATTTACTTTATTTCGTGCTTGTTGGTATTCTTCCTTTGCTACCGTGGCCTCGTTGCTTTCCGCCCCTTGAGTTTTCTACTTCTCCTGTATGCAGCACATTTAACTTTTCTACCCTTTATGGACCTTTTCAGTTCTTCGTTCACTCTGTATCCAAGTTCCCGTGTTGGCACCCTAATCTTTCCTACACTTCTTTCCACTAGGCTCTCAACTATGGAGTCGGCCATCTTCTGGACACCGGCCCCCTTGTGTACGGTTGCAAGCTTTGGTTTAAATTTTTCTTCGAACTTCGCCCAGTCAGCATCCTTTTTTGAGTTCCCAAATCTCCCTGAAGCTTCCTTTGTTTTTTTACTAGGTTTTTGGCCCTGATCGTCACTATAATCAAGTTGTGATCACTATCCACCTCCCTTTTACCCTCATTATCCACTTCTACCCCTATCACCTCCCTCCATAAATTAATATCTGTGAGAATATATTCGATTATTGATTTTCTGTCGTTCCTCTCCCAGGTCCATCTCCCCTTACACCGGATATGTAACCGAGTCGAGCTCCGGGTTCTGAGAGCAGATCACGGCGAGTCGAAGACGAGTCGTGATCTCCCCTTAGAATCCGGAGCGAGACTCGGATACATATTTTGTACATCCACAGAATGGTAATAATCATTTTATCTTACAATATATTGGGGATAAGTCAAGATAATAATTCAGTCATGAATAAGAAAATAAAGTTATTCGGATCGCAAGGGAATCCCACATTGTCCCTGTGCGCCTTATGCGCGCTGAAACTTTTCATTCATTCAATAGACAAATAAAGTGTTTCAATTCTTTACAAAAAATACAAGCACTGCATATTCTTGGGTGATTTCAATTCCAAACACCAGGTATTCGTTTGTCTGAAAACTTACCCTAATGGTGGCGCGCTTTTCAACAACATCATTGAAGAGATCGAGGTAAAGAACTATCTAGACGTAACATACGAAAGCAAGAACCCACTCTATCAATCGGATATCCCTTACCTGATTAGTATAATTACCGATGCCGATAATACAAAAGTCTACCAGCCCGCTGGTGATGGACTGGGCCTCGACAGGATCCAATCATTTCAGGATCTATTTCACGAGGAAAGAAATCTAACTACAACGTTAGTAATTTCATACATTTTATTGACTTCCCATTTTTCTAACTACACAATATATGTTCAGTATTTCATAACAGTTTCTACATACACTAAGCACCTTTTATGCGTATAACAATATACATCTATGAACAGTAACTTGTAATAATAGTATCCTTTTATCTAGCACTGGATATGCGTAACAAAATAATAACAATAACAATATATTTACACAGCGTTAACAAAAGTTATAACAAAACATGTAACTGCGTCTCTTTTATCCGAATAAGTAGTTTCTTCGCACCAACACATGGAAAGAGACAGGCACAAAATATCAGACGACACAATGAACTAGTCAGCAGTAGTTGGTAAGGAAGACCGACATAATTCCAATACTTCTGCCCTATATTACTGTAGGTATGTTGAATTTACCATTTTGAACTGGGAAATCAAAGAAATAATATGAGCAACAAATGATCATCAGACAAGAAGGTAGAACAGTGTAAATTTAATCCTTCGGTCCTTTTGGCCATAAAATATATATCTAGATAATCATCGGTTTTATATATTAAATTAGGGTGAGAGAAAATTTATTTATCATCATTTAATTCTTAGTGAATGAAACGGTGATCAAGAAAAAGGCCCCCCTTTATGCACATATGTAGAGCGCTAAGTTATGTTTGATCGTCATAATTTGTTCACGTATTTTTTCCGTGTTTACCTTATATGGGAGAGTGACTGTAGGTAATATCATTAATAAAAGATAAAGCAGTATTATTGTCCATATAGCTGCCGTATTATAATGATCAGATGATGTCGCAATGGCACCCAAAACCGAAGTTCAGCTACTGGGGTTGTTGGAGGTGATGTAATAAAACTTCTGGGGTGGGGCCTAAAAGTGGGGCGGATGATAATCTCGACATTTATGTTTTAAGGCCTTATGATAAAAAAGATGGTTTCGTTGCTTTGCTGTAGAAAGGTTTCGTGTTGGTCACTGGCATCGAAAGCCAGGGGCGGATAAGTATTTGCCCTATCAAAACGTAATGATAAAACTATCACTGGGGATGTAGGATGGCGATATTTTAGTCCCTCAACTCTATATATTTACTCATTAACTGGTAGAGTGCTAAATTATTTTTGGTCCTCAAACTTTGTTCACATGTCTTTGCCTTGTTATAATTTAGGGGAGAGTGCCAACAGGCACTCTCCCCTAAATTATAACAAGGCAAAGCCTTACAGACTAAATAATTTCAGTTTTAAAGATAATATGATATATATCCACAGAATATGAAGCCTTTAAGTCTTGGTACCTGCACTTCTGAACAAAGCCCAAATATGGTCTTCCAGCACTCTACCAGTTAAAAACAGCCAACATATTCTAGATGACCGAACCGTCATTTCTTTATGCACTGAATAATGTAATTAATTAGACATGTCATTGTGTGGATAAACTGGATTCAGAAAGTACAGTTCCAGAAGAAATGGACTATAACGGAGAAAGAGATCATCAAACTCTATGGGAAATGTATCACTGTGGGGTACACAAAACGTGGAAAAATGAACCATTCCCACCAAAAACTTAAATAATGTTGGTAGATCAATTAAAATACTGTGGGAGTTTCTTACCTGATGAGAAATTAACATTACGAGCGATGTTTCAACCAATGGACCTCCGGGTCAGGGGTCCCAGCGGTTGTTAAACATTGTCTGTGTCTTGGCTCCTTAACGGATTATAAATTATTGTCTGACGACAAGTGCAATATCGGTAGTCTGGTGTTAATATAGCAGAACATTGAATGAGAACCTACAAGAAGTTCATTTAGATACATACAAATAAAATTATTAGATAATATGAAAAATTGCAACAGTAAATCACTTCTTACAACATTGTTAGCACTAGAAGAAAAAATCCGTCTGTTCGCTGATCTTGGCTCTAAAATCGCAAGCATCGTTTTCGTTGACTTGTGTTTCTTGACTTCGTTTTGGATCGAAAATGTTTCAATTCCTTTTCGTGGCCTTTGTGAAGCATTGGCTTGTAACATTTTGGGAAACACTGATTCTGTAAAGATACAAATTATTGTTATACATAGCACAGAAAAAAGATTGTTGCTGGAATATATTGATGAAACGACACAAAATCATTATAGTCAAGGCGAGAATAAACTTCTAACAAACAGATAAATATACGCATTGAACGAAGTAATGTGTAAAGGAAGTGGTATTTATGATGGATTCTCTGGAGACGCGACAAGCGTTACTTATTCTTTTCGGATTTTCTTGCAATAGAAGGAGACGAAAAATCGAAACTTGTGTTCTGAATTCGCACGTGCGCTATGAGTGCAACAGATTTAAGGGGTTAAATGAGCATGGTAAGCCAATCATACCCCTTAATTCAAAGAAAAGAAAAGAAATAAATTCACTTTCCCTGTTATTTATTGCTGTTTAAGGTCATATACTCGTGCACAATGGCTAAGCATGACCGTGATAGTTTTACGGGTGAAGGAAGCCGGAGAACCCGGAGAGACCCACTGAGCAACGGAGAGCTGCTGCCAGCTCCCCGACATCGTAACTCCGCACTGCAGCACAGGCAGGATTAGATTGGTTGCGTACCATCGACGTTCAGTACGCCTTAGTACACGGCGTCATCGTGCCCTCATGTGGACAATCGGGGTTAATTGCCTTGCCCAAGGACACAACGTGGACACTTTCCCTGTTAATAACATTATTGAGTTTAAGAATATTACATGACAACTTTTAAGAGATTTAACTCACCGATTTATTGGTGAAAAATTCTTTGTAACCACCTTCAAGTATATACATTTCGGGATAGCACAAATATGGATAGTTTTCTGAGTTCATCTGTCGATCTTTCGCTCTCAGATGACGTAGCCTGAAATATAAGATGAAATTAACATTATTTTGACCAACTTGATCTTGTTATCATTCAGACAGAAACATTAAACCTATCAAATACCATTTACGATCACATCATACAAGAATTGAACGATTTACCACTACCGAATTCCAGATGGGTACAAAACCCAATAACAAAATCAAGTCACATATTTTTTTATGTATTTGTAGTCATTGTTTGCCTGAAGGAATAACTACCATTCACCCAATCCACCAAAGACTGGAAATTATAACGACATCATTAGATTGTAGAGACTGTGGAGAACAGATTATCTACCTACTCAATGGAGTAGAATTACCACCTATACATTAACATTCAGCAATAAAAGAAAAAGCAATTGCCATCGTATTTTACGGTTATATCTCGATCTGCCGACTGTCCGATTTTTGAAAATTCTCGATCTGTCCGCAAACTAGTTAAATATTTTCTCGGTTGCCCGCAACCCATAGAAAGTGTAACTGTTTTTTGTTTTAAATAAGTGAACAATGTTCTGCTACCAATAAATACTATTTATTATGCTATTACATCATTTACACGTGAAGTTAGTTTGCGTTATATTTTGGAGCGCAGGTAATATTTTATCTATGAGCTTCATATTATCTGTGAAGTTTCTTCGTATAATTTATTTTTACTTATTTGAACTGGGCTATAACAGTAATCCGTCTTAAACTTCAACAAGTGTTGTTTTAACAATCAACATGCATCACTGACGCTTACTTAGAAAACAATAGACAAATCTAGAACCCCCCTATTTTACCAGGATGACAATACTTAATTCTAATGCGCAAAACACATTTGTAAATTTTAACGAGCAGCTTTTGAACTTACATTTTCGGACCTCTCTCTGATGAAAATTCACAATGGAATACCAGAACGGTTTTCTTGTTGTCTGGAGAATTGTTCAGAAGTGCCTCGACCGTATCCTTTGTGTAAAGATTAACAGCACCCTGAAATTAATTAAAATATGTATCAATTTCGTGATCAAGTTGATAAAATGAGTTTAAAATAGTAACTCGTTTTTGAATAACAGCACAAAATACAATATTCCTTGCCTCGCCCTAGTCTCACATTAGTGTTGTCGTCAGAATCACTAATACAAAACACTTGTACCCTTCGCAAGTCCAATGCACACTTGTTCCGGAATATAAGGAAATGAATATTATGAGACCCCATATACATTTATTGCCATGTATATGTCTCGCAACTTCCCATATATATATGCACTTTTCAGATAGATATTGTTGAGGGGCCGAAATCGTTATCGTTCGAGAGTTCAGAAAAAAAACACGTGGTCACCTTATGTTCATTCCTTTTTGGTTTATTCTTGGTACATTTTTTGAAGATGTCGTAATTATAGCTATGGATCTTACCTTAATGTGTCCAGCTTCATATTCGTATGGGTATCGGCAGTCGATAATAGTGTAGTTTTCTATAATATCCTTATACTTATTATCCATGAGGTCAGACAGCTGAAAAAAAAAACAAGAAAGTGTTATAAAGGTATAGGGAAACATTGCCTTTCTAATCTCATGTTCGTGTATCAATTTGTAATTTGAATGCGGAGCTATAATATGCTTCAGTTTCCATGTTTTCTGCTTGATTTTTTCAATGAAAATAATATATTCTCTCCGAATTAGAAATAGCTTTGTTCTTAAAAAAACCTCGTTAAACAGCACAAAACCTCCGACCCAGAAGGATACATATCACCAATTTTAAATTGTTAAATTACAGTTACATACAGTGTATTTTTTAACAGTTGTATCCGCACAAAATAAACAATTGCGTAAATACACTTACCGTTTGATGAGTAATGGATTTTAAATCTTTATGTTTTCCACTGGTGGTGGGCAAGGAATGAACCTAAAAAATAAATATCAGTTATTATAACCACAGTTTTTAACTTAATCGGCACATCATCACTTAGTGCCCAACGAATCACATATTTTCGAATCGAATCGGGAATCTCGAATTGAATCGAGTGTTTGTTTGAACATGAAATCGAATGCAGCCGTCTTGAAGTCCCGACTGATAACATATTACATACTACATTATCAAGGCATGCCTTCGAGGAAGGCATGCCTTGATGATGTAGTTGGAATATTACCCAGTAAGGATGTTTGTTCAAAAACGGCAACGGGTGTGAGAATTCTGTACTGGGCACCACTGCACGGGAATACCAACTAGCAATCGGGAGCTCATTGTCGATATTGTTTGGCAACTTTAAATCTGATTTCAGCAGTGATTGTGACCAGTGAAACTGAAATTGGTATGGATGGCGGCATGGGTACAGGTGCTTTTTATGTTAGTATAGCGTAAATTAACCCTTTGATACTTTTGTATGTCTTATGACGTACGAAATCAAACAGCGCGTTGATACTTTGTGGTCATTTGTTTTGTTATTATTTTTTTCGATTTTTTTTTAAGTTTTGACCTCAATTCCTATTTTCTCCCAAATAGTGCCCAGTGACAACCGTTGAGACAAATGTTATCACAGCTTAGAATACTCATATAATCCTACTGTCAAGACTTCTTAGCTGGTGGATTGCTAGCAGCTACAATAATAATAACCCTTTGGCCAGCCGCTGATTTGTCCCAACTGCCTCCCTATTCCCACGCTTCTCCTCTCCTCCCAACACTCGGAGACGAACTGCTTGATGACATCCCTTGCCCCATTCTTCCCAATCTCTCCGCTTAGCATATTAACCCCCTCCTTTGGGTCTCCCCCTAACCACATGCCCTTCATTCTTCCATCCCACTTCCCCATTATACTCCCAGTGAATCTCATTCTTTTAGACTGATACTTTGGGCATTCACTGCTTTCAAAAAATGAGGATACCAGAGCAAAAGCCAACACTTTCCTTGCTTATATTTCATATTCAGTCAAACACAAATAACATTTTGTTTATATGAATTTTTTTATTACAATTTATTGGAGAGTGCATGTGGGCACGCTCCAATAATTTGTAATGAAACAAGTTTTGAATAAAAAATTCAGACCACCAAAAATAATCTGTCCCTCAATCAGTAATGTGAAAAATATCTTGTTATTTGTACTTTCCGACATTTGACGTCGCATTTTGAAAAACGTTGAAGAAAATGAATTCTCCAGTGACGTTTGAATAATTAAAGTCTCAGTTAGGAAAATTGAAGTCTCAAAAGATTAAACTCAGTCTTTATTTTCAACATTATTTATGTACAATTTCCATCTCAGCTATATGTTTCGCGAGACGACGGAGATGACTGACACAAAACGACATTCCCGTAAAAAGGTTCGAAGGAAAACGAGTCGAACAGCCGATTTCAAATCGAACCTAATACTAACTTAAGATACGGCATCGAATCGAATCTCAGCAGGGACCAATATCACGTCTCCGTCCACAGTCCAAAAGAAAGTGAAAACATATGGTATTTGCATTTGCCTATGTTGACGGAAACTACCTTAACCCTCTGTATACCGATATCAATATACCAACATTTCAAGAAGCAATATTCTGCTTAATGCAATGTAATGCAATGCTTAATGCAATGCTACTAGCAATATTTACCAATTCATCTTGACTGACGGAGTAATCGCTTATATGATTACAATATAACATTGACATTTTCCACATACTTCGTGATTTCAAATTCATTTCTTATCAACATTTTATTGTGAGTTTATCAAGAATTCAAATGTTTCGGTGGTTAACGATTATCGTAAAAGCCCATTTCAGTTGGTTTGAGATAATCACTTTTTCCCCCTCGCCCCCCCCCCCCTCCCCCCACCCATCCACCTTATTCTGAAAATAATTTTCAAAAATCTCACCGCTGATCCGTCTCCACAAAGAGCTTCATTTTCTGTCATTTTCTCGACAACATTTACGATACTGGTCTTGTCACTGGATATATCAACATTATATCTCCGTTTTGAAGATTGGACTGGAGTTATTTCTGTAGAAAGTCGCCGACGTTTAGTTACTTTTCTTGTGGTTGAGTAAGGTTCCATCCTATTCTCAGTCAGCTGTGAGAAAAACGAAACATCTGTTAAATACACATGAATTAATCTTTATCGACACAATACCCATGACAGATGAGATGGTCTTCATTACCTCTGGCCCTTGCTAGGCACCCCCCCCCCCCCCCCCACACACACAAACACACACACTGTCTCTTCTTTCCCAGTACTCGGAAACGTACTATATTATTGATCATTGATTAGTGAACCTCGAGACAATTCTCTATATCTTGATTGCTAAATGGATACCTAATCGTTTGAAGCTAACTGGTCGAAAGCTGGAAACCCATATTTGTGTAATGCGGTACAGGCACACCCGTAGATGTGTTTCATATTGTTGTTGATTTTCTTTGCTTCAATATATAACTACTATCTGGGCAAGACATGTTTACATGTTTGTTCGTTAAATATAATTTAACACTCTCCCAATAAGGTTTTTTATGATGTTAAGCATTGGGTAAGGCAGATAATTTGTTAATGGCTTGAAGGAACATGTGATCAGACGCATCTCAAAATGTATTGATATTCAACGGGGTGGAGTTGTGACTAAGCTTTGGGCTTATGTGGGTGTGTTGAGTTCCTCTCTTCAGAACCCATGAGCAAGATCACAACGTAAAAGAAATTGGTGTTTCTTTCCTTTGTAATCTAACACCCACAATATAGTTTATCTTTTAAAGCGCAAATAATTAATTTTAGTCAGTTATATTAATAGGTAGAAAATACAATTATAGAAAATACAATTGTAAACGTTTTAAGGTTTTATGGTATTGGCTCCTGGTGAGTATAAAATAAATATACGTACAAATTTGTGTGTTGAATCTGGAGTCTGATCATTATAAATGTTGAACTTTCCTCTCAAAGGTGTAATTGTTTTCTCTGTGTTGAATAAGTTACGGAAAACTGAATTACGGGTCTGAATCGGCCATTCATCGAAACACAATGTCTTTCTGCAAGAAAAAAGCAATAATATATTACACGTTTTTATCTGATAACCATAGAGTATAACAACCGTTGTATATACTTGAAGTATATACAACGGGTGTTGTATATAATTATAATTTATGCGAACGACCTCTGACCTCTTTCAATTCCATTTTCATTCATTCATTCATGAAACATCGTTATATCACAGGGCAGGTTTTAATTGTACGCTTATTGCACTTTGTCAAAATCCTCTGATGGTGTCATTTCTTATTTATTTTGCTTCAATAAAGGCAACCTAAAATTTTGCTTCGAAACATTGTAGAAATTACTTGAATGTTAATAGTAATTAGTATGCGGCGACTGCGAACTATTTATAGTCACGGCCCCGATCAAAAGTACTCGCGGAACTGCGTTAATTAAAAGTTCGTCTGCTCTACCTGAAAAAAAAAACACTTCGTAAAAATTGTAAACAAACGCAAAATTATTTGTTATATTGCGACTACAGCATAAAACACGGAAGAAAACTGGAACTATGTCAAAAAAAGAATAACTCTACTGAAACACCGTTTTGTTACTGTTAATAAAATAGTTGAAATTTATTTTGTTCCAGCGCAGTTACATGATGCAAGAAGTGCAATCGCACTTTACAATCGCCGTCATCGATTTTGTACTGTAAGGGACACAACTCTATGCGTCTTGTCCTATTTCTTTTGTCTCGTAGACTGGTTTTCTTTGGAGGCCCGTGGGAAGCATATATAAGTCGGGTAGACGCACGAGACGGGTGTCTGTTTGTTATCAGATAAAAACAATAAACATATAGTGTGTTTTTATATCTGTGTTATACAACTCGTTGAAATATGGTTTATATAACACAGATATAAAAACACACTATATGTTTATTGTCTATATATAATATGACTAGCCTTTATCCTGTATTTAACGCGACGTTAAAAACCGACATGCAGAAATCACCTCTCTTCCATTTGTCTCAAACTCATAACTTATTAATCCTCAATGGAATGAGCTCGTTGAAAATATTAAACCGTTGATTGTGCCAGCACTGTAGGGTTGATTTATCATGCAGAATCTACACACTTTGAAAACGCAGAAAAACAGAGTTATTCTCTCAATCTCTCGTTGTAACTGACTTTTTGAGAGGTTTCAAAAAAAATAATTTTCTTAGTTCGAAAATATTTTGACATTACACATTCATAGTTGAATCCAAATTCAGATCACCTGACACTTTAAATACATGTAAAAATGTGTTTCACGTGATACGAGAATTATTCAATGGTTTCAAATACTGGTGTTATACCCCACTCTCTAGACAGTGATTAGTAAAATTAATTAAATCAGACATAGAAAACACTGTACCTGGTGCTGCAGGAAACGCAGGAGAGAACATCATAAAATACAATGCAGTAAATCACTAAGATGAAAATGAAAGTCCAGTGTTTCAGTCCAATATATAGTTGGTATCTTTTGATAACCATGACTGAGTGATGTTCGCGATATAACGAAATTATCGATATATCAGTGTGACAGTGAGGCTAAAGCTTTATCTGTTTTGACAACAAACGATGTTTTTACAATGTTAAGCAATCATCGATTTTCGACAACGAAAGTATCGTTTTGTTAGGGAATGTGTTATGACTGAAAACACATACAGATTAAATACAGTCGATGTTAAACATGGTATGGATGAGTTTGAAATGAAACCAACTCACAAATCTACACTGCTTAGTAAAACGTCGTGTTTAATTAATAGTGTTGGCATTAATCTATGTCACAGCCAGACCTTCGAAAAGGTGAAGTGCTTGTTTACTGTTGGGGATAAGTTCTGATTACGGCTAAAATTGAACCCGAAAAGCAATGCCCGGGGATAAGCATAAAGTGAACATGGAAACTATAACACAATTCTGGAAAATATAACTATACATCACTGTCTCTAATTTCTTATTACGCAGCGCCAGCTGGAGGAGAATCGCTTATATATCCACTCCTAAACATATCTTATAATAAATCGAGAAAGCGCCGGGGGGGGGGGGGGGGGGGGGATTAAGAAAAAAATTGTTACCGAATGCGGGAGATTAAGAGGGAGAGCTGGAAGGAATAACCATAACCCGGTGAGGGAGTGGGTTAATGTAGGCCTCCTCGTTGGAGGACGGCGACAAATCAGCGGAAGCCAAATAATTATTATATTATTATTAATAACTCTTTGGCTATCCGCTAGGTTATAGCGAATGGGGGTCCGGATCACAAAATCCCCAATTTTGCCCCATCCCCCTCGATTTTTTCTTATCTTAACACTAAGAAACAATCAGTTTTATGCTGGTCTGTACTTCTTTCTTCCCAAATTCACTCAGCATACTAACTCCCTCACTCTCATTTGAATCACCCAATAACCACCTATTCCAGGTACCCCCTCGGAGGGAGGGTGGGGAAGGAATAAACCGTCGGGGCACAAGGTTAATGGGCGTTTCCTTGTTAGAGGACAGCTACAAATCAGCGGAAGGCCAAAACAAATATTATATTACTATTAATAACCCTTTGGCCATTCGCTAGGTTATAGCTAAGAAGGATGGACGGGTACCCATGGGATCTCAAATCACTCCCTGCCTTTTCTCATCTAAACACCAAGAAACAAACTGTTTAATGCTATTCTGTACTTCTTTCTTCCGAATTTCACTCAGCATACTAACCCTCTCACTCTCATTTGAATCACCCAATAACCACCTATTCCACGTACCCCCGTTTCATTCTGTAGTCGTGTTATCTGTTAAACAGTCATCTCAGTGTGTCTGGAAGGCAAACCAAAAACTTCAGAAAGTTTTCGAAACATTTTTGAAGTGCTAAAAAGAGAACACCGAAAAAAGAAGACTAGCTAGTATACCTTGGGCTGTTCAGAAAAACCGGAGAATACATGATGGAATACAAATTGCGACTTGCTCAGAGGAAGATTCTTATGATAATAATAATTCGCCACATCTAGTCTTGTGTTATATAGGAAATGTTGTTTTGATAATACTTAACGAGTTGTGTTCATGGTATAACGCGATTACCGATAAATCTCGATGGCAGAGTTTTCTTCATATTGTGAATACGATGCTTAAGTACACACGCTGTCACTGACCACGAATCAGTCTTGTGATTGGCGTGACTGACATTTCTTGTGATAAAATAAACACAAATTCCTAAACCGTATTTTTCAATTATGCTGCTGACGGAGGAGGTGCGAAAGGTGATCTCAAAATTAAGGAATAGAAGAGCGGGAGGGGTGGACGAATTTCCTAACGAGTTTATCAAAAAGGGGGAGAGGAACTCTTGAAAAGCCTAACTGCCCTATTAAATTTAGCCAAAGAAAAACAAAAGGTCTCAAAAGAGTTTGGAGAAAGCAAAGTGACATTTATTCACAAAAAGGGGGAAAAAGACGTTTTGGATAATTATCGAGGGATCTCTGTCAGTAACAACATTGGAAAACTTTTCTGTAAAGTCCGGTATGGGAGATTAGAGGAGGTGATTGAGGAGAAGTGTTTTTTGGGAGAGATTCAGAATGGCTTCAGGAAGGGAAGGAGAGTCACTGACCATCTTTTCACCTGTCCCAAATGATGGAATCTTCAAGTATCGCCTGCTACACGTGTTGGGTGAGGGGTTAAGTTTCCTTTCTCTTTCCATTCTCTCATTCTCTCTATTGCTCTCCTTACTCTCTCTGTTTTCTATGTTTAAACAATATTTCACTTTGTGTTTGCAGCTACTATCAAACATCATCAGTAATCCAAAGGAGACGGCTTATACAAGCTAAAAGCTTACTGCTGAATCCTTTCAACAAATCTCGTTCTTGACTTATTACTTTAATGTATACCATTGTATTCCGCACTCTGTATGACAATTATGTTGTAGTTTATTATATGTATGCATATTTAAACTAAATGCTGGAATCCGCGAAAGAAAAGGATGTTTATGGCCTTTTTGGATGTTAAAAAGGCATACGATAGAGTATGGAGGGAGCGTATGTGGTGAATGATTGAGGCTCTGCGCTTGGGAGGCGAGTTTGTTGGAATTCTGAAAGCATTATATAAAAATGTACAGAATGAACTTAGCCAGCTTGGTAACATAACAACAAAACGTGTGTCTATGGAGATGGGCCTAAAACAGGGGTGTATCCTTTCGCCAATTCTTTTTGCATTGTACATCAAAGGTTTAGGCGATGAACTCCTGCATAGCGGCAAGGGGGTAGCAGTTGGGAACATGGAGATCCAGGGGCTATTTTTTGCAGACGATATGGTGCTAGTGTCAGAAAGCGAAGAAGGGCTAGCAAAAATGCTGGAAATTGTTGGGAAATATGGGAGAAAAGGGAGACTCGAACCTAATAAAAGCAAGGGCAAAGTTATACCTGTGGGCCGCAAAGTGGACGTGATCAATGGCGGGGAGTTGATCTTTTTGCTCTGGGAGCCTTCTCTTTAATAATAATGATGGAACTTTGCTGATTATTTGGGCTAGATGAATCAATGTTCAGACAATGGCGATAGTTCATGAGTTCTTCTGGTTATGGTTTTAATGGATCTTGGATGGTATATAGGTCTTAGGCAGCACACGAGGCAAACTATTGTTTCCTAACTTCGATGCAGTTCGATACAGCCAGTCAGTAAAAGGTCACGAGATATCCATCATGTAATCTAGAGAACCTATCAATCAATAGTAAATGGAAACTGGGACTGAACCGACTTCTTCCGATAGACGTACACGAGCACGAGACTCAAGTGGAAACATTTCTAGTGAACAACTTTCTAAGATGGGTGACTTTTGGGCGTGGTGGAGACCCTGGAACACTTTCTTCTAGAATGCCCAAAATACCAGTCTAAAATAATAAGATTCACTGGGAGTATATGGGGAAGTGGGGTGGGAGAATGAAGGACATGTGGTTAAAGGAGAGGGTTAATATGTTAATCGGAGAGATTGGGAAGAATGGGACAAGGGATGCCATCAAGCAGTTCGTCTCTGAGTGTTGGGAGGAGAGAAGAAGCGTGGAAAAAACCGGGAGCCATCCATCAAGACTTCTGGGAGATAGGATGCCGTATGTGATTATGAGGTATCTTGTTATCCTTCGGGAATTCCAACTGACCTCCCCCCCCCCCCAAAAAAAAAGAAAACACGCCCTCTCACAGACACACACACCGAAAACCCTTAAAAGGTCTGTTAAATCTTTATTCAAATGTTTATTTATATAAAATGCACACTCGTCCCCAGCCAGACAAGCTTGTTTCAATCCTTGCCTGGTGTTTGGTGGTTTCTTGTGTATGTTAACAGAAAGGTAGGTTGCACCAATTCCTCCTACGCTTTGTCTACCATTTCCATGCGTCTTCTTGATAAGAGTGTTGCAAGAAAATTTGGGAATGTTATTAGAAAAGTTATAGGGAGAGAGAAAGATAGGTATCCGTTATATATTGTGACTGTTGTGTGATTATTGCTATGGATGGGGTAAGGGGTGTGTTTCTTCAGAGCCCACTTCCCACACGCAGAGTTGCGAGGCAATCCCCACAGATTCAATCCTAAAGATCTCCATGAGTAGCGAGGCAATCCTCACTGACTTTACGCAGTTTAATTCTATTGAGTAATTTTAATTTACTGTGGCTTATTTTGTTTTTCTGTTAAGGGTTCGGTGTTCGTTCAGCTTCACCGTTGATTCACTATTCTGGAGTATGTGGAGGGTTTTGTTATATAGGTCTTATTAAACGCATTTCAGTCACGCTTCAGCAGAGGTGCGAGGCAGTCCTCACAGACTCTATCCTAAAGTTCTCAATGAGAAGCGAGGCAATCCTTACTGACTCCACGCAATTTAGTTGTATTGTGTATTTTTTTATTTTTTTTTAATTTTTTTAATTTTTAATTTTTTTTTCTGGAAACTTATTTTTGTTTTTCTGTTAAGGGATCGCTGTTCGTTCAGCTTAACCATTAATTCACTGTCTTGGAGTCTGCTGAGGGTTTTGTTTTGTAGGTCTTTTAATCGCGTATCAATAGTTTCTATTTTTGCTAGCGCGTGAAGTTCCTTTATCGGTGTCCATTTGGGTTTGCATAGTGCCACACGCAGGGCATAATTTTGAACCCGCTGTAGTTTTTCAATGTTGGTTTTATTCAGGTCACTCGTTATTATGGCCCCATACTTTAGTACTGGGCGTATATATGATTTATAAAGTTTGAGGAGAACTTCCTTATTGGCTCCCCAATTTGTACCTCTAATCATTTTCAGGAAATTTATGCGTTTGGTGGCTTTGACAGTGGCTGAGTTTACGTGATTGTTTAGATTGAGACTGTTATCCAGGAGGAATCCCAGAAACTTTGCCTCATTACTAGCTTCAAGTTTGTGGTCGTAAAGCTTAAGCTCAACATTAGGGACAGGTTTTTTCCTTTGCTTTTTATAGAATGTGATTCTTTGTGTTTTCGCGGCATTTAGCTTGATGTGCCACAGAGCGCACCAGTCTTGCAGGTCGCGTGTGGTATCCTGCAGGAGGTTTTGTATTATGTTTCGAGACTTACTGGTCGTCCAAATTCCTTTGTCGTCTGAGAATTGAGATAGTTCATCATGGTTATTCCCTACTTTGTCAATGTCATTCACATATATTATAAATAGAAGCGGGCTAAGGACCGAACCCTGTGGAGTTCCTGCTTCGAGTTTTACCTCGTCTGACACCTCGCGGTTGACCCTCACTTTGATTTTTCGATCACATAAAAATGATTATATGATCCTTAGAATTTTGGTAGGTAGCCCCATTTTAGCTAGTTTGTATCTCATGCCATTGTGCCAGATAGAGTCGAACACTTTTCTACGTCGTGTATCGTGAATATATCAATGAACATTTAACTGCAACGAGATCTGGTATGGCCAAGCGGTGTAGGGAACATGTGAAAAAGAAGAAATTGAAGGAGACGTGGACCTTTGATGGGGTAGTTTTTGTCAAGTTATTGAATGACTCTGTGCTTCGAGTCACCACCCCACAGGACTTTATCATTCAAGAGGAGAATTTGGCTCTATTCCCAGGTTAATGATGAAGCGCTGAATGAGGCCTTCTCCCATGTCGATTGGAATGCCATCTTTGATGACCTATGTCTCGATAACATAGTGTCCAGGTTTACTGACAAAATACTTGAAACTTCATCCGCCCACATACCTAACAAATTCATTACGACGCGAATAGACCAGCCGAAATGGATGTACAATGAAATAAGATTACTGCTCAGACAGCGAAAACGTTTATATCGCATTGCTAAACGTACCAATACCCCGTAAGCCTGGGCAAACTACAAACTAAAACGGAATAATGTTGTATCTGCTATAAGGAAGTCTAAAGCTTTATACTTGTCGAAAATCCAGTCCACGCTAATAAGTAGTAAAACGCCGCCATCGCAGTGGTGGAAGACATTGAAAACAGTCGTCGGGAGCAGTTACTCTGGAATTCCTACTCTCACCCATTCCGACCAAATATACTCCTCAAATGTTGAGAAAGCTGAAGTGTTTAATGTATACTTCAGTTCTATCTCAGCAGTTGATGATTCGAATGCGTGTTTTTGCAGTTATTGATTGTATCGCTTTACATTGTAATGAAGTGCATACAGCAATGAAATCGTTACAAATTTCTAAGGCACCCGGTCCAGATCTAATTAGCCCGCGTCTTCTAAAAGAATGTAAATCATCCTTATGTGAGCCACTCTCCACCTTATTCAATATACTATTGAACAACTCGTATTTCCCATCATTGTGGAAAAAGCTAATGTCTCCCTGATTTTGAAAAAACAGCCTTCCAATTCTGTGACGAATATCAGCCAATATCTTTGATTAGCTGTTTTTGAAAATTACTTGAAAAATGTGTATTCAAACGCTTGTGGGAGTTTTTGATTGACAATAAAGTTCTCAGCCAATTTCAGTCAGGTTTTACACCCGGTGTTTCAACAGTCCTCCAGGTCACAGACACATACGATGAATTTTGTCACGCCCTTGATGATGGCAAAGAAGTTAGGGTTGTCTTCTGTGATGACAGCAAGGCCTTTGACAAAGTATGGCATGTAGGTCTTATCCACAAGTTGGAAAGTATTGGTGTTTCGGGTGAACTTCTGTTGTTCCTCAAATCGTATCTTACAGATAGAAAGCCACGAGTTGTGATATCGTCTGAGACTTCTTCCTGGAGAACCATAAATGCAGGTGTTCCACAAGGGTCTATTCTCATACCCTTGTTGTTCCTTATATATATCAACGATATAACCAAAGATCTTCCGAGCAGTATACGCCTATTTGCAGACGATACTTCTTTATATCTAATTATAGAAAACCCAGAACAAGCCTCGACAATAATTAATCAAGATCTGGCCATAATTGAACATTGGGCTAAAACATGGTTGGTAGAGTTCAATCCAAATAAAACTGAGAGTATGCTAATATCTCGAAAAAGTAGCCCTATTTTCCATCCACCATTTTTCTTTGGCGGTTCTCAGATATCTGAAGTCGTTAATCATAAACATCTGGGAGTCATTTTAAATAGCACGTGTACATGGAATGACCATATCGACCATATTTGCGCAAAAGCCTGGTCCCGGTTAGACTTACTTAGGAAGCACAAAAATTTAACTTAGACCGCAGTGTCTTAGAAAAAATGTATTTTGCTCTTATCAGGCCCCTCCTTGAATACGCCGACACTGTTTGGGATAACTGCTCTGTTACTAAAGTGGAGGAAATGGAAAAAATGCAGATTGCTGCGGCAAGGATTATTACTGGGGCAACCGTCAGTGCTAGTAAGTCCTTACTTTATACGGAAACAGGATGGGAACCGTTGCAAGATAGACGTTACAAACACAAGTTAATCTAGTTCTTCAAAATGTACCTCCGTATGGTTCCTCCGCACATCTCCAGTAAAATCCCGCCACGTGCTTCCTCGACCAATCCCTCACTTAGTCTTCGGTCAGGTCAAAACCACCGTGTTCCGTTCTGTCGGACTGAACTGTATAAATCTTCCTTCATACCCAGCGTTACGGACAAATGGAATAATTTGCCTTTGTTCGTGCGTGAAACTCATCATTGACAAACTTCCAGACTTTTCTAAACGATGGCAATCGACGACCGCCAAGGTTCTACTGTAGATCGAATTCTCGCACGGACCAAATATATCACTGTACATTAAGACTAGGGTTTAGTAACCTCAATTTTCACTTATATCACAACCACTTATTACCACCCCCCCCCCCCCCCCTATGCCAGTGTGGGGAGGAAGAGACTCCCGTTCATATTCTCCTGCATTGTCCAATTTTCTTCGATGCTCGTAATTATTCAATTAATCTCATTCCGTTTGGAGCGGACTCCTCTACACTTCTATTCGGTTCAGAATTCCTGAGTAATGACGACAACCGCCTTATCTTTGAAGTGGTACACGACTGTATTTTATCAAGTAAGCGATTCATTATTTAACCCCAATGTTGTATTAGCCCATCTTATATAATTATATACTATAATAAATACTAACCCACAATTAATATCAAGATGATCTCCGTGGGAATGCCTGTAAATAAAGCCACATTTGTTTACAGTGGTAAACAGGCGAAGCCTTACTGATCAACCGTGACTCTGTTACCAATGCTTGGGTCAATGTCCTCCAAATGGGCGTCTTGGGTGGCAAATCATTGGAGTTAACTTGATTATATTTCTATATTACGTCACGTTTAGTCATTTTACATAGGTGTGTGACTTTAAACACAAATAAATAACTCTACGCAATGAATGTATCCACCCCACACTTTCCAACTTTTCTTGCAGCTCAACCCATCCCTGACTGTTTCTATACAAGAGTAGTTACTGTCGCTTTTCAAACGCTTGTATAATGCAGATAAACACTGTTTGTACTTAATACTCATACCTGCTATTGTCATCGATGAATCCTTGTGATCTTGTGTTGGTGGAAACGGCCTTGTATAAGCTTTCAGCTTACTGTCGAATTCACATTAATGCTTGCAATTTATCTCTGTTATCGTTTGCCTTTTTTGTAATAAATACTGTTTAAACTAAAGTGGACCCCACTCGAAGGTGGAGAGTGGGGGAGTTCTGTATTCCGGAAGGTAGCTGCAAACGTCTTTATGTAGGAGAGACAGGTGGTGACTACGAGTATCTGGGGGTAAATATAAACATCACAGAAAGAGGCATCTACCGATACCACACGAATAAATTGATTCTGAAGGGGAGGCGAATCCTTAACCAAATGAAACTTATAGAGAGTTTCAATAAGATTTTCGCGGAGAAAGCCATTTGGGAAATAGTTGGTCTGCCAAGTATAGCATATGGTACAGGAGTGGTACCCCTAAAGCAGACGGCTGTAAAGACACTTGTCTAGCCCAACACCCCCTTCGCACGAGCAGGGTCCGGAAGACACTGCGTCGCCAGGAGACAAATCTATCTCCAACGCTTCAGACTCTTCGTCCGAAGAGGAGGGAAGTTTGCCTGTGGTGCATCACCACCCCTCCAACTCTTACTCCTTCGACGTATTCTGATCAGAGCCCCAACCAGGAGGTGAGCACCACGGATTCCGTGGAGGCGTTCACATGAGAGGAGATCGAAGATGAAAGATTATGACTAAATATACAGGGGAAACTCTACAACTTCACACGGATAGGGTTAGACCAAGAGAAGACCAAAAGGCTGGCTACTGGAGGATCTACGCAGCTACTACTACAGAATGGAGCTCAAAAGAGAGATCGTTTCAAAAAGAAACAAGCCTGTCCCACAACCCTCCACCAACATCACCAACATTGATCTCTTCGCAGCACCCACCTTCTCCAAAGAAAAAACACATTGGACACAGGCGCCGCCGAGTACCATAACCATTTGCTCCTTTCCCACGTCAAGACATGACTCAACATTCATATCACTATACAGCAAAATCAACATTATAAACTATGTATAACTATTTTATCTTGCCCCTTTTTGATTACGTGGATGTCATGTCGGATAATTGTACAAATGGAAAACAAAACAGCTAGAAGATCTCCAACTTGATGCTTTAAGAACTTATATGTGGTGACCCCCGAGGGACAAGCCATGAATTATTGTATAGGGAAACTGGTTATGTAACATCGAAAGAACGAAGGCGAAGACAGAAATTAACAATATTATATAACACGAATAATGGAATACGTTCTGCATATCTATCAGATTTGGTGCCCAGGCCCGTGAAGCGGTTGTCTTCGTATGACCTTAGAAATTCCGATCAACTGAGGGTCCCCTTTTGACGGACTCAAGACCTTTTTTAGTCTTTCCTGCCGTCGTCGGTGAGGCTGTGGAATGATCTCGACGCTGAAATACGTAATAGTGAAAGCGCTGAAAGTTTCAAAAATAAACTAATTCGTGGCGACCAGACTGTTCCACAGTTTTACCGCGCTGGCCACAGGAAGGGGAAAATATACCATTCCAACCTACGCCTGCGTTGTAGTGACTCAAATGCTCACAAATTCGTAAGATTTATATCTGATGACCCGAGATGCCCGAGTGGGCATTTTGAAGAAAACGAGCAACACTTTGTGTTTGGGTGTCCTCTGTGGTCGCAACAAAGACAGGAATTGCAGAACAAAATAAGCAGGTTTAACATCACTTTAGATAGTATTCTTTTCGGTGATTTATCTTTGTCTAATTCGGATAATCTTCAGATTTTTTAAGCTTTCCAAGACTAGATTTTAAGACACGGGAATTTTTCAACGGAATGGGTAAACTATGATAAATCCCAAACTCCCACTCTCTTCCTCTCTGGGAGGAGACTGGGGAGAGGGAGTATCAGCCTATTTCAGTTGCCACAACAGTAC
Source organism: Pictodentalium vernedei (assembly GCA_031216915.1). Taxonomy (NCBI): domain Eukaryota; kingdom Metazoa; phylum Mollusca; class Scaphopoda; order Dentaliida; family Dentaliidae; genus Pictodentalium; species Pictodentalium vernedei. Next base: position 437,064,652 of record CM062294.1, read on the forward strand.
TGTATCTGTCATAAATAGATCAGCACGTTTTTCAATGTTCGAAAATGTCTGTTTGTCATGCGAAAAATCCCCCAAGATTTACTGAAGGATTTCCCTTTTGTGGAGGCAACACGCATAGCATGTAATTAAGTGTTTCGTAAAATGTGATTAATGAAATCAGAATTATGTGTCACCCTTCATTGCACACGCACTTGCACCCATTTATTATGTTTTGTAATTTGGGATATGTATTGGGGGGGGGGGGGGGACTTTGATATAGGTTATGCCTGTTCGTCAAACCCCATTTCTATTTTGAGAAATAAAATTATGCTTAACAAAAAAAATCATTATACAGCCAAAGAGGGTCGAAAGTGGCTTGTCTAACGCCGTCCATGGGCGTCTTCGGCGAGCAAAACTATTGGATCAGCAATTTCACTCGATGTTATTTGCCGACTGCACACAAATTTAAAATAACTGAGGGATGTTAACAGAATTAACTTCTCTGAGATTTGAAGAATCGGAATTATGATCATTTCTCTGTTCTCACCCAAAAGTAAAATAACGAGACAGGCCTAGGGCATTTGCCCCAATGTCGCCAATGTGTGCCAATGCCGAGCAAAATGTCGATTTTATTTTAGCATCATCATAGGATAAGGCTTCACAAGAAAGGAATAGATTATATATTCTGTCCAAAAAAGCCACCCCCTCCCCCCATATAATATCAATAGGTATACGAATATCTCATATTATGACGATCCCCATTCCTCTATTGGTGCAGACATTGATCCTCAAAAGTGGTGAACATTTGCTGGCTATTGACCATTTCACTGCCGTGCATATCATAAATCCAATTTTGACGAGACTATTTACTGTCACTTTCTGTTACGCTTCTCAAGAAGTGGAAGAAACATCATGGTTTGGGCCGGTGTCTGCCCTCGAAGCAAAACTCCACTTCACATCATCGACGGAAACATGAACGCACAAATGTACAGGGACTACCGTAATGAGCCAGTTGCCATCCCAGACGGTCGCCGTTTCTTTGGAAACCGATTTCGTTACCTGGACGAAAATTCCATGCCTCACCGAGCGACAATATTGCGAGAATTCAAAGATATGCATCAGGGCGTGACCTGGGTGGATTTGTCTGCAAAGAGCCCGGACTATAAACGATAGAACATGTGTTAGACATGTTCGGCAGGTGAGTGGTTAATAGACGATTAACGTGTGTTAGAGATGCTCGAGGCGGCCCCACCACGTGACGTTCTTTTACGTTGTGACGACGTACGCAGTGCTTAATGTTCATTCAATTAAAAATGCTCTATAAACCCTTGTTTCACCAATAAGGCATATTCCCCTGCTACAAATAGCAGGTTTTCTCTGATGAGAATTTACCCATTTACTGTGTACCCACTCGTATTATGGGAGGTGGGAGGAGGGAGGGGGAGGGGTAATCTTTTTGGACAGTATATAATATAATTGGATTGTTACATAGGAAATTTATTTCGGAGTTTCCAGAGGAAGTTGTTTATGGGTTGATCAGGTACAATTTGGTTAAGAAACAATCTAAGACCTTCATGCATTTCTATGTGATAATAACAACACTTTAACTGGCCCTTGATTTGTCTCGGTTTTCAGATGGAAAGGCCTTGATTAAATCCGTGTTCCAAAATGCCCCTTCCCCATGTTGTATCTCCTCTCCTCCCATCACCCGGGAACGAACGGTTTGATGACATCTCGTACACCATTCTTCCAAATCTCTCCGATAAGCATACTAATCCTCTCGTTTGTGTCACCCTTGTGTCACTCAGTACCTACATATCTTTCATTTTCCAACCCCACTTCTACTTTATACTCTCAGTGAGTCTTATTGTGTTAAAAGTGAATCTTATTCTCAAGTAGGGTTGTCGCCTGAATTCGTTGTATTCTCAGTTATGTTGTATGGTTTTTGATTCGTTTACATTGGGTGTCACTAGTTTAATACATATGCTGCCCAGCGCGACTATTGTGACCAATTTTATGATGATTATCTGTACTTTCTGGTGTGCGCAGATCAAACCTACCTTCTAGTTTAAACAAAATTTATTCAATAAGTATTCTATATATTACAATACTGAACGCCAAAAAAGTGACAGTATATATAGAGAACATTAAGAATATAACATATACTAACAAAATCCCATATTAGTATGTAATGGGAGATCTGACAGAAAGCTGGGAGCTTATGTTGGTCATCTCCCGGGGTTATTCATACATTTACATAAACAGGTGGTATAATATAGTAGATGGACTCATATATCGCCACCCTGATCGCAAGCCACGAGCCGAGCCGGGGCATCGCATCCATGCACACAGCGAGAGCTGCCCATAGGCCCTAAGAATACATCGTTGTCGACATTAGCACGTAGCCTAGAGTGCAAAGACACGACACCCCGACCAGGGACAAACCCGGTGAGAAAGTTGGTGGTAATTCTAGTCGAAGAAAGCTAAGAACAGGGTGTCAAACTACAATGCGGCGACACATGATATTGTTTAAACCTTGTTTGTGAATGAAGGAAAGGTGAAAAGAAAGGGAGCAATAGAAAACAGGAGAGGCCCGCTTGAAAGCACAATGCATTGCCTTCGCATTCAAGTCACTCGCAAGTAAGCAGTAGAAGCAACGTTAGTGAGAAGTTAGACGGAAGCAGCCTTGATGGTGATCCATGCGAAGAAAACGAAAAAAGCCGGATTATAGGAATGGAGGTAAATTCGTCATTTTGTAGTAGTCGTACGTGGCGGTTTGATCCTTAGGAGACATGGAAACGCCCACTTGACAAAACGAAGTCATGCACCACTTCAAAAACAAGATGGTTTTCCCGACCATTAAAAAATTCTGATCCAAAAAGAAGTGTCGATATGTTTACAGCAAATGGCAGAAGGTTGATAGTACGGACATCTGAGTACATTGGACAGTGTAGGAAACAATGCTCTGGTGTCTCGCACATCCTGCACTGACAGAATGGGGCAGGTGACAGATGATTGTCATATAAATGAGAATTAAGATTACTACACTGCAACCGCAACCTGCAGTGATATATTTGGGCTGCGCGTGATTTCGCCCCACTGTAAAACACAGGTGGTCACTAATTTCCAGCATTTAGGAAAGTCTTGAAATTGATCAGTGAGGAGTTCTCGCGGACAGATAAAGGCAGTTTGTTCCATTGATCAGTGACACCCGGGATAAAAGACGACCGATACAATTCAGTCTGACAAAAAGGAACTCCGTGGTTGTCACATGACCGGAGGTTAAGCGATGGATTTGACGATGAGACGATTGGGGGAACTTTATTGGCAATATATAAGGGCGATATGCGGTGATACATTTTGAAGTACTACAACAGCTTATGTTTGCGACGTCTGTCTTGTGGACAGTCCCAGCGTGTTTCGGAATAAAGCAGAGACTTGCTACAATTGACAGTTGCCCCGGTAACGATACTAGCGGCTGCGATCTGTATTTTCTCCAGCTCAGCGACTTGAGCTGCTGAACAATTATCCCAGACGGCGTCAGCGTATTCTACTAGAGGCCTAACGAAGGCAAAGTATATTTTTTCAAGGACGCTGCGATCGAGACTGAATTTCTGGTTCCTCGGTTGGTCTAAGCGAGACCTGGCTTTAGAGCAGATATGGCCAATCTAGTCGTTCCATGAACATGTGCTATTTATATACCTCCTAAATGTTTATGATTATTGACTTCCGGATATCCGCGAATCACCTAAGAATGGAGGTAGATGGGCAGTAGGGTTGCATTTACGTGATATGAGCACACTTTCTGTTTTGCTGAGGTTAAACTCAATCAACCACGTCTTAGCCCAACGTTCTATTGTGGTAAGGTCATGGTTGATTAATCTCGGTTTGCTCTGGATTCTCTACTATTAGCTACAGGGAAGTGTCATCTGCAATAGGCGTATGCTACTGAATAAGTTTTCGGTTATATCATTAATATATATAAGGAACAGTAAAGGTCCAAGAATCGAACCCCGTGGAACACCAGCTTTAATGGTTCTCCAAGTAGATGCGTCCGACCCCAGCTCAACTCGTTCATCCTACCTTCTGATTAATTGTTGAAAACAGCTCAGAGAGCCCTTTCCAAAAATTAATCAGGTGGTGGAATTTCAAGTATGTTATAAATTTTACTAAACTTCCTCGCATGCGGGCGACCATAGAGGTCCTCCATATATGGCTAAAGTGGGCGTGGTAGTAAAAGGGTTAAACAATATTTATTTGCGAAAAGAGGTAAGAATACAGGTACAAAAATGCACACACATGTCATACAGACTAAACACAAGATGGGATTCGACAGCAAGTATTACTGCTAATATAAGCCGTCTCCATCTCACAGTTTGCAGCCTCAGATTGTTATGCCGAGAGAGTTGATTAATAATATATATTTGATATTTATATCTTATAATTTCACCCTGCACTTGATTTGAACAGTTTCAACTTCCGACATGTTGTTGGAGAAAAGAGTTAAGATAAACAGGAGGAATATTAATTGCTAGAATTGGGGGTGGGTGGATAGGTGCCCAGGATGAACTGAAAGCAACTTAGCAACATGTAAAGTGAATATACTAGTTGTCGCTGGAAGAGCCGTGGTGAGTGTAAGTCGAGTATGCATCGGATTCTTTTAAGAAGTGACATATCCTTCTTGAGTGAGAGGCAAAGTCCAAGACGTTACACACCACTCGCATGTCGAACACATCTAATATATCAACTGATATAGCAATACTTCTTTTGGGCTCTGAACCTTTGAGTAACGGTGAAAATAGCCTTCTTAGCAAAGGGAAGGTGGGGGGGGGGGGGTCAAATGACCCCGCATTTCCTGCATATTTAGTATGATTATTTTTCGTGTTTTCAATACCCATAGCTTATGTCCAGGTTCACCATCACTCGAATTCATACGTGGGCCATAGTCCCCTTATTTTTTTTATGCTGCCCCCTTGAAATTGCTTGTCTCTCATATCTTAGGGTAAACTTTATGCATCCAATCTGGCATTTCCTTTCTTTTCTCTTCTCTCCATGTGTCTCATTTCCTATTTTCTTTCTATAATTTCTCCCTTTTCACCACGTGCTAAGTTTAAACAATCTTGTACATTTCTGACTGGGACTTATCTGACTGGGTGGCGTGGTCCAGTTAGTCAAGATAGTCGTGGGCTGTTGGCCCCCAGTCGTTGATATATTAGCCTGCCTACTGATTCATGCCATGTTTTGAAGTTAATTAATATTGAGTTTGACGCTTCCTGTCGAATCCCTCATCTTTAAAGTAACTTGTAAATTGTTATACTGTGTATGTCAGTATTTTGTATTATAATTGTTTTTGTTAACAATGAAATGTATGCATGTAACATAGATTCTAGGAATAAATATTGTTTAAAAACTACATGTGCGGAACAAGTGATCAAACTTGTGCTCTATCCGTGATCCGATTGCAGCTGCGCGGTATTGAGGTAATGTAATATTACGAGTTACGGAATTTAATACTGCGGGTTACTTTTACATCGAGCACAGGTGTAATCCGTAAAAAAGGTTTATACTTTTACATAACACAAATCAGTGACCAGCCAAAGTATTATTATTATTACTTTTATACATCAGTATAACTAACCCTATTGTATGACTACCACAGATAGCCCCTCAATACCACTGCAGTTTGCCCGTCAAATCCAGCTCTCCGGAAAACAAGAGTGTCATGTTTCCCAGATCGTTATCAGGCCTGTCTTAAACGAGGCGCGGGTGAATAGACTATTTCTACCAATGACCTATAAATAAATCGGTAAATTCTATAAATACATCAGGACATTTCGCAACGCGTGCGTTCAGGCTAGAGTCGTTTATTAATACCATAATGAAAAAAACACTGCTTTCCTGTGACCAGTTACAGAACTCAATAAAAAACAGTTATGCAATTTGCGTATTTCATGACATGCGATTGAAAGAGAAATGAGAATCGGTTACAATATTATAGCGAATCGAACTTACTGGATTTTTTTGTTGACATTGCAATTCGTCTCCGAGTATTGGGAGGAGAGAAGAAGCGTGGGAATAGGGAGGCAATTGGTAGAACAGGGGAAACCAAGGCCTTCTCATACGAGAACCGCGACAAATCAGCGGCCGCCCAAAGTGCTAGTAAGCTTTCCCAAACCCAGTTTGGGAAAGGCTCTTGTTATTCTTCTTGTTCAAAATTATTCTTCTCTATTTTTTTTTTTTTTTATTTTTTTTTTTTTCCTCCTCAAATTTTGTCTGTTGAACTGCTCAAAAACAAGCTCTGCGATTTTAACCAAATTTGGCATACTTATGTAATGTCATTAAATCTAGTGAAATGCGGTATCGTCATGTCTGTGAAAACGCGTATTTTCAAAATATTCTGCCAAAACCGTCAAAATTGCCCCATTTTTCAAATGTCTCAAAATTGTTTACAGTTATTTAGCTCAAATTTTCCACACATTTCGAGCATAATATAATACACCACGAATACCACTCAAATCTTTCAACTTTAACCCCCATTGGCCAAAAAAAATGACATGAATATACATTTTTTCGTTAAAATTGACCAACTTCAAGAGCAAATTTCTCTAATTACAAGGTTGTTGTATCAATTATTTTGGTATGGATAGATGCAACAATGATTGATTGCGCAAGAAAGTTACTGTTTACCTATTAACCTCAGATTTAACCCTCAAGCACAATGAGGACGGGAATAAGTGTACCGTTTGAAAATTCCAAAATTAGCCAACTTTGTTTGCTTTTTCTATCATTTTGGAAAGGGTTAATTTCAAACACTTTTCATGTACGTATTCACAATTGACTACCGAGCATATTTGCTGTTGTAAGTTTTGTTGTAAAGTTTAACCCTATCCCATTCTAGTTACCGTAAAAAAAAAATCCAATTTTTGCAGAATTTGGTAAGTTTAGGTGACGATTTACTCCATTTTTTATTGGTCGAGCTCTGAATGTTTTCCACAGCAGTATGCAGCAGTCACAGTATGACAACTTTTGTTCTATATGTTATTATTAAAAGTTTAACCCTTGCCAGATTTTAGACTTCATATAAGGATACTATCGGAATAATTGTTATTTTCGCCCAAATTTACATGCAATTTCTCAGCACTGGAGTCATATTTTCTCAAAACGTTTCCCGTGAGAAGATATGACATTCATCCAAGAACAATTTTGCTGTTATATGTGTTATTCCAAGTTTTAACCCTCACCCAGTTGTCGTGCCTTGACTTGGAGTACCCTCAACTTGTACTTGTTCATTGAAATACCAAGATTCAAGATTCCGCCACGTCTCTTATCAGACACTCAGTCAGTGGTTGATGTTCACACATTTAGAGCATAATATGATACGCTAAAATCACCACTCAAATATTTTGAAATTGACCCCTATTGGCCACAAATGATAGTAATATAACATTTTATCTTCGAGATTGACTAACTCCAGGCGCTAATTTCTCTAATTGCAATGTTGTTGTAACAATTATTTTTGTATGCATAGCTGCAACAATGCTTGCAGAAGAAAGTTACTGTTTAGTTTTTAATCTCATCTTTAACCCTCAGGCACATTGAAAGTAAGATTTCCATTCGTAAATGCTAAAATCATCTAACTCCGGTTACATTTTCCTGTCATTTTGGAAAGGGTTAATTTTAGATACTTTGTTTTACTATAGGCAGAGATCTTTAATGAACAAATCCGCTGTTGTAAGTTATGCTTTGGGGCTTAACCCAACATATGCTTTGGCCACGTAAAGAATAGTATTGGTTGACAAAAATTGATTTTCAGTGAATTTTGCGAACATCTGTACTCATTTCCTCTTATTGCAAGGTTGTTGTAGGAATTATTTTGGTATGGATAGATGTAATAATGATTGCAGAAGAAAGTTACTGTTTACTTTTTAATCTCAAAATTTAACCCCCAAGCAAAATGAGGGCGTGAATAAGAGAACCGTGAGAGAATGCCAAAAATAGCCAACTTTGGATGCTTTTTGCCTATCATTTTGGAAATGGATAATTTCAAGCTCTTTAATTTGATATATGTAGTCTGGATTTTCACACTGGAAAGTTGGGAAAGCCCGTAATTTGTCCAACAAATTACAATTCTCTAGTTATTTTTATGCATTTGCCCGTTGCCAAGACTTAGTGACATATTTTGATTGCGTCTCCTCATTAAACTTCGTTGACAAACATTCCAGTCGAGGTATATTTGAAAATGCCGTGCTGAACAATTGCAAAATAACAACTACAGAATTGTAATTGGGCAAATTACGGGCTTCTCCAACTTTGTAATGTGAAATGGCAGACAGCATATAGCAAAGCAAAGTGATTGAAATTAACCCTTTCCAAAATGATAAAAAAAAGCATCCAAAGTTGGTTAATCTTTCGCATTTTCAAACGGTACTCGTATTCTCGCCCTCATTGTGCTTGAGGGTTAAATCTGAGGTTAAAAAGTAAACAGTAACTTTCTTCTGCAATCACTTTTGCATCTATCCATACCAAAATAAATGTTACAACAGCCCTGGAATTTACCCTTGAAGTTAGTGAATTTTGAAGAAAAAATGATATATTCATTTCATTTTTGGCCATCAGGGGTTAATTTTGAAATATTTTTGTGGTGATTTCGGTGTGTCATATTATGCTCTAAATGTGTGCACATCAACCACAGAGTGTCTGATAAGAGACATGGGGGAATACTGAATCCTGCTATTTGAATGAACATGCACAAGTTGAGGGTACTCCAATTCAAGGCCTGACAATTAGGTGAGGGTTAAAACTTTGAATAAAATATATAACAGCGAAATTGTTCATGGATGAATGCCCTATCTTTTCATGGAAAACGTTTTGAAAAAATATGGCTTCAGTGCTGAGAAATTCCATGTAAAACTTGGTGAAATTAATAACTATTTCGACAGTACCCTTATGGGAAGTCTCAAATCTGTCAAGGGTTAAACTTTTAATAATAACATATAAAAACAAAATATTTCATACTTTGACTGCTGCATGCGTCCCTAGAAAGCATTTAGAGCTCAATCAATTAGAAATGGAGTAAACTGTCACTTAAATTTATCGAATTCTGAAAGATGGGAGTTTATTTGGACGATACCTACATTTATGCAATCAGAATGAGCATAGGGTTAAACTTTACAACCAAACTTACAACAGCATATATGCTCGGTAGTCAATTGTGAATACGGACATGCAAATTGTTTGCAATTAACCATTTCCGAAATGATAGAAAAAAGCAACGAAAGTTGGCTTATTTTGACATTTTAAGACAACACTCTCATTCTCTCCCTCATTGTGTATGGGGGTTAAATCTGAGATTAGAAAGAAAACAGTAACTTTCTACTGCAATAATTGTTGCATCTATCCATACCAAAATAATTGTTACAACAACCTTACAAATAGAGATATTTTCCCTTGAAGTTGGTAAATGTTGAAGACAAAACTGCTATATTCATTTCATTTTTGGCACGCAGGGGTTAATTTTTAAATATTTGTGTGGTAGGTTTGGTGTACCATATTATGCTCTAAATATTTGGAAACTTAGAGCCATATAACTGTAAGCAATTCCAAGACTTTTGAAACGTGGTGAAATTTTTATGGTTTTGGCAGAAAAGTTTGAAAGTAAGCATTTTCACGAATATGACGACACCTCATTTCTCTAGATATTATGACAATAAATAAGTTTACCAACTCTAGTTGAAATTGTACAGCTTGGTTTTGAGCTATCTTGTTTTTGAGCTATGTTGAAAAATAGTGAACTTTTGAAGGTTTTGGCAGATACGCGGTTTCACAGATATGGCGATACCTCACTTCACTAGATTTTATGGCATTATATAAGTATGCCAAATTTGGTTGAAATCGTACAGCTTGTTTTTGAGCAGTGCAACAGACAAAATTGACGGCAGAAAAAAAAAAATAAAAAGAATTAAAAAAAAAATAGAGAAGAAAAATTTTGAAATAGAAGAATAACAAGAGTCTTTCCCAAAGTGGGTTTGGGAAAGCCTAATTAACAACTATTTTCAAGATGCGAATCCAACAAAACGTAGGAGAATCTGCGTTGCTGAAAGCGATTCCGATTGAAATTCAAGTCTTGCCTCCATTGTTTTGATTTTCAAGTTTCATGTTCGAAACGAACTTTCGATATTACTACGAGTTTCGGATTGTCATATAATAAACGAATTACTACAACAGTCAATTGATCTGCGTTGTTGTATTCCGTCTTGTTGACGAGATGAGAACGGTCAGATCAAACGAGACGCCACATCTGGCCGATCTCATCTCATCAGCTCGACGGAATACAACAACACAGATCAATTGACTGTTGTAGTAATCTGTATATCTCATAAGCTACGTACATGAAGTGGTCTGATTTATCCGGCTAGTTTCTACATGGACTTCTCACATAATCCTAAGACTTCACCATCCTAAGACAATCCTAAAACTCAGCCCTTTGACCTCCACCCCCACAAATCAGTTCGGTGGTGATTTATCACCACCGGAGAAAATTGTTGAGGGCGGAGTCCCAGGGGAATAGGGTGTATTAACCTCTCCTCACAGTGACATACGAAGATTAAAAAACGTTTACCAGTTAGAATGTATTAATGAAGACTTTTTAAGACATGGCGATTAGATTCGTTATTATAGCTAACACTTCCATTCAATTAAATATCAATATTGACGAAATGAGGTAACTGTTCCATGATGGCATTCCTTTCTGCTAAGTAAATCGGGCACTGGAGTAGGTAATGTTCAGCAGTATTGATTGCACCACACATGCAAGTTGCGAAAATTGAGAGGTGATTTTTGTAGAGGTAGTCATTGAGGTTGCTACAAGATAGGCGTAGTCTGCAGTGATATATTTGGGATTTACGTTATTTGTTATTGAATAAAAAACTCGGTACGAAGAGCTTATTACGGTTCAGAAAGTTAGTAAACTGGAGGAGTGAATTGGTTTCATGATTATCTATTAGTAATGAATTCCATAATTGTGTAGAACTGAGTAAAAATGATCTTTGGTGCGTTGGAGTGTGGTACAGAATGGAATTGTTAGGTCCGAGTCGTAACGTAGGGTTGTACCTATGCGACACAGGGGATGGCGAAGGGATCACGTAAAGATTAGGGAATGAGACGGTGGTACATTTTGAAATTTTATTTCAGTTTGTGTTTCTGTCTTCTCTTCTGGGCTTGAGTTTCCGTGTTCGTCAATTTCGGCTGTAGAACAATTGTACCAGACTATGCCAGAGTATTGAAGAATGGGTCGTATAAATGCTATATCAATTTTTTCCGAAGTCTTACGGCCGAGATAAAATTTATATTTTCTTAGTAGGGCTACCCTTTTCCATGCCTTACAGATAATTTGAGGAATGTGGTTTTCTCAGGGTCCCTGACCATTCAGTATTAGTACATGGCGTTTGTGTTGTTGGACTTCTTAAATATTCGTATCACCCGTTCATTGTTACGGTTAGGAATTGTTATGTACAAACCGAGTGAGTATGGTCAGTGGGGTTATCAATGGGGTCAAAGACTGATGAGTGGTTTGAAGTAACTCATCAGGTCCGGGAGATATTTGGTTTTAGTTTTAACTGCATTTATTTCTCGAAAGTTTAACCCTTTACCTAACGTGAAAAGCAGACGACACATGCCAAAAAAATTCTTGAATAACTATTTTTGTTCATTTTTTGTCTCAAAAACATAGGTTATGACCGCTCATTGGAACGAGCTCGACGAGCTCGTTCCAATGAGGGGTCATAACCTATGTTTTTGAGACAAAAAATGAAAAAAATAATAAAAATTAATTGGCGCTTTTTTAGAATAGCGCTGGCCGGTTTTGGCCGTTACGTTGGGTAAAGGGTTAATGTACAAATCAAGCAAAACAATAAAGCATATACATGTTGAGGAATTTGATTCAGTAGCAAGCTAAAACCTTATACTCGGCTGTTCTTTCAGGGGCCAATACAATACAACTTTTACAATTGTATTTCTAGAGTTGTATTTTCTACCTATTAATATAACTGACTAAAATGAATCATTAGCACATTTGCCAACTGGTTAATTGCCACATCTTTGAAAATGCTAATGGTTTCTTTCAACTCATTTAAAGTCATAACTAGAAAATACAATTGTAAAGGATTTTTATAGTATTGGCTCGAAATTGACAGGGTTCAAGTCCCCTCTTACGACATTAAATTTTGGTAATTTGTTCTACGCGTTAGTTATCAAAAACGGGAATAATGACTCATTATGGGCGACCAGACATTATAACGCATTCAGGCTTGATATATTCCGAAGGTTGTAGCATCAATGATATGTAGGAAGGTGTTAAGCCGTGGTACATTGCAAACACAGTATCAGCATATTCCAAACGGACAGTGTGGACGAATAATACATTTTTTCAATGACTTTACGGTTAAGTCAGTATTTTATGTGCCTAATTGCAGCTAACCGTCCCATCTTTTAATACATATTTCAGCTATATGAGAAGACCAACTACCACAGTCATTAAAATTGAGTCCAAGCTGTTTGTTTTTTGACGATTGTTTATATTTTGGTAGACATCACTCAAGGGATGGGATAGTATGGGGATTTTTCGGGTGATTATCATTGATTCAGTTTTGTTTGGATTGAAATTAACATGTTTAGACTAAAACTAAATCTGCAGTGACCTTGATTTCATTAATGAGAATTTCTTACGCCACTTGCAGGGAGGTTGGGGTGGGGTGGGGGGTGGTTCTCTACAATAAAACACCGCGAAGTTTCATCTGCGAAGTGTCTGATGATGCAAGTAATATCTCCAACTAAAATTATTAAGAATAATAGCGTACCTACATTCGTGCCTTGGTGAACACCGACAATTACACTTTTCCAGGACGAAGATACCAGGAAGTTCAAGTTTATATGAAAGACCTGTATGTCAAACTTTGTCAGAAGCTTCACCGAGGTCTCGGAAAACATCTAAACAATTTTTAGTTTCGTCAAGGGCTAAACTAAACAAGCGGTAATGATATTTCGTTTAGATAAGACGGTCGAATCAGATGGGAAAAACGGATTGAAAGTGTCAGTAGAGAGTAATTTTGCAGGATCACATCGTGTCAGTCAGTGTCACGGGTAGAGGAAGCCGGAGTACCGGAGAGAACAACCGAGCAGCTGCGAGCAATTGTCAGACTCTTCAACATCACACAAGCAAGGCTAGCATTGGTTAAAGGCAAGAGCACCATTGACTGGCTCGCCGCTGCTCGGTTCACAGAACCACCGTCTTTCCACGTGAGCAATCGTGAAGAAGTGCTTTGCCCAAGGACACAACACAGCTACAGCTGATTGGGGTCAAACCATGGACATTCCGGTTGAAGTCCAATGCCATAACCACTGAGCCACCGCGGTACTGAAGCTTTATTCACACAGCTTGGTAAAGTTCAGGATCGATAATTAGCTGCATAATGCGGGTTCGCTGCTTTATAAACTGCAACAACATTACCTCTCCTCCACCCTTTTGGGAAAAATGATTGACTTAGTATTCTATTGATCTCAGAGGACAATACGTTATACTATAAGGGCCTCATCACAGGGACGTCGTTAAAGAGGTAGGGTGGGGTGGATTTGGGTATGTAACACTCCAGTCCCAATAATTTTCCAGCCGGGAAATTGTCGTCTAAATTACAATCTTATCTATCGTTTCTCTCCTTTTAGTGATCGCGTGTTTTCTTATCAGATTAGTTTTGATACATAGCCAGAACCGCGCAAGCGTTTGAATGGGTTAATGTTTACATGGCCGGGGATAGGTAATTCGGGCACCAGGGTTAATTCTTCTGTGACGAGCCACCTCTCGAAGGTGTCGGGATACTGAGATGCCGAAGTTCGTGAAGTAAACAATTCTTGAAGTGACAGCACAGAGTCTGGTGTATATGTATATAGATGACTGTCTATTGGCCCTTTACACAACGTAACGACAAATACAGGCCAGTGCTATTCACATACAAAATTGCTATTCGATTTCAATAAGGGGTCATGAGCTGTGTTTTTTTTTTGTCGCAAAAAAATTAAAAAATAGATATTCAATAATATTGTTTGCTAGAGTCGTCTTCTTTTGATGTTAAATAAAGGGTTAACAGATTGAGCATCTCCACGGTGCTCAACCATTCCTTCTTTACATAAGTGGCAACTAGGATTCCAATACGGCGGGCAACTTATCTTGCTGGTTCTCGCTCGGGGATTGGGGAGCCCAGTCTTGGCACAGGAGTCAGAACCTCGGGGGACGCAGGTCTGACCCCAGAATTCTAGAGTCCTGTTCCAACCCCAGGCCCAACAAACTTCCGGGCCCCAAAGTTACTACCCCGGGCCCCACCGTCTTTCCGACCCTGATTGTTTATCGCACGTTTGTTTGGGCCTAAGAATACCACGAGAGGAGAAGCCGTTAGAAAATTCTTAAGCACACCATTCACTGTAATACAAAATAAGAATTTACCAATCCTTCGTAGACGTTAAGTAAATAAAATAAGACAAACATCCAAAATTAAACTTCACAAGCAGGAGACCAGTCTTATTGTTATTTCGTACGGTGTTTGAACTTTCATTCATAGTTCAAGCTTGCAAATTCCAAAGCGTCACCACTTCGATCGATGAAACACTGTTCAACAGAAACACAATTTACCGTCTTTTTACGCCTCAATTTTATAGCAATGTCATTCATTCGAAATGACGTCACTTAAGGACGCTTTCATATTCTCATATTCTGTCTACATTGTCTGTCTTGCCATAATTTAACCGATATAGTCGTTCAATTAATATTCAGTACTGTTTGCGCGAATAAACTAGAAAGTTCCTTCTGATGAGCGGTCGGTGTATAGTACCGTAGTTTCTACGAAAATAATAGAAACTCAGATACTAAAGACCGCTAACCGCTAACATCCATGTCACAACATGAAAATAAATGGCCCATTGTACTGGAATGAGTCCATGCATGTATCCCCAGAAATGTTACTGGTTCCAATCGTTTATCTAACAATCATATAGATTTTGGTCTGAAAACCACGAGAAACGGTACGTATCACATAATGTGTTCCGATTCCATATCATATAGACGACTTATTTTGATTCCGTATCATTTAGACGACTCGTCTGCGGGAACGCGACGGGCTATCATAACAGACGCATGAATGCATTCTATATGCGTATCAGTGATCGACTCAGCTGATCGCGTACAAAAACCAAACACAATTCCTTATAATTAGCGACAGAACCATTAATAGCAAATGATCCCCCACCTCCACAATAAAATGAACTGCACAATTAAATATTGCACACTTGTATATTCAAGCGTATCATTATAGGAAGCGACCTTTGGAGTGAATAATTTTACAACGCGAGTTTGAAAATTTGCGGTGACCGCGTTACTCATTGTTTGTTAAAGCGCACCACAATATTGTTCCATAAAATATGGGTTTTTCTTAACTTTTTCTCGCCAAACATTATGTCCCAAAACTGTATTAATAATTTAAGATTTGATATGTTTATGTGACAGAATTGTTAGATACATGAATTATCATGATAATGTACATGTCTTTGACTTGCATCAGATTCTCGGTGGTGTCCAGAATGGGATCACAACTCACCGGCAAAGCCGGCTCGTTGAGATCCCATTCTGGACACCACCTCGAATCTGATACAAATCACAGCACATGCACATTATCATGATAGTCTGTATTTATCTAACAATCAACTTAATTTGCACCCCACAACTCGGAAAAAAACATTTGTATCAGTCCCTCCGTTCCGATTCCGTATCAAACAGTTTCACTTTCCGATAAACACCACACTATCACATAATATATGCATTGTTATTACGTGCATTAAAATATAGTTCCTGAAAATCGAACTTTTGACCAATTTCAACTCCATTTAAACTGAATAATGGGAAAACGGGATCTTTGTAACGGGATTGTCAGATAAATGTATTATCATGGCCATGTGCATGTCCTGTAATTTGTATCGATTCTCGGTCGTGTTCACAATCGGATCGCAACTCGCGCCGACGGGCTGTTACGATCCGATTGTAAACTCGGCCTCGAATCTGATACAAATTACGGGATATGCACATGGTCATGGTAATGTATATATATTTGAAAAGTGCAAAAAAAACTCATTACACACATGTGTGATACAACTTTATTTTTATCACACATTCTAGAATGTCCTGAACAAACCTTAATTTCAGTTGGGTGTGTAATAATTGGTTTTATCATATGACTCGACCGTTTTGTTCACTTTAAAACATTTGATATTTTGTTTTCATATTAATCAGTGATAAATAAAGCCTTCCGCCAATTTCATTGGTCAATTTCAAAACTAGACAATTTGATTGGCTGAACAAAATATAACTGGGCCACATTTTCATAATTAGAGTTGGGAACTTTCATTGGTCAATTTCAAAACTGGACAATTGATTAGCTAAACAAAATACAACTGGGTCATATTTGCATAATTTCAGTAGGGAGAATTTACGTTATTTGTCCTATTTAGGGTGGGTTATATTGTATTAATCTTTTACCAACAAGAAAAACGCCATTCATTTTTTTTTACATTTTCACTTTTTGCTTCCAAAACATAGGTTTTGAGCCCTCATTGGAACGAGCTCGACGAGCTCGTTCCAATGAGGGATCATAACCTATGTTTTGGAAGCAAAAAATGAAAATTTTTAGTTATTCGAGGATGTTTTTTTTCCAAGTGCCGTCTGCAACTCAAGTTAGGTGATGGGTTAAAAGGGTCATACTAAGTGGCTAATTTGTGCGTGTGAGTATCATATGATAAATAGAATATGAAATGAGTGTTTTTCTCATATAATATTTATGAAAGTCGTCGGAATTTTCCGTTTGGGCTCGTCAGAGGCTCGCCAAGACGGAAAATTCTTAGACTCGTTTCATAAATATTATACGAGAAAAACACTCATTCCATATCCTCTATTTATGTCACACACACAGTCAGACATACAAATGGAAAGTCTGTGCTACCGGACTAATAATGTCGGGGGCCCAACATGACCAATTCGAAGTATCGGTAACGTATGTGTCAGTTAAATAGAAAATTACGTCACGATTACTACATGTGTATTTCCTTAATACACAAATGAATTTCCAAGGCGCCTTGACTTTTTTAAGTAGAATCCTTTCTGACTAATATTCTACCTACATCATTCGTAGAGGGCAAGTCTTGATGATGTAGTTGCAATATAACAATAACGTGAGTTTGGAGGCGTTACGATTTATTAACGGCCCGAGAGGAATGAATAACAGCTCGGGGGCGGGGGGGGGGCGGTTATTACCGGCCCGAGACGAAGTCGAGGGCCGTTATTAAGGCAGTGTGCTGTTATTCAGTCCTCATGGGGCGTTAATAAACCGGGACGCACGACAACATCATGTTATTACTATTATTACCATGACCGGAAGCGGGCGACGGGCTGTTAATGAATTTTGTTTTCATTAACGCCCGCTGCTCGCTTGCGGTTGCATGACGTCATGAATTGCCTAGTTTTTACCGCCCCGCCAAACTCCGTTAATATTTTTTTAGAATGTCCGCTAAATTGGTAATAATATTTTATTAGTCGCGACTCGAGTCATTGAAATCGGGACAAATCAGGTTACATCCCTTCCCATCGGTCATCTTCGTCACGTCCGCCACATGCCCTGGACATGTTGAGGGAATTCCTGCAGTTCTGTAATAGTAGGGGCAGTTTGGCTTTCTATCGAAAGACGTATCGGGAAGAGAGAGACCTTGCTTGTTCAATGATAAAATACAGCTGAATTTCTTTTTTTCATATATTCTGCCCATAATTCTGGAGTTTTCCATATTTTTGCCATATGGAGGAGTCCCTTTCTTTGTCGAATCAGTCTCCTAATATTGTTGTGCTGCTATCGGCCATTTAGGACGGTGGAGCTTGAAAGTGCTATTTTGTAGAGTAGACACTAGCATGCTTTATTTGGTAAGATGTGGTAAAATTCTCTCACAACTTACGTGTTGCCACAGCTGGGGAGCACGATGGATTTGCTCATTTCGCCGAAGACATTACTGTACCATCCATGGTGCCTTCACTGAAAGGGTTATTCCTTTACCCAACGCATACAACATCAAAATTTGTTATTCTGATTATTTGTTGTCCAAATTATCAAAATGTTTCAACAAAACCATATCATGTAACCCCTCGTTGGAACGAGTTCGATGAGCTCGTTCCAACGCGGGGTGATATGATATGGTTTTATTCATTTTTTTAAAAAAAAAAAAATTCCAGCCGCTCAACTTGTAAATTATGCTGGCGGAAGTGGCAGTTTCGTTGGATAAATGTTTTGTTAACGGATTGATCCCACAGAACTACTCAAATCATGTGAAACATTTTTGGTCGTTTGCCAGTTTATGTTTCCTAGGGACAATGTAGCGCGGTGGCTCAGTGGTTACGGAATTGGACATCAAACCAAAGGATCCGTTTGATCCCCGCCAGGAGAAACTGCGTTGTGTCCTCTGGCAAGGCGGCGACGTTGTGTACGAAATTCATGAGGTGAAGCAAATTTACCATGAAGTGCGGCGCATGCTAAATTTGCGCATGATCAATTCGTTTCATTGCACCATGGATTTGAAACAAACATAAAAATATTCTTAAACGGTTGTTTTGAAAAATCGACAAGAAATATCGTAACGCGAAATGTTTAGGGGCGTCCTTCTAGTTCGTATATCTAGCCCTATAAATGACTATGTCTGCGCGGCACATCGAAAATCGAAATTTCTGTAATTTGTTAACAAGAAGCACAATAATTATAGCTCCGAGAATAGGAACACGTTGTTATCCAAGTGATTCGCCGATGTCGACACAGAAAATAAAGCTCAGGTGTCGGTGTGTCGTACTGCACTGTGATAAATCTCGGATTAATAGATTTAATAATAGGTTTTAAAATAATTCAGCAGTCATTATAGCGATGCCACCACGTCGCAGAATACAAGCGTATTGACAGTCACATCAATTCTGTTATCAGTTTGAAACGATGAGATTTAATCTCTTCGCATCAGAAAAGTATAGATAAATAATTGCACCAGGACCTGATTATTGATAATATAATGAGATACTTGTACCTCATTCTTACTGAAAATAATGAATAAAAACCTCGACATGGATTTATTAACTTGATACCTGAATTAATAAACGGAAAATAGAACTAACTACTGTAATTTAAACATTCATGCAATTGTATTTTCTAGAAGTGTATTTCTAGTTATGACTTTAACCCTTTACCCAACGAATCGCCCGCATCCGTCTGCGTAATATGCAAATTCAGCAGCTGAAAAAAATATTATATTTCGAAAAATTTCAACAAAACCATATCATGTGACCCCTCTTTGGAACGAGCTCGTCGAGCTCGTTCCAAAAAGGGGTCACATGATATGGTTTTGTTGAAATTTTTTGAAAAAATTTAAAAAATGATATTCAAAAAAATAAATTTTGAAATCGTCTGCATTGGGTAAAGGGTTATATGCATTGCTATGAACAATTAGCATTTTCAAAGATGTGGCAATTTTGGCAAATTGCCATATCTTTTAAATAGCTAATGATTCATTTTAGTCAGTTATATTAATAGGAATAAAATACAATTGTAGTAAAGTCAGTCAGTCAGTCAGTCGTAATTCTTACTGAAAATAATAAATAAAAACTCGACATGGATTTATTTATTAACATGACACCAAAAGCAATTATCGGAAAAAAGAACAAACTGCTGCAATTTAAATATTCCAAGAATTGTTTTAAGCATTACTGTATATGCCCTCTACTGGACCGATCTCGAGTAGAGGAATTTGCTCAAGTGAAAGATCATACCACTCCTTCTAATGCTTTGTCATTGAATTTAATAGTTATTCTCTGAGAGGAAATTTCTTCCCATAGGTGTTTTAGTAGCAGAAGTCCACTCTAATTTGAATGTTCAGTGGTGTGGAAGACAGTTGTCCCTATATCCCAATAATTTCGGTCTTTTCATTGGTCAAAATGCCTTGGACAAATGGCCATGGCAAAGGGTGCACCCAACATCCAAGGTATATGAGAGCGTCCAACATCCAGGGTATAAGCTCACACGAAACATCGGGGGTAAATGAAAGCTAATCGCTTCGGCTCGCCCCGCCCCGTTATAAAAACCGAACCCCAAAACCTGAAAATAGACACAAATGTCATCAGATTCCCGACAATACGATCATATTTTGCTGTTATAAATTAAATAGTCGAATAATAAAATGAAACAGCTTGAGAAAAATAAAATAAGAGCAAATACCATCCCCTGATATGTGCCAGTAGTCACATGGAACACATTGGAACTCAGGGGGACGATATGTAAACAAAATACTGTTTACTCGTTGCCTTAACTACTAGCAAAAAAAAATTCTTGAATAACTAATTTGTTTCATTTTTTGTCTCATAAACATAGGCTATGACCCCTCGTTGGAACGAACTCGACGAGCTCGTTCCAACGAGGGGTCATAACCTATGTTTTTTAGACAAAAAATGAAAAAATAATGCAAATTAATTGGCATTTTTTTTTAGAATAGCATTGGCCGGTTTTGGCTGTTACGTTGGGTAAAGGGTTAAGATATAATCTGTTTATGTGACAGAATTGTTAGATAAATTAATTACCATGGTAATGTACATGTCCTGTGATTTGTATCAGATTCTCTGTGGTGTCCAAAAATGGGATCACAACTCGCCGGCAAAGCCGGCTCGTTGAGACCCCATTCTAGACACCACATCGAATCTGATAAAAATCACAGGACATGCACATTATCATGATAATCTGTTTTTATCAACAGAGAAAAAAATATAATACAAATCGATTCTAGTTCTTCAAGCGATTCCAGAACATTGTTTTATGAACGTTGAACCTTTCTCTCTTCACCGAAACTCTAATAATTGTTTTAACTTTAAATCTTGAAAATGTTCGTCCCACTGGGGAAATGTCCTCTGTGGAAAATGTCCGCCGGGGGCCTAAAATCTGCTGTAGAAATGTCCGCTGTGGAAATGCCCGTCTGGAGCTAATGCCTGCTGGGGAAATGTCTGCTGAGGAAATGTCCGATGTCCCCAACTGAGGTAACCAGACAAAATCCCATTGGATAAATTATCCTTATTATGAAATCCTCTTGGAGTAAACTCCCCTTAATTTTCTGAAGCTGACATCATCTTCGCATTCACTTGAATTTACAGAACTGGGCATAATCTCATCAGACCAAATCCATAAGAATTAAAGTATAAAATATTGGCTCTTTTATATCCATAGCTTTCGACCAAAGGCTTTCATCGGGGGAAAATGAACATAACATATAGATTACGTGCTTTTAATGCTAGTTACAATTTGCAATGAAAATTCTAACATTGAAGCTATCTCGAACGTAAGTTGAGTTTGACGTCAACTTCACGTTGAAATCTGCACCACTATAGTCCCGCTAGTTTTACGACGTGCCCACTCTCTTGAAGTTGCCATTGAAGCCTTTCCCAAACTGCGTCTCCACCTTTCCGATCCAACGGTCCTCCTTTACTATTCGCAAGCAGCGGCTCCCAGACTGGGTTTCCAATACCGTTACACCTATATCCTTCACTGGGTGGCCATCACTATTAAAATGTGTATACACAGGTTTGTCCTGGTGGAGCTTAGCGTCGCGTAGGTGTTCACTGAACCTCTCCTTTGGTTGCCTGCCCGTTTCACCTACATATACAGCACAGTCACATTTCCTGCAATTTAAAGCATAAACCACATTCTTAATGCAACAACTAGTGTTCTACTTCACTTTGAAGCTCGAGAATTCCCTTCATGAATTTACAGATTGTCGGATTATGGTGTTACACATTTCACATTCATTGGCACATGAAGGGGCGAAGATATTGCTTCTGCAGTCTTTCTGTGCACCAATATATCTGCAAGATTGTTATCCCTCCGATAAGAAATGAGTGAAGGGGATGGAAAAACTTCCTTCATTCTTGCTGACTGATACCGTGATCTCATGCTTCTTTGTTATACGTGAAAGATCCAGAAGTCCTTTCGAAAATGTGGTCACTAAAGGTACCCGTTCAGTTCTTTGCTTTTTCTTTTCCTTATTTTTCAATAATTCTGATAGATCGTGTCGGTCAACTTTAATAAGTTGGTTTTCTACGAATTTTCCATTATATCCACGTTTTCGAAGTTGTTTCTTCAAATCAGAGGGATGTTTTTATATTCCTCGCTGTGAGAGTAGCTCCTCTTCAAGCGAACTCCCAGTCCATATACAACAGATCTTTTCATATGAGTGGGAAGGTCAGAACTCTTTGACAGATAGAGTCTTTGATCCTATCTGTTGAAAATGCTGCTTAACTCTAATGAATCAATAAGCAAACTATACACATTTCTTTTCATGTATCAACTAAGTAGATGGTAGGGGTGATCCTTAGCAAAATGTGAGTAGTTTCTTACTAAATTGCGAGGTGATTATATTTTCTAAACTTATGGGATTATGTCAGCTTCTCAAATATAAATTGAGGGGATTTCGTCCCAAGATAACTGTTTTGAGAGCGTTGTGTCCTAAGGGTTTCTGTCCAATGGGAGTTGGTACTACAGTCCCAGACTACATGTCTTTGGTGTAGATCAAACCTTTCGTGGCTCTTGGAACTTGTAATTTCGTCGCCTGAGTGCTAGAATGTCCTGGGTCCCATAGGGGACACAGGACATTCTAGCACTCAGGCGACGATTTGTTTTTGACCAACACCAAACTTGCTATGAGAAAGCACGGGTGGTATATGACCCATCTTTGGACCTAAATGTTATCGTGATCGGCGAACAATAATCCACCTAAGTTTTGGGCTGTATGGGATGGGAAGATATTAGCCTCAGGGTCGGAGGTTTGAGTCAGGCACGGGAGATAATCATGCCCAAATTAGATGAAAACAAGTTAAGTTTCATTTGTTTATTTTGTTCCCGTGGGATCCCCGGAAAGTGAACCAGCGCCATCCTTTGCAGAACTTGTTTTTATAGAAATAGAACAGTGCAACTACTTTACTAGTTCTTATGAGCTTCACTTTCGAGTCGCAAAGTAGTTGGAAATGCAAATATCATAGAAGCCAACAATGTACTAAACGGGGTATATGTTTAGGTGATGTATTTGTTGTAGATTGAGGATTATACAATATCGTAAATGTTTTTTTTCTGTCAAATCTATTCGTAGAATATAATATAACAATCGCTTGTATAAAAGGTTTTCTTTCTCTTTGGTACTGGCAAGATGAATAAAAAATGACAGGTTTCGTTTTCCTATCAACTATCCAAAATGTGTAACCTTCTTATACTAAGGAAATAAAGGCAGAAAATATATGACTGAATAGGAACATGGACCAAGGGAAAAGGTGAATAGGTGTTGTAAACCCTAAGTTCGAACTATTTAATAATCAGATGGATCCAGTGGAAGATGAGCATCAGTAAACTAATGGTTATACTCGGCTCTGACAATTGATTCTAGCTTTAATTATTCAAACAGTCGGGGCAGTTTGAATCGTTGCAACTAACAACAGTCGAATATGAGTTGAATAAAATTCTGAATAGCGTTTTATTTTAATTTACCTCTCGGAACAATACATTGTAGGTTATTGTCAAGTTCGTTTCATGTAGTCTGATGTAGTAGGGAAAATGTGTTTAGTTAGAAATAAATAATGTGGACCGAAACGTCCAGGGCAGAAACGTCCGGGCCGAAGCGGCCTATATTCGTTGAAAACAGGGAATACCATGTTTATGGCTCAACTTATTGATGCCATCTTGATCACACAGGCAGAAGCAAAATCACATCAAATATTATTCGTCCTAACAATTAATGATTACTTGATGAATGAAAAACGATTCTATTGTTGAGTTACAGTGGTATTAGAAGCAAAATATCCCATTAAAGTTGGTCAGCTCGTAAATAAAATAAGATTATCCTGTCATACACGAAATGTTCAAACGGGGCGATACGCCGGTGTAAAAGGAATGGAAGTCCGTAGGAACGTTAGGCCCTCTGGACTATTATTCCGCGGAATTATAGTCCTAGGTCTAACATTTCTAGGAATAGTAGTCCGGCGGATTACTATTCCTAGAAATGTTAGACCCAGGACTATAATTCCGCGGAATAATAATAGTCCAGAGGGACTAATTTTCCTACGGACTTCCATTCCTGTTACACCGGTATTTTAAGAGAAAATCGAACGTGTACATTATGCTCAAACAGCCAGATTGATGATGAGCGTCATTTTATTCATGAATGTCCGTCACAAAATGCCATCAGCAAAAAATATATTAAGTCCTTTTATATAAAAAATTCCAGTATGTTCAAGTTTTGTCGCTTATTTTCAGAACGCTGTCAAAGTTCCCAAATAAACATAGGTATTTACTTAAAAAAAGCATTTCAGTTTCGAGATGAAAGACCTTAAAGTGTGAACAACTGATACACTGGTGTGTCCGAAAATGTGTGCGTGGCCGAGTCTCAATGTGTACGTTATGTGTGAATGCCCATTTATATCAACTGAACTTTCAAATTCCCATAAGGGCGACAAGACAGTTTCTCCTTTCTTTGCACACAATGCAGTCTTCAATCAAAGACTAGCGCCTACGTGAATTTTGCAAATTGTGCTATTCCATTCCCACCAATGGGCGTGTGTTTATTTATTTTATTTATTGGGGTTTAACGACTTTTTCGACAGCCAAGGTCACCTCGTATCGGGCAGTTTTTCGAAGAGAGAACCACCGAACAACGACGAGTAACTGTTCAGACTCCCCAACTCCGCGCAAGCAGGGTTAGCATTGATTGAAGACAAGTGCACCATCGACGTGCAGTACCCTTAGTACACAGCGCCACCGCGCGTGGGCAATCGGGAGGAAGTGCCTTGCCCAAGGACAGAACGCAGTTACCCTTAGCGGAGATCGAACCATGGACCTTTCGGTTTGAAGTTCTATGCCGTAACCACTGTGGCACCGCGCTGCAGCCCACAGTGCGTGAGTTAATAAATAATCTACAATACATCAAATATAACTAACTCAAGTTGATGAAGACTTCATTATCTGGCTATAACATTAACAGAACGCTGTTTTTGCCCGAGGTATTAATTAAGGGATACACATCAATGATGGTATCGATGTGTGACATCTTATAAAAAGATTGTAAAAAGGAGTTATCTGGCACTAACAAAATCATATTATCATCGAGTGTTACATTCAATTATCAATGAACATTGATCATGAATAATGGATGAAAGAATGAAAAAGCAATAAATATTACATAATTAAATCACACACGGTATGATTTGAAATTATCCTTCACATTTCCTTTTCCCAACGTGACGGCCAAAACCGGGTAGCGCTATTCACAAAAAATGCCATTCAATTTTTATTATTTTTTCTTCATATTTTGCCTCAAAAACACAGCTTATGACCCCTCATTGGAACGAGCTCATTGAGACCATAACCTGTTTTTTACGCAAAAATTAAAAAAAAATAGTTATATAATTGTGTGTGCGCGTGTCGTCTGCTTTTCATGTAATGTAAAGGATTGTACTACAATAAGAAAAGCGTTCGATTATTTGTTTAAGGCACCTTTCCATGTCAAACAGAAGAGCACTTAAGTGACAGAACATTAAATTTTGGAAAAAAAAAACATAACCCCGTTTTTGATTTTCACACATATACCTCACCCTTGACGCAATGAGTTCAGGCGGATAAATTAGCACGCTCGAATCGCAACTATGGAGTCACCAGAAATATTCATGAGAGCCCTGTTAGCCGTGAACGTCTCTTACCCTCGACTTGGAATCTTCAAGCAAAAGGCGAGTGCGTGCACCTAACAATGGTGTTTGACGATTCACAACCCTCCTCTCTGGGAGAGGTAGTACCTTTTGTGAGAGGACCTTCTCCGCTTGGTCCTCACCCGAAGAAGAACGAGTCTTCCACTTCAGCTGGGAGAAAGAAGAAGAGAAAAGACCTTCGACCAAGCAACGGGACGATTGGAAGCTTTCGCGGTAAAACGGAACGGCTGTCGAGAAGAAAGCGGAAGCATCAACCACCACTTGCTCAACCCCCCCCCCCCCCCCCCCCCCCAGCTCTAACCATCCAACAGCCGACCCTTTCCCCATGGAGACGGTGAATTCGGAATGTCCAGTGAAGACAGAAGAATGAAGGTTGCCTTCTTCGCACCTCCTGCATGCTCTTCATTCACCGCTTCCTTCCAACCAAGAAGAGCCCGACCAACTCTCACCGAAAGTCCTGGATACGATGATCTCAGCGAAGCAAGCAGTGGCAAGAGTTCCTGAGCCAGTACAGGCCTCAAACCGAAAGAGCATAGAAACTAGCAAATTCATCGCTCCAATCAAACAGAATAGGAAACATTTGCACGAGTAGGATCGCCAACTATCAGAACAAATAGCACAAATGGAAAAAGAAATAATGAAACTCCTCCTGAAAACAATCTCAACAATCATTAACACAGCAAAACCACCAGCCCCCCCCCCCCCCCAAAAAAAAAGAAGCGTCGAAACAGAACTAAATCAAGACCACCACCAACCATGCAAAAAGAGCTTCTCCGGAGCCATGAATAGAATAGAACTGCAATGCGGATTGAACGATAGTCGCACCAACTGTGACCGCACATATCTCTCCTCAGGCGACGGCGGCGCCTAAACCAACACACCAGTTGTTATTAACTTTGGTTGTAAGAAACGGTTTCTTGATCCCAATTGTCCAAGTGCGAGTCCGGAGGCATTGTGTGCTGAGGCATACGGCGCGTGGATAGACGTTATGAGTTCAACCGATGCTACCATTGCTTGTGTGACGTTATTGAGTTTGAGTGTTTGACAGTTACTCGCCGTTGTACACTTATGCCCCCAAGAGATTATTATTATCCCTGATGGATGAGGATGTGATATAAGGGAAATCTCACCGAGGCCAAGATATTTGTGCCAGGCACTCACCTCCACCCCATCAGGGATTATTTTCTCCCCCTGACAAAACACCCCGATGTCATCAAAAGTAATTCAGGGGCATGTGCTGCTATATCGAACAATTTTGCTGTTCATTTCTAAAAAAAACTGATTTGCTTATCATAAAGAGTGCACAAAGGTTCTGTATATACCACAGGTATATACCACGAAATTGATTCCCTACGCCGGTGTGACAGGAATGATAGTCCGTAGGAAAATTAGTCCCTCTGGACTATTATTCCGCGGAATTATAGTCCTATGTCTAACATTTCTAGGAATAGTAGTCCGCCGGAATACTATTCCTAGAAATATTAGACCTAGGTACTATAATTCCGCGGAATAATAGTCCAGAGGGACTAACGTTCCTACGGACTATCATTCCTGTCACACAGGCAAGAGGAGTGTTAAAGATTTGCAGCGAAATGAACATTGACACATTCCGACGACGTCATATTATGAATTCTGCAATGTATTCGCATAACTTTTCGACGGGAATTTCGTGCAACTCTCTCCACTCATAACGGCGTTCACCGAAAAATTTATATAAAAGAGTGAAATGTCCTTTGGTTTTACGGTCTGAGTTTTTATTTGGTTTCATCGACAAACGTTCCTCTGCTAATATTTTCGAAACATGACGCCGTGTTGTTTGTTTACATAAGAACGTGCGATGATTGAATAGTCCTGCGCTCATTAAATATGCTAATACGCCGGTCACGTGGGTCATGTGAGACATCTATCTATCTCTCATGGCCTTCTCACATGGGACACGTATATCTTGCAGAGGACGTGTGTGGGGGGGGGGGGGGGGGGGGGGGGGGGAGAAATCCAGAAGAACCAAAAAATTACTTGTAACGGACTATGAGGCATGTCCACGGGATATGAATCCTTTTAACAGGCTGAGTGCTAAAATACTTTTCGATGGTCATCTGTAACACAGGTATTCAATTTCAAATTTATCACACCACCAGCAAAAGGAACGTTAGTCTAGCAAGATATTGCTAATATATAATTGTTTTGTTGCAATTTATTGGAGAGTGCCAGTTGGCACTCTCCAATAAATTGCAACAAACAATTTTATATTAATTATTTTTTTCTACTCCTGAGTCAACAATAAATTAGAGCAAACGGTATAAAACCACTAAAGTGGCTTTCATCACTTTTCAATAAAGCCCTGATAGTGGCTTCTAGCACTCAACCAGTTAATTGAAGCACCAGCAGTTTTAGGAAATTCAACTATAGGCTTTTAGCACTGAGCCAGTTTATTTAATTACTGGAATTTGACGACACTTTCAACAGCCAGAGTCATATCGTGTGGGGTAGTTTTACAGGTTGGAGATTCCGGAGTACCCAGAGAGAGAGAGAGAGCCATCAAGGAATGGCGAGTAACTGTCATGCTCTCCAACTTACTAACTCGGCAAGAGTGGGTTTTTTATCAGTTGAAGACAAGTGTACCCTACGCATTAGTACACAGTGCCACCATGTCCGCACAGGCAATAAGAATGAAGTGTCTTCCCCAAAAATCGAAACATCGACCTTTCGGTCTCAGGCCCAATGCTCCAACCAATGAGCCACTACGATTCCATTCACGTCTACATACTCTTGCATCAAACTGATGGTATGTTATGGGCACACTGTTGGAAAGGGCTCCGCTTCAGTACATTTTTAGATTTTGTGCCACTCTATGAGTGTGCAAAATTTTGTGAAAATCGGTTCGAAAATGGCTTCTGAATCATACGGACAAAATGTGTGGAGGAAAAAATGAAATAATAATCCGTAGAATAACAATAGTCTTTTCCAGAGGGAAAAGCCTAACAAGCTCTTTGAGCTTGTAGATTTAAATTTGAAAAAAAGAAAAGAGACTTGGCATGGAAGTAATTAATTTGACAGTTCGGGCGGACTGAACTGATTCATTAGGTATGAGGTTCAAGAATATTTCTCGATTCATCGCTGTTGACGTCATAATTATGTCACAACACTATCAAATACATTATGAAGGTAAATTATTTTTTACTTTGTAATCTTTGTAATCAGATAGATTACAAGACAATGACAACGGGGCTACGGGAATTTATTTATTTATTTATTTATTTATTTATTTATTTATTTATTTATTTATTTATTGGTGTTTGAGGTGACATACTTTTGTACAATGGCTAATCGTGACCGCAACTTGGAGGTAAAGTCAAGTCCAGCCAATCGTTTATATCCATGTACCCATGTTACCATTTTAGAGGACTTCCAACCCAGGCATTAGTGATCTCCTTACCGGGTCCTATTTTACCAGTATAACAGAGCTTGTTTACCACAGTAAACCGGCACTGCTTCACTTCCCGGGGTTCCCACGGGGAATGTTTGTTTGTAAATGTTTTTTTCTTTTCTTTATAGAGCGGAACAGGCCAATCTCGCACAAACAGCTTGTATTCCCTAATCTTTACACCTATATTCTGCACTTGTTACCAAATTGAACTTTACACATCTTCAACGTGGCGTCGTTTTAGATGAGGACATTATCCCAAATATAATAAATGGTTAATATCAACAAAAGAACACTAGATGATATCCAGTCGAATGATTATATAATTTTATAACCTTCAACAACGCTGACAATTACACAGACGTTGACAATCTTGACCCGTTTTCAATAAAATTATATTTAACATATGTATTATTATAAATCTGTTATATAAATCATTTTATTATGCGCTCATCTGCGAATTACAGAGAAAACGTCATGAACGTAAATCTCTATATCTTCCCAAGGGAAGATATAGAGATTTACGTTCACGACGTTTTCTCTATAATTCACAGTTGGGTGTATAATAAATACCTGAAATGCGTATAAAAAAGTCGTCTTTACTTTCGAAAAAACACCAGATACCCTCTACATATTAAAAAAAGTCAGATTTAACTTTCCTGTTCTTAATAGTAAACATGTTCAGTTTGTTGAGGGTAAATCCATTGTCGATAGGTAAAACAGGTAATAACCGGTACTTCCATAAGCTAAATTAGTGCACTTTCGACTACACTTTTACAAAAACTATTTTGTGGGCGAAAGTACACTGTAGGTGAAGATAGACTTAACCGTGTTGCGCCATTGACCACGACTGTAAGTATTCTGCTCGCTAAAAACCTTCGGCCAGTCAATAGCTAAGGATGACTACGCTTTGTCTTTGTTTCACATAAACTGTCAAAGTCCGAGTCCCCAATGGCACTCAGACTCACTTAACCGGTAGAGTGCTGGAATCCTATATTTGAGCTTTACTCTGAGGTGAAGGTACTGCAACTTGAAGGCTTCATATTCAGTGGATGTGCTTCATATTAACTTTGAAGTGATACTATTTAGTCTGTAGGGACTTGTCTTGTTACAATTTATGGGAGAGTGCCTGGCATGTGAACAAATTTTGATGGCCAAAAATAATTCAGCACTCTACCAGTTAATGAGTTGTTGTGTGGTATGCAACATCACGGGGACACCTTTGACAGCATGGGCCTAACGGAAATATTCAAAGTTCCCGATAACCTCCACTACATGCTATATGGATATCAGTCACTTTTGCACAAAACTCGTCCCAATGCGGCTTTCGGCAGAGGTGGCTTAGGCATATTCGTTAAAGAGAATGTGACATATCACATACGGGAAGATAGATTTATCAATTTTTATTCCACATGTATTTGAATCAATAAAAATTGAAATTAATTATCGCCAAAAACGACCTGTTATAATCGGAATTATTTATAGCCCTAACACCCCACCGAGAGATGATTTGGACGAATTTATTTCAACTTTTTCAAGGATTACAGACGGGATAAACTCCGAACGCAAAACGCAAATATCATGGTCAACTTCAATATAGATCTCTTGAAATTCCAAAAACATAACAAAACTGATGAACTTGTCAACCTTCTTTTCGTAAATGGCTGTCTTCCCATTTGGTGTCTAAATCAGGTATCATCACAGCAGTTGTTGCGGACCACCTCGGTCCATCTTATTGTGAACCAAGCAGCACTAAAACCAAATGTGTTTAAAAAGGTTTCCATGTGTATATTTAGTTAAAGAAATATAGCCACATTCAAACAGCTATTGTCAATCTGCAGTTCTCATCCGTTCAAATTGTACATGTCCAATCAACTTCTATGATGATTTTGAGAATATTTATTTAACGATATTTGATACCGTGTTTCCACTCAAAACCATGGCTGCGAAACACAATTACATCAAGCGGCAGTCGTGGATGACTGCTGGTTTGATACAATCATCGGTCAATAAAAATAAATTAAGGCATCGAAAGTTAAATTCACCTACTGAAATAAATAAATACAATTATTAACAATTTTGTCAGATCTTCAACAGGCTGAAAAGTATTCCAGTGTAGGACAAAAAATAAATGCCCAGGTTCCTTCCACGGGAACGAACTACACAAAATATATGAACAAAGTAATACTCCATACATTCTTCATGGCACCCCCGATACCACAGTAAATAATATCTGTTGCAGGTAGTATGAACTCAAAAATAAGTAAAGGCTTAATTATATTTCAAGCAAAATTATAAAGTTAAGTATCAATGAAGTCACCAATCCGATCGCCCATATATAAAACACGTCATCATGGTATTGTGCCTGACAAAATGAAAGTCGCGAAACTTTACCCAATCTTCAAATCTGGCAACCCCAAGGATATCAATAACTATAGACCATTCTGAATACTTGTTGAATTTTCAATGTTGCTTGAAAAGCAGCTTATAATAGACTCTGTATTTTTTAAAATAGTGTTGATGTTCTGTATGAGCAATTATATGTGATTTAGGGCCAAACATTCAACAACTCACTCCCACTGCAGCTACTCCATAATGTAGCCGACAACAATGACATATCATCTAAAAATTGCACATTGACCGTATATTTAGATTTATTCAGGGCTTTCGACACGATAAATTATAATAGATTACTTAGTAAATTAGGTTCCTATGGCATTAGAGGAATTAATAGCAACTGATTGAGCAGGGAGGTCCCAGCATGTAGAGTATATAGTTTCTAAATCTGACACGAAGACTATATGCTGTCGTGTAATACAAGGATCCATACTGGGACCCCTTCTTTTCCTCATCTATATCAGCGATATTTTATGCACGACAAATTTGAATCTACTATCTTTCGTAGATGATAAAACAGTTCACAATTCAGATTACATACACAGAATGACACACGCGTGTGAAAGAGTTAATCGATAAGGCACGAGTGCCAGCGCGGAGTTTTATTCTTCCGCGGTGGCACAAGTGCCATATCGATTAACCCGTCCACACGCGTGTGTCGTTCTATGTTTATTACACGCTTTCACTTCTATAAAAGAACAGGTATTAGAAGGACACTCAGCAATTCATTTGACAACTATCAACAAAAACAACACATTTTATCGCCAACCACATTTGCGAGGGGAACCCGTGCTACTATTTCGGCCCCTGAGTTCCAATGTGTTCTATGTGCCTACTGGCACATAAAGCACATTGGGCGTCAGAGGACGATTTTCAGCTATCGCTAGCGGTTCAAATTGTAATTTCGTTGCAAGATTTGTAGAAAATTCCAGTGAAAGTTCGCTTCGATTTAAAAATAGTCCGTCAACGATTTTCGTTCCGCACATATGAACGGAACAGATTTTCATTTCCCGCATGGTTTAGTGTTGCTGTAGATGGAGATTAAATAGAAGAGGAGTGTAATAGAATCTTGATACTTTTTTCGACCATATACATGCAGAAGATTCCATTTTAGGTATATGTTGTTCTTCCAATAAGATAGCTTTGAATACCAACAGATTTAATCATGAAACCAGTAAATAGTAGAGACAACTCTAATGAGAGAACTATCTCAGGCAACGATAATGAATTAAAGCAGGCTGTCAACAACTATACCGAGCCTACTGCCAAAGTTCGCGGAATACAAATAGACGAAAATAGACGAAAATCTATCAAAATTTCAAGCAACACATCGCGATGGCTAGTAAAGAGATATCTAAAGACATTTAAGCAGTTCACAAGGCATCCACACCCACCCCACCCCACCCCGTGCTTCACAAATCCGCGTTAAGAACTCTGTACCTTTCGCTTATACATAGTCACTTAGTCTGAGGAATTGAGATTTGGGGTAATACTAATGCAGCCAATAAATTATTTCTCCAACAAACATGAGCTGTGCGAATAAATATCAATAAAAAGTAGGCACATAGAACATATTGGAACTCGGGGACGAACTATCAACACAAAGAACACATTTTATCGCCAACCAAATTTGCGAGGGGAACCCTTATTCAAAAGCACTAAAATACTCAATCTCAAAGATATTTATAAACTCCGTGTATCTCAGTTTATTGTACGCCTGTTCTATGAAATCCGCATTTATAGCAACACTAAACCATAGGGGAAATGAAAATCCGTTCCGCACATATATGCCGAACGGAAATCGTTGACGACCTATTTTTAAATTGAAGCGAAATTTCACTGGAAGTTTCTATAAATAAAGCAATTACAATTTGAATTGTTAGCGATGGCTAAACATAGTAACACGGGTTCCCCTCGCAAATTTGGTTGGCGAAAAATTATATTCTTTTTGTTGATAGTTCGTCCCCCGAGTTCCAATATGTTCTATGTGCCTACTGGCACATAGAACACATTGGAGCTCAGGGGGTGAGTTGTCAAATGAATTGCTGAGTGTCCAGCTAATAATTGTTTTTAAAGATAAGAAGGCGTGTAATAAACACAGAACGACACAAGCGTGTGAATGGGTTAATAAATATGGAGCTTGCGCCATCGCGGAAAGGATAAAACTCGAGGCCAGCGGCCTCTCGATTTATCCTTCCGCGCTGGCACTCGTGTCATATCGATTAATCCACTCCTACGCTTGCGTCGTTCTGTGTATTTATATTTGACTGGAAAAATAACAATTTACCAAAATTATTTAACCCTTTACCTAACCTGAAAAGCAGACGACACTTGCTAAAATAATTCTTGAATAACTATTTTTTTTTCATTTTTTGTCTCAAAAACATAGATTATGACCCCTCGTTGGAACGAGCTCGACGAGCTCTTTCCAACGAGGGGTCATAACCGTTCCAACGAGGGGTCATAACCTAACCTATGTTTTTGAGACCAAAAAAATGAAAAAAATAATGAAAATTAATTGGCGATTTTTGAGAATAGCGCTGACCGGTTTTGGCCGTTACGTTGGGAAAAGGGTTAAAAAGTCTTATGATATCATCAATACTCTCTGTGGCATGACGACCAGACAAGAGGGGCAACTATATAGCGGTACTCTCCGAACGCACTTTCCAGGACACCCAACTAAACATATTTGCCCCACTATATGCAACGAACTTGACAATAACCTGCAATGTACTGTTCGGACATCCAAATTGAAAAACAAACGCTATTCAGAATTTTAATTAACTCACAACTCTGTTGTTAGTTGCAACGATTCAAATTGCCCTGAGTGTTTGAATAATTTAAGATAGGATCAATAGGCAGGGCCGAGTATGACCATTAGTTTACTGATGCCCATCTTACACTGGATCCATTTGATTATTCAAACAGTGCGAATTTAGAGTTTACAACACCTATTCACCCTTTCAGTGGGTCCATGTTCTGGTTCAGTCATACCTGTTCTGCCTTTATTTTCTGAGTATAAGAAAGTTACACTTTTTGGATAGTTGATAAGAAAAAGAATATTATCATTTTTTATTCCCCTTTCAGGTACAGAAGGGGAAGAAAACAAGTCATACAGGCGATTATTATATTATATTTTACGATTGGGTTTGAAAGAAAAACATATACAGTATTTTATATTATCTATTAACTAAAGTGAATTTTTTGATTTGATTGGTTGATAGATACGTGGTATGAGACCATATTCATTGAAACGCACGGTACGTCCGCCCAGCCACTGACAAATTTCCCACACCCAGTGGAAGCCTCGTTCCGAAATCTACAAATTGTCCATACCCCGTAGAAGACGCGTCATTCCAGTTTTACAGTGTACATGTATTATATTTTTAATTTTTTATCTCCAAAATATAACTCATGACCCCTTATTGGAATGAGCTTGTCGAGTACCCTCCAATGTGGGGTTCATAAGCTATGATTTTGAGACAAAAAAGAAAAAAAGAAATTCAATAATTTTTTTATACTAGTCATATCGGCATATTTTCACAAAAACTCTTTTGCACAAAAATTCCACAGAAACCTGTATGGCTCAACAATGGAAGATAAACGATCTCATGCTGTGTGTGTTCACACATGAAATAGATTGTACTTCTAAAACGGAAAGTCAACAGATAAATTCGTTACCCCGTGTCTGATCACGTGGTACGGGTTTTTACCTACCCGAAGCCAGCCGTCATGGGATACGGCTGGCTTCGGGTAGGTAAAAACCCGTAACACGAAATCAGACACGGGGTAATTAATAATCTCCTGTCTGTACAAATACCCCATTTTTTACATTGTTGCCTCCTATAGTTTTCACTTCCATCTACTTTGTGACTCGAAAGAGAATTACCCAAGAACTTTTCTGTTTCGATAATAACAACCTCTGCAAAGGGGCATCAAGAAGACAGCCAAACTGGCAAAGTTGTCACCCAACGATCTTCCACGTGTTAAAATTGTTCTTTTTGTACAAAATGGATGGATGGATGGATGCCATAACTTGACTTTAATAAAAATTAAAAAAAAATAATTAGCAGACTGGAAGTTAACGGTAAAGTTATTTCGATTTGCATAGAATATCGATTGTCACTGGTCTTTTATTTTTCGGCAGACAAGGTCGGTTGTAGACCTTGAAATGGTGTCAGTTAGTCAGTTGTTCTGTCTGCCCATCGAACTGTGGGTTACCAAAGGTTGTCTACTAAACTTCTCGAACACTTTTCATTGGATTTTTTGACAATCTTCAGTGTGAAATAAGAGTCTGGTGTGGATATGTGCAGGCGGGAAGACATTTTTATTTTTCCAGAGTTATGGACTTCTCAGTGGCAAGATTTTCAACAGAAATAGATGTCCGCCTAATGTGTCTTATATTTCTCATATACAATCTACGAAACTCGGTGTGAAATATCAGTTTGAAGTGTAAATGTGCAAGTGTATAGGGGTACTTGATTCCACGAGTTGTTTTCCCATGTTACGGCCCTTCATTGACTTTTGAACGACAAGATTATTTTCCTTTACAAAAGTTTCTTTGCCCCATGCCTTCTGTAGTGTTCAACATTTTTTAACAACCTAGGCTTTAAGTATTACATGTAGCATGGCCTGAAGGGATACACAAGAGTTTTAATATCGATGTTTCTCTTCACAATTGTAGCCCTTTACTAAACTTTGAATGGTTAGATTCTGAAAAAAACGTTGTCCAGCTGGAGCCAATACTATAAAACTTTTACAATTGTATTTCCTTGAATTGAATTTTCTACCTATTAATATAACTAACTAAAATGAATCGTTAGCATTTTATAAGATATGGCAATTTGCCGACTGGCAAATTGCCACATCTTCGAAAATACTAATGATTCATTTCAACCCATTTAACATTAAAACTAGAAAATACAATCCTAGAAAATACAATTGTAAACGTTTTATAGTATTGGCCCCAGCAGGTACTATACTTTTGAAACTAATTGTAGTTTTAATTAATTACTTTAGTTTACAACTGTAATTACAATTGCTCGATTCTCTTCAGAGAAAAGTTTGATATCTTGTTACAAAAATCAGTTATGAGTATTTTATGAAACTTCACTTTCGTCAATCTGTTCACCGTAAGGAATTTATAGTTTGAAACATTGGCGGGGAATGTCGTCAAACAATCTATTTCCACGCACTTTAACTAACACGAAAGGAAAATAACATTTGAGAAAATTATTCTTGAATAACTAAATATTCTTTATTTTTTCCTCCGAAACAAGACCGACCCTGCTTTGGACCGGTGTTGAAAAAAAATGAGCATACGAAAAAATTCGTAACCTCCGTGGTAGTTAATGATAGTGGAGTTTTCGGACAGCTCCAAAAGTCGCTTGACTCGAAATTTATTAATTAATTTATTTATTTTCTTATTTATTGGGTTTAACGACACTTACGACATCTAGTGTCACGTCGTGACGGACAGTTTTACAGGAGGATGAAGCCGGAAAGAACCACCGAGCAACGGCGATCAACTGTCAGGATCTCCAACATACTAACTCCACACAAGCAGGGTTAGCATTGGTTGAAGACAAGTACACCATCGATGTGCAGTACGCCCTAGTACGTACACAGCGCCGCCGTGCCCTCAAGTGGGCAATGGGGGTAAAGTGTCTTGCCCAAAGACACAACGCGGTTGCCGTAGGTGGATTCGAACCGAGGAGCTTTCGGCTTGCAGCCTGCACCTCCACCTACTGAGCCACCGCGCCCGAAACACGCGAGATGAGAATATGTTGGTGGTTAAACTATAGGTTACTAAACATTTTGAAAATAGTTTCATCTCGTTACAATTGTCAAAATAAACAAATTTTGTTTATTTTTTTATTGGTGTTTAGGGTCATATATTTCTGCACTATGGCCAATCATGACCGCAACATGGATATAAAATCAAGTGTAGCCAATTGTTTCTACCCATCTTGTCCATTCTAGAGGACTTCCACCCTAGACAAGGGTAACCGGGTCCTATTTTACTAGTGAAACAGTGCTCGTTTACCACAGTAAACAAGCATTGCTTCACTTTCCGGGGATCACACGGGGATAAAATAAACAAATGAGAATTAACTCATTTTCATCTAATTGGGGCATGATTATCTCCCGTGTATGACTCAAACCGCGGAACCTGACACTGATATGTTCCCATCCCAAAGAGCCCAAAATGTAGGTGGATTATTGTTCGCCCAGCACGATAATAGTTAAGTCCACAAACGGAGGATCATGTACCTCCCGAGCTTTCTCGTGGCGAGTTTGGTGTTGGTCAAAAACAAATAGCATGTCCCAAAAGCGACGAAAAGTTTGATATACACCAAAGGCATGTAGCTGGGGATTGTAGTACCAACTCCCCTTGGACAGAAACCCCGTAGGACACATTCCCCTCAAAACAGTTCTCTAAAGATTAAATCCCCTCAATTAAGTTTTGAGGAGCTGACATTATCCCGTCAGTTTAGAAAATATAATCTCCTTCAATTTTGAAACTACTCACATTTTGTTAAGGACCCCTCCTACCCATCTACATACAGTATGTGCAGAGTGGATTGTAACTAAATCACCCGCGGAGTGGAGTTATCACCCAAAGTATCACTTTCAAATTCTGTACATATGGACAAAAAACACACGCAATGTTTCAGCCATTGGACCTCGGGGTTTAACCCGGAGGTCCATTGGCTGGTACTTTGCTTGTGCTTGTTATGCTTTGCGACAAATCTGCAATTGTTACTTGGGCGGAATCGCCACTACACGGGTGAATTTTGTGTTAATACACTCTCGGCGCACTGTAGTTGATATATAAAATGTCAAATGTGTAAAGTTTTAAGTTTGCTTATTTGTTCAATGGGGTTGAACAGCATTTCCAACAACTAGGATCAAATCACGTCAGACATCTATAGTCGATGCGCTGAATACCCACGGTGCACTTGTCGTCAACCAATGCTAACCTGCTTGTGCCAGGCTGATAGATAAGAGAGTGCAACAGTTACTCAGCATTGCCGAATGCTTGCCTATGGGTAATCTGGCTTCCTCTACCCGTAAATTTGTACGACTTGACATGACGCAAACTGTTACAACTGTCATTGCGCCCCAATAAATTAACAAACAAATAATGTTCATAGTTTCATTTCATGTCCAAATTATGTACATAAATAGCGAGTGATCCTTGGCAAAATGTGAGGAGATCATATAAACAGATGCGGATATATCATTTTCAGTGTTTCTTCTTTTTATCATATAATGTGTAATTTAACCCTACATCAAACGCAATGACCAAAACCGACCAGCGCGGTTCACAAACATCGCTAACAAACGTTCACCTGTGTTACTACCTGTGAAAATCCTGTATGTTAAATTTTAGCTTTTAACCCCACTACCGGTGTAAAGATTCTACTGCGTTTAAAAAATATTTACACCTATAGCAGGAAGTTCATCCAACTTGACCTTTGACATGACGCAATTTGCCAACTTCGATACACTCACACTTCGCGATGTTTCATTCAAACATACGACGTTTTGCGGTACTACCTACTACGTGCAATGCCTTATTCAGTTTAAAATACCTATAATTAAATATTTAAAATAAAATTTAAGAATTGTTAATAATAATTTGATTGAAAAAGCAAGGTAATGTCAATCAAATTTGACGATGTGTCAAGCTGTCAATCAAGAATTCACATGCATGCAGCCGGTATAGTACTGCCCATCGGCGCAGATGTAAACAAAACAAACCCGTGTGTTTGCGATAGAAAGTGAAGGTTTTTTTCATGTTAAAAGACAACGTCAGTTGTTTATTAGCAGCATGGTATAAATAAAACAAATAGGTACTAGGGGAGGTAATCAGATATAAACCACTCGTAGAATAAAGGTTTTAACCACTCAGTAAGCCCCGTGGTAAATCCCTTATCCTACTCGTGGTTTAACCTTTTATCTAACGTAAC
Organism: Pictodentalium vernedei; assembly: GCA_031216915.1. Classification (NCBI taxonomy): domain Eukaryota; kingdom Metazoa; phylum Mollusca; class Scaphopoda; order Dentaliida; family Dentaliidae; genus Pictodentalium; species Pictodentalium vernedei. The sequence continues at coordinate 437,104,265 of CM062294.1, forward strand.
GGCCAAAACCGACCAGCGCTATATTCAAAAATCGCCAATTAATTTTCATTATTTTTTCATTTTTTGTCTCAAAAACATAGGTTATGACCCCTCGTTGGAACGAGCTCGTTCCAACGAGGGGTCATAACCTATGTTTTTGAGACAAAAAATGAAAAAAATTAGTTATTCAAGAATTATTTTTGCAAGTGTCGTCTGCTTTTCAGGTTAGGTAAAGGGTTAAATCTGATAACCGGCCCTAGTACCTATTTATTCTATATATATTTTTTTCTTTAATTTTGCCTGGAAAACCTAGAGGAACTCTTGTGAGTCACGATTTGATGTGAAATGTCTCAACGAAGTTCATTAAATATATATAAAACCCATGTAAAACATTGAACAATAACAAAAATATATTTTTAAAGCGATCAACTTTGTCTCTTTGTTAATCCTGATAGATTTTGTCTGACGGGATTATGCCCACCTCTGGACATATCAAGTGAATGGGAAGATTATGTCAACCTCTGAACATTGGAGATTGGATTATGTCCAAAAGAGAGTTTACTCCGAGGGGATTTCATCATAAGTAGATTTTATCCAGGGGATTTTGTCTGGTTACTTTAGTTGGGGACGTCGGACATTTCCTCAGCGCATATTTCCCCAGTTGACATTAGCCCCAGGCGGACATTTCTCCGTTAAAAACAATTATTCGCCACGATATAGCCTTAGCTGCTGATGAGGCGTTAAGCACCAATAAATAATAATAATAATAATAATAATAATAATAATAATAATAATAATAATAATAATAATAATAATAATAATAATAATAATAATAATAAAACAATTATTAGAGTTGCGGTGAAGAGAAACAATTTCTACGTTTATAAAACAAGATCCTGGAATCGTTTCAAGAACTTGAATCGATTTGCATTATATTTTCTCTGTGTTGATAAAAACAGGTCCTGCTGTCATTTCTTTGAACGATCGTTAAAACAGGTCCTGCTGACATTTCTTGGAACGCTCTTTAAGAGAGAACTACAAGAAATGACAGCAGGATCTGATTTTATCAACACAGAAAAAGTACAATGCAAATCGTTTCAAGTTCTTGTGACGTTTACTCTTCAACCTATTTTGCAAAGCAAGCAATTCTAATCACTGCATGAAAGTCGGCTCGCGAACAACAGGAGCAACTGCCAAAATTGGGACTGTACGTTTGGAATTGCCATAAGAATAAAAACCAAAACAAAAATAATATCCCAAGACAAATTAAAATATAACAGAAAAATGTTGGGGAAAGTTCCGCTTTTCTAAACAGCATCCTGGAGAAATGTCCGCTGGGAAAATATCCGTCCACAATGTACAGCAGAGTCGCCGTGGGCAATCACTTTTCCACATGTCCACAGTGGGCGCCCACTGATTTTCCACAGAAATAAGTTTGATACCAATTTCTGTGGACTTCTGTGGGCATATAGTTCTGTGGGCAAAAGCCTGTGGAGTTCTGTGGAAAAGTTTACTGAACGATGATAATGCCGGACGGAAGTGTCCACATAAATAATCAGAAACACGTCTGCCCACAGAAATGTAACTGGAAGTAATTTTTAACACGTCTTGATAGAATATGACTCTGATTAAAAATATTTATTTCTTCATCATTTCAATTTGCAAGCACAGGTATATAGTCATTTTTGTATTTACAAAAAGGAAAAAATTGAAAACTTGTTAAAATTACGTCACATTTTCTCAATCTGAAAAGTGAATAGCACAACCCACACTGTGAAAACAAGGGTATCCGGACAAAATACCCTCGGACAAAATACCCTTAGGACATAATACCCTCAAAACAAATACCCTTAGGACATAATACCCTCAATGGGTAGGACAAAATACCCTCGGACAAAATACCCTCAGACCAAATGTATATAAAGTTGGATTTAAGGTGTTGGGGGGGGGGGGGGGGGGGAAGGGCGGGGTAATTGCATCTAAGGCACTAGCCGGTGTTTTGTTTGAAATAACAAGTACCAATATTTTAAATTTTTTTTATTAATCCTTTACCTAACGTAACAGCCAAAACTGGCCAGCGCTATTCTCAAAAATCGCCAATTAATTTTCACTGCCTTTTCATTTTTTGTCTCAAAAACATAGGTTATGACCCCTCGTTGGAACGAGCTCGTCGAGCTCGTTCCAACGAGGGGTCATAACCTATGTTTTTGAGACAAAAAAATTAGTTATTCAAGAATTATTTTTGCAAGTGTCGTCTGCTTTTCAGGTTAGGTAAAGGGTTAAACTAAATAGATATGAAGCACAATACCAATGGCAGATGGCAATTGAATATATACATTTGGTCTGAGGGTATTTTGTCCAAGGGTATTTTGTCCTACCCATTGAGGGTATTATGTCCTAAGGGTATTTTTTTTGAGGGTATTATGTCCTAAGGGTATTTTGTCCGAGGGTATTTTATCCTACAATCGAAAACAAGACACACAGTGACAAACTCATGTCGATTGCGAAGCAGTGCTTTGAAAAAAAATGTGTACAAAACGCAAAAAAAATAGTTGAAAATAAAAGTGTTCACCTGCGAATATCGCTGATATGCAATTATGTATTAATATGATCTTTCTGTTAAACCGAATCTGATTTTCGATCGACTGTTGAACAACTCGTTCGCTTTCGTTGACAACTCAAAGCTCGGACGGGAAGGGGAACATTCGGCTTGCAGAATTTTCGGCCTAGAAATATTTTGACAAAGGAACATCAGCCCGGTGAAATTTTAGCGCCGAGTATTTATTTATTTATTTATTTATTTATTTATTTATTTATTTAGAGGCTAATCTCGGCAGCACCCCCAGGCGTTGAAATTTTTTTTAATTCTGATTGTTCAGTGTACAATACAAATGCATCGTCACATTAATTTCGTTTTTTTAACCCGGCCCTATCGATAAATTACTTCGGAATTATTCACCAAAAAGTGCAATATGAAAGTCGCACTGTTTAGTGGATAATTTCGGAGTAATTCTGATAGTTTTGCGTACAACAAAAATGCATCATCAAACTAATTTCGTTTTTTTTTTAACCTGACCCTATCGATAAATAATTATTCACTAAAAAGTGCAATATGAAAGTCGCCCTTTTTAGTGGATTAGCTGTTCAAACAACCCAATAATCTGTGATTATAAACCGTCTGACAACTGGGGTGTCTGACTAATGGGAGGATACCCTTTAACCTGACCCTATCGATAAATTACTTCGGAATTATTCACTAAAAAGTGCAATATGAAAGTCGCAATTTTTAGTGGATAATTTCGGAGTAATTCTGATTGTTCAGCGTACGATAAAAATGCGAATGTCGGACATGAGACCCCCCCCCCCCCGGATAAGTCCCCCCCCCCGAGCAGTAGCCACTTGGACATGTGCCCCCCGGACAACTGCCCACCCATATATTTGCCCCGCCCCCCCGGACAACAGCCCCCCCCCCTCCCAATGCGTGTGCCAGCTACATGTACATTCATATAAGATGCTTTAAGGGTCAATGTGCTACGTGCCTAAGTGCTGATTTTATGTGCTTTGTGTGTTATTTTCCTATTCTGTTTAATTTTGTTCTTGCCATTAAATTTCTGCTTTTTTGCAGTAAACAGTAATAAAATAATGAAATATTTTCTGGTTTTTGTTTTTTCCTAAAATGGATATCCTTATCATGTTAGGGGGGAGGGGTGGGGGCTCATGTTCGAGTGGCAAATGTTCGGGTAGGAGATGTCTTGGGGAGGGGGGCAGCCATCCGATCGGATTGGAAAAAAAGGGGGGGGGGGGCTCATGTCCATTTTTGCTATAACGAGGGGGGGGGGCTCATGTCCTGGTGGCAAATGTCTCGGGGGGAGGGGGCATTGTCCGGAGGCCAATGTCCGGGCACCAAAAATACATCGTCAAATTAATTTCGTTTTTTTTTTAACCTGACCCTATCGATAAATTACTTCGTAATTTGGGCATGGTGGAGACCCTGGAACACTTTCTTCTAGAATGCCCAAAGTACCAGTCTAAAAGAATAAGATTCACTGGGAGTATAATGGGGAAGTGGGATGGGAGAATGAAGGACATGTGGTTATGGGGAGACTCAAAGGAGAGGGTAAATATGCTAATCGGAGAGATTGGGAAGAATGGGGCAAGGGATGTCATCAAGTAGTTCGTCTCCGAGTGTTAGGAGGAGAGGAGAAGCATGGGAATAGTGAGGCAGTTGGGAGTACAGGGGTAACCAAGGCCTTCTCGCCCGAGAACAGCGACAAATCAGCGGCTGGCCAAAGTGTTATTATGTTATTATTAGTGGATACTTTCGGAGTAATTCTGATAGTTCAGCATACAATAAAAATGCATCGTCAAATTAATTTCGTTTTTTTTTTAACCTGACCCTATCGATAAATTACTTCGGAATTATCCACTAAAAAGTGCAATATGAAAGCCGCCCTTTTTAGTGGATAATTTCGGAGAAATTCTGATTGTTCAGCGTACGATAAAAATGCATCGTCAAATTAATTTCGTTTTTTTTAACCTGGCCCTGTCGATAAATTACTTTGGAATTATTCACTAAAAAGTGCAATATGAAATTCGCACTTTTTAGTGGATAATTTCGGAGTAATTCTGATAGTTCAGCGTACAATAAAAATGCATCGGCAAATTAATTTCGCTTTTTTAACCTGGCCCTATCGATAAATTACAATGTATATTTTTAATTGCTAAAGTGAACGAATGAAAAAATATAAACCAAACATTTTTATTCTCTTGGTTGTTATTATTTTTCTGCAAGATTGTTTGTTAATCATCAATGATTAAATTAATTAACTTGATTGACTAATGTTAATCGGCAATTAATGGTGCTCTTGTGTTTATGATTTATGACCTGCTATAATCCTTCTGAAGTAGTTTTACAGAAGTTAGTGGCATGTGTATATTATATACAGCAGCGTTTGAAAGGATTAAAAACTTCAAACGACTTGTGTTCACGAGACTAATGGATCTATCTTGTCTGACGCAGACCACTGGGGCTAACTTTAATTAATATCGCGGGGTAGGGTTAAAAAACAACATCAGGTATTGGCAAGCGAATACTCGAGAGGTGCTTATCCCACTTGTAATGGGCCGACCCCCGTGGGGATCCCGGGAAGTGAAGCAGTGCTTGTTCATTGTGGTAAACCAATGCTTGGGGAACAAGTTGTTTTTCTGAAATTATACTCTCAACTCTTGATTCCAATTTCGAAGACAGCCGGTGGCTGTCGCGAAAACGAACCGGAACTTTGCGGAAGCGGAAGATAAAATTGACGCCGTGAGGAGGAACTGGAGACGCCTTATTTGGTGACGATAAATTCATAATTGGTGGAAATATCCCTCCTTTTTTATTTAACCCTTTACCTGACGTAACGTTCAAAACCGGCCAGCGCTATACACGAAAATCGCCATTCAATCTATTTTGTATTTTTTTCATTTTTGTTTCCAGAACATAGGTTATGAACCCTCATTCGAACGAGCTCGTCACGCTCGTTCCAATGAGGGGCCATAACCTTTGTTTTGGGAGCAAAAAATGAAAATGTTTAGTTACAGGAAAATGTTTTCACGAGTGTCGACGACTCCTAGCGTTAGGTAAAGGGTTAACAAATGGCAAACAGATGAGTAGATAAATATCGCATGGTCCACAAGCTTTTTAGTTCTGGTCAATGGACATCGCCATTTGCCAACATCATCACATTCACATCATTCGCACCTCTGACTTCAGAGTGTGAGCACCTGATGAATCAATCATGGATACACTGGAATTACCAGAAAGACTCGTCAGAACCATCTCAGCTCTGGGCATCTCTTGCCCTGTCACCTGGGCTGTCCAGAAGACAGGTAAGAGAGTCCACCTGAGCCTGGAATTTGAAATAGAGACAACCAAGTCACCACCCTCTTCGGAGAGGTAGTACCTTTGGCGAGAGGATTCCCTCTCCCACTGGTCCTCACCCGAAGGGGCACGGAGGCCCTGAAGAGAGAAAGAGAAAGAACAGGAAGAAGAGTCCATCGACCAAGCGCAGGGACGACCGGCGCTCGGAGGCCTCCCGGAAGGGGAAGGAAGAGGTGAGCGAGAGGATGAAGGTTCCGGAGGCAGTCGCCAGTTCCCCCTCCTAGTCCCACTAGTGCACCCAACCAGCTGCCAGCTCCTGAGACGGTACTGCTGGATGAGGAACGTCTGGTGGAGACTGATGAGGAACTGGAGGTTGCGTTTTCAACACCTCCCACCCCTCACTCCCCACTTCCTTCTCTACCGGACAGCCCGGGTGTGTCGATCACAGCAAAACAGCTACCTCAGTCTGCAGCCACCACCGAAGACATAAAGAGAGCAATAGAACGAGCAATTGAGATAGGACAACAAGCCATCTCCGAAACCCGCGAGTTCAGGGAAAAATCCAAGACAAACTCCAAAGAGACCTTAGACGCAATCCAATCTCTGAACTCAACATCATCGACTTCCACAGCACCATCTCAATCATCTCCAAAGAAAAAGAGCCGAAAGAAGCCCATGCGGGGGTAAGCCTCACCCTCCTTCCTTTTCCTCCTCTATCACGCCTTGACATTCAACAAAAAAAACGAACAGTCAACGAGGGTCGAAAGGGGCTTGCCCCAAACCGCCCCTGCGCGACTTCGGCGCGCGAAACCATTCCGTCCGAGCTTTTTAGTTTCTGCATTTTCGTCTGTTGGATTATCCCGGGAATTTGTCGTGACAGGGGAGAACAGAAACTTGTCTGATATTTTGACATCCTTCCGATGTTAACAGATTTTTTTTCTTAGCTATCGTGTAGCAAAATTACGTAACATAAATATTATAGTAGTGTAATAAAAAGTCAGATCATGTGGACTCCACGGGAATTGCCGTGTTAGTTATTAATTCTGTGGGCAAGTAGGTAGCATGCCCAGGTATCCGGACAAAATACCCTCGGACAAAATACCTTTAGGACATAATACCCTAAAAAAATACCCTTGGGACATAATACCCTCAATGGGTAGGACAAAATACCCTCGGACAAAATACCCTCAGACCAAATGTATATAAAGTTGGATTTTTGGTGTTGGGGGGGGGGGGGGGTGGTGGGGGCGGGGTAATTGCATCTAAGGCACTAGCCGGTGTTTTGTTTGAAATAACAAGTACCAATATTTTTAATTTGTTGTTATTAACCCTTTACCTAACGTAACGGCCAAAACCGGCCAGCGCTATTCTCAAAAATCGCCAATTAATTTTCACTGCTTTTTCATTTTTTGTCTCAAAAATATAGGTTATGACCCCTCATTGGAACGAGCTCGTCGAGCTCGTTCCAACGAGGGGTCATAACCTATGTTATTGAGACAAAAAATTAGTTATTCAAGAATTTTTTTTGCAAGTGTCGTCTGCTTTTCAGGTTAGGTAAAGGGTTAAACTAAATAGATATGAAGCAAAATACCAATGGCAGATGGCAATTGAATATGAAGCACAATATAAATGGCAGATAGCACAGAACATGAAACAAATATGAGGGTATTTTGTCCGAGGGTATTTTGTCCTACCCATTGAGGGTATTAGGTCCTACGGTTTTTTTTAGGGTATTATGTCCTAAGGGTATTTTGTCCGAGGGTATTTTATCCTACAATCCATGCCCACGGTCTAGAAAAATCTCTGTCCACAGAAATGTACGTGGGCAGTTGAAAGGTAATTTGCCCACGGTTTTCCACAACCACTGTGGACATGTGGAAAAGTGACTGCCCACGGCGACTGTACTGTATGGTTTAATATCACTCAGGAAAAATGTCAGCTGGGGAAATGTCCACGCACCGTAGATGGGAAGCGAAGGACACATTGCACAAACACAGGATTAAAAAAATGAAGCGCTGAGCCCTTTCCAATAATTAATCATATGATAGAGTCAGAAGTGTATTATAATTACTTTTACTTACTTCATATACAAGCATATATATCGATCCTCCATATATGGTAAAAGTGGGCGGGTCAGTATAGGTGTTAACCCTTTGAACAGCGATACCGATTTGCCGGTCCAGGAACATGATACTTCATAATTTCCTTAAGTAGCATGGCTGCTAAGTAAATGTGTGGAGTTCACCAATTCATATTTTCAATTTCAACGGGCAGCCCCAAGGCTACACGTTGAAAATTTGAATTGCTCTACCCCAAATAACAAATATGGATTCTTCTCTTGCTACCAATGAACTGACATGAAATCTACCACAAAAGGGTTAATCAAGTCAAAAGCAATAAGTACTTCTAATGACGTCAATCATGTATCTTCATATAGTCAGAAATATCTACTTTTTACATCACTAAACATTCAAATTAAAGTGGGATACTACTATTAAAATACCCATGGAAGGAAATTTCCATTCCGAGAATAATTATTATATTCTGCGACAAAGCATTAGATGAAGGGGAATGGCTCTTCATGGGGCAAATTCCTCGAGATCGGTCCAACAGGGAGCTATTTACAGTGGAGTTTAAAACAAAGTTCTTGGAATGTTTAAATTACAGCAGTTTTAGTTCTATTTTCCGATAATTGCTTCAGGTATCAAGTTAATAAATTCATGTCTAGTTTTTTATTCATTATTTTCAGTAAGAATTACGTACACGTATCTCATTATATTATCATAATCAGGTTCTGGTGAGTTATTTATCTGCATTTTTCTGAAACGATGAGATTAAATCTTATCGTTTCAAATTGATAGAATTTATGTGACTTGTCAACACACTTGTATTCTACAACTTGGTGGCATCGATATAATGACCGCTGAATTGTTTTAAAACCCATTATTAAATCTATTAATCCGAGATTTATCATAGAACAGTTCGTCACACCGACACCTCAGTATATTTGTTGTGTCGACATCGGCGAATCACTTGTATAACAACGTGTTGCAGGTCCCGGAGCTATAATTATAATGCTTTTTGTCCGAAAATTATAGATTTCGATTTTCTATGCGCTGCGCAGACATAGCCGTTTGTAGAGCTTGATACACGAACCAGAGGGAGCCCGGAAAACGTGACGCGTTACGATATTTCTAGTCCATATATCAAAACAACCAATTAAGAATATAATTATGATTGTTCGAAATTCATGGGGCAATGAAACAAATTGACCATGCGCAAATTTACCATGATCCGCAGTTCATTGTAAATTTGCTTCGCCTCATGGATTTCGAACAATCATATTTCAATTCTTATCTCTATTATTTATTCCCTAGATAAAACAGAAATATTTAATCCCCGGATTGGAAATCTGGTTATCTTAACAGATGGTCACGTACGCTTCTCGGTGGCGGACAAGCCAAGGTCTCCATCGGGAGCAACCTTAGATGCCACCCTATCCCATTAAAGTATTTTTGGTGCCTTTCTTCGTATAGGCATTTGGATTTCATGTCTTTAACCTTTGATATATTTTTCCGCCCAAAAAGTGCTCTATAGGCGGTTGTCTCTCCCTTTTAACCGTCACCGGCGCTTCTACTCCAAATAAGGGTTCGCCTTGTTTGTCAAATAACAACGGTGCCGCTTAATGGAGACGATTCGCTTTTGAATTTAGGAAGACATGACAAAAGATAAAAGAATTTTTAAACCATTTATGATACAAAATTTCATTCTTTGAAGAGAATCTCCTGCTTGTGGGTTATCTCCGTAGATACACCGGTAGTACAGTACATTACTTTACTCATACCATATGAGTATACACATTTTGGTCTTTCGACCATTGGTGGAAACATTTTACTACATACGTGGCGCATGTGCCATGTGCACAAAGCCCTGCAGTTCTCACCACCCCACCCCAACCCAAACCTGCTATTTTAACCCTTTCTCCTAAGCGCCCAGAATGGAAATGCCCATCTCTCAGTAGATGTACGAAGACAGATCAGTCCAACGTAAAATGTGGGAAGGGTCGAATAACGTCCACAATCTGCAGCATGCAGCTGCAGATTGCGGATGTTATTCCATCCTCATAACATTCCGTTGAAAATTTCTCTTTACAATTCAGAACTGGAACGAAATGCCCTCTGTGCCGGAAATTGGGACCAATGAGTCTAATGTCACATCGCATCGGGGAAATATAATATTGATTACAATGATTACATTGCCAACCGTTTGTTTATAGTACGTTACGTAAATAGAATGTGAAAATAGAGGTGGTGCGAATCGATTGGAGTGCGCCATAGCAATACGTAATGTTCGAATATCACTTGATCAGCTGACGTTCATGGGGAAAATCACACGATCCGTCGATATTCATGGAGAAATAGTATCGATTGAGATTCCACTGCCAGTACAGCGTTCACTGAAAAATATTTCAGTCGCCGTGTAAACATTATTCGTTGAAAGGTTCCAGATACGAGTTGTTTGAAGGTACAAATATTTGATGAAGACATAATCTAAAGAGAATGTGAAAAAGAGCGTTGATGGACAAAAATGTGTTTTGAACATTCTCTGTGTTTACATATACCTTCTTTTTTTACAAACTCTTCAGTTTCAAACCTGTTAAAAGGGCAGTTGTGAGAAAAGAAATTCGTGTTCAATAAGTAAATACGCTTGGTTTCAATCACAGTTTATAGAATACCAAACCAAATCCCCAAGATACCACTTAAATCGTCTTGAAAACAGGATTCCATGTTTCACGTGTCCTTTGATTATGCAGACATGGCGTCCAAGTCCCATTTGTCTTATGTTAATTGATTTTTGTTCTGTGTCTTTGATTTTTATGATTTTCGACGGTTTGAGAATAATGACTTATTACCAAAATAACAATAAACATTTCCTCAAAGCCGATCAACAACAGTTTTCTGGAACCAAGCAGAACAGCTACCAACAACAAAGATCAGACAAACATTTAACTCTTTACAGATATCAACATATAACAGTACGAAACATTTGAATTAGAGTTGCCCGCCTTGACAAGTTGCAGTCGGAAATTATGAAATCTTCGAAACTGAGCAGTGAAGAAAATATATTGTTTTAAAAAACTTTTAAAGCATTGTACTGGGATCTGGCATCATTGCTCAATATTCCAGATAGGAACGAGCGTGATAAGATGCATTTTCTTGCCGAGAAATAGAATGGACTGTTGGTGTATTTTGATTAGGAATTCCCTACAAGCAATGTGAACGTGACCGGAAGTTTCTTTCCTGTCAATTTACCTCTCATATGTTTGCTTTATGACATAGAAAGTTGTCTGAAGGGCTTTGCTTGACAAAGATATTTGAATGCCCAAATTATAATGATGCGATCATATTTTTTCGCACGAACGTTATAACGGTCGCCTATGCGAAATTATTTAGTACCATTATACCTCAAACACGTAATTTCCGAGATTTTTCGGCACATGTGGCATTTGTCCTGATGCTTGGTGATTACCTTTATATAATATTATCACCACTTTTGCGGGCGTTCCTAGCACATTAACAATGTTTTACCGGGCGTTGACACCTCGTAATGCTGAACAAGTACAAGTCATGTGACGCGTTGGGCCGTTATTGACTATAACAGCCCAACACGTCAATAACAGCCCGACACGTCTAAATACAGACAATGACGTCACATCTCTCAGCCGATCCACAATATTTTTCCCAGATTTCCATTTGGATCGAAATTCAATTCGGATTTTTTTAATTTGTAAACACAATTGACACATTTTTTTCAAGTGTTTCCCTTTGTGTCACGGATAGATAATGTATCAAATATAGAAAGCGATGCACACAAAGTAAGTAATGACACCTGTGATGAATAAACTCCTTGCCTAAAGTTCGCATTTCGAAGATATATTTCATCATCTAACTTTCCAGATTTCGCCGTAGACTGATCAGACGATAGTCATGTTACCCGGTTTGTTTGTCAACAAATCAGAAGATAGTGCTGCTGTTTTTTTTAATTCTAAAACGTCAAACTTCATTTATTTATCTTATTTCCCTTATAATTTAATCGTAATGTACCCGATGTACGAAAGTGGCAATAATAGAAATAACATGACTTCGTCGGACATAACAGTGTATCAACGGCTCAACAGAAATAGTTAACAGCCCTTGAGCTTATTAGCGGCCCTCGACTTCGTCGCGAGCCGCTAATAAACTCTTGGGCTGTTAACCATTTCTGTTGAGCCGTTAATACGCTGTAATGCCCTTCAAAATCATGTTATTGTTATAATAATAGTTGCTAGTTCTTTATTCCACTCCAATCATGTATTTGCTATGAGAGCACCTAAAATTCAAACTGGACATGTCAAATGAGAGACCAACTTGACATCATTGGTCTTTCCTCCCGCCCTTAACAGAAAGCTGGCTTGATAAATTGCTTAGAGTAGTATTTTGAGACATTTTTGCTGGACTCTCGTGTTGCTTCAAAATTAACACAGTCTAATTCTTTCTACAGTAAAAGATAGGTGACGTTCAGACTAAAATTAGTCCGCTGGTGTGATTTCCTTCTTCCTTTAAATCATCTGAACAGTTTTTTGTCAGTAAACAATATCCGTAACCCGAGGGAGGAGGACTGTAAAATCCATCAATTTCCGCGTAGCTAGGACTTCGATAACATCAAACGGTATGGTAATACAACGAAAACAACGCAACAAGCTTTTCGTAACATAAGCAGAACTTATTTATGTGCCTGAGAAAATAAATCAAAAGTATTGAGTTTGTGTTTTCATATTCTTCAAATTAATAGACACGATTATGCGAGATCTTTGAACTTTATGAAATATCAATGTTATTGTAGTATTGTCAATAATAGAATAATCCATGTATTCTGATGGCCGCTGTGTACAAAGACAACATTGTTGACGGCCGCATTATTCAAATAATCCATTTTAGTGCCAGGGGTCAATTTTAGCACGTATCTGAACTTGACGATTTTCTGAGGTGCGTTTTAAATTCGTCTTTTGCAATCACTCCTTATTTTAAAATATATTATATAATATAGTATTAATTTCATAGTATTCTAGTACAAAACTGGAATTAGAGTCATAATTTACCCTCCACACACCGATGAGAATCTGCAGAAGTTTCAATTAGCTAATTTGTCTCAGAAACATAACTGAGAATTTAACTAATCCACTGTTGTTTGATAGAGCTCAGTGTGCTCTGCCCATCACCATTGAAATTGTTAAATTCCCAACAGCATAACGGGAACAATTTATTTTTTTTTAGTTTTATTTCGTTACTTTTTTCCATTTCCATGGGGTACAGTACCAGAGATAAATACAGTAAACATAATTCCATGGTGCATGTCCGTGGTGGGTATTTACAAATTCACAGTGCTCTCTCTCTCTATATATATATATACAACGCACCAAATGATGTATTTTGCAAAAAAATAAAATAAAATAAAATAAAAACATGCCAGTGGTAGTCAAAAAATGTACATGTGAGAATGATACAGTCTCGGACCCAGACTCTCTCTCTCTCTCTCTCTTCTCTCTCTTTCTTTCTCTCTCTCTCTCTCTCTCTCTCTCTCTCTCTTATTTCATACCCGCCACATATGGGCGACCAATGTGAGCCGCATAATATATCATTGCCGCTTGTATATAGTATAGCCCTTCATTCCCATCGTCTTTCGGCAGGAGTAATAGGTTATACCATATATAGTATTCGACGTCGTGGAGCCAGTAATAAAAGAATGCAACTTATAGCTTGAAATTTTGAAATTTTTGACATGAGGTGCAGAATATTAACCCTTTGAACCCTGGTGGTATCTTCCATGTGAGTTCAATGGTAACAATCCAAAGAGTCTATAGTCATTATCTGGGGGTAGACCATTTAATATATTCAACGTGCAGCCTTGGGGCTTCACGTTGGATATATTATTCGGACTACCCCTCACATTCACTTAGCATCCGTCTTACTTAATGAAAGTATGACGTATCATGTTTCTAGGCCGGAAAAGCGGCCTCTCGTATTCAAAAGGTTAAAGTCCGTTGTCTGTACAAATATTTGAATTCCCTCTATGTCAAAACTTACACAAAGCAGTTGTCTAAATTTAATAATGCCCACTGTGTTCAAAGACCGACGTTTGGCACGGTTGCGTCAGTGTTGACTGCGTGACCTCAATCTTAGTTCATAGAATACCAAACAATCCCCCAGATACTATTTAAATCTTCTTGAAAACAGGTTTCCGTGTTTCGCGTGTCCTTTGATTATGCAGACGTTTAGGTCTCATTTATCTTATGTTGATTGATTTTCGTTCTGTGTCTTTGGATTTTATGGCGTTCAATGGTTTGAGAATAATGTTTGTTCCCAACATAACAATAAACATTCCCCGAAAGCCTATTAGCAACAGTTTACAGGACAAAGCAAAAACAGAAAACAAACAACCTGACAACTATTAACTCTTCAGACACATCAAGGTATAAAAATTCTAAACACTAGAATTAGAGTTGTGCGCCTTGAAAAGTTGCAATCGGAAATTATGAATCTCAGAAACTAAGCAGTGGAGAAAACATATGGTCTCAGAAAACTTTTTAAACATCGTACTGAAGTCTGGCATCATTGCTGATTATTCCGGAGAGAAACAAGTGTGATAATATCATAGCTTCAAAGCGCTTTTAGTAAGTGTATATAGATACGTTCATGTTTAAACAATATTTATTCATGAAAAAGTATGATGCATACATATAATAAACTACAACATAATTGTCACACAGAGTGCGCAATACAATAGTATGCATTAAAGTTATGAGTCAAACACGAGATTTGTTGAAAGGATTCAGCAGTAAGCTTTTAGCTTGTATAAGCCGTCTCCTTTGGATTACTGACGAAGTTTAATAGTAGCTGCAAACACAAAGTGAAATATTGTTTAAACATAGAAAACAGAGAGAGCAAGGAGAGCAATAGAGGGAATGAGAGAATGAAAAGAAAAAGGAAACTCAGCCCCTCACCCAACACGTGTAGAAGGCGACACTTGAAGAAAAGATTTTTGACTAACTGGAAATTTCCAATGTCAGTCTCAAAAACACAGCTCACGATCCCTCACGGGAACGAGCTCGTCGAGCTCATTCCAATGATGGGTCATAAGCCATGTTCTCGAGACAAAGATTGAAAATATAAAAGGATTTAAATGGCGATTTTCATGGATAACACTGACCGTTATATTGGGCAAAGGGTTAACTAGGAAACAGGGGAACAACCTGAATTCAACGTTCGCTACCAAAGAATATTCGATAGGGCAGCCTCAGTGGGTGTATCGGTAAGCAGTATCGGAAAAGTCTAAGAGAGCACTGCTACCTATTAAACGCGTCCACTCAGTATCATATAGTCCTGGACGTCTCTGAAGACGAGACGGTTTTTGTTATTATTCAGTCGTTCGGATCCCAATAGGAGTGTGGAGAGCTCAAGTGTAAATGGCAATGCATTGATTGTGGAATCACGAGCATCGTCATAGGTTGGGCAGTGCACAAGAAAGTGCTCAGTAGTTTCGAGATCCCCACACTGACAACGTGGAGATGTTGAGAGATGGTTGTCGTATAAGTGGGCGTTGATATTACTACAATACAGGCGTAACCTGCAATGATAAATTGGGCAGCGCGGGATTTGGCTCCATAGTAAAAGATTGGTGGTCGTAAACGTCATGAAGTTTATGAGGGAATAATTTTCTCTTACTGAGGGTGGTATTCCATTCCACTGGTCAGTAACTTCCGGGATAAACGAGGACTTATATAAATTGGTGTGACAAAAGGGAACACGGTGGTTATTTTCGGATCGGAGATTGCGGCTTTGGGTAATAGATGAAATAATTGGTGGCACCTTATTGGAGATATATGGTGTTAATTTATAATACATCTTAACAAATTGAATAAGCTTGTGCTTTCGACGTCTTTCTTCCAGTGGATCCCATTGAGTTTCTGTGTAGAGACGGGCTTTACTGCAGCTCACAGTGGCGCCAGTAACTATTCTTGCTGCAGCTACTTGTATTTTCTCCAGGTCAGCAGCTTCAGTTGCTGATCAGTTGTCCGAGACAGAGTCAGAGTATTCTAAAAGAGGTCGGACAGATGCGAAGTATATCTTTTCAAGGACTTTCCGGTCAAGTGTAAACTTATAGGCCCTGAGCATGTCAATACGTGTCCAGGCTTTAGCGGACACATGATCGATATGGTGGTTCTATGTACAACCTTTATTCAAAATTACACCCAGATGCTTGTGGCTACTCACCTCGGAAATTTGAGTTCCGCTTAAATATATAGGTGGGTGCACCGGAACGTTACTTTTACGTGATATAATCATGGTTTCCGTTTTAAGGGGGTTGAACTCAACGAGCCAAGTTTTAGCCCAGTGTTCAATTGTGGCTAAATCACGGTTGAGTATGATGGCACCTTGGTCAGGATTCTCAATTATAAGATAAAGGGATGTATCATCTGCAAATAAACGTATACTGCTAAGTAAGTTTTCAGTAATATCGTTGATGTAAATCAGGAATAACAGGGGACCAAGGATCGAATCCTGTGGGACACCAGACGTTAAAATTTCCAAGGAGATGCCTCAGAGGCTACAAGGACGCGCTGGTACCAATCAGATAGGTAAGATTTTAAGAAACAAAGCAAGTCGTCAGATATGCCTATTCTCTCGAGTTTGTGAATAAGACCAATATGCCAAACTTTATCAAATGCCTTGCTAACATCACAAAAGACAACTCTTACTTCTTCTCCTTCGTCAAGAGCATAACATAATTCGTCATAAAGGCCTGTCAGTTGTAGGACCGTGGAGTCACCTGGAGTAAAACCAGACTGAAACTGGCTCAGTATATTGTTATCACATAAAAAATTCCATAATCGTTTGAAGACACATTTTGCAAGCAGTTTACCAGAACAGCTAAGCCAAGATATTGGGCAATAGTTAGTAACTACATTAGACGGATTCTTTTTCAACACCGGTGTCACGTTGGCTTTTTTTCATAAAATTGGAAAGATACGTGCATGTGCGCGCACACGAGAGTGCATGCATTCATGTATGTTTGCATATGCATGTAAATATGTATGTTTGTGTGTGCGTTTATGTGCGTTTAAGTGCGTGCGTATGCATGTGTATGTATGTGTGCATATGAAATGCGCATGCGTATATGTATGTATGTGTGTCTGTAAGTATATGTATGCGTATATCCATGTATATATGTATGTGTGTGTGTATGAACGTAGGCGGCTTCCCTGAACACAGTCCATATCCAATTTATACGTATGCTGTGATTACAGTCTACTTGTATCCTCAGTACTACCAGATGAGTTACCGGATCAGTTTGCACCCAGGTTAGCTTCTTGCTTTCTCTTTTCATTCAATATTCTCTTTTTTTCTACAGCATCTCTCATGTTAATTTCCCTGTTTTAAACAAAATAAACGCAACTGTTTGAGTGTCAATAATCCGATTAAATCGTTATATTGTAAATGCCATACGTGGAAACGATCTTGCGTATAAGCTTTCTGTCGGATCCACCATCAACTATGTTGTACTTTGTATCTCTTGAAAAGTTGAATAAATAAATATTGTTTAAACTAAGTGTGATAAGATAAATTTTGTTGCCTAAAAATTAAACAGACTACAATACGGCCACCGCAGATTGATCAATTTTCACACGTGGGCAATATTTCCACGGGCACAATAATATTAAATTCCAAACTTTAATTATAGGAATAATCATAAACAAATCATTAATGAAACACCGGATAACACCCGGTGCTTCATTAATTAAAATTTTGCTGATAATGATTTTTATTACCTGGTGAACGCATGCGTGGACACCACTACCCACGCGTGGAATATGACCAGACCACGGTGACTGTACTGTATTGGGGTGGTTTGATTGAGAATTCCTCGCCAAAAATATGCACGTGGCCGGTATTTTTCTCCCTGTAAATTTTTCTTCTCTCTTAATTGTTGTACGACCTTTTGTTTTAAGACAGAGGACGTTGTCTGAATAGCTTTGCTTGACAAAGATTTGAATGCCCAAATTAAAATGATGCGGGCATTTTTTTCACACGAACGTTATAACGATCGCCTATGGGAAACTATTTAGTACTATTATACGTCAAACACTTAATTTTCGAGATAGTTCGGTACAGACAGCATGATGCATGTTGATTAACTTTATAGAATAATAATAGTTCTTAGTTCTCTTTTCCATTCCCCTCATGTATATGATATGGGAGCATATAAAATTCAAATTGGACTTTTCAAAGGAGAAACAAACTGGTCAATATGGACCTTTCCTCCCGCCCATGTTAGAAAGCTGGCTTGACAAATTGCTGAGACCAGTATTTTGACACATTTCTGCTTGACACTCGTGTTGCTTTGCTTCAAAATTGACCCAGTCTAGATCTATCCCCAATAAAAGATAGGCATCGCTCTGTCTAAAATTAGTCTGTTGATGAAGAAAGAATCTGCACTTGGGGATGCGACGTGCATCCCATAAGTGGATGAGTGTTGGTCTTCTGTTGCTCGAACGCGTATACTGCTCGTAGTGGACTGGTGGCTACTCGCCTGGTCTTGATTACTACCTCTTTTGTTTCTTCTGTTTCTTCTTTGGCGGTGGAGGTGGGGATTCCTTAGCTATTGAAGGTGAGGACCGTGGTGCATTGTTTTGATGTTGAGTGCGATTGGCGAGTTGGGAAAGCAGTTCGTAACTCTCTTTTACTAGGTCAGCCACTTTGTTATCAAGGGAGGCTTTGGTTTCTTGGAGCTTTCTTTCTGATCTGCGCATAGTTTCTTCCTGGAGTGTGATTGGCTCGGTGGCCGTGGGAGAGCTGTTTGTTGACTCGTCTGTGCCCACGATCTGGTTTTCCAGTTCGTGGGCAAGCTTGCTTATTTCTTCGTCGTCTTCCGCCTCAGCGTGGGGGTCCAAGCTTGAGATGGAATTGGAGGTGGAGGCATTTGATGACTGGGTGGTGTCTGGTGCTGCTTTGTCCGTCTAGATGGGGAAGTGGACTTCAATTTCCTCTTCCTTCTCTTTGCGGCTTTCTTCGGACTTTCTTCTCCAGGCCTCTAGGCGCTTGGCGTCCCGGCGCTTAGTGGATGGACTTTTCTTCTTCCTCTTGCACTTAGCCTTTTCAGGGGTCATCTGGGTGTGGACCCGAGCCCGATTGTGCTAAGGTACTACCCCTCCCCAGAGGGCTGGCTGCTGGCTTTTTTTGTCTCTTTCTTGGAGCCATTCCAGCTGGTACTGGAAAGTCCAATATCACCTGGCAGGTATCACCAGAAACATGGATGGTCCAGTTTCTGGTGTTACCCATATTCAGACAAGACAGCATGTCAGATAGCTTCTGTAGTCTGTTGATGTGATTTCCCTGTTCTCTTAAATCATCTTAACAGGTTTTTCAGCAAATAATAACCGGAACACCGGGGAAGAATCAATAAAACCCACCAATTTCCGCATAGTGTGGACTTCTACAACATCAAACGAGATAGTAATATAACGAAAATAACTCAATACACTATTCATAACATAATCAAAACTCAAACTTTGTGCCTGGGGAAATAAATCAAAGGTGTCGAGTTTGTGTTTTCATATTCTTCTAAATAATAGACACACTTATGCGAGATCTTTGAACATTATGAAATATCAATTTAATTGTAATATTCTCAATAATAACATGATAATCCCTGTATTCGGATGGCCGGTGTGTACAGAGACAACATTGTTGACATCCATATTTTTCAAATAAACCAGTTTAGAGCCAGGGGCCAATTTTGGCACATATCTAAACCTTATAATCCTCAGAGATGACTTTCAAGTTCCTCTTTTACAATCACTTCTTATATTAAAAAATCTATTAGATAGTATAGAATAAATGATAGCATTCTAGTTTAAAATTGTGAAAAAGTCATAATTAACTCCTTAACCCTTAACCCCCATTCAGACGATATCAAAATTTCTTATTTTAAATATCATTTTTTTTAATTTTAAAAAAAAATTCAACAAAACCATATCATGTGACCCCTCGTTGGAACGAGCTCGTCGAGCTCGTTCCAACGAGAGGTCACATGATATGGTTTTGCTGAAATGTTTTGAAAAATAATATTTTTTCAACTACTAAATTTGTATTTTGCGCGGACGGATGC
This sequence comes from Pictodentalium vernedei, assembly GCA_031216915.1. Classification (NCBI taxonomy): domain Eukaryota; kingdom Metazoa; phylum Mollusca; class Scaphopoda; order Dentaliida; family Dentaliidae; genus Pictodentalium; species Pictodentalium vernedei. Next base: position 437,124,312 of record CM062294.1, read on the forward strand.
GGCCGACTTGTTGGGTAAAGGGTTAAACAGGGAATGCATAAATTGTTGCAACAACCGAAACTTAGCAGTTCGTGAGTAGATAACACAATAAACACCTGAGTTTTTTCTTTCTTTCTTTCATTTTGGTTTAACGACACTTTCGACAGCCAGGATCACCTCGTGGCGGACATTTTTACAGTTAGAGGAAGTCTGCGTACTCGGATGGAACCACTGAGCAGCGGTGAGAAACTGTCAGACTCTCTGACGTACTAAGTCCACACATGCCGGATCAGCAGTGGTTGAAGACAAGTGTTATACCGACGTGCACTAAGTGCACCATCAACGTGCAGTACGCCTTAGTACACAACGCCACCGTGTCCATACGTGTCAAAAGAATTAGAGATAATTTAATTCTGTAGCCACAAACGTAACATGGATGACCCCTTTACGATGTATGCAGTAGATTTTAAGTTAAAATTGACGCACCCATTACGATGCATGCAGTAGTGTTTAAGGTGATACCATTAGTGGGGTCAGGTTTGAAAAGATTAAGGCCCATTGTACCCCAATGCAATTCTAACCAAATTTCTGGAAAACTCCAGACCCATGCAGCACCCCCTTGTGCCTCGCGGTTCTAATAAATCAATTGGTTTTCGTTTTAACCCTGGCGTTCCTAACATAATCATGCTGACGCCAAGAAAGGTTAGTTGCTGGGACGACGCTGTGCAATACACAAACTTAGCACACGCTCACACACATCCACTCACTCATCACCGTACTCACCCCTAAGTATTTACGTTCCACATTGAAGAAAATCGTTCCATTTAATTATATTTCCCGCCAACCACCTTCAAGTTACCTATTTTCGGATCAGGGAGGTAATGTGTTTGGGAATCATCCCTGCTCACCATTCGATGCCTCCAATGGTAAGTGAATTCATGCGTTTTGGCTAGAACATAGAATCCGAACTGATTTCATGAGACGTCCGAGACCATAAACACACATCTAGTATGCTCCCCTGCTCACACTGTTTATATTATTTTTATAAAATCAAGTACAAATCTCATGTACCATAATAATGGTTTGTGAAATAAATTAACTGAATCCATTGTCTGCTTAAATATCTAAATTCACTCCCAGTCAAACATTTATGTAAGACAATTGCCCAAAATCAATAAAACCCACGATGTTTAACCCTTTACCTAACCTGAAAAGCAGACGACACATGCAAAAATAATTCTCGAATAACTATTTTTTTTCATTTTTTGTCTCAAAAACATAGGTTATGACCCCTCGTTGGAACGAGCTCGACGAGCTCGTTCCAACGAAGGGTCATAACCTATGTTTTTGAGACAAAAAATGAAAAAAATAATGAAAATTAATTGGCGATTTTTGAGAATAGCGCTGGCCGGTTTTGGCCGTTACGTTGGGTAAAGGGTTAAAGCCCCTTTTCATTTACTGTTGACCTCGAAAACTCAATCGCAAATTTTGAAAGAGATTTGTAAAACTGCAAATAAACTTCAGTGAGTGCCCCTTTACCTAGTATTGTCCTCATAACTCTAAAATCAGTTGGGTTAAAATTTAATCCAAACCAACTGATTTGAGTGAATATGAACCCATTCACTCAACTCATCTGATTTGGGTTTATTTTTAACCTAGCTGATTTTAGAGTGTTTTGAATTTATAGTTGTTTGAAACCACATAATTTTAAGAAGTTCTTGGAAAATGAAACACCGCCCTCTTCCCCGACAGGAACTACGACAAGAAAAATTCTACAGATTATTTGAATCCTGAAGTTTGAGCTGTTGACCGGTTTCGTTTCTTCCTGATCCTTCATTTTATGTAATTATTTGTTTTACCTCATGTATCAAGAAATGGTTTGAGCGTAATAAAGTTATGAAAGAATCCTAGATGATAGAATACTAAATCGAAACTTAAAATGTCATGAAAACAGGTTTCGCGTGTCCTTTGATTATACAGACACGACGTTCAAGTTTCATTTGTCATAATTTAATTGATTTTCGTTCTGTGTCTTTGAATTTTACGATGTTCGACGATTTAAGAATAACCCGTATTCCCCAAACAACAATAAACATACCATCAAAGCTGACAAAGAACAGTCACTAGAACCAAGCAAACCACAAAACAACAACAAATAACAGACATCTATAACTTTTCTTGTACATCAAATACATTACTGCCAAACTGCTATGGTACGTCGGCACGCGTAGCATGTGTCCTGATGTTTATTTATCAACTTTGTAGAATAATATCAGTTCAGTGGTCATTATTCCACTCTATTCGTGTATATGATATATAATAATAATAACTCTTTGGCCAGCCGCTGATTTGTCGCGGTCCTCATAAGAGAAGGCCATCATTCCCCCTGCACCCCACCCCCTTTTCCCCTCTTCTCCTCCCAGCATTCAGATATAAACTGCTTAATAGTGTCCCTCACTTCCTCTTTTTCAATTTCTTCAATAAACATTCCTACCCTCTCCCTCGTGTCCCCCTTCAGCCATCTATGAGAGTAGATATTTAGATGTGTTATTTATTTACTTTTTGCTGTTTCCGATCACTTTTAGCATATATGGCTCTGTCATGACGGCAACGTAGATGTGCTCCCCCCCCCCCCCCCCCTCTCTCTCTCTCTCTTAGTAAATAAATTTTAATGCAGCCCGAATGCAGACCGAATGAAATAATTTATTTAATACATTATCGACCTTCCTTTTTGAAAGGGTTCTGTACAAACAGAGAGGAGGGCGAGGATCTTAGAGAGGTAGAGCTGTAGGTTTTTAAATTTCTTGTTCGGTTTCGGTTTTGGTTTTTCAGGTGGAATAAAACCTCGGTTCAGTTCGGTTTTCGGTTTGTTCATGAGGCCAAATAAAATTCAATAAAACTCATTCTTTTATGTCCGGAGTCATAACTGGATGGCAGTGAAATTGGGTGAAACTCAATGAATGCCCGACATAAGCTATAATACATGAAGAATCGGGAAGGCCAATATAATAATTACCTAAATATACAGAACATTTATTGTGATTGGCCATTTTTCGAGGTCTGACACCCACATGCAACTTGAGCAAAGCTACAAACACAACTAAACTGAAATGCCGGAAATTCACAGAATGTAGCCTTCCCAGAGTAGTAAGAGCACCCAGACACTGCCATTGGCAGTGTCTGGGTACTCTTACTACTCTGGGATGGCTACATTCTGTGAATTCCTGCAGCAAGAGAGTATTTAATAAAAAACGAAAAACCTTAGATTACGGGATGTTGACGGTTTCGGTTTCGGTTTCGGTTTTTAAAAAAAACTAAAAACCTCGGTTCGGTTTCGGTTAACCTACAGCTCTAGAGAGAGGGCGAGAGAGAGAGAGAGAGAGAGAGGGGGGGGGGGGGGGGGGGGGGGTAATCGAAACATCAACTTTCCTTTTTGAAAATGTTCTGTACAAACGGAGAGAGATTGAGATAATAGATGTAATGTGAGAAATAAAATATTTACTCACTTATACCTTTAGAAAGTTGTCTGGTGAACTAGCTCGATGACTTACTTATTATTTATAGGGGTTCCTTATTCTACCTGTAGAAAGTTGTTTGGTGAACTAGCTCGATGGTCCAATGGCCAAAATTGATACCTGAAACTGTTCACAACACGAAATATTGGACAGACTGAGTCTCACCTAATTCACTATTTACAAACACACAGTTCGAATTGTTTGTTCATTGGAATTTAAAACTACTATCGAGAGAGAGAGAGAGAGAGAGAGAGAGAGAGAGAGAGAGAGAGAGAGAGAGAGAGACAGACAGACAGACAGACAGACAGACAGACAGACAGACAGACAGACAGACAGACAGACAGACAGACAGACAGACAGACAGGCAGGCAGGCAGGCAGGCAGGCAGACAGGCAGGCAGGCAGACAGACAGACAGACAGACAGACAGACAGACAGACAGACAGACAGACAGACAGACAGACAGACAGACAGACAGACAGACAGTCAGACAGACAGACAGACAGACAGACAGACAGACTGATAGTTTTTGTTTTATTTTACTTTTATATTTAAAAAAAATATATTTCTTTGGGCGGCATATCTCACTTCACCCAAGAAACTTACGCTATCTGGAAATAATAGAAATAGGATTGAAGGAAGAAAAAGTGATGATAATCATCTCGACCAGATAAAAATAAAAAATTTCTGAAAATTAGATTAACGTCTAACCAAGATATAATTATGCATCAAACATTTCTAACACAAACGATTAAAGTTCTATTATTTTAAGCCTGTGATTAAATCTCGTAATTCCTGTCATTTTCAACACAACGAATAAAATTCTATTATTTTAAGCATGAGATTAAATCTTATAATTCCTGATTTATTACAGTATCTTTTGGCACACCGACACGTGGCCATTCTCCAATGTGGTAGCATCATGGGAATAATCTCGAAATGTGAGAAGTCCTGGGGTTATTCGTGGCATGCTCGTAATACTTCACACCCTTTAACTTGAAGAAGACAACGAAAAATACTAGAAAGAAAATGACAGCAATAGTTCCTTTACTGCAACAAGAAGAGTAAATCAAGAAACAAGATAGAAACCCTAATCAGCTGCGGGGGATTGGCGAGACACTCGTCCCCCACTTTTCCTGTATGTCAAACCTTGCACACTTTCATTTCTGAAACCCATAAATCTGGTCCATGTACTCTAACCCTCATATTTCTTGGACAATTTTGCTATACACTCTAAGCCTTTTAATTTTAAATATCATTTTTTTCTAATTTTTCAAAAAAATTCAACAAAACCATATCATGTGACCCCTCGTTGGAACGAGCTCGACGAGCTCGTTCCAACGAGGGTCACATGATATGGTTTTGTTGAAATTTTTTGAAAAATACTATTTTTTTCAAATGCTGAATTTGCATATTACGCGGGCGGATGCGGGCGATTCGTTGGGTAAAGCGCTAAACTAAATCAGTTAGGTTAAACATTAATCCAAATCAGAGATGTTTAACCATGTATGGAATCATAACATTCAGACAGGATGGATAAAGCAGACTAAGGAGCTAATGCAGAACTACTGAAGATTTAGAAGGGGGTCTGTAGCAGGGGATAGCTTTATAAGGGAAAGGGTGCTTGAGGATTGTTATTGAAATTGGCGAGCTGAAATTTGGACTAAGAGTTCGTTAGACGGGCTATATAAAAAGGGTGAGCTAGCTTTTGAGGAGTACCTGGAAGGATCGTTTGGGGGGCATTGTTGTTCAAGGTGAGATCCAAGACACTGGAGCTGAGGGGAGGGAGGAAAGAGTGTGCCAAATGTGTAACTTATGTGTAACAGAGACCATGGAACATTTCATTTTAGAACGCCCCAAATATTTGCCTCGGAGAAATGGGAAACTAATGCACAAATGGTATGGAAACATGAAGGATAATTGGATGGGAAATGGCATGAAGAAAAGGGTTAATCTTATAGTTGGGGAGATCGAGAAGGGACCAATGGGGAAATTTTGAAACAGTTTTTGACTGAGTGCTGGGAGAATAGGAGGGAGAGTGGGGAGGAATACCTCGGCGGTGCACTGGATTAATGTAGGCCTCTTCGTTAGAGGACCGCGATAAATCATCGGAAAGCCGAGGATGTATTATTATTATCAACTGGGTTGGGTGAATATGAACCCAATTGGGTTCATATTCACTCAACCCAGTTGATCAGGGTTGGTTGTTAACACAACTGATCTTAGAGTGTAGCTATTCTTTCATTTTCTGGTACTTAGGCCTTTACAGGTACCAGGTGCTCCAGTGTTAGCATGAAACGTTAATTGTTTTCCCCTGGGAAGACCTTGAACTTTCACTTATGGGGATACACATTCTTATCCGAGCATGGGATGAAGTACTTTAATCATCCCTCCCACACACACTTCATAATAATAATAATACTTTGGCCAGCCCTTGATTTGTCGCGGTTCTCAGGTAAGAGGGCCTCGATTAGTTTAAACAATATTTATTCAATATGTATGCTATATGTTACAGGGCTGAACACTAAGAAAAGTAACAGTATATATAGTGAATATATATGAATATATAGTGAACATCAAGAATATAACATATACTAACAAAATACCATATTAGTATGTAATGGGGGGATCTGACAGAAAGCTAGGAGCTCATGTTAATCATCTCCCGGGCCTCGATTAGCAGTGGCGTGGCCACGGGGGTGGGGAGATTGGGGGGACGCCCCCCCCCCCCCCACTTTCCCTCAGAGTTGCCCTCGAAATATGTCCAAACATGGCATAAAAATCGTAGGGGGTTAGGTTCATGGGGGTTAGGTTGTAGATTTTTTGATTGCTTGTCCTAATATCTGTGTCGGTGAAAAGGTAAACAGTCATCAGTACATGAAAAACCCTAAAATATCCGCTCGGATGCAAGGAGATGGGGGTTTTTGAACCCTGGAATCCCTTTTTTTTCAACCACGGACCGACCATGGTCGGCCCGTGGTACCGACGACCCTTGGCCGCCCCATATCGGACACATTTATTTCCCTCTTGCTCAAATTTTAGGGACGCAAAAATCTGGAATGTGAAGGCCTGGAAAGCTTTTCCCGCATACACTTCCACCACCACAACCCCCCCCCCCCCCCCCCCCCCCCGCTGGTTACAAATTCAGGGGGATCTCACCCCATATTAAAACTGCTCTAAGCCAGACTGTGCAAGCTTGCCCCCCCCCCCCCCCCACTTGCTTTAGGATGGCTACGCCACTGTCGATTAGCCATGTGTTCCAAAATGCCTCCTTATCCCCACGCCTCTCCTCTCCTCCCAACACTCTGAGACAAACTGCTCGATGATATCCCGTACCCCATTCTTCCCAATATAACCCTCTCTTTTGTGTCACCTACCAACCACATGTCCTTCATTCTCCCATCCCACTTCCCCATCATACTCCCGGTAAATCTTCTTCTGTTAGACTCGTATTTTGGACATTCCAATAGAAAGTGTCCCAGGGTCTTCACTGTGCCTAGATTACACATTGGCATTCCTTTTCGTTGTCTTTCCTGGGTTTTCTCCTAAACTCCAGCGACCGCAATTAACCTGGCTACATCTCTGATCATAATACGTAAAACAAAACATACAAGTTAAAACTATAGCTATGTACGTTACCAGAAAAGGTGGGCCTCCTAGTTGCAAGGCCGTCTGGGTCACCCATCAATCACGGGAAGAGCAAAATACTCCACTGAAGATAGGTTTTGTAATCATAATTATTGATTGATAGGAGTCTGGCGTCTTTTTAAAAATCCCGACTGAACGGCCCAATTTTGCTATTGCATTTAACCCTTTGAACCCTCGTTTCCTGCAATGGTGTCGCAGTGTGTGTACACTTAACCCTTTACCCAACGCAGACGATTTCAAAATTTATTATTTTAAATATCATGTTTTCCAAAAATTTCAACAAAACCATATCATGTGATCCCACTTTGGAACGAGCTCGAAGAGCTCGTTCCAAAGAGGGGTCACATGATATGGTTTTGCTGAAATTTTTCGAAAAATAATATGTTTTCAGATGCTGAATTTGCATATTACGCGGGCGGATGCGGGCGATTCGTTGGGTAAAGGGTTAAAGTGAGATGGGTCAGTCTGAAGACTGCATTTATTATTGTACCATCAATGCCTCTCCTATAATAAAACATTAAATGGGAAGAAATTGTGCCTTGGAGTTACAAATCGGTCTTGCGAGTTCAAAAGGTTAACCTGAACCAAACCATTTAAATTTTTCACCTTAAGCATTGAGATCTGTGCGTGGCCGGATGATGTGAGGGAATCGCTCCAATTTTTCCTAAAAAAATGTCAACCTTGCAATAACTCATCTCTGAAATCCACCAAAACAGATCATTTCACTGAGATTTCTCCGATCATTTTGCTAACGTAACACCTTCACTTCCTGGATCTTAGGCTTCAAAAAGATACCCATAATATTCCAATTCGATTGCCAAGAAACTTTTATCCCCGGGGAAGATCCTGGTCGTTCACTATGCCTCCAGAGACGCCGCCCTTACGCGAACTTGATATTTATGATGTGTGTGGGTGGAGGGAGATATTTTCAGCTGTCAGAATTATCAATGTTCCATCAATTATTATTATAAATACGAACAAAAAAAATAATTTTTTTTCTCATCTTTCCCGAGGTTTTATCATGACAAAATTTAAAAATAGGTGACCCTTTTTTATTTATTTTGAAGATTTGACCAGTTTAACAGGTAGAGTGCTGTAAGCCGCTATTTGGGCTTTATTCTGAAGTGCGGGTACCTCAACTTAAGGATCCATATTCTGTGCATGTGCTTCAAATTATCTTTGAAAAAAAAGTATTTGGTCTGTTCGAAGGTGAGAAAATGTCCGCCTTTATTTTTGGAAAGTGGGGAAATGTTCGGTGGGTAAATTTCCGCGGGGAAGATGTCCGTTTTCTCAAAAAACGAAAGGTAGAGGTATGTCCGATGGGGAAATGTCCGGAATTTGGACACTCTCCCATAAATTGTAACAAGGCAAAGACATGTGATCAAATTTTGATGAACAAAAATAATTCGGATTAAACAATATTTATTTCCAATAGTATCGGGTAGTAATGTACAATAGTATGTGGATTGGATTCGACAGTAAGCCACAAGCTTTTTGTTGTCGTTTCCATATATATAATAATATTACAAACAGATTAGATCAGATATGACAGATAGCAAGTGTATAATGATCATTAAGTTTGTCAAGGAGCTGGGTCACCATGTGTTTGTTCTAGGATCTTTTGGAAATATATACTCGCCCCCCCAAAAAAGTGTGCATTGCAGAAATTGATCAAACTCCAAAAAAAATAATTTCGTAGGTGTAAAGAGTGTTAACCTGTTCATGAATAAGTTATATTGAACACAAAAACAGCTTTCCCCGTTAAAATTGCATTAACGTTAAATGACGTGCTGCACGTTTATGAAAAGGCATGTTTTGCACGTGGACAGTCTGAAAATCCATGCAGCAGTGTGAATCCTTGGGTATTCAAATACTAAAGTAAGGCCTTCCTATCGTTCACAGTCAAACTTGCGCTGCTGTTAAAACGACTCCACATTAGCATGCCAAGATTGACAATGAATCAACGTCTCCTTGCCCTGGGTATGATTAGAGCTGGCAGAACACAAAGAGAGGTTGCCCAGCATTTGAACTGCCACCATAACACTGTAGACAGGCTAGTCCATTGACATGCACAACATGATGACGTTCGAGACCGACCCCGCTCCGGGAGACCCCGAGTTACCACCCCTGCACAAGATCGGTATATCCGTGTCGTCCATCTCCGGAACCGGCAACACACGGCAACGACGACAGCCAGGAACAACCCCAACCTGAGACGGATACATCCTCAAACAGTAATCAACCGGCTGAGAGAATACGGGTTACTTCCTCGAAGACCTGCAGTTCGTCCGATTTTGACGTTACGTCATCGTCGTGCTCGACTGCAGTGGTGTAGAGTAGGGTTAGGGTTAGCCTAACCTAACCCTAACCCCAACCCTACCCTAACCCTAACCTAACCCTAACCTAACCCACTTCCATGCTAACTTGTTCGCTTCCATGAGGCGTAGATGCACAGCAGCAGTCGAGACAGACGGAGGTCATAGCAGATATTGAGTGTGTGACTTTTGTGTTGGACCCTTAGTGTCTTTGACTCTCCATGGCATCAACAGTATTCGTCGTAGCGTAATGAAATTTCTCGTGTTGATCACAAATTGATTCATCTGTGATTGAATAAAATTTCCATGAATGAAAATAATATATATCTTTTTTTAGGGTTATTTTTTTGCATGCACACTTTCTTTTTTGGCAGAGTATATATATAGGTTAAGAGAATGCGATAGAGAGAGAGAGAGAGAGAGAGAGAGAGAGAGAGAGAGAGAGAGAGAGAAAGAAAGAAAGAAAGAAAGAAAGAAAGAAAGAAAGAAAGAAAGAAAGAAAGAAAGAAAGAGAGAGAGAGGGAGAGAGAGAGAGAGAGAGAGAGAGAGAGAGAGAGAGAGAGAGAGAGAGAGAGAGAATAAATATTAATTTTAATAGTGCAAAGAAAAACAATATTACAAAACCAACAAAGACATATGATAGTTGCTAGTTCAAGTAACCCGCATTGAAGCAATGGAGGTGGATGGATTGTCCGCAAAGCGCGCCACTTTCCTAATTTCGTCCTCTACCAGTTAAATCAGAAAATATTGAAAACAAAAAAATGACAAAGGACAAGACATCCAAGGCAATAGATAATAATATACAGTATTATAGTAATAATGATAATTTATAAGTTTCACACTTCATCTTTATAACTCCTAGTTTACTTCTTCTGATAAATCGGCAGAATGATTGTAATTGAATTTTACGCACATCTCAAAGAAACGATTAAGACTCGATTATTTTTATGCAGAAGATTAAATCTAATAATCCTATATTTATTGCAATATCTTTGAAAGAACACCGACAGGCGGACGCACCAAACTGTGATGAAGTAAGTACAGCGGTTTTTATTACGCCCCCGGGGCAGAGACACGAGGCTTGGAATATTATTATCATATTCTACCATAAATTTTATTTGTTTCATGTGGTATATGTGTAATGATAGCTTTGTTCATGTCTGAATACTCGTTGTTGCACATCAACAATGGCGGTTTTAACTTGCCTTTTGGAAGCCGATGCAAATGTGACGAACAATCCTTTCGTTTGCCAACGATTTTCCGTAAAAGAAATGGGGTGACTGGCTTTTCGTTCACGCCATATTTATAAAAACTCTCTTTTATCAGCTAGTTTGTCGCGCTACTCATACGAGAAGGCCTTGTGCTTCTAAATTCCCCCCCCCCCGTGTTTCTATAGGTCGCTCCCTCCCCATCCTTCTCTCCTCCCAACACCCAGCAACGAACTGTGTAATGCTTCCCCGCGTTTCGTTCTTCTCAATTTCACTGACCAACGAATATTAACACTCTCATTTGTATCACCCAATAAACACCCGTCTGTCACACCCCATTCCATTCCCCCCATAAAACTCTACGGAATCATGTTCTTTCTCAGCGTGGATGATACATTTTTTAACTGATAGAGTGCGACATAATTTTTGGTCGTTAAAATTTGTTCACGTATCTTTGCCTTGCTATAATTTATGAGAGAGTGCCTAGAGGCACTCTCCCATAAATTGTAACAAGGCAAACCCACACAGAATACATAATTTCGATTCCAAGAAAATATGAAGCATATCAGCCGAATTGGAAACCTTTAAGTTGCGGTACCTACACTTTAAAATAAGCCCAAAATATTGGCTACAAACACATTACTAATTAAACAATATTTTATTTCCAAACTTAAGTTAAAAATGTAATGACACAATTCCTAATGATTATATAGAAATAATTACAGATCAATAATACTTCATGTATTCAAGCTGACTAGCCTGTAGTCTCAATATTCTTACACATCGTCTTTCGGTGGTCCCTGCCCCTGCCTCACGCGACGGCCAAGATTGGGTGGTCCTATTAACAAATACTCCACGTAATCAAACTTTACTTCTTTTACAATTTTGGACTCAGAAACGTGGCTCGCGACCCTCCACTGGAGCGAACTTACTGAGCCCGCTCCATTGGGGGCCGAAGAGCTGTGTTTTTGAAACGGAAAATAAATGTTTATGGGTTAAAGACGTCTTTTGTGCAATACTCGTACTATATCTGTGTGGGGTAAGGTGTTGGCCTGGAGTAAGGGGCGGGGACCCACGGACAACGATGTGTGAGCTCGACTACTGACGCCTGTGTTATGAAAACAAATGCTCTTCAATTGAGGACATAAAGTCATCCATATACCTGCTATTCACATTGATAACTACATGTAATCTTGTTTTGGTGGAAACGGCCTTGTATGAGCTTATAGCTTCCTGCCGAATCCACATCAATGTATGTAACAATTTCTATTATTATATTCTCCAAATAAATATTGTTTAACCCTTTACCCAACGTAACGGCCAAAACCGGCCAGCGCTATTCTCAAAAATCGCCAATTAATTTTCAAAATATTTCCATTTTTTGTCTCAAAAACATAGGTTATGACCCCTCGTTGGAACGAGCTCGTCGAGCTCGTTCCAACGAGGGGTCATAACCTATGTTTTTGAGACAAAAAATGAAAAAAATTAGTTATTCAAGAATTTTTTTTGCAAGTGTCGTCTGCTTTTCATGTTAGGTAAAGGGTTAAACCAATAATACTTCAAACAGATAAAGCTTATTTCAGCGGTCACCAAACAGATACACAGCATTACAGATTTTGCAATCGGGAAAACAATTTATAATGAACACTGTAAACTATCGGAAAAGACATCAACAAGGGTTGAGTAAAAATATGTTAGTATCACCCCATACCCACAGATCCCTCATTAGTCCATCTCACCATGGAGAAGTGAAGCCGTAAATGAAGGAGAGGTACAGGAAATATCAGGGCAAGGGAAATAATAATAATACTTTAGCCGGCCGCTCATTTGTCGCGATCTCGGACGAGAAGGCCTTGGTTACCCCTGTGCTCCTAACTGCCTCCCAATTTCCACGTTTCTTCTCGCCTCCCAACTCTCGGAGGTGAACTGCTTGATGATAGCCCTTGCCCCGAGTGCCGCACTTCCTCATTATACTCGCAGTGAATCTTATTCCTTATTCTTTTTGACTGGTATTTTGGGCATTCCAGTAGAAAGTGTTCCAGAGCCTAAATTACACATCTGGCACTCCTTTTCATTGCTTTTCCCAATTTTTTATCAGTTTTAGCGAATTCAGGCATGAATTTATATAAGTTGGAAGATTTTTCAATAAATTTGGGTGCAAATCCTCCACACCCCCACCCACACCAACTACTCCGCTGTCAGTAAGTACACAACAGTACTGTTGTAACAATATAAGATAAAATCTTAAATTGAATACTGAACAACGTTCGAAATGATATCAAGAAAAGTTGAGAAAAAATTGAGTAGTATCACCCATTCCCATAGTTCCGTCAATCTCCCAGCCCACTTGCTCAAATGACACGCCAAGCGAACCTTGTTCTGTCGGAGTGCGTTCTGAACATCTCACGAAACACTGGTACATAGTGAAGACATTTTGAAACAAATATTGTTTAAACTGAACACTGGTCTGTTGGATAGCTCTCTGAACATCCCATGAAACGATGTTCCGGGGTTTACTTCACTCTCAAACTGCACATTACAAATTTATCGTTTTCGTCACCAATTTCTCCCCAAAAGTTCCAGTTGCCTCCACTTCATTTCAACAAGACTAATTTTTATTTGTTCCGCATATCAAAAACTGTACAAACAACATTGTCACAAGCATTGAAATGTTTTGGTAGACTTCAGAGGAATAAAAAGTTTCAGCGCTGGTAAAACTTCGGCTTTGCCTTAATAAAAAAGGCTAATGATTTTCCAGGGAAGCTTCTGGGTTTGCTACAAAATGCTAATAAAACATTGAACAAGGTAAGCGCACCTTTCTTGTTGATTAATAGACGCGGAATCCTGATTCTGGCTTCCACATTGAATTGTCGTGAACACTGGACGCTGATAAATAATTTTTCCAATTCCCTTGATACCGCCCGGGGGCACAGCGAACATCAAAGTGTGAAGCTTGCGCCACTCGCTTGGAAAATGAATTTGAACAAACAACTTCTGTAATTGAGCGTTGCGCGTGAACAAAGATCACCATCGCTAATCAATGTGGTTTAGAAATTTCAAAGTCACGTGCGCTAATTAGACTGACAATAGGAAGCTGTAGTTTATGATATATAAGGTTGAGAAGACGGTGGAAAGTATTATCAGTTCAAGTAAGTCACAGACACAGACAGTTCAATATTTCACATTGGAGGAGTTTATTAAATTATCAAGGTAAATATAAATTGGACACATTTCTTCAAAAACAGAAATTTAATGGATACGAACTAACATTGACTAGAATTTTTCTGATATTTCGAGATAAAATTTTTGTACCAAGTTTGGAAGCACAACACCAATCGGAAAGTTTATCAAAAGTCACGGAAATGTTCTTAAGCCTTAAAAACATTTCAAGTGACACAACACTTGGAAACAAAATTCTTCAAAAACTACCTTTTTTAATTTTCTGCATTAAAAATAGCTTATGGCACCTCACTGGGAAGAGCTCAACGAACCCGTTCCAATGAGGTGTCATAAGCTATGTATTTTAGAATGAAAAGATAATGAAAACTGAAGGGTGATTTTTGTGAACAGCTCTGGCCGGTTTTGCCGATACGTTTGAGTGGAGGGTTAATTATTTTTGGTGTATGTATAACAGTGATAATCGCCTTCATGATACTAAACCGGAATTTTTTAAGTTTTCTGCTGCGAGGGGCCTCTCAACTCTCGTCCAATTTGATATTACAGTTGGTAAATAAAACTTAAGATGTAAAACATTCTCCCTCTAAACATTCTGATGGACTTCAGGATTTGATATCTAAAAACACGAAAAATGAACGCTCTTATTGTTCATGTATTTCAAATAGTCAGAAATTTAGCTGTTTATTTTTTTTTATTCTATTTGCGTTTTCATTGTCATTTTATTATTTAAAAAAATATAGGTGGTGAGTTGTTCTGAAAGGGACAAATTGGTGATTAATTTAAACATAATAGGATTAGTAAGACGAGCTCATTCCGAAAGATTACAAAATATTTATTCAATATGAAGTAAATTTCTCGTCGGGAATCTGAAGCACAAAATTTGTATGGTTGGAAGACTTTTTTTAATTTATTTTTGATGTTATTATTATTGTTATTATACTGATTATATCGCCTGTTACTCCGTGACAGGGCCCTGTGAACGTGAGAATGTTTCTTAATTTCTTCTATATATTTCGTGCTTGAATGAAGCTTTCATATTCCATTCAAACTGAGCTTAAAAATATTTTTTTCCAAAACTAAAATTCCTGTTGTGTGTATACAGAATATGTTGAACAACAAAGGAGCAGAGGAAAAGCGAAATCTAAATTCATAGTATACAAAATGACGAAAACAGTTATAGGATTCGACAGCAAGCTTGGGACTTACGTGAGTCGTCTTCCCTCAACTTCGGTTAGGTGCAAACGATATTCTATTAATATTTAGTTTGGTTTTGTTTGCAGTTTATTGGAGAGTGCCCATGGACACTCTCCAATAAACTGTAACAAACCCGTTAATACAGAAGTCTCCTTCTACCCGTCAGACAGAAATTTGATAATATGGTATAAAACATGATTGCAACTTATTTATTTATTCATAATCAGTAAATTTATTATTATTATATTTACACAAAATTCTAACCGTTTATTTTGTTCCGTTCCAGCGAATTTATTACTTCTCTCATCTGAAAGTCAAATTATAAATTATTTATTTATTTATTTATTTATTTATTTATTTATTTATTTATTTATTTATTTATTTTACACAAAATTCTAACCATTTATTTTCTTCCATTCCAACAAATTTTGGGCTTATATCACAGTTTATGTAAATTATTATCCCAAATACAGTTCTCCTCTGGTTTGATAAGATTTTGCTTAATGAAAAACGGGTTTACAATACAAAATAACATTTTGAGGATGATGTATGCCTTTATATACTACAGCATCTGCAGCCATCGTGTCAGTAAGTAGGTGATAACTAAATGTTAATCTCTTCCCACAGATCCACAATGTTTCAACTGAATGATACACCAACAGGATTCTCTTTATCCACGTGTTTCCATGATATAACAGATTTGGACATCGCAGATGCTCTGACTCCTGTCTCGAAGAAATTTAAAAGACATTCCGACAAAGATTTTGATCAAATGAAACAAGTAAGTAAATTTAATTTAATCGGACTAGTTAGCCTTTGCGGAGGCATCACACATTGAGCGTTGTGCGCGATGCGAGAGATGCGATAAGGTAATGATTAACGTTTTTTTCGTACCAGTATTAAATTTTCACCCAGCGTTAAACTTGAAAGTTTATCTTGCAGAAAAGCTAATGGCTCCCCTGACGAATCGTTGGGTCAAATTTATATTCGTAACCTTGGACTCCGTTTATTTTCCTGCTGTTCGACAACAATGTCTCAAACTAATGACATAACACAGTGAGAAATAAACATTAACTATTATTATCGTACTGTACACAACGTTCGCGCCATGTCCATTTTCTAAAGGCTTTGAAACAGTCAGAAATGTAACTTATTTTTAACTCTGTCCGCTGCAGGCTGATTTGATTGCCAACTACAATAATTAACCTTTGCCTAACTGCAGAGAAAAACTAAATTCTCTCAAAAGCATACCCTGTGAATTGCGGTGGCTGTATTATCAAATATTCTTTGATACTGCTCCTACTAACAGCCATTACTTCATTTTTTGAAAATTTCGAGAAACAATTTTAAAATGTAATGAGTAATTTGCGAATGGTGTTTATTTACTGGGATTTTAGAGCCACATTGCAGGATCCTTACATATTAGGACTAAAAGAATAGTAATTGATGAAACAAATACAAACAATACTTGGACAGATTATTTCACTGGACGAAATGACACTAGCCCTTTAACCCTTTACCCGGGGGCGCGGCGGCTCAGTAGGTAGAGGTGCAGGCTGCAAGCCGAGAGGTCCTCGGTTCGAATTCCACCTGCAGCAACCGCGTTGTATCGTTGGGCAAGACACTTCACCCCCATTGCCCATCTATGGGCACGGTGACGTCGTGGACTAAGGCGTACTGCACGTCGATGGTTGTCTTCAACCAATGCTACCCCTGCTGGTGTGGAGTTCGTATGTTGGGGAACTGACAGTTGCTCGGTGGTTCTCTCCGGGTACTCCGGCTTCCTCCACCCGTAAAACTGTCGTGATCATGATTAGCCACAGTGCAGAAACATATGACCATAAACCCCATTAAATAAATAACTAAATAACCCTTTACTCAACGAATCGCCCGCGTAATATGCAAATTCACCAGCTGAAAAAATATTATTTTTCGAAAAATGTCAACAAAACCATATCATGTGACCCCTCTTTGGAACGAGCTCGTCGAGCTCGTTCCAAAGAGGGGTAATAGGATATGGTTTTGTTGAAGTTTTTTTTAAAAATTTAAAAAATGATATTTAAAATAATAAATTTTGAAATCGTCTGCATGGGTAAAGGGTTAAAAAAATATTTAATATTTGTAAAACATAGAAACGTCATATGAGCCCTAACATGTCCCATTCATGGCAAAACATTATGTTTTTCAATGTGGAAATGTAGCACCATAAATGTCTTAACCCACTGAAACCGCCATGTCACTTTTGCTGTCCAGGGACATGATACATCATAATTCTCAAAGTATAGTTGCTAAGTTCATGTGTGGTGTAGACCAAACAATATTTTCAATGTGCCGCCCCAATGTATTTATTTATTGGGGTTTAACGACACTTTAGCCAGCCATGGTCACCTCGTGTCAAACAGTTTTACGGATGGAGAGAACCACTGAGAAACGGCGAGCAACCGTCAGGCTCCCCAACGTACCAACTCCACACAAGCAGGGTTAGCCTTAGTTGAAGACAAGTGCACCATCGACGTGCAGTACGCCTTTGCACAAAAGCCTCCGTGCCCCCCTGCGTGGGAAATGGGGATGAAGTGTCTTGCCCATGGACACAGCACGGGTGCCACAGGTGGGATTCGAACTGAGGACCTCTCTGCTTGCAGCCTGTACCTCCACATACTGAACCACCTCGCCTCACGCAAATATTTAATGTTTCGATCCCAAATAATGAATATGAATATGAATAGCTGCTGCCATTGAACCGCCATGAATAAAGCACCAGGGTTTTAAGGGTTAATGAAATTATGAGAAAGATGAGGTGCTTTATTTTAAACACGTTTCCCGCCTGCAGTGACTGATTTGGAGTATGTGATGATTTGAATACTAGGACTGCCAGGCTCCTTTCATGACATTTTTATCCATTAATACCTTTATCAGTTTATATTATGACGTAAAGTACAGATATTAAATATGATGCACGTAATAAAAATATTGCAGCACGTGTTTCATGGGATCTTCGTATGAAAGAAGTATTTACAGTTTGCTCCACAGATGCTGACACCCTTTCACCTTTCATTTTCTATTTCTCACATACAATACAGATTTAGATCACGAGCTCGTTCATGTGTGGCGTCATTAACAACTCAATTCGAATGACATTTTTATAACTACATACCCCTATATCTCTTCCGTTTACTCCTTTTTGTCAAAGTCTTGGTCGATTCAATAGGTAATCTCGGAGTCGAAATTAAGTCTTTACACTACTAAATCGGCCCCTAGGTTCCAATGTGTTCTATGTGCCAGTAGGCACATAGAACACATTGGAACTCAGGGGACGAAATGTTAACTCGCGCATCCCTGAAAAACCGATTAACTGAACATTACAACTTAGCTGGTGTTTCTAGTCATGTGTCGTCTGCCCGTTCAGCTGCTCAGATTTTGCGATTATCCTTACTCACTTTTCGAACTTATGTTGCCAGAGAACCTGCTGTATTACATCACGGACGAGAGATATAGATTGCAGATTTTAGATGTTAGTATCGAAATATAGAAAGTTGCTCAGAAAGGCATAATACATGTCCATGCATCGGCTTAATTACTTACTCTCTATGCTTGTAGACTACACCAAAGATGTTTGGAATGAGAAGATGTGCTTCATATGACGAGACAAGGAAGTTCAGAAAAATGTTATATCCAGCGACTCAAGAGAACACAAGTTCAGACACCACAGAACAGAACATACAACTATACCACAAAAGAGTAATGGGGACCTTGGAGAACATGTCTGAAAACGCTGATTTGATTGGGGATGGAACAAATGTAAGTATTTCTATAACCCTTCAAGATGCTGAAGTAGTGCACTTGCATACGGAATGCACCCATTGTTGCCACAGTTCTTTATTTACAAATTTAGTGGCAGCCCTGGAAATAGAGTGGAGTTTATTTGTTAATTGGCGTTTGGGACTCTTCATGCAACTATGACCATATCGCAATCATAACACAAGTCGAGCATAGCAAATCGTTTTTAATTACGCTACCAACTTTAGATGACACACACACGGTCTTTGTCGCTGTTTCCTATTGTGCATGCAAACCAAAGCTTATTTACTTCAGTCAACAAGCACTTCTCCACTTTTCGGCGTTCGAAGGTTCATCGTCGGGCATAAGAGTGTCACGTGAACTATTCCCGTTTCTTAACCCTTCACCTAACATGAACAGCAGACGACACTTGCAAGCAGAATTATTAAATAACTAATTTGTTCATGTTTTGCGTCAAAAACATAGCTTATAACCCCCTCATTGGAACGAGCTCAACTAGCCCGTTTCAATGAGGGGTCATAAGTTGCGTCAAATAAATAGCGCTGGACGGTTTTGACCGTTACGTTGGGTAATTGATTACATTTTCCCCACTGATGATGCCAGCACCAGATAAATATTCCTAGAAAAGATCTCCCATTATTGGTGGTACATTGATTATTAATATTGTTTAACCAATAAATTGTAATATAACAATTATCTCCACTTGGTAATTGGTTGGAGATGGATTATTGTGTATATTTTAAATTAATTTGTAAGAACTTGTCAGGTGTGTAGAAATAATATTTCTCATTTGTTTTCGTTTTTAGAGTCATCGCCTTCCCGTAACTACGGACAAGCATACAGACCTGAAATATATATCTTGCAACACGGTAAGTTCCATTTATTGATTACTGTTGTATAATAATTGGCAAATGGCGGGATGCTAGATGACTGGGCTGCAGTTATCTGGACAGCCATGGCGGAAATGCAGCTGTTAAAATTATCGAATTGTTATGGTTTTGGGAATTTAGAAATTCCTCTTTATGTTTTGACCGCACCACAAGCATAAAATCGGGTTTAGTAAATCGTTATAATTTTGAAGACTCTCCCAGAATCAGATTCCTAACTTATTATTTAATATCTGGGGTTCATATTCTCAGAATCAGAGAGCTATCAAAAGATCAGATTATTCAAATGTTTAATTGTAACCAGTGGTTAAGCTACTTCAAGTGATGTAAACCCATAATAAACTATTTTAAGGAAATTGCATCAGAACCTTAGTTGGCCTGACGCGCGCGATCATCACATCGGAGGCGGCAGTCCCTTATGAAAATGTATTGTAAAACACCTACTGTTTAGCATGCAGGTAACATGTTTTTTTTTAAATTTCAGATGTCAGGGTTAATGAAAGGAGATTATTCTGGAATAATTGAGAATTATACAGTTATAGACTGCAGATATCCATATGAGTTTGAGGGAGGTCATATACAGGTGAGGATATCACTAGTTTAATGGTAAATAAATGATTATTACCATTATGTGGATGTAAAAAATATGGATCCGAGTCGAGCTCCGGGTTGCAGATCACGACGAGTCGAAGACGAGTCGTGATCTACCCTTAGAAGCCGGAGCGAGACTCGGATACATATTTCGTACATCCACGTAATGGTAATAATCATTTTATCTTACAATATATTGGAGATAAGTCAAGAATGTAGACGAATATATAACGAACTATTTATTCGTACGGATGAACTAAAAGAAAAAAATGGAACTCACCCGAAAGGAACGTGCTTGTATCCCACCCCCTGATACAAACATCTGTATCAGGGGGGCGGATACCCGACAGTTGCGGAGTTAATACAGACAAAATACATGTTGGTTGTAAGATAAATATACATTATCATGACCATGAGCATGTCCTGAAATTTGTATCAGATTCGAGGTTGTGTTTACAGCAGGCCATCGCGAATGATAAAACTCAAGGCCTGTGGCGGTGGCACTCGTACCATATCGATTAACCCATTCACACGGGCGTGTATATAGTTTGCTCTTTATTTGGGCAATTCGTTTTAGAAATATCATCAATGCGTGTTACAGCTTATATGTTTGTGCAGCTTCGCCCCTCTTTGGTGTCATGATCTGAGTATCGTGAAGCTCGTTTATCACGTTTAAGTCGTTCGCCGTACAATGTTTTCCCACAATGCAACAAGAACTTTAACCAATGTAATCTTGTGTGACAACGCTCATTGGGCACATTGCAATATGGAAAAATTGGCTGCAAGCAATTTCGGGATTTTGACATCAGTGCACAGAGGTTTACAGAACGAAAATAGGAAGAAAATCAAAACTCATTCCCCTAATTCTAAACTAAGCCCTTACCTACTTGCGCTCAAACTTTGTTGAGTAAAGGTTTAAGTAATCGTGTGGTCACAAACAAATTAAATGATTTTTAATGTTGATGGTAATTTCAAGGGAAGGCTTATTTAAATCGATGTTTCCCCTTTCTGTTCATTCCAGGGTGCAGTCAATCTACACACAAAAGAAATGATTAATGACTTTCTTGCCAATGATGCTAAGCAAAGACAAGGACATGCGTTGATATTCCATTGCGAATTTTCGTCAGAAAGAGGTCCAAAAATGTAAGTAATCCTTAGTTAAAAATCTCCATTCAACACAACAGGATTTGTTTGATTTTGATTTTCTCAAAAACACGTTTCGAGTTACCAATATGAGATCTGAACCTTGCACAAGTCTCAAAACCTTTCACACGACTAAAAGAACGACGCCTGCAGTACTTAAATTGGGCTAAAAAATTATTTTGATTCTTAGGAAATCCCTCATTGAATTTTGACTTTTTTATTGCCTTTCAGTGTCTTCCAATATAAGTACAAACTCAGGGAGACCCGATTTTTTTTTTACATTTTTTGATTGATGCATATTTATTTAGTTGCTTCTCCAGTATGTGTGCCTTGTTACAATTTATGGGAGAGTGCCTATCGGCAATCCCCCGTAAATTATAACGAAGCAAATCTCCATAGATCAAATACTTTTACTTCAAAGATAATATGAAGAGAATCGAAAGAATATGAAGCCTTTGATTTGCAGTACCGTTTGTTTTTAGAGGAATGTTTTATTTTTCAAGTTAAAAAGGAATCTATTTGTATAAATATGCCCTTTCTATATTTCTGTGTATAAAAAGACAGTCGAAATCCTTTCCATGTTTTCTCCCTTTAAAAAACTAAAGCCATCCCTGCATCACTGACTTGATAAAAATGCCTGAGAATCAATTAAATTATTTTGTGTGGCCACCTTGTAATCATGAAGATGTGAAGCGAAATGGTGAAGCGAAGGCTGCAAATTAGGTCCATCACTACCCAGCTGGCATCTTTTTTATTGAGATATTATGTTGTTATAATTTATTGGTACCTAGGGTCCTATGGCTCTATCATAACAAAAACATCAGTCAGTTGTTAATATATGTGCTGTCCACTTAAGACAACGACCCAGCCCTATTCTACGACTGAAGCAAAGTTTGTTTGCAGGTGAACAAATGAAAATATATAATAATAGGAAGTAACACCCTGTGGGAATACCTGGAAGTGGAGCAGTGCACTGCTCCACTTCCAGGGGTTCCCACAGAGTGTTACTAAAATGCCCTCTTATGAAGTGCATACCCACCGTCAATAAAACAGGGTGTCGATATACTCTCCAACATACACATCAAAAGGAAGACACACAAAGTATAGTAGAGGGTGGACCTTCGACGCTTCAGTCGTATCTTACACTTCCACACTTTAGAAACGCAGGAGGTGTTTTCATTTTTCGAGCTCACATCTCACCCCGTGATACCCACAATATAACGTTAGCATTTATCTTTGGTAACTCATGATTGTGTGTTTATGTTAAGATCAGTGTTGTGGCTTTTTTATTAAAAATAACGTTTTGTGGTCTTTTCAGGTTACGTCACCTTCGGAGCCAAGATCGTGCAATTAATGCCGAGAACTATCCAGCTTTGTGCTATCCAGAAGTTTATATTTTGAAAGGCGGATATAAAGAATTCTTCAGCACAAACAAGGTAAATATCTCGATTGCATTCATCTCTTTCTAATGTTATTTGTAAAATGCAAATTAACTTTTTCCAACTCTGGAATGAATGAATGAATGATTTATTTGCCATATACAATACATATACAATATAACAGTGGAAAAAAAATACAGTTACAAAATTTAATTATTTATTTTTTTATACCTATAGTTTGCGGTTTAGGAAGCAAGTATTTCCTGACCACGATCAGCCCAGTTTTATACTACGGACCGTAAAGTAAACTACGACGGGGTTATGTAGTAGCGGCAGAAATGAAGGGGGTGTCATCACCTTTTCAGATCACATATTCTTTTTGAGGCAAACTTTAAAAAAAATTAATCATCACCGCCATGTTTCTTTTTGATGATGGTTTGTTTACTTGTTAGTGTTTAAGGCCCCTTTCATCATCTATCGGCCTATCGGAACCATAACACTACATTTAGCTCAGTCAGCCCCTTTTATTATAACATTGGTTAGCGAGTCCTATTATTTATCTTACAATCAACATGTATTTTGTCTGTATTAACACCGCAACTGTGTTGTATCCGACCCCCTGATACAGATGTTTCTATCAGGGGGTCGGATACAAGCACGTTCCTTTCGCGTGAGTTCCATTTTTTTCTTTTTGTTCATCCGTACGAATAAATAGTTCGTTATATATTCGTCTACATTCTTGACTTATCCCCAATGTATTGACTCGTCGTGATCTGCCCAAAGAACCCGGAGCTCGACTCGGATACATATTTTGTACATCCACATTATGGTAATAATCTTTATCTTACAATCAACCTGTATTTTGTCTATATTAACTCCGCAACTGTCGTGAATCCGATTGATATAATTGTAAGATAAAATGATTATCACCATTATGTGGATGTACAAAATATGTATCCGAGTCTCGCTCCGGGTTCTAAGGGCAGATCACGACGAGTCTTTGACTCGTCGTGATCTGCCCTTAGAACCCGGAGCTCGGGTTCTAATCATTCCTTGGCTATAAAAAGAGTGAAAGAATTGATTGTTGCGCTACCAATTGATCAATTGGTAGCGCAACAATCAATTCTTTCACTCTTTTTATAGCCAAGGAATGATTATCTGACAATTGATTAGCTCACTCTATAAAGTATATATAAACACCTTTTATGAAATGTCGCGACCAAAGATCATAACCATAACCATTCAAATTCCAGTACTTGTTACATGTTTGCCCCATAAATACAGCTTATAATCCCACCACCGGCACGAGCTCGTCGGGGGTATTAGGGTGTGCTTTGGAAGCCGAGAAATACAGTTAAATAAAATTATTCAAGTCCACTGGTTGTGGTAATAAGACGTTAACTTTTCCACATTGCCACACGGTATTTTGTTTGGTGTAATAACATTAAATGATTAAAAAATTGAAAAAAAACCTCTTTCAAAAATGATCTTTAAATCTTTCATCATTTCAACTACAATGAACAATGTAAACTAATTTTCTATTTGTTATTTTTAGGTATTGTGCTATCCACAGACATATAAGCCAATGCTACACAAAGATCATTCCAGCGACCTTCGTCACTTTCGTTCTAAATCTAAATCTTGGAGTGGTGGTGAGAAGAGGATGTCGAGATCAATCCGGTTCTAGACTGATAAAATTACCCAATCAATATTGACTGTCATATTTATAACTATCAGTGCTATTTTTATTTGTTTGCTGTTATTAATTTATTTTGTTGTTTTATTGTTAAAAATCTTGTTCTGTTTAACCTCAATAAATCATAAGAGATAATAAGTGTGTGTTATGTGTTAAATGTTTATGAAGTGTTCGAGCATTTGAATAAAAAGTACTGTATGTTTGTAGTTTGGGGGAGGGTGCGTGGGTTGACCCCTATTTCAGCTGGAACACCCATACACAGAACGACATGTGCGTGTGAATGCGTTGTGCCAGCGAGGAAGAGCACGTGTTCCAATCTGGCACACAGATCACATTGGAATTCTGGGGACGATTCTTAGCCTATCGCTGGCGATTCAAATTGTAATTGCGGTGCACGATTTGTAGAAACTTGTTTGTAGTTTGCGGGAGGGTGCGTGGGTTGACCCCTATTTCACATTTTATCGCCAACCAAATTTTCGAGATGAACCTCTGTTACTATTTCGTCCCCTGAGTTCCAGTCTGGCATACAGATCCCATTGGAACTCTGGGGACGATTCTTAGCCTATCGTTGGAGATTCATATTGTAATTGCGGTGCACGATTTGTAGAAACTTGTTTGTAGTTTGCGGGAGGGTGCGCGGGTTGACCCCTATTTCAGCTGGGACACCCATACACAGAACGACATGCGCATGTGAATGCGTTGTGCCAGCGAGGAAGAATAGAACGAGAGGCCTGTGGCCTCTCGTTCTATTCTTCCTCGCTGGCACAGGCGTGTCGATATGTGTTTATCACACGCCTTCACGTCTATAAAAACAATTATTAGAAGGACACTATGAACAAAAGAACATATTTTATCGCCAACCAAAGTTTCGAGATGAACCCCTGTTATTATTTCGTCCCCTGAGTTCCAGTCTGGCACACAGATCACACTGGAACTCTGGGGACGATTCTTAGCCTATCGCTGGCGATTCAAATTGTAATTGCGGTGCACGATTTTTAGAAACTTCCAGTGAAAATTCGCTTCTCTATAAATATAGTCCGTCAACGATTTCCTTTCCGTACATATGTGCGGAACAGATTATTATTTTCCGCATGGTTTGTGTTGCTGTAGATGGGGAATTCATAGAACAGGAGTGTAAAAAAAGGTTGTTATTGTAGTTCAAATCAAACTGCCAATTGTCCCTATTTCGGCTGGAATACTCCATGTACCCCTTTTCCCAATTACCAATAAGCTTTACATGATTGGGACGCGAAGGAGCAAGAGATACCTGCATATAAAAAAAGAGAGAGCACCCGGAAGACAAATTCCATGATGTGGTAGGTAACCTTATGAACTGAACTCTTACTTTTTTGCTTCAAACTTGCTTAAAAGGCTGTTCAGAATGACTCGCCTTCACATCTTCAGCGCACCCAGCACAAAGCCAACTCTTAGTAAGCACAAACCTGCTACAAAATAATTCAGGACGGTACGAGATTTTCATCGCCATCCCATTGGGAGTATATTAATCCCATGACAGTGGGTTACGCGCGTGTATGCATTACAACATCACCCAAATGACTGGGGAGGGGTGGGGGTGGCGTGGAGTTGCGGTAACCGGCTCTCGACAGATCGCCGAAGTTAAGCAACGTCGAGCCCGGTTAGTCCTTGGATGGGTGACCGTCTGAGCGATCGATTCGGACTCCCGCGTTGTGTCCTTGGGCAAGGCACTTAACCCCGATTGTCCACATGGGGGGAGTCACATTTCATAGCACGTAATAAAATTCAAATAATTGAACAAAACAATGTAATGAAATTCAGCCTAAAAGCCTTACGATACCCTAAACCTTATATACAAAAGTTACATTAATTGTATATACATATCCACCGCCCTCTCTCTCTCTCTCTCTCCAGAAAACGTGTTCGAAATGTCATTTACTTCGCATAACCATTGGACACATTAATATACAATACTGTGCATAAATATCTCACCACTACGCAGAGGTTGCATCTGAGCGTACCCGAATCTCATACACCCACGAAGCAGTCTTGCTTGTCTTGTCTGTTAATCTGTGCAATGAAACTTTTCGAGTAGTCGGAGATTTGAAGCGGTTCTTACACGAGAACGCTTTTTCACTTAGGATTTCTATAGCTTTTCTCCACTCTTCCCTCCCCCCCCCCCCCCCCAAACATTCTGAAGCAAACTGTTTGATAACACTCCTTATTTCTCCCACTCGATTTCACGGGACTTAAATCCACTACATCACGCACATTTTCTCCCCATGTGATGGGAATACATGTATATGTGGTACCAGTACGGGAATATAGGTATCACTGACAGATACCAACAAGTTTAATTCAACTTCCTTGGACTTAATTTATTCTGGTACCTATACTCATGTGCCAGTATCCATACTCCCGTCACTTGTGTTTCCTTTGAATTAACCCTTCGCCCAAGGCACACGATATCAAAAATGTTATGTTAATTATTTAGGCTTCCTACTTTTTAAAAAAAATGAGCAAAAGCTTATGTGACCCTTCATTGGAACTATTTCGACGAGCTCGTCCCAACGAGGGAGGGGGTCAGAATATATAGTTGTGTTGGTCACAATATGTATAGTTTTGTTGAAATGTTTTGAACTGTTCAAATGGTAAATTACTCGCTCGGATGTAACTTTCGTTAGGTAAGTGTTAACACTAAATGCGACTACAAACCCCAATACCAATATTACGATCTGGTGGGTTTCCATAGTATTAACACTGAAACTAAAAACTAAACCAGTTTCTATATATACTTCACTACTTGTCAGTTATTGCTACGGTTTCTTCGAAGGGCAACTCACACTGTACCAGTCGTATGAGAGGAAGCATGTTTCGAGTGTACAACATCCGAAACAGACAAACCAAACGCAAGGAGTACGATCTAAGAAATAAGGGACACATTCTGTTTTTGAATAGTTAACAGAACCATGTAATTTGTAACAGCACAGACATATTAGTGAAAACTTATATTTATTTTATTTTATTCGTTTTTCTTAAGCCACACAAATTGTATTCCCACTCTCACTCACATAAAATAGTATTCCACTCCAAGCATCGTACTCCATTCTCAGCGATGATGGACTATTCTTTTGTTGACATGTTTTGAAAGTAAACACGTAATCAATTATAAAGGGTTGTTTTAGGAAAACAAATGAGGTTGAAATAAAATAAATACAAGAGTTCATTGCTCTGATTCGAAATCGATTGTATCCTCTCGTTGGCCGCGCGGACTATGTCACTCGACTAACGCCTCGTGAAATAATCCTCCGCTCGCCACACTCGAGGGTAAAAATCCTACTCGAATCCGAACAGTGGACCCTTGTCTATTTTACTGACGTAACAAATGCGATTCCACTCAAACGAGCAGGTACTGGTTTTTCCGACAACGATCTAACCTTATTGCACAATGCGCGTCACTTCCATAGATATATTCTCAATCGTGGCAATATTTAAAGTCATTGGATAGGTATAAAAAATATTCGTTAAACACTTCCAGCTTTCTTATAAGACAGCATACAATAAGACAGATCAACATTTTGGCAAAACAGATATCCTGCGTATGGCAGATGCCGTAGATACACAGGACGATATGCTCGTGTGAATGGGTTAATCGATATGACACAAGTGCCATATCAATTAACCCATTCGCAAGCGCATGCCGTTCCGTGTTGATTACACGCCTTCACGTCTATAAAAAACACTTTTTAGAAGGACACTCAGCATTGACAACTATCAACAAAAAGTACACATCTTATCGCCAACCAAATTTGTGTATCATACTCTTCTTCTTCTCTTCTTCTTCTTCTTCTGAATATTCATTATCCCCTTCACGTATCGACTCTATTTCTTCTTCGCTATTTTCGTACACATTAAACTCGCCATATCCTACAATCAATTTTAGACATTGTATTTAGTTATTCCGCAATCGGTTCAGTTACAGGTGATCAATCGTCTGCACACCGATTTCCATTCAGCACATGTGTGCGGAACGGATTTTCATTTTCCGCATGGTTTAATGTTGCTGTAGATGGTGATTTCATAGAACACACGTGTAATGAAACACTATTCTGTCCTTCCTCTTTGGCATCAATCCTTTACCCAACACATATCAAATTTGGAAATTTTGATTTATTTGTTTCACTCCCACGGGATGGGAGAAAATGAGGTACTAGTACGGGAATATAGGTATCACTGACAGATACCAGTAAGTTTAATTCAATTTCCAAGGGATTAATTTATTCTGGTACCGACACTCCTGTGCCAGTACCCATACTCCCATCACTTGCGTTTCCATAGAATTAACCCTTTACCCAACGCACACGATATCCAAATTGTTATGTTAATTATTTTGCTTCATACCTTTTCAAACAATTTCAGCAAAAGCTTATCATGTGACCCTTCATTGGAACGAGCTCGATGAGCTCGTTCCAATGAAAAGTCGCATGATAGGCTTTTGATGAATTTGTGAAACATTTCTTCGAACACAACCGCTGAATTTGTAAGTTTCGCAGCAAAACGCAGTCGATTCGTGAGGTGAAGTGTTAAGTGCCTAGCTCCAACACAAACATAAGTGGCATGACATATATTCAAAGTCAACAATCTCTCGATCAGAAAACAAGAACACAAGTTTTAGTGTAGGTATGAATATGAAGAGGAGTAGTGGAAGGCTATTTTTTATTTATTGATCACTTTCAGCATCTAGCACTACATCGCGACCACACCCGGAGTATATATAAAGTTTAACCATCCTTTCATAATACCGCTACCC
The DNA here is from genome assembly GCA_031216915.1 of Pictodentalium vernedei. NCBI lineage: Eukaryota > Metazoa > Mollusca > Scaphopoda > Dentaliida > Dentaliidae > Pictodentalium > Pictodentalium vernedei. Next base: position 437,153,626 of record CM062294.1, read on the forward strand.
ATTTTGTGGACACCAACCACTCTCGTTGGTTGATGGATCCAACTAAACCAGTAACGTACAACTTGCCAACAGCAGTAAACAAGCACTGTTTCCCTTTCTCAGAGTTGTGTGGGGGAAGGGAAGCTGCCTCAACGATCCTTGATGTTTTAGAATAAAGACATGTGTATCGACAACAAACTGATAGACGCTACATCGAGTTCAATATTGAACATATCGGAGCGGCAAGGAGTCCAACAGTATGCACTGCACATCACTCAACAGCCTACCAAATGCATGTATATCTTAAGCGGCCCATCCACAGTCAAAATAATTGTCAATATTATTGACTCAATATTATTGACAATATAATGTTTGCCCTCAACTGCACTATCATTTTGATCAATATTTCTTTCATTTCTGATTCGACAATCATAGGATTGATTGATCAATCTTTGATTGATTTTGCCATGTTGATGGCTCTGTGTTTTTGACAAGAATGAAATATTGATCAATACAATTGATGTGACAAAAATGCACATCAATATTATTGACAATACGTCAATAAATATTTGAGCTCTCTGATATTCTTCAATACATTGATCAAGTCTTCAATATCGCCCATTCATGATCAATAAGATTGTCAATATAAATTATTGACAATTATATTGACAATCATATTGAGTGTAGATGGCCGCTTTACAAACCAGTTACCATCTTCTCAATATTGTTTTGATTTAAGACGACACGTGCAAGTTGTGCATACACCACACACAGTCTGTTGAGATCAATAAACGACTAAGCCAGTAATCTACTCTCTGTTTATCCGTCGAAATATCGGCACGGGATAAGTACTTTGCGTTAACTAAGTAATAATTCTTTCATTTACGAATCTTTGCAATTGCAGATCCTCACTCCAATAAATTTTTAACAGACAAAACCACATGAACAAAATTATTTTGTTTTTAGCTGAAAATGAAACACATGCACAGAACGTAAAATTATTCAAGTGGCCGAGACTTTTGATTGGGGTACACATTTTGGATTCCAAACCAGTTAGGAACATTTTAACTTGAAAAAAAGTCGATTTCATTATAAAATATGGCAGTCTGGCATGTAGATATGACAGTTAACCCTTTACCTAACATGAAAAGCAGACGACACTTGCCAAAAAAATGATTGAATAACTATTTTTTTTCATTTTTTGTCTCAAAAACATAGGTTATGACCCCTCGTTGGAACGAGCTCGTCGAGCTCGTTCCAACGAGGGGTCATAACCTATGTTTTTGAGACAAAAAATGAAAAAAATAATGAAAATTAATTGGCGATTTTTGAGAATAGCGCTGGCCGGTTTTGGCCGTTACGTTGGGTAAAGGGTTAAAAGAGATGCACAAATAGTTTTTGTGAGTTCCATTACACTTTTCAGTTTTCACGAAATGGCAACACAAAAATGAAATCTGGCCAATCCCTCACCAATTCAGATTGAACTCGACAGCAGTTTTGGGATAATAATCGAAACATTAGTTATTTACGGTTTGTCGTCATTCTTCTCTGTATAAAAAAGGTATTCCAACGTGTGCTGCAGTGAGAATGGTATATGCATCCTACTGGCCATTTCCACTGACGATTGACTTAATGCACAAAACGCTCAACAATTTTTTTTTATAGTTCGTGTATGAATTCAAACACAACACGGAAGTTTGTTGTGTAAAACGTTATATAACCAGTAAACGTGATAGGATTTATTATTTTCGCACAGCAGTTTTGCTTGTTTTTAACTAACAACACTTTCAACGCCAGGATTATATCATATTGAAAAGTTTTATCCTCAGTTCAAAAATGAAGAGTATACGGCCGTAACCAATGAGAGGAAGTGAGAAACAATGGTCTCCTGCGCAACCCACCAGGTATTCACCTGGAGGTGAATACCTGGTGGCCTGCGGAGGAGACTACGAGAAACAGCGTGACTCTCAAACTTGATTGATTGATTGATTGATTTAGTTGCACAATATGTATACAATTAAAAACAAAAAATGTAGATAGAGGTAACATTATTAACAATTACACGATTGCATCACGGGGAGATAACGAAGCAAAATGGCTGTCTTCCCGCCATTCCCTTTTGAAAAAGAGAAAGAATGAAAAAAGAGAAAAAAAGTAAAGAAAGAAAATAAAAAAGTAAAAGAAGAGAAATGGAACGAGACGTGAAAATCGAGGCAATCCTGACAGCAGCGTGTTCTCCAATAAGAGGGCAGTTTATAGCCCTACTGCAGATAATATGTTAGGCTGGTTCTTTCCGTCATGTGAGAAATCTATCCTATATTTTCTGGCATGTGATGGAAGATTGAGTTGAATAAAGAGGTAGCGATCAGATAAAACGTTAACCCTTTACCTAACCTGAAAAGCAGACGACACTTGCAAAAATAATTCTTGAATAACTAATTTTTTTCATTTTTTGTCTCAAAAACATAGGTTATGACCCCTCGTTGGAACGAGCTCGTCGAGCTCGTTCCAACGAGGGGTCATAAACTATGTTTTTGAGACAAAAAATGAAAAAAATAATGAAAATTAATTGGCGATTTTTTAGAATAGCGCTGGCCGGTTTTGGCCGTTACTTTGGGTAAAGGGTTAACCTGAAACAATCTGGACAGTCATTGGTTAAATGCAACTGTACAGCCAAAGTATTGTGATCTGTGCCAGTGTGCTTCCACTTGGGAATGAGTGTCTTGCACCAAACCAGAAGGCGCACGTCAGGACCGAGCATTCGACTGGATTGGGTTCATTCGTGTTTTTGTTTATTTATTGGGGTTTTACGACTCTTTCAAAAGTCAGGATCACATCGTGCTGGACAGTTTTTACGGCTGGAGGAAGCCGAGGAGAACCATTTAGTAGCGGAGAGCAACTGACAGACGCTCCAGCTTACTAACTCTGTACAAAGAAGGTGAGTTAGAAGCGGCTGAAGGCAAGTGCACCATCGACGTACAATACTCATAGTATACAGCGCCACCCGGGTCTTATCGACGTACATTACCCCTAGTATACAGCGTCACCGTGGCCCTTACGTGAACAATCGGGATTAAGTGTCTTGCACAAGGATACAACGTAGCTACCGCTGGTCAGCATCGAATCGTCGACCCTTCACCTTAAAGTCAAATGCACTAATCATTGATAATAATAACACTGTGGCCAGCCGCTGATTTGTCGCGGTTCTCGGACGAGAAGGCCATGGTTACCCCTGTACTCCCAGCTGCCTCCCTATTCCCACGCTTCTCCTCTCCTCCCAACACTCGGAGACGAACTGCTTGATGATATCCCTTGTCCCATTTTTCCCAATGTCTCCGATTAGCATATTAACCCTCTCCTTTGAGTCTCCCCCTATAACCACATGTCCTTCATTCTCCCATCCCACTTCCTCATTATACTCCCAGTGAATCTCATTCTTTTAGACTGATACTTTGGGCTTTCTAGAAGAAAGTGTTCCAGGGTCTCCACCATGTCCAAGTTACACATCTGGCACTCCCTTTCACCGTCTTTCCCAATGTTTCCCCTCAGCTCCAGGGATCGCGACCTCAGCTTGAACAACAGTGACCCCCAATGGTGCCATCAAGGTACTCTTCAAAACCTGGCTTCTCTTTACGACGTAGGCCACCCAAAGACCTCTTTGATTTGACCCCCTCTCGCCAATTACGGTTACAATCCTCCATGCCCCTTTCTCTGACGATTTTTGACCCTGGTTTGCCCCAACGTCCAGGTCCGAGATCTCCAATGAGTAGTTCTCTACTAGCTCCCTCACTTGGACCATCCACCCCGTTTTGATATTTGAGTTGAAAATTCTCAGGAACATTACTTTACACTTTTGGCTGTCGGGGAGATTTACCAAATAATTAAGATAACCGAGCTTCAACAGGTCTATCCTGTCCTTGATCCTCATCCACCCAAGCTCAGCCCTGATTGCTTCTAGCGCTGCGGGATTACTCGACCCCGTTATCCATCGGCCTGCATCGTTCTGCAGGATTTCCAAGCTCTTTACGGCCGTCTGGTTTAGGGGTACCACTTCCGTACCGTATGTTATACTTGGCAGCCCCACCATTTCCCAAATGGTTTTCCCCACGAAAACCTTATTGAAACCGTTTCTCCCTATAAGTTTCATTTGGTTAAGGATTCGCTTCCCCGTCAGAATCAATTTATTTGTGTGGTTCCGGTAGGTGCCTCTTCCTGTAATGTTTATATTTACCCCCAAATACTCGTAATCACCTGTCTCTCCCACACCGAGAGGTTTGCTGCTCCCTTCCGGAATGCAGAACTCACCCACTCTCCACCTTCGAGTGGGGTCCACTTTGCGGCCCATTGAACCACCGCGATCCTCCGTTGATTAGTTGGGGGAAGCAGGTTTAGTCAATTTATAGAACATAGTCGGTATCTAAATTAATTAAGTATAATTAATTTGTGTTTAAGGTCACCTTCAGCATCTTTGCCTATCCCATGACCGTAACATTGGTTATCCAATTGTTTATGCTATAAGGCTCACTTTGGAGGACTTCGGTGTTGGTTCCTATATTATAACTAAAACAGAATACGCACTGCTACATTTCCATCGGTTCCTACAGGAAGTCTGTCTTTACTAAAAGTAGACATAAACCATTAAAATGGGGGGCGCGGTGGCGTTGCGGTAACCGGTTCTCCTCAGATCACCGAAGTTAAGCAACGTCGAGCCCGGTTAGTCCTCAGATGGGTGACCGTCTGAGCGATCGATACGGACTCGCGCGTTGTGTCCTTGGACGAGGCACTTAACCCCGACTGTCCATATAGGGGCACGATGAGGCCGTGTACTAAGGCGTACTGCGCGTCGATGGTGCCATTGTCTTCAACCAATCTAACCCTGCCTCTGCTACAGTGCGGAGTTACGAAGTTGGGGAGCTGGCAGCTGCTCGTCCGTTGCTCGGTGGTTCTCTCCGGGTACTCCGGCTTCCTCCACCCGTAAAACTGCCACGGTCATGATTAGCCAGTGTGCATAAGTATATGACCTTAAACACCAATAAATAAGTAAATAAATTAAATATATATGGGGCATCTCCCCGTCATTGCAGTTGCGTGTTATGTTACCGTTTAACCCTTTGAACGCCAGAGGCCGTTTCTCCGGCCCAGTCACAAGCTACGTCATAATGTCATTAAGGGGGATGACTACAAGGTAAATGTGTGGTGTAGACCAATTCATATTTTCAACGTGCAGTCCTAAGGCTGCACGTTGAAAATATTAATTGGTCTACCCCAAATAATAAATATGGACTCTTCCTATTGCTACCATGGGACTGACATGGAAGATACCACCAGGGTTCAAAGGGTTAAGCTCCGGTCAAGGCAAACCCAGTTGTGTGTTCATAAAAATATGAAACTGAACCTAGTTACAAGCAGAGGACAAGTCCAGATGTGTTATACGGATTGAACATAAATGTTGAAAGAGGTGTATTACGTTCACAACTGAATACGATGTGTCACAGCTGTCCGACAACATCCTTTCACACCGAGACAGTTCTTCAACACAACGGAGGTTATTACAGTAAACCCAAAGAGCAAATATGACAGTCGCGTGCGATCGCCTGGGGTGTTCATTAAAAGATATACCTATTAGATGTTAACGCAGTATTCCGACACTTAATTAAGCTTTAACGAAGATATACTCATTACGCGTGACAATACTCGCGGTTACTGTCAGCAAATACAGACATTTAACTGGAATTATTCAAACAATTGGGACAGAAAGCAAACCTTTTGTTAAAAGAAAAATTGCGTTTGATCTTGGGAATAAAAGAGCAAAATGGAAATCGCTTGTATTGTTAAGCATTGTGAAAAGATATTGAAAAAGACAATTTGATGAACTTGCTTTGAGTTTATAACAGAGATGCATTTTTCCTTAAGGCTGTTATTTCGAAGCCACCATGGTCCTACTGGAATGATGTTGAAAGTTAACCCTTTATCTAACGTTCTGGTATATCAGAACAGAGCTATTTACAAAAAAATACTGATAAAATTTTTGGATTTTCTACACAAGTTTTGCCTTCAAAACACGGCTTATGATACTCATTGAAACTAATCAGCCGTACTCGTTCTGATACGGGGTAATAAGCTATGCTTTTTTTTTGAGGGGGGGGGGGGGGGCTGAATTATCATCGTGAGTTAATCACGCCATCTCGTACGGTCAAATAAAGAGGAACTCTTTTTTCGAGAGTCGTTGTCAGTGCAGTGGAATGTGGAGGATCCCTAAGGAGTTACCAGTTTATATCGAAAGTTACAAAACGAGTTCAGTAAATTAGGTATGTACCAAGCTTTAACTCGGTCCAGGCGTAATTTCCTGGACGAGTTTTGTAAACTTCGATATAAACTGGAGACGAATTGAAAATTTATTACATGTATATGATCCAAACCCACAACAAAAGACACTTAAATGGGAAGAGAAACAAGCAGCGGCTTCTATTAGGCCAGTGATTAAGTACGACTTAAGATGCGTTGTTTGTCCGCAGTGTCAGCGTCGGGAAATTGTTCCCCGAAAAATATAGATTCTGAAGTATTTAAAGACACAAATTTTAGGAAATAATTTTCTAATAAACATTAACTACTGTCACAAACAACAGGTGGTCATCATTCCTCGTGCCCGAGTCTGAATCAATCAATATACGATCATTATTTGGTGATAGATGGGCCGTGTATATCCATTTTAACCCTTTACCTAACATGAAAAGCAGACGACACTTGCCCCCAAAATTCTTGAATAACATTTTTTTTTATTTTTCATTTTTTGTCTCAAAAACATAAGTTACGACCCCTGGTTGGAACGAGCTCGACGAGCTCGTTCCAACGAGAGGTCATAACCTATGTTTTTGAGACAAACAATAAAAATATATTGAAAATTAATTGGCGATTTTTGAGAATAGCGCTGGCCGGTTTTGGCCGTTACGTTCGGTAAAGGGTTAATAAATAAGCTTAATAACCAGGAGAAGGATCATATCATATACATTCTACTATAATGTGTCACATTTCAATAAGCTGGTATGTTACAGTGATACATTTACAGCATACAAATGTATAAAATCCATCTACCGGAGGCCTATCAGACACTTAACACCATACCTTGAATTCCACCAGAGAAATAGTATAATGTGTAAGTAGGATGGGAGGAATGAAACATACATTGTTACTGGGTGATACAAAGGAGACGGTTAGTATGCTGGTCAGTGAAATTGGGAAGAATGGAGCGCTGAATGTCATCAAAAAAAATCCTTTCTGGGTGTTTGGAAGAGAGGCGTGGAGAGGACGTGGTATTTGACAGCACAAAGATTATCAAGCCCTTCTCACCTGATAACCGCGACAAATCAGCGGCTGGCCGAAATAGTATTATATAATTGTTTTTACAGGAACGTACGAGGGGATGTCAAACAGTTTTGGGCCTAACATAAATAAAGCTGGAATATCGGTACAGAACATACTTATTTTTCTACATAGTCCCCTTGTAATTCAATACACCTGTTCCACCTGGTCTGCCAGTCGTTGATGCCGCGTCTGTAGAAGTCCATATCTTGGTCCTGTAGCCAAGCCTCTACAGCAGCAGTAAGTTCCTCATCATCTTGAAATCTTTGACCACGTAAGTGTTTCTTGAAATTTGGAAAGAGATGGTAGTTACTTTGATCACGTAAGTGTTTCTTCACATTTGGAAAGAGATCGTTGTCACTTTGACCACGTAAGTGTTTCTTCAAATTTGGAAGGAGATGGTAGTCACTTGAAACATACTACTCGAAAATTGTGTTTAGCAAATCACTATTATTCGTGTAAAACAAAACGTACAAACGTTGATTATAAACTGCTCCGGAACGGCATGGCTATCTTCATTTGTTGCCACCCAAGGAAGATTCAAGTCTGTATTTTTTATAAACTAGGATCGCGATCATCATGTTGATCGACAGTGGATTGCCATGAAAAACACATTAGACTCGGAACTTACGAATTATTGACACGGCGCAGCATGGCGTGTAATACGCAGCACAACGTGGACTTTTTACGTTCCGGTGACCGATGTGTATTTTGGTATGACACTCCAACGGAAATGAGAGTTGTCAAAAATGAAAGAAGCTCTTAACCCTTTGAACCCTGGTGGTGTCTTCCATGTCAGTTCAATGACAGCAATTGGAAGAGTGCATTTTTATTATTTGGGGTTAGATCAAGTAATATTTTCAGGATGAAGCCTTAGGACTACACGTTAAGATTTTTTAATTGGTCTACACCGCACATTTACGCTGTAGCCATCGCACTTAATGACACTATGTTGTAGCTTGTGACCCGGTCGGAAAAAGGGCCTTTGGAGTTCAAAGGGTTAATGGAGCCATCTCCAAGGCATAACAGCTATTGTGATAAATATATAGTGTGGTCTAGGTGGTATATTGAGGCAAGTCGCGCCGTGAAAATGAGGTGGGGTGTAATATGGATTTGTCCCACTGTGATGGCTCAAGTTCCGACTGATAAATATTCCAGTACATCATCAAGGCATGCCTTTACCGAAGGCCTTCAGCAAAGACATGCCTTGATGATGTAGCTGGAATAGTAGTCAGTCGTGATTACAGTTAAAACACCGAAGAATTACTGCATAGCTTTATTTTATCATTTTCAAAAGTTCCATACTCGGATCTCTGATGTTACCTCTAATTCAGCTCGAGTAACCCTTAACCTAATGTAACGGTAACGGTCAAATCCGACCAGCGCTATTCTCAAAAATCGCCAATTAATATTCATTATATTTTTAATTTTTATCTCAAATCATAGGTTGTGACTCCTCTTTGGAACGAGCTCGTCGAGCTCGTTCCAATAAGGGGTCATAACCTATGTTTTGGAGACAACAAATTAGTTATTCAAGAATTGTCTTTGCAAGTATCGTCTACTTTCATGTTAGGTAAAGGGTTAAGAGTTTCCAATTGAAGTGTTTTTCGACTACGAATATTCGCAGAACCTCAAAATGAGATCACTTGCATTTCGCTTTGGAAATTAAGCCTACACGGTTCTCCAGAGATGGCATGGAGAGAACGAAATAGAAATAATTATTGCAAATGAGTTCACTTGGTCGTGACCAGGAAGCCGACAAATAGTTTGAGAGACAACATTGCTTGTGGAATAATTTATTGATTTTAAACAACATTTTTAACAATAAAACAACAACAACAAATAATATCAACAATAAGAACAACATAGCACTATAGAAATATCACAATATCAGTCTTCCCGATTACACATTTGAAGTTTATAAAAACATTTGGTTATTTCAAAGCTGTTCTCAACTAAAATCGAATGCATCTGGACCTCCGTTTCTCACCTGCGCTCCATGATTTTGACTTCGAACGGAAGTGACGACAATCACTCAAATAGTCTTCGTGTAGCATTGGTTTGTAAGACTGTGGATAGCATAATTCCTGAAAGAAAAAAGCGTTAATGTTACAGGGGTGTGCCCACTTAATTGGATATCTCTTAACCTAATAACCCTGTTAAATGAATACAACTTCCAAACACAAATTATTTACCATACCTTCAGTGCAAATTTGACTTGTTAATTGCATATAGGTTATAGAGTAAACTATAATTAATTGAATACAAAATCATGTAATATTTCGAAAAATTACCCCGACAGTCACCAAATTCCTCTTTGTCGATCTTTTTGGTGTCAGTATATCCAGTACAGACATTTAATATATTTTATCTTGTTTGACAGAGCTACATGAGCTCTGTCAAACAAGATATAATAGAATAAAGGCTCAGTTTATCTCACGAAAAGTGAAAGTGACAAAATCCCTGGTAATTGAATACACATCTTAACTAAGTAATTTTCACTGGCAAACTGGCTATTCAATTAATCGGTTCTACTGCACCAATAAACTCTTATATGCTTCAAGGGACAATACGACGTCGATTTTACAAAGAAATATTTCCTTGTTAACAGCAATAAAGCCTAATGTTGTATATGTAGTGTTAGTAAGATTGCTTGCTCTGACAGAACCCTAACGCAATATCCGGAGTGACTATTCACAAAATTGTCATTCAATTTTTGCATAGCTTATGACATCTTGTTGGAACAAGCTCGTTGCAGCGAGAAATCTTAAGCTGTGTTTTTGAGGTAAAAAATGAAAATATTTAGTTACTAACCATTTTTTTTAATCATCAGCTGTTGTACCTTGTCACAAAGGATGAAAGAAAGAACTTTAAAATGACAATATGTGAATTTGAATTTTGCAGTCATAACTAGGTTCTGAGGAATACACCGACAGTGATCCTCAATAGTGATTCCATATTAATACGATATACGATATACAGACGCCGTATACACCGTATATGCACTCAAAATGTCGGAAGTAATAAATCACTAATTGTCTTGAAGATCATTGAGATGTTGGATTACTCCCTTGTATTGCATCATTACTCGTCCCCTTTTTGTAAACAAATGATCGCCGATATGAAAATTTAACGAAAATTTAAAACGGTTTGAAACACTCCGCAGGCTAGCATAATAAATACATTACGGGGCGTTTAGTTGGTAGTGTCACACGAGGCTCTGTGAGAATAATATTAGGCTCGGCTAAAGCCTCGCCTAATATTGTTCTCACTTCCCCTCACGTTATACCTTATCCGCCAATAAATGTCCCGCCACTTATATTATGAACCTGAAGATTTCAGATGAAATATTCACCTCAACAGCACAGTGGCACGTGGAGGTATAAATAAGTTTTCAGGTAATTTGCTATCTTGTTTTTTATTTCACATAGCTACTTTGGAATTCACTATATAAAGGCTCATAATTTACTGAGTATTACAAAAAATTGATACAATGAAGAGAGGTAATTGTGTTGAACAAAAGGTAGTATAAAATGGTTGGGATTATTTTTACCTTATTCGTCTGAAAAAATTCTTTATAGCCGCCTTTTAGAAGATAGACTTCGGGATAAGAGAGCTTTGGGTAATTTTCAGAATTCATTGCACGATCTTGGCTTCTGAGATGGCGTAATCTGAAAAAAAGATTCAGTAAACATTTAGTACATAATGTACTCAGACACTCTTGTGTTATGTTTTTGTTAATACTGTTGCTGCTGCAGTGCTAAACTGATTATATCATTATCAATTCCCCCGTTAATAAACTGTCCTATTTACATCGCCTGTAAAGAAACTTTATAAAAATGGTACAAATGTGTCAATATTTTTGCATGGTTTATGTAAATAAATTAATAAGCAAACCTGTACTCGGAAGTGAATTTTGTAAAATTACCTTGTAAGCACCAGCGCCCTTTTTTAATACATTATACCCAAAATTACACATAGAGTCTGGATATTTAAACGTTGGGAATATAGGTCACGTCTTTTCTTTCAGCAATGTTTTTTTTTACATCTTTGGGTGTTGATTAATTTAATCAACTATTTTGAGTTGGGTATGGAAACGCGAGTTAGGTAACTTATATTATCCTATCCAAACTGGTTTAATTTTTGACTCGTTGTTTTCGATGGGTATGTCTCTCTAGTGTATTTATAAAGAATATTATTAGTTACACAGTTTGTTGGTGGCCTAATATTATATATATTTTGTCAGTTAATTTCATATTGGACGAGACCGAAGCTCTCGTCCAACATGGAATTAACTGACACCATATATACCATCGATGCACAGAACTAATAACAATCGCGTTCAAAATTAAATGAGAGAATTCTCACAATGTGTTCATGTGTCTTTGTCTTGTTACAATTTATGGGAGAGTGCCTGTAGGCACTCTCCCATAAATTGTAACAAGGCAAATTCATACAGTTTCATTTCGAAGGTAACATGACTCACATCCACAGAATATGAAGCCTTTTAAGTTGCCTAACCTGCACTTCAACTTGAAGCGTTTATCGGCTGCCGCCACTTTGAATAATCACTGAACAAAGGGGAGATTACCCATAGCTGTCAGCGTATATTGATATTGACAGGCAGTATATGGTTTTATATGCTGTCTGCATGTGACGTTTTTGAACCAATGGAATTCCCAGATACTTGTAGGAGGTAAGATATAATACAACGTACTAATGACAGAGTTTCTCGACCTACTCCTACTACTACAATAACAACAACAACTACTACTACCGCTACTGCAAACACAAGTGTCCACAGTAGAAATATCCACAATAAATACTACGACAACTACACTACTACTACTACTACTACTACTATTGCTAGTACCAGTACACAAACACAAACGTGCACAGTTGAAATAATCATCTTGACAATAAGCAAACTATCTACCGTCAAAACAAAATGGCTCTGGTTTAGTTTATCAATTTTAACGGTCTTGGAAATAACAACCTTGTGTCAGAGTGGCCGTGTTGTACTTTCCACTTGAAAAGTAGTAAACTAACTTGACAAAACATTACATAACATTTATTACACTCAAACCAATACATTTTGGTACATGATGCCCATCAAACTTTTACATGAAATAAGGATAAGGATAGGGGGAAAGGGTCGACGGATGTAGGAGAAAAAAGTAGTAATAGATGACTAGATGCATTGCTAGTGCGGAACTACTGATATCAATTGTTAACTGGTAGAGTGCTAAATTATTTTTGGCCATCACAATTTTTTCAAATATCTTTGCCTTGTTACAATTTATGGGAGAGTGCCTACAGGCACTCTCCCATAACTTATAACAAGACAAGTCCTTACAGACTGAAAGAAATGTCTCTTCAAAGATAATTCAAAGTACATCCACTGAGTATGAAACCTTCAAGTTGCAGTATCTACAACTCAGAGTAAAGCCCAAATAAGGGCTTCCAGCACTCTACCAGTTAAACCACTACCCAAAGTAACTGTCAACACTTGACCGGTCTGCACTATTCTCAAAAATCCGCATAGCTCGCGGACTCCACCGGGACTTGTTCAATCAACTCGCTCCAATGAGAGGCCATAAGCCACGCACTCGCCGTGAAGAACAAACAAACTATTGATTTAGGACTTTTGTTTTCATTCGTCGTCTTCCGTTCCTGTTGGGCAAAGGGTCAACTTACTGATGCTGTGTGTATAGAGAGAGGGTGTTTTATGTTTATTCTGCTGCTGTGTATCGGGAAAACTGAATAACTGGGAAAATTTCGCGACTTGATTTCCATACTGTTCCAAGTGTAATGAGAATGCGCATAATTTAGAAGAATATTGAACCCAGGCAACGAAATACTATACCGCTTGCGGTTCAATTTTCTCAGATTTCAGATTTCATTTATTCACTTTTAACCATTTACATGGCGTAAAGCAAGTGTTAACACAGAGAAATTTTAATACATTACATGTCCGGGCAGTCCGTATATATACATGTGCTATACGTGTAACCTCTCCAGCGCTGTATGTCGATTGTTCATTGCATACGAAGTTCGAAATTAAAGGGTACCATGGAGTGTTGTCAACAGTACTCTCCCACAACCTCTTGAGGTTATGTGACCGTACTGTTGACAAAACCCCCCTGCCTTGGACGAAAAGGTTCTTAATTTTCAGTGGGGAAGGCTGGAGGGGCCACACGAATGAGGTTTGCCGGAGAATGTACGTAAACTCTAGTCGTCTAATATATCGGGCTATATTTTATGTGTTCGGTGTGTGGGTTCGGGCAGTATTGCCTTGTGGTCAAGAACTTCGGTCGGCCGTATCATGCACGACGGGACTCAATGAGCTCCCCCGTGCATGATACAATCGATTGCGTTCCAGTCCTACTAATAATTTTTAATTTCATTTATGGGTGTTATCGGAGATGGGCTGTTACGATGAGTAAAACAGGCATAATGATGCATGCAGGGCCGGGCCTCAAAATAAAATTTATTTGCTATTTTCTGACATTTCAGCATACAAAATATGTCCAATGTAAATTGTAGACACATAACATTTACCCGAGATCTCACCCTCGTGCACTCAGAGGAGAACTTTTGTTGGTAAAACGCATATGTGACAAATCTTGGCCTTATTGGATTTTGTCGTTGAAGTGGGTGGAATTAGGGGAATAAATTTTTTTTGTTTACTAGTGTGACACTCAGTTGATTTACAGAGAAGGGGAGAGGGATTGTTACATAACATTTACCCATGTGCCCAGTCTTGATATAATCCAAAATGAGTCCACTTACTTTAAGCTATACTACTTACATCGAAAGGGGAGAAGGACAAGAGATGGGTTTCCCATGAATGCTAGGTCTAAATCTCTAACCCTGTCCAACGGTATTGTCCGTTGTTGTGCATCTGAATCTCCATGTAGTACAAACGCACCACATGCTTGTGTAGCGAACGTGCGCGCACTCCACGTCTCCACTCTTTTAGTTGAACACTTGCTTCACTCCCCTCAGTCCTGAGATTGAGAGACATGGAACGCGCACCCATGTCACCCCCAAAAACTGTTGCGCTTGTTCTCTTTTCCCTAAAAGCCCAATCCTAGTTACTGCCTGCGAGGTAATTGAGGGGATTAATCAAACAATAGCGACAGGGAAAGACTTCCAGGAAGGAGTGCGGAATCAGTATATATAATACATTTTCTTCTCCGACATACCGACAAGTTAAGCACATACTTTCTTATTAATAATCAGTATAAATTTTGAAGTATTTGTTTGGTCTCGTACATTAAGACAGGACATAAGTGTGGAGATTTTAGCTATATTCGGGCGTGTGTAACACGATTTTCGTATGATTTTTTTTTTCTCATCAATCAGGCTTTGGCATTCGAGGATATAATGATATTCGTCACCTTTTAGGGGATTATGTTTTAACTGATGACACATCATTATTCTGTACACTTACAACTTTGGTCCTCTTTCTGAGGAAAATTCACAATGGAAGATCAAAATATTCCCGGGTCCTTGTGTGTTGCTCTTTGACAGGAAATCGTTGATCATATCCTTTGTATGCAGGTTCAATGAGCCCTGAAATATGCATAAAAATGGACAAATTAAGTTAAATATCAAATTCAAACACCATTCACCTTCTCAAACACTTCAGGTGAAGTACCACCCTCTCCCCCACCCCACCTCCAACAGCGTCCTACAAGTTGAAAAATTTAATTACTTCGGTATATTATTTCCTAACACACTAGCTTTGCTTATCATTACTTCATTACCGTGTTATCATAACATATGATTGAATACAGGTTAATGCAAGACGTGTGGTGAATTACTGCCTGGGTGGGGAGCAACCTTAAGTTTATTTATGTAAAGGATATTTACAATTTTTCAGCTCACCGGATGACACCTGTGACTCATGGGATGAGGCGTAAGCTTCATCTTGGAAATAAAAAAATTGGCGGGGTGGAAAGTTCACCATACTTGGTTTTTGCGGACACCCATATTCTAGAGATAGTAGGTTTATTATCCCAATTATTAATCCTCTGGAGCCTGATGGTATATCCCACGACAGTTCAGGGCCATTAACTGTTTGAGTCTATATTCGTTGCTTGGGGATGTGTGGGGGGGGGGGGGGGGGGGCACAATCAATATTTCCAACGTGCAACCTTGTGAAAATCTTCATTGGTCTGCCACGCCAATTCGCCGAGCAGCAATCTACTTTAGATCGCACCACGAACCTGGACATGTCAAGCCACCTTTTGTGTTCAAAGGGTTAACTCTTTACCCAACGTAACGGTAAAAACCGGACAGCGCTGTTCTCAAAAATCGCCAATTAATTTTCATTATAATTTTCATTTTTTGTCTCACAAACATAGGTTATGACCCCTCTTTGGAACGAGCTCCTCGAGCTCGTTCCAATAAGGGGTCATAACCTATGTTTTTGAGACAAAAAATGAAAAAAAATAGTTATTCAAGAATTTTTTTGGCAAGTGTCGTCTGCTTTTCATGTTAGGTAAAGGGTTAATATGCTGATAATACGGAGGAGCTATGAGTCTATCTATAAGTTTACTATTAACAGCTCATGTGAATGTCCGTAACAAACAAACATAAGTCTCTATCTAACAGGGAGAGACAGGTATAATTGGTCGGCTAACACTAACCTGGATATGCCCTCCTTCATATTCGTAAGGGTATCTGCAGTCTATGACCGCGTAACTTCCAATAACACTGGAATAATGTTCTGTCAATACTTCTCTCATCTGAAAGTCAAATTATAAATTATATGTTGTATATTTTATTTATTTATTTATTTATTTATTTATTTATTTATTTATTTATTTATTTATTTATTTATTTATTTTTTTTTTTTTTTTTTTTATTATTTATTTATTATTTATTTATTTATTTATTTATTTATTTATTTATTTATTTGTGTTACGCCACATCAGCATCTATGTCTATATCGTGGCGATGAAAAAAGAATTGCAAAAGAGAACTAATTATTAGTAATCTAAATATCAGTTCATTTTTGTACAAATTGCTTAGGGTGATGTTTGAATATGGATACGAGATCACAGTTGTCATTGCCCACTAAAGTCCAGATTGTAGGCACAAAATTTTGCTAGTTGTGGGGTAATCGTATGATAAAACAAGCTTCATGTGGATGGGGAATCGATTTCCGATTCTTCAAATTAATGTTCGACCACGAAATATTAAATTTAGATTTTCTGAGACATTTACAAACTGACGAACTCTGCAGTCACACACAATATAGAATTTGGTTTGTGGTGTTAAAATATCGTAAAGCAAATAATAATTTACACTACAATTAATATCCAATCATAAGACGCAGGGGTGTGTACTTTAAAAGACAGTTCTGTATGTTCTATACTCGTATTTCAAAATTTCAGCAGTGAATGGAATAATAAGAAAACAAGACATACATTACATCTGGTTGGTCCATTAACTGTAAAAATGTTCTTGATTATTCTTGATTTTGCCTGGCACGGTAACAGCCGCGTTAAATACGAGAACCGATTTACAATGCGTGCTCTGTATACACAAAACCTATAATCCTTTACCCAACCTCACGCTTATATCTTGTCAGATCGACATTCCAATGTTATTATTGTGTAAAATTTTGTCACCACAACATAGCTTATTAACCCTTTACCCAACGTAACGGCCAAAACCGGCCAGCGCTATTCTCAAAAATCGCCAATTAATTTTCATTATTTTTTTCATTTTTTGTCTCAAAAACATAGGTTATGACCCCTCATTGGAACGAGCTCGTCGAGCTCGTTCCAATGAGGGGTCATAACCTATGTTTTTGAGACAAAAAATGAAAAAAATAAGTTATTCAAGAATTTTTTTTGCAAGTGTCGTCTGCTTTTCATGTTAGGTAAAGGGTTAACCCTCGTTAGAACGAGCTCGTTCCACTGAGGAATAATAAGTCATGCTCTCAGGGCAAGCATAAAATACGAGAACTAACTAACGAATGGAGAAATCAAAAAAGACTTACCGTTTTACAAGATATATATTTCAGATCCGTATGTTTGTCTGTAACTGTAGGGAGACGATGTTTCTGGAACGGAAGAACAAGAGACTTTGTAGTATCGGACAAAATAGTTGTTGTATTAGTCTGTACAGCGCGTGATTTGCAATATGAAATAATCTTAAAAATAAATTATTATACATTTTCGCTAAGTGAAAATGAAGTTATGCAGGTGATCTGATTTGATTTCAAACAAAACCGTTAGAAGGTGATCAAGAATATGGCGGCACCTAATTTTGTGGAGTAATATAGGAAGGACGGAGGAATTGGTGCCGCACCCACACACTCGTCAAAATCTTGCCCCAACACTATGAATTTCTGTTGGTAAATGTTTTAACCCTTTACCCAACGTAACGACCAAAACCGGTCAGCGCTATTCCCCAAAATCGCCAATTATTTTTTAATATTTTGTTTCAAAAACATAGGTTATGACCCCTCTTTGGAACGAGGTCGTCGAGCTCATTCCAAAGAGGTGTCATAACCTATATTTTTGAGATAAAAAATTAGTTATTCAAAAATTTTGTTTGCAAGTGTCGTCTGCTTTTATGTTAGGTAAAGGGTTAAACTGCTTTGAATATGGTTATCTGGCATCGTGTCTTGTGGAGGAAAGGTGAAAGTAACTGTCATTCGAATAAGGAGATAATCCCTAATAATCTTTACAGGTGTGAGGTCTTTATCACCTTCATATAGCTTGTTCTGGAATGTCGTTGTACCGAAGTAGCAGAATCTATCGAAGTAGCAGCTTGCTCCGAATCCATGGTCTCCGCTTTTTAAATAAATTCACGATTCTAACACTACAGTCTGCTTAGATTTCATATAAATTTGGAGCGCTACATATAGAGGGTATTTTGCCACATACTTTCGTCACATCAAACACTAATTATTATTTAAAAAAGATACTTCCCATCTGTGCCCCCCCCCCCCCCCCCCCACCAGCCCTGACTTTTGTATAGTCTAAGCATTGTGAATTCATGACGAATGGAAAGTACGGAAGTAACTATCTTCCAACGTGTTTGCACAGAAATGTTTGCTGCCCAAAATTCATAGAACTGCATATTTCACCGAAGTTAATGTAACTCAATATCCGGGATTCTATTTCTCTTTTCTTTACAGCATTTTATTGAAATTCTGTATTATATTTAATATTGCGGGAAAGATAAGAACTGTGGTCCGATGGATATTTCTGAAAAGGTACGTCAATAACTGAATCAAATGCGACGGTAGGGTACGCGGTGGCTCAGTAGGTAGAGGTGCAGGCTGCAAGCCGAGAGGTCCTCGTTTCGAATCCCACCTGCGGCAACCGCGTTGTGTCCTTGGGCAAGACACTTCATCCACATTGCCCGCGTGGGGGCACGGCGTTGTGTACTAAGGCGTAATGCACGTCGACGGTGCACTTGTCTTCAACCAATGCTAACCCTACTTGTGTGGAGTTATTATGTTTGGGAGCTGACAGTTGCTCGCCGTTGTTCGGTGGTACTCCCCGGGTACTCCGGCTTCCCCCACCCGTAAAACTGCCCCGGTCATGATTAGCCATTGTGCATAGTTATGTGACCTTAAACACCAATAAATAAATAATGCGACGGTATATATAGTTTTGACGCTAAGTTTATAATGGGCACCTAGAGTACAGAGAGAGACAGAGATAGAGAGCGAGACAACGAAGCAGAGAGAGAGAGAGAGATAGAGATAGAAAGTTAGCACGAAATAACCCAACGCAACAGTTAAAAAAGCATGACGAATTTTCAGTAAATCGGCCAGCGGATCTGGAATTTTGATAGTGCGTGTGTTTAAAAAAATGTAAATATCTACTGGTTGGAAATTTTACCCTGTTGTGTTTTAGTAGCAATTCATCCAATCAACACACTGTATCAAAATACCTCCACTTCACAAAATATGGCATCTTTACGTATCATGCCATGGGAAATCAATCCGCGTGATTCTAAAAAATCTCCATCAAATGTTATCAATCTATCATTTCTTGTCTCAAAAATATAGCTTATGAACCCTCATAGGGACAAACTTGTTGAGCTCGTTCCAATAGAGTGATGTTTTAACTCAAAAATGAACATTTTTCATAAATAAAAAAAATGCAAGTGTCGTCTGCTATTTCTGTCGGGTTTAGAATTAAGAAAGAAATATGAACCAAAACGAAGCACTTCAAAAAATGTATACTTACTGTTGTACCATCACCAATCAAATCGCCGTCCTCTGACATGTTATTCAAGACGTTCATCACTTTCCTTTGACGCTGATCTATATTTTGATTCGTTTGATGTAAAATGTTACCAGGATTCAACACAGTTTTAAACCTCCTAGTTTCATCAAAAGACCTACATCTAGACATGGCAGACATCTTTGGCGTTGTCTACAAAGTGAAAATAAAACCCTCGCATAAGTTTTTGAACGGTTAAGACGTCGTTATTTCCATGCCAGCTACAACGCTGTTATATCCGTTTTTCAACACTTCAATGTTAGTAAACCAATCCTCACATCATTCTGTATGTGCAAAAAACCCAATACATACGGGATAAAGATTTTAGTATTTTACACACTGAGATAATCAAACAAACCCTTTCTCTCCAAGTCAGCAAGTTAGAGAACACAGCTCACACGCGCACACTAAGACTGAGACGCACACATATCGACAAGGCCGCGTAGGCACGGAGTGGGGCTCCGGGTGAGGATGTGGGATTAGAGGAACTAGTTCCCCACTTATCCTACGAAATGCCAACTAGGGTTTAATACCGGGATCGGTAATTTCTGGTTCTCGTTTTAGAAAGTCAGTCACGATATCGGAAATTTTCCGGTTGTCGTTTCTGAAGATCAGACCCGATACCCGGAAAATTCATAGGATAGTACCGGAAATCAAAGGTTGCGTTTCGGAACCGTTGTTTCCTGAGA
Source organism: Pictodentalium vernedei (assembly GCA_031216915.1). Lineage (NCBI taxonomy): Eukaryota > Metazoa > Mollusca > Scaphopoda > Dentaliida > Dentaliidae > Pictodentalium > Pictodentalium vernedei. Next base: position 437,173,916 of record CM062294.1, read on the forward strand.
GTATATTCTATGAATTCCCTGGGCATTAACACTCATTCTCAGAACTGGTAACCGGGAAATTCCCGTCCCTGAGATTACACTACGGCTTCAACGGCGATGCTTGTCTCGGAAGAAATTGAAATTCGCCGTAATCTCACAAACTCGTGCGACCAGTGATACCATGGTCCATGCATTTCCCTGGTATCGTGAGTGACTTTCAGAACCCCTCCGCATGGTCGTTTTGGCTGCCGTATGCTCTCTTTAGCATTGCAAAGCCTTCTTGCACTCACGAGACGAAATAAACCACCACCCATGCTATTCTGTAGATTATGAGACCTAAAACATAAAACAAATCAAGAACTTGAACCTTTGATGGCAAAGAAATAATTACAAAAATAAAATACAAAACCACCCGCCCACGTGCAATTTTACAAAAAAGGCCTGATATACTATATATTTTGTGGGGCTTTACCTGTATTTCATGTTTCATCTGTTGAAAATCTCGACTGACATGTGTCTTGAATCTCTTAGCAATCGGAGTCTGATCATCCGTGATGTCCACATCTATCTCGCCATCTTGAAAGTATACCGGGGCAACCGTATTATTCAGCTGAATCATTCTGGGTCTGGAAATATAAAATTAACTGTCACGTTAGATTCATTCACAAACAAAATTGAGTACGAAGCATGTATTATGTAATGAGGAACAGCAATCAAGTTTCAAATCATTATCAACACAGTAGAACTTTTGTCGCTACATTCTAGCCTATTGTTAAGACACCGTTATTGCAGAGAAATGAAGTCCATTTATGCACAAGTGTTGTTCTTTCAGTTATATTTTCAATTACATATCCTGTATTGAAAAGTGACAAATAAATTATTTACTTATTTATAGGGGTTCATTATTCTACCCGTAGAAAGTTATTTGGGTAACTAGCTCGATGGCTCAATGGTCAAATTGCATATTATCTTAAACTGTTCATAGTATGAAATATTGGACGGATTGAGTCACATGGCGCCTCACGATGTCCAATATTTTACAAACACGCAGTTCTATTTGTTTGTTCATTGGAATGTTAAAGTGCAATCTGCATCTATGGATATATTGTGAAATAATATAAGTGTTAAGTCAAGTTTAGACACCCATTTATGGTTATGTAGTTCACGTAACCCATACGGAACAGTGAGCTTTGGCCGACAAAATACGTAGTCTGTTCCAAAGGTCCCCCCCCCCCCCCCACAACATAATATTTAGAAACTTGGGAAACTTCTTTTTTCAGCATAAGATCTTTCGATATGAATCCCTTTTGAATTTTAAACCTATTCGGACATATCCCTTTCATATTTAATGATTAATATTTAAAGATTGTAACCATTTAAACTGTGGGGCTCTTGGATTAATTTATTCCTGAATTCCCTCTCCATTTCGTGTTTGTCTTATCGTCTTGACATTCAAGAGCAAATTGTCTTTTATGCCAAAACTTATGCGTGCCGCGATGAAAGGGGTTACAACGATTTTGATTATCAGGTCCTATTATATCAGCAAAGCAGAATATTTCTACAACAGTAACCAATCATTTATCAATATTCTGGGACTCCAGTGAGAAATGTTTTAGTTTGAGGCCCATTCCTCACAAACTTTCTGTTCAGAAACGAATTCCTATGTTTTACTTATATAGTGAAGCGATTAAACATTTGGTGCTGCCAAATTCTTTTCTAAGTTTAGAACAAATGCTTTTTGTTATTCTTCCCAACTGTCAAATGTCGAAAAGGAAGTTAAATATTAATAAACGATAAATCAGAAATTAATTTTTTTTAGTTAACCGTGCGTATTCCAAGGTTATGGCAATTCACACTGTTTACTTCACCATTATTGCACAACGTGTACTTTTATGATTAATAAATAAAACAGTTATGTAAATGTGAATGTATTTAACACAATCTACACTGGTTACTACACCATTATCGCATAACATGTGCTTTTATGATTTTTTAATGGACAAAAATAAATAAAACAGTTGTGTAAATGTGAATATATTTAACACAATTACATATAAAAAATGAAAATGTGGCAAAAAAAATAAAAAAATAAAATAAAATGAGAAAAATGGAAAAAAATATTGTGGTAATTAAAACTGCTGTGAAAATGTATTTAACTTGGTTGTAAAATAAATTTCTGAAGAAAAAAATCGAAAAATAGATAATTTGTTATCTTGGCTCCCCTTTCTAATGTTGTGTATGGTCTTCTTTATCTGTAGTGATTTTCTGTGACTTATCTTTGGGAGTTTTGGACTACATCAATTTAACCGCAACTCCCTTCCTCCCCATACTAGTATAGAAAAGGTACAACGAGCAAATTCCGTTACAGATTCGATTCGCCATCATCATAACCCTTTGAACTCTGGTGGTATCTTCCATCTCTGTGCGATGACAGCAATTGGGAGAGTCCATATTCATTATTTAGGGGTTGACCAATTGGTATTTTCAACGTGCAGCTTTGAGGCTGCACGTTGAAAATATTGATTGGTCAACCACACACAATCAGTTAGCAGTCATTCTACTTCCAACTTACATCCTACCTCTCCCTATTACTTGTAAACATTTCCAGCCGATTCCAATAACCTGGCGAATTTCGAAGAAAAAAAAAGTCGAGATTTTGTTCGAAAATTTATTCCGCTATCCACAAGACAAATAAATAGAAACATTTGTTCACATATTAAATTTGCGTTAAAAAATAACGCGAGCTTATAGTTATCAACAGTTACCTGATCTATGAAATATGTTGATCCAATGTAAATGTGACTTTGGGATACTTCTAATACAGACAGACATCTACCAACCTTATATATTTCATTTGCACAGCGTCCTATTGTTACACTAATTAACGCACGTGACTGAAACTTCTTAAACAACATTGATTAGTTGGTGTGATCTTTGTTCGCGTGCATCGCTCTTTAACAGGGGCCGTTTGTTGAAGTTATTTCCCAAGCGAGTGCTGTAAGCTAGAGCGTTTGATGTTTCCACCGCCCTCGGGCAATATCAGACGCTATAGAAGCTGCACACATCACAAGCTACGGTCTTCAGTAATAAAATATCAGAGCAAAATCAACATACATCCCAGTTTTCAAAAACACATATTGGTGGATTTTTTCCTTTTTTTGATCCAAATTAATTAATTTGAGAGTAGCGAATACCCTGCAGTACTTTCTCTCTCTCACAGAGAGAAAGAGAGAGGGAGAGAGAAAGAGAGAGAGGGAGATATGAAAAAAGTTCGCCAAAATAATTTAGCCAAACAAAAATAATTTAGCTTTCCCAGTTGATCGATATCTTTGTCACGAGTTACATTAGTGGCGATATCAGTATTCATGTATTTAAAGAGAAGCCAAGTTTTGAAGACCATCTTGATGGGGGTGGGGTGAGGGATAGGGGTGTCACTACTGTTCAAGTTGAGGTCGTGCTCGCTGAACTTAGCAGAAAGATAGATTAGGAAAGAGTGCCAAATGTGTAACATTTTCTATTAGAATGCCCAAAATAACACAGACTAACAGAATAAGATTCACTTAGGGTATCAAGGCGAAGTGAAATGGGAGAATGAAGGATGTGTGGTCAGTGGATGACACAAAGGAGAGGGTTAGTATGCTTATCGGAGAGATTAGGAAGAATGGGATACGGAATGTCATCAAGCGGTTCGTTTCTGGGTGTTGGGAGTAGAGAAGAGGCGTGGGGATAGGGCGGTATTAGGGAGCACAGTGTCAATCAAGCCCTTCTCACATGAGAACCGCGGCAAACCAGCAGTTGGCCAAACTGTTATTATTATTATTAAATTTTATTGTGTACAATTGCTGATTTTCATAATTATAATATCCATGGGTGGATAAGACGGACAAGAAAGCTAGTGGGTGATTACTCTTTTAAGACTAAAGATCTAGAAGGAGGACTGAAGCAGGACAGCTGATTTATCGAGGGAAGGGTGTGTTCGAGAATTGCAATAGAAACTGGCGAGCCGGAGTTAGGGCCAACAGCTCTTTAGTCGGGTTATATAAAAAAGATAGCGCACCAAATATGCCGTTTGGGAGTTACGTAGACCCTGGATCATCCCCAAATAATTGCCCTGTAGAATAGTTTAACAAGACACTTTGAGAAAGTAATGAAAGAATGGGGGGGGGGGGGGGGGGTGCGAGAGATAAGTGGACGAGTTATGACATGAGGGAAAGTGTCAATATTATGGTTGGAGAGATCGAGAACGTCAATGTGGAGAATTATGGAACTGGTTTTCACGGAATATTGGGAGATTAGGATGGAGAGAGGAGGATGAATACCCCGGCGGGGTTGGGATTGATGTTCGTCTCCTCGTAGTAGAGGACCGAGATAAATCAGTGGAGGCCAAAGAATTATTATTATCAGTGAGTTCTGCCAAACACGATTGAATTGGTTAAATTCCTAGTTGCGTTATTGTAAGAATCTGGGGTTTCAAATTTCGATATTTCTGCATCAGTATGTTGAGGGTTACAACCTAATCCATGTGTATTGTTTAAACGTTGTTCAAGAGAACACACAATAAAAAGGATATCACATAGGTTCTATAAAATACGGAATTTATTAACTCGATTAACCCATTTGAGATCTTCTCTTTAAGTGAAAAACATTGCAGATGAATTTGACATCAAAGAAGAATTACCTAATTTTCATTTTAACAACCACCCACACAGTTGCATAAGTATATGTTATGAGATTATTTTTACTGTAAAGCCCACTCATATATTACAAGAACAATATAATTATTGATGACAGAGTCATTGCCCTGATTGATCGTTGGCTTAACTGAACTGCATAATATTCTGTTTCAACAAAACCATTAACACAATACTCCATTTAGTCTAAACAATATTTTACTTCAGTTTGAAATAGATACATTAAATAACAGAAAAAATACATTTGTCACGCAATACAAAATACTAAATTGGATTCAGCAACAAGCGCAATGCTTTTGTAAGCTGTCTCCGTCAAATATGTTACAATAAAATCACTTCCATTTGCACCAGATGTGACAACACTCCTATTTGGCTCCGAATTCCTTACCAGTGAAAAAAATTTGTCTGTATTTGAAATGGTGCAGGACTTTATTCTACTTAGTAAACGCTTCCAATAACAGCGACCCTACCGCTGCTCACCTTATAGTTTACAATGGGTGGAATCAGGGCCTAGTCGCCCTCTGGGTGATCTCTCAATACAACACCTCTTCCAAGTGAGCTCCTATCGTATTATCCAATTATCTCTTCTGTTAATTGACCATCAAACTAACCTGATGATCGGTGGCGGAGGGTTTACTTGTCTGTCTTACGTAAGTGTTTTTTTTTTTTAGTAAAACCTACATCAAATCAAATATCTGCGGGTGACGGCCTGGATAACTATTAGCTTCTCACACTGTTGGGGTTTTGCGTTGGGGGGGGGGGGGGGGGGGGGGGGTGGGGGGGGGCAGGGTTGTGGGTTACTGTAGCCGCACTGTGTGCCGTGGGTGGCGAACAATATTTAGTATATTATTGAACAATACATTGCATGCTAATGAATAATGTGCCTTCCACTTACGAGACATTGTTCGTTTACCGGCGGTTCATGATGCTGGCGGCGGTCCTCCGGAGCCGTGTTCCGTACTGGAATGAAAAACATTAACAGCGCTCGCACCCCCCCCCCCCCCCCGCCCCGTCCGTTGTCTATTAGAATACCCTCCTATTATACTAGCGTTAGGCTGCGATCTCCAAGTGAGTCAGTTCCCTAACTGTTGTCGATCAATGTTGATGTCTTGTGCATTCAAGTTGGCCCTTCTCAAATGTCATCCTTCTCCTTCACTCGTCCTCTCGTTGTACTTTCTTCATTTTGTCCCGGTTTAAACAATATCCAACAAACCCACCCGTTCTATCTGTCTAACTGAAATTGTGTAATCTTGCAGACTTGGGAGACGGTTTACATAAGCATTCAGCTTTCTTCCGAATCCCCTACTACAACAGGTTAGTTTGATATATCAGTTGTTAATTGTATTCACTGAAATTTATGTAGAAAACATTCAATCCGTTTGCATATATACAGTTAACTTATCTTTTTTCAATAAATATTGTTTAAACTAAATGTGTTACACATTAAGTCGAGAGTTACAAACAATGTATAAAATCTTTAAAAAATGAAATAAACTTACAAGTTTGTATTCTGTTTGAGTTGTTCAATAAGGAATGGGTGACAGAGAAGTATGTGCAAAAGTGCACTGGGCGGGAGGGGGTGGGGTGGGGTGCAGGTGGAGTTGTAATGGCACGGCTTTTCACTACTAAACTCACGACACAATACGTTTCGCAAAAGAAGAATACTCCATTTGAGCAATTTGTCTCTGCTCTTAAGCCTTTCAAAACGATGTGGCCGCATAATTTTCTGCGTGACGAAAAATTTGGTAGTGGACGAACAGACTATGTAAAGAGCAAAAAACCTGAAGCTAGTCTCGGTAATAGTTTAATCCAACAGCTCGACAGAACTGTTGGATTAAATTATTACTGAACCTCTCCTCACACCAGGATGGTGTCGCCCATTTCGCCGTTGACAGTATTGACTAAACTCATACCTTCCAGGACACCGGTGTTGAAAGGGTTAAACTTATACCTTCCAGGACACCAGTGTTGAAAGGGTTAACATGATCCCTTCACTTATGTAATCGTAGTATGGTTAGCCTCTCACCATGTCCTATCACCATCTCGCAGTATTCAAAAGAAATCGCTTCACCACATTATGCTGTCACAGCATCTCGCTGACTTCTCTCAGCTGCACAGTCAACCAATCTCCCCTTTTCATTTTATCTTTTCATATATAGTAGTAGTAGTAGTAGTAGTAGTAGTAGTAGTAGTAGTAGTAGTAGCATATATATACGTCTGGGAGCACCATGGCTCAGTGGTAATGACATTGCCCTTATTGGGATTGGCATTGGAAAACCAAAAGGCGCACGATTCGATCCCCGCTGTGGTAACTGCGCTGTGTCCTCCGGCAAGGCACTTCATCCAGATTGCCCATGTAGGAGAACGGTGGGGCCGTGAACTAAGGCTTATTACACATCGATAGTGCAATTGTGGGAGGATGGCGCCGTGCACCAAGGGAGTTGAACAGTTGCTATGTGGTTCCGCCAGGGAACTCCGGCTTCCTCCATTCGTAACACTCTCCGACGCGAGGTGACACTGGCTTTTGGAAAGTGTCATTAACCCCCAATGAATAAATAAATACGTATCCGTCTTTTATCTTGGCAGCCTGTTTTTTAACCACACCGGCAATGTGGATTGATATTTCGTGCTCTATAGGATCAAATGTCCGAGAGAAATATGCTTTTTGAGTTCTTTTTTCTCGCCCCCCCCCCCCCCACCCCAAGACCGCTGTAATTTAATGACTGACATAATCAATGAATATTTTTCACAATCTAATACAAAATGATATTATTACTTATCAGTGCCTATTCCATGGTGTATGGGAATTTACACTGGTTATAAAAATGATACAACCGGGCACGCAGTCGAAGGGTGTATCCCCTACCCCATGGAAGAGTCACATAAATGAATTTATTTTCTTTTTAACTCCCTTCATTTCACACCCCTGACATATCTCGTCATGGACGTATAAAGGAATGCGAATCGCTTAATTACTGACTCTTTGTATTAACTGGTATGGTGCTGGAAGCCCATATTTGGACTTTATTCTGAAGTGCAGGTGGTACAACTTAATGGTTTCATATTTTGTGGATGTTCTTCATATTATTTTTGAATTCAAATTACTTAGGCTGGGAGTATTTGCCCTGTTACAGTTTATGGGAGAGTGTAACAAGGCAAAGAGACATGGACAAATATGGATGACCAAAACAAATTTACCAGTTAATTAATGACTGTATTTATATTAATGAGGCATAAATGGATACACTGCGAGATAAAACATTTCTAAAGGCAATCAATGCTGTCCAAATTACATTTTGAAGAAACAAAATGATTTTAAACTTCACATTCAAATATTGTTCCACTAGTGACCTAACTTCGGCCCAAAGATAAAACCAAAATATAATTTTGATTATTTTTTATGGATACTCTATGGGATTAAACGACAGTAGAAAGTCAATAAATGCTGTCCAAATTGCATTTTGAAGCAAGAAAATGATTTTTAACTCCATATTAAAATATAGTTCCACTAGTGACCTATTTTTCGCCCTACGATAACACGAAATATAATTTTGATTATTTTTCTCTGGTAATAGCATGGTTAATTTTGATACAAATACCATTATTCTTTTCTATTTTTGAACTGATGCAAAAAATTAATAATATTGTCCAAATATTCATTTTTAACAAGGGGCAACATCAAAATGTAAATATTCCAAGAATGTGCGGCATTATTTACATCTTTTCCTTCAGCCAATCAAATCACTAGATTTCAGTCTGTCAGAAAATTAACAAGTTACGAATGTTTCAAAAGGCTGCCTGCCGAAACTGTTGTTAAAGCCCAATAAATAAATTTACTGAAAGTTTTACTTAACCATTGAACCCTAGTGATATCTTCCAAGTCACTTCAATGGGAGCAATTGGAAGAGTCCATATTCATTATTTGGGGTTAGACCAATTAATAGTTTCAACGTGCGGTCTTGGGGCTGCACATTGAAAATATTGATTGGTCTAGTCCATAAATTCACTGAACAGCCATCCTATTTAATGAAATTGTAAAGTGTCTTGTTCCTGGCCCAGGAAAGCGGCCTTTCAGGTTCAAAGGGTTTCAGCCAATCAAATCACTAGATTTCAGTCTGTCAGAAAATTTACAAATTATGCATGTTTCAAAAGCCGCAGAAAATCTTAAACTCTTAGCAGATACAAAATAGCTTCGCCCATTTCTTGTTACTCGATATAATTTACACTATACCCACTGATCTCTATACAACTAGATTTCTGGATCGATCCGCCTCCAACCCAAGATGGCATCAAATCAATCAACGCAGCAACTAATCGGATCGCTGGCGTTGAATGACGTGAAAGTTGTCACAACGTAACGATATTCACATCATCAAACATCAAACGAGAGTCTAGCACGAAAACTAGGAACACGTTATGAACTTTCTAATATCGGCACTTATTTTTGTCAATAATAATTGATATATGCTGTAAATATTCAGTTTGTATTGCTACCAAAAATGTGCATATCATCAACACATTCATATTCATCAGACAAAAAAAAGAAGCGTTCGGTGATTGCGGGTGGGAAAATTGAAAACATTCGAAAACGTTTTATTTGTTCGAGCATTGCTTATTTATAGCAGGAATAGACACCCGTAAGATGGCGAAGTGTGAGGTACTTTTCTATACTCCAACATGCCAAATGTGCACCTTAGGAGTGACAGAGACCCTGGGACATGCCATTTTAAGCTGTCCCAAATACTTGCTTATGGTAGAATATGAGAAACTAACGAAACAATGTGATGAAAACATGAGAGATATGAAGACGAGGGATAGCAGTAGAGAAAGGGTCGATCTCACAATTGGGGGTTGATAAAGCACCAATGGGAGGAACTACAAAACAGTTTTGTGTCTGAATGCTGGGAGATTAGGAGGGAGACTGCGGGATGAGGTACCCGGTAGGGAACATGGTTGGTGTTGGCGTACTCGTTAGAAGACCGCGGCAAATCAGCGAAAGGCCAGAGCATTATTATTATATGTGACAAATGAACGTTCCAGCAAACCAGATGTATGAAATTCACTGTTTCTACCCACGAACATAATGTCCAAAATGTTAACCCTTTATGTAACGCCACAGCAATATCCGCCATAGCTAATCACGAAAACTGCCATTCAGTTCAGTTCAGTTTCTAGATTTTCAATTTGCGCCTCCAATACATAAAGGTTATTACCACTATGTGTTACCATTATGTGGGTTCCGAGATGGTATACTAAGGACGAGACACCCCGTATCTTGGCATATATCGACGAGTCTGTTTGGACTCGTTGATATATGACGCTGAGGTGAGGCCGAGTCTTCAACACACCATCTCGGAATCCCACTTGGTGGTAATAACCAATTTATCTTACAGTATTCCCCTTTTTCTTGATTTGTTAGCATATGTTTTGACAATCATTCGGCGTTCATCAATTGATTTTTTTATGAATGAAGATGATGATGTCGTGGTATTGCGTTCTTGCGCTGCGCTTGACGTAATCCGCACTCATTGTTCTACTTGTACCATAACCGCTTAAGTTTATAGCAGTGTTTCATCTGTGCGTTTCTTTATTTATTTTTCATGTTTAATGCATGGCAGGCCTATGGATAAATATCATCAGGGCTAAAAATGATCTAGTCAATTTATTTCGTTGAACTGGGGATTTAATTATTATTTAATTACTGTTATCAAAAACAGTTGCATCGACATATGAAATAACTCTGTGACAATTGAGTGCGGGTAAAAAACGTCTTTTTCCGAATCGAATGATCGCGCATGCGGTTGCAACCCCCAATGCAAATTTGTATTTTGTTTAGACTTTTTAATTTGTATGGAGGGATACGTTCTTAAAACGAGCGACCAACATATATGTTAGCCCCCAAAATTGAAATATTTAAGTCATTCGAGAGCTTTTTGTAAGTGCCCCCCTTCCCTCCTCTCTAGTCGTGTTGGATAAAAGATTAAAACTTGTATTTTATGTTTTAATGTGCCCCATGGCACACGCAATTGTTAACATGATTTCATTTAGTTTAGTGGTAACTAAAATTATGTTTTGCAGTTTGTAACACAAGAACAACAATTAAATTATAACAGAAGAGGTTCTTTCTACAAACCGAAACTCCTGTTTTGTCTATAGCCAAACTATTTTTTCTTGAACTAAATTTACTCCAACAACCAATGCTGTTGGCGAAAGAATGTCATTCTCTTTATAAGTTATGTTTATGTTGGTTTCTGCGGGATGACATCGGATTTTACAAGACTTTATGCCAAACAGTAATGAGTTTCAGAATACTGAACATGTACTCTTAGCAATTCGCTGGTAATTTGGTTTCGAAGTGGATAGCTTTGCGGGTGGAAGAAGCCAGAATACCGGGAGGGATCCATGTAGAGGCGGTAGGCATCCCGACAGACTTTTTAACCTACCAACTTGGTATGAGTGGGGCTTGAGTACATGTCGCATTGCTCAACGGTACACTGTGTCAACGCCAACAAGGGATCCCCATGAGATCCCCGGAAAGTGAATTACTACTTGTTTACTGTGGAAAACAAGCTTTGTTTTACTAGTAAATTAGGATGCAGTCGCCAATGCTTAGGGTGAAAGTCCTCTAAAATGGGCAAACATGGGTATAAACCATAGACTAAACGATTAGCCATTCTGAAAGAACTGTGTGATCTTAAACACCAATAAATAAATAAATAACAAGTGAGGTTAACTGTCTTGTTCAAGGATACAACGCAAGTAACACGAGTCAGATCCAAGCTCTTAAGATATAAATCAAATTATGCAAGAAATTCGTCACTGTTATGACCTGAAAACAGTCTAGCCCTTAAATATTCCATTGTCTATGTTTAGATTCACCGGTCTAGGATATTTCTGATGGATTTAATCTAAAAATGCCACAAACATTCATTTTCTTTGAATAAACGCAAGAAATGTTTCTCACTTAATGATTTTACCAATACTATTAGACATGTTCGTTTGCTACATAATTATGATTAAGACTCATCACATCTTTATGACCACGTTGAGTAGTTCTACAAATAGTTTTACCCTTTCACCTAACGAATCGGCCGCATCCGCCGGCGTAATCTGCGAATTCAGCAGTTGAAATAAATTATTTTTCAAAAGGTTACAAACAAACCATATCATGTGACCCCTCAATGGAACGAGCTCGGCGAACTCGTTCCAATGAGGGGTCACGTGTAATATGGTTTTCTTCAAATTTTCTGAAAAAATTGGAAAATGATATTTAAAATAAGAAATTGTGATATCGTCTCCCTTTGGTAAAGGGTTAATACCTCGATTTCTTTCAAGACAAATTAGATACCTATTCATTAAAAAATCTATAACTGGGGCACGAAAGGATATATGCAAATCCTCGCGACTAAAAGGACCTCATATTACATCAACGGTAGTCTTCGCGCAAACACAAAACAACACATAAGAGCGTGGGATTCTTACAGAATTGGACTGCTGACGCTAGACCTTGGGTCAGATCCTAATGCGCAGCCTGTTGATCATAAATTCAACGCGCTAACTGATGCGCCACTGGACACTCTAACAAACGCACCATTTACATGCATTAAAAATTAATATAGCATTCTGACAGTTTACAGTGTAATGAAATCTTGCCTCAGGAATTCACACATTTCTCGTCGCATGCGATCATGAGGAATAAAGCCTTTGTGGTGATTTACTATCGTAAATGTGATAAAACTCTCAATCTTTATTGTTCTCCTTCAGAATTAGGACAATATATAAATTATTATAGGAATGCCACCACCTCAAACGTGCCAAAGTTTAAAGAAGAAAGTGAGAATGGGAGATTATGATCTGTGGCTGTGGCGTGGCCACGGGGTGGGGGGGGGGGGATTGGGTGGGACGCGTCCCCCCACTTCCCTTCAAAGTTGGTCCTCGAAATATCTCCAAAACTGGCATAAAAATCGTAGGGGGGTAAGGTCCATGGGGGGTGTGGTTGGAGATTTGTAGATTGCTTATCCTAATATCTGTGTCGGTGAAAAGGTAGACAGTCGTCAATATCTGAAAAACCTCAAAATATCCGCTCAGATGAAAGGAGATGGGGGTGTTTGAACCCTGGAATTCAAACTTTTTCTACCATGGGCCGAACCATGGTTTTTAAATTGTTCGTTGTTGTTAAATTTAATTTTTAAATTCCAGGGTTCAAAACCCCCCAACAACGACCCTTGACCGCCCCATATCGGACACATTTATTTCCCTCAAGTGGAAACCCTGATTATTGTTACCTTTGTTATCTAGCTCATACTGTAAGGACGCAAAATTCTGAGATGTGAAGGCTTGGAAAGCTTTTCCCGCACACACCACCCTTCCCCCATTAACATGGAGCTAAGACGAGCTCTGTGAGTTTGCGCCCCCCCCCCCCCCCCCCCCCACACACACACACACACTTGCCTTGGGCTGGCTGCGCCACTGATCTATGGCTTAAAGTCAGCACAACAATTATTGTAAAGTTCGGTTGTATTTGGAAGTTAAAATATGTGCAGAGAACGCAGAAAGCTGGCGTGTGAAACAACAGTGAATAGCTGAAGTCTAAGGTAACGGCTGTGACAAAAAAATTCAAAAGCGTTGAAGTAGGATAACATTGTAGCGTTCAAAAGATACAACTAAGAATATTAAAGAATGAGTGAAGAAGAAATGCTGAAAGAGCAGTTATGGATACAAACAACTTCTTGTTGTTATCTATAGTTATTTATTTATTGGTGTTTAAGGTCACATATTTCCGCACAGTGGCTAATCATGACAGGAACATGACGATAAAGTCAGGTTTAGCCAATCGTTAATGTCCATATCGTCCATTTTAGAGGACTTGGTTTAAACAATATTTTATTCTTTAACAATGTCATATGTAACAAAAATGTGTACAAAAAGTAACGAAGTGGGATGAGATATCTTACAATATAACATTTGTTCAACAATGTAGAGTAACAGAATAATAGAGGGATTTGACAAAAAGCTGAAAGCTTATGTGCGTCATCTCCCTTTAGAGGACTTCCACCCCAAGCATTGGTGAATGGGTCCTATTTTAGCAGTGTGGGCGGGGGCATTTTGTTGTCAAAATGTAACCTAATAACTTTGATAATACTGAGGTCGACAATATTAGACTGAATTGCCAGTGTTAAAGCATTACATATGGGGCCTTATTCCAACCAAAGAACGATTTCTTTTACAGGCAAATACTGTATCGATATTTCTTTAACAAACAGGAATCATATTTTATAAATCAACTAACTGGAGTAATAATAAACAAAACTTCGGTCAACCGCTGTCGAATTTCTCGGGTGAGAAAGTCTCAATTAATCCTAAACCACCAGCTACTTCGACCAACCGATCCCTTCATTCTTCTCGGTATTCAACAAGAAATTGTTGTATGACATACCACACTTCACCCCTTTCATTTTCCTTTACTGGTTGAGGGCTAGATTATTTTTGGTGGTCTGAATTTGTTCATAAAAAACTGATTTATTACAAATTATTGGAGAGCGCCCACAGGTTCTCTCCAATAATTTGAAATAGAACAAATGTATATAAACAAACTATTATTTGCGATTAACTGACTGCGGAAGATAAGCGAGGAAAATGTTGGCTTGTTGCTGTGGTACCCTCATTTTTTGAAAGCCCTGAGAGTGGCTTCTAGCACACAACCAGTTAATAAGCATATTAACCTTCTCACTCGTATCACCGCTTAATCACCCTCCCTCACCATTCCCTCATTATACTCTCGACACATTTTATTCTATTATACAGTGGAGTCTACTCAATTGGATACCTCTTAAGTGAATAATAATAACTCTTTGGCCAGCCGCTGATTTGTCGCGGTCCTCATAAGAGAAGGCCATCATTCCCCCTGCACCCCACCCCCTCTTCCCCTCCTCTCCTCCCAGCATTCAGATATAAACTGCTTAATAGTGTCCCTCACTTCCTCTTTTTCAATTTCTTCAATAAGCATTCCTACCCTCTCCCTCGTGCCCCCCTTCAGCCATCTATCCTTTGTTTCTTCACCCCACTTCTGCATTATTCTTCCAGTAAATTTTATTCTATGAGGTATATACTGTGGGCATTCCAAGAGAAAATGTTCCAGGGTCTCCACTACTCCAGAGTGGCACATTTGGCATCCCTTTTCCCCATCTCTCCCAATTTTTCCCCGAAGCTCCAGTGATCTTGATCTCAGTTTGAACAGCAGTGACCCTCCAAAGGTGCCATCTAGGTACTTCTCAAAAGCTGGCTTTTCTTTATATTGTAACCCCTGCAGTGATCTTTTCACGCTAACCCCTGCTCGCCAGTTTCGATTGCAATCTTCCATGACTCTCTCTTTGACAAACCTTTTGCCTTCTTTCATTCCTACTTCTATGTTTGTGACCTCTATAGAGTAATTGTCCATTAGTTCCCTCACATGTTTTGACCACCCCGTTTCTATATTAGAATTCCAAATGGTATCGAGCATCAATTTGCACCACCGGTTGTCAGGCAGGTTTCTCAAGTAGTTAAAGTAACACAGTTTTCCCAAATCTACCCTGTCCTTGATTTTCATCCACCCAAGCTCCCCCCTTACTGCTTCCAAAGCTGCAGCATTACTCGACCCTGTTATCCATCTGCCGGCATCATTTTGAGTATTTTCCAACTTCTTAGTAACGGTTTGGTTTAATGGAATCACGTCCGTGCCATACGTTATACTTGGTAAACCCACCCTCTCCCACAGTGTTTTCCCCACAAAGACCTTGTTGAAACTATTTTTCCCTAAAAGTTTTAGTTGGTTCAGAATTCTTTTCCCCTTCAGAATCAGTTTGGCTGAGTAATTTCTGTACACCCCTCTTCCCGTTATATTTATGCTTACCCCTAGATACTCATACTCTCCCGTTTCTCCTACAGTGATTTGTTTGCTTTCCCCTTCGGGGATTGAGAACTCCCCCACTCTCCATCTCTTCGTCATATCTACCTTGCGTCCAACGGGTATTACCTTGCTTTTATTTTCATTTAGTTCGAGCCGCCAA
The DNA here is from genome assembly GCA_031216915.1 of Pictodentalium vernedei. Lineage (NCBI taxonomy): Eukaryota > Metazoa > Mollusca > Scaphopoda > Dentaliida > Dentaliidae > Pictodentalium > Pictodentalium vernedei. The sequence goes on from CM062294.1 coordinate 437,189,634, forward strand.
GTGTTCCCATATCTACCAACAATTTCCAGCAGTTTCTCTAGCCCCTGTTCAGTTCTAGACATTAACACCATGTCGTCCGCAAAGAATAAGCCTGGTATCTTTATGTCTCCAACATTTACCCCCTCCGCACTCTGAATTAGTTCGTCCCCTAAATCTTCAACATACAATGCAAACAAAATCGGTGAAAAGATACACCCCTGCTTGAGGCCTATATCCATAGGGACTCGTTTTGTAGTGATACTCCCTAGACTGAGTTGGCTTTGCACATCTGTATACAGTGCTTTCATGATTCCCACAAAGTCACCCCCCAGTCCGATGCCCTCGAGCTTCCGCCACATACCTTCCCTCCACACTCGGTCGTACGCTTTTTTCACATCTAGAAATGCCAGAAACATCTTTTTCTTTTCAGCCTTTGTTGATTCTATCAGTTGGGTGAGTGTAAATAGGTGATCAGTGACTCTTCGTCCTTTCCTGAAACCATTTTGAATTTCTCCTAAAAAACCTTTCTCTTCTATAACTTCCTCCAGTCTACCGTATATGACCTTACAGAATACTTTTCCGATGTTACTACTAACTGATATCCCCCTATAGTTATCTAGAACTTCCTTATCCCCCTTTTTGTGTATGAACGACACCTTACTTTCCCTCCACTCTCTGGGGACCTCTTGCTTTCGCAGAGCCAGGTTGAAAAGGTTTGTCAGGACTTCAATAAGTGCCTCCCCTCCATTTTTGAGGAATTCGTTCGGAATTTCATCAGTCCCTCCCGCTTTACCATTTTTTAATTTCGAGACCACGCTCCGCACTTCTTCTGCCGTTATTTCGCTACGTACACGATTGGATAGGTTCTCCTCCACCAGTGTATTTCTTTTTGGTGGGGACCCACTGCCCCATCGCCTATCGTTTATCTTTTCCCAGTGCTTGACTAACTCTGAAGCGATACGGCCTTTATCTTCTGTACTTTCCCCATCCACTTTGATACTCTGCACACTACTTTTCCCCCGTTTATTTACCCAGTTCCAAAATACGTTTGAGCTCGAACCCCCCGTTTTCTTTATTGTTCTGGCAAGACTGCAATTGCGCTCCTTCCTATTATTATCCTTTATCTCATTCACCTTTTTCCGTGCCAGTTCATATTCTCCTTTCATTAGTCTCGTGTCATTGTTATCCACCCCTTTAAGCTTCCTACTTCTTCTGTAAGCAGCGCATTTTACCTTCCTTTCTTTTATAGCCTTTTTCAGTCCCTCGTTAACCCTGTATCCAAGCTCTCTCGTTGGGACCCTCACCCTTCCTATACACTCCTTCCCTGCCTCTGTTAGGCTATTTACTATGCCATCTGAAATACTCTGGACATTTGCATCCCTAGGTATACATTCAAGATTTGGTTTTAGTTTTTCCCGAAACTGCTTCCAGTCGGCTCCTTGTTTTAGTCCCCAAACTTCCTTGAAGGTATTTCTGTCTCTATTAGTCTTTTTGCCCATAATCTTAACTGTTATCAGGTTGTGATCACTACCCAAGTCATTTTTTCCCTCGTCATCTATTTCTACATCTATAACCTCCCTCCATACGCTAATGTCAGTGAGTATATAATCAATTATTGTTTTCTTATCGTTCCTCTCCCAGGTCCATTTACCCTTACATTTCGCATCCCTGTTCAGGATCTTTAAACCAAGCTCTTTTGATAGGTCCAACATCTTCCTCCCATTCGTGTTAATTTTCCTATCACCTCCCTGTATGCCCTCCTCCTTATCCCCGATGTGCCCATTGAAGTCCCCCATTAGGACAATACTGAACCCTCTGCTCCCAAGCTCTGTGATATTCGATCTAAGAGTTGTATATATTGAATCATTCCACTCGGGCTTACTTCCCTCCACTGCTAAGTATACAACACCAACGGCAACACTCCTGCTTCCTAACTTGATTTTTGCCCAGACTATTTCGTTGGATACTGGAATCTGAGTCCTTGCTTCTGTGAGATCTGTAATCAATGAGGGCTGTAATTCCTCTTTAGCGTAGATGCCAACACCCCCACCCCGTTTCTGACCCTCAGTTCGCCCAGCTCCTATCCACACGCAACCCTTCATCTGATCAACCCGCTCATCCCGTCGTATCCACGTCTCACTTAGACCCATTATATCGAAGTCTCCTTCGTCCATCATTGTTGATATTTCGCTTACTTTCTTGTGCAGACCCTGGATGTTACAGTACCCAAACTTAATGAATCTTTGTTTTTTTGTCATCACTGGCACATTATTATAACCCTGGTATGTCCCTGTATTGTGCATGTTTGTTGTTCTTCCTATGTTCCCAGCATTTGTGCCACTCTGGGTTACCGGCTGTGGTCCCCTACCCCCCTTTTCTCCAAAAAAGGCCCAGCCACCTGTAAGATTTTTTGGCCCAACAGGTCTGTACCCATCCTACTTAAATGCAATCCGTCTCGCCCATACAACTCTCCTTGTCCCCAGAATGAATCCCAGTGGTCAATGAAATGTACTCCCAAGTCTTTGCAGTGCTCTCCCAGCTCCTCGTTTAGTGCCATAATCCGCGAGTTCCTCTCATTCCCACCACCCATAACGGGGAGCACCCCTGAAACGATGATCCGAGCATTCCTGCTAAGTAGCTTACTAATTAGGTCCTTGTATGTGTCCACCAAACGAACTGATTTCCTCTCCCTGATGTTATTGGACCCCACATGTAATACCACTACCGGATCAGGCCCCGACCCAGCTACAATACCGTCCACTCTATCCCTCAGGTCCTCCACTTTAGCCCCCGGAAAGCACAGAACTGTTCTATTTTTACTGTCCGGACCACAGACAACCTTGTCGATCCCCCGAACTATGCTACTTCCCGCAACCACCAACTTACTTTTGGACCTCGCCCTATTTATCTCCTCTAGTCTCCTATTGTTTACAGCGTCCTCTTCCTCTCCAACAGCCCCACTCGGAATCAATATCGGTATCGGTATCTTTGACCTAGGATTACTCCTATCCTTGTCCCTCCGTCTCTTTCCAGGCCCTGAGCTACCTGGACTACTCCCCTGGTCTTCCCCCGGATCCCTCCTCCTTTTTCCTGGCCTAGACCCCAAGCTACTATATGTTGCAACTACCTCCATCTCCTCCTCTGTCTCTTCCGAATCGAGCACATCAAATCTGTTTCTGGTGCTGCACTCCCCACTGCCTTTGGACTTTACACCCCTATCTACCTGCTTCTCTGGCCCCCCTTTCCTACCACTTTTGGTAGTCCACGCCAAACGCTTTACAGCATTGCTCCGGCCTGGGCCCCCTCATCTGTCCTACGTACTTTTCTAGCAGCCCCCACCTCATCACCTACCTCATTCACATCAAAGGTTCTACCCCCATGTTTCCTCTTGGAACCACCGACAACCTTCCATCCTTGTCGGAAAGCCACTTTCACAGGCGTAACTCCAGACAGCCCCGCCCTACCAAGTTTTCCCTTCAGCTCAGCAATCTCCCCCTCAAACTTAACAATTGTCTCAAGTAGGCGGAGGATTTCCTGACAGTTTGCACATACCTCTCCATATCCCATCGAGCGACAGTCCCCATACATCATGGAACACTGTTTACAAACTTCAAGCCCAATATCGCCATCGGTGGCCCCACCAACCCGGCTCTGACCGACACCCCCAGTGACCTCTGTCTGCACACCAATACTTACTCCGTTGGCACCGTTGACCTGGACCGCGATATTACACGTATTTACCTCCATACTTACCTCCGTCTGAACAGACTTGCTCGCCATCATCAAGACAAAATTACGCGATCGGAAGGGAAAATTGTAAACACGCGACAAAAGGCAACACGACGAACCGTTCGACAACTTAGCGCTCACAGTTTTATTTAAGGCCTCCTAACTTTGTCCCAGTTACTATACTAAACTAACTCCCCACAAAGTTGAATAAAATAACCTGAAAATGAAATATATATGATTAGTAAACAATAAAAATACTTAATTTCGATTCGTAACCAAGGAGACTTCTTCTGTATACTTGCGGATCGAGACAATTCAACCGCACAATAACCCTGTTAAATGGATATAATTTCCAAACACTAAATCATTTACAATGCAATTTACAATGCTGTGGGTACAAATTTGACCTGTTAACTGCATATATGTTATAGAGCAAACTCCTCTCAACTGAATAGTCAAATATATCAAAGAATTACCCGGTCAGTCACTTAATTATTCATAATTCAAGATCTACATGGCTTCAGTACATCCAGAATAGGTATTCTAATCGGCCGCTGATTTGTCGCTGTTCTCGGATGAGAAGGACTTGGTTACCCCTGTACTCCCCACTGCCTCCCTATTCCCACGATTCTTCTCTCCTCCCAACACTCGGAGACGAATTTATTTAATGAAATTAGGAAGTATCTTGTTCCTGATCCGACAAAGCGGTCTTTCGTGTTTAACCCTTTACCCAACGTAACGGCCAAAACCGGCCAGCGCTATTCTCAAAAATTGCCAATTAATTTTCATTATTTTTTAAATTTTTTTCTCAAAAACATAGGTTATGACTCGTTCCAATGAGGGGTCATAACCTATGTTTTTGAGACAAAAAATGAAAAAAATGAGTTATTCGAGAATTTTTTTTGCATGTGTCGTCTGCTTTTCATGTTAGGTAAATGGTTAAAGGGTTAAGATCAAAATATAGCACGACTCTAACTGAAAAGATCTCATTAAGAAATATGTATCACACCGATAGTTCTCGTTGTTAGGAGTTCCAGCCTCGGGAATTCACACGTTTTCATCTCATGCCTTCACGGATAATAATACCTTTATGACGATTTACTGTCGCAAATGTGATAAACTTTACCGTTGGTATTGTTCTCTCGTAGCTTTAGAACAATATTTGAATTATTATAGGAATGCCACCACCTCAAAGATCGTAAATGAGCTAACGTATAAACAAGAATGTGACAATATCAAGATATAATCTATAGCACAGAGTTAACACAATAATTATAATAAAGTCACCATCGTGTCTGAGAAACCTCAGGTGTCAACTTCTGAGAAGGTTTCATTTGTATTGTTATTTGTTTTTCATTGGTTTTAACTTAAGGGGTCCGCGAAGATTCGATTTTTAGTTTGATTATTTGATTCCAATGGTGCCGATTCGGAAATAATCAGATCGTTGCGTTCTCAAATCCCTCCAAATGTCTCCGCTACAACCCTTCTTCTTTCATCAGGTCTCTGGTATCGTGCACACGCACCATAAACAGCTATATTAATTAATATTAATGAACAAAGGAAAACTAAGCACTAAAGTGACGAACTGTGGTATATTTTTCTTCGAACAAAAAAGTCATGACACTTAATTCTTTTCTCTCATGTCGGAGCTGTTTCAGTGATGTGATTTTAAGTCAAAATAAATAACGGTGTGCATGGTTGCAAAACAAATGTTTTATTTAAGATATTGGTTTCGGCTAAACGTAAAGTAGCGCGAGTGCAGTAAATTATATTCAATTGTTAATCGCCCAAAATATAACTGTGTTGTCAGCAGTTCACGAACTCAGCTGCGCAGGACATCGCCCGAGTTTTTCACCCCCAAATTGGGTAGTCTATCCTACTAATGTATGAGTCGCATCCTTCAACTGGGGATCATTTTTAGGTAAAAAATGCGATCTATACACCGGCTGGATAAACTTGACTTTTTTACGCAAATCGACTATGATTCGCGAACTTGGAGATTTGGGCGAACCGATTAGCGTCGAAATGTTCCGTTGTAAGTTGGTTAATTAGTTCAGCAATCTGAACGTAATGATCAGTGTCAGTGACTATCAGTCACAGGTACAGTACGTGGAGAGAGGATTGTAACTAAATCACCCGCGGACTGGAGTTATCACCCAAGCTATAACTTTCAAATTTTGTACATATCGACAAAAAACACAAGAAATGTTTCAGCCAATGGACCTCCGGGTTTAACCCGGAGGTCCAATGGCTGAAACTTTGATTGTGCCGATTATGCTTTGCAACAAATTTGCAATTATTGCTTGGGTGGAATCACCACTCTGTGGGTGATTTAGTGATAATACACTCTCCACGTACTGTATACTGATAACTTCGTCCAGATTCAGAACTAGACTACGATATACAGGTATACTGCGGTTTTTTTTTAATACCGATACCGGTATTGAAATTTGAATACCGTGCAGCTCTATAATATAATATAATATAATAACACTTTGGCCGGCCGCTGATTTGTCGCGGTTATACCGGAGACCTGATGACAGAAGAACAGTACAAGGAGGTTGCGTATCTGAAGTTCCTTTGCTCCCCTTCTGGAATATTCCTCCATTTTTGATTGATTTGCCTTAACAGACGAGTTGAATGCAAAACTTGAATGGAGACTGAGAATATTTACAGCTATAAGAAGATTCAATATCTACAATCTGACGAGCGTCGAGAATCGATTCGAAATTCGAGTCGAAATTCGATGTGACTCAAATTTTTTTTCCAGATTCGATTCAACCCGACATTTGAGACTCGTAGGATCCTAATTTTATTTAAAGAAGCATGTTTAAGGCCACAGTGGTTAATCGTGACCGCGACATGGATATAAAGTCAAGTCCAGCCAATCGTTTATACCAATATTGCCCATTTTAGAGGACTTCCAGTCCACCCAATTAAGGCACTGATGAACGGGTCCTATTTTCCCAGCAAAACAGAGCTTGTTTACCACAGTAAACAAAAACGGCTAAACTTCACGTGGTTCTCACGGCTGGTCCTAGATTTAACACGGAATAACAATTCATTACGGCAATATTATCGCCCCGTTTTCAGGGAGAGGGGAAGGGGTTGAAGATATACGCATTTCATTTTACTAGATTTTCGAGAAAATAACAAAATAGATTCCCTTCAGGTAACACAAGATGGCGAAACTTTCGGGGTTTTTTTTTTTATAAATAACAAAACATTTCAGTTTTTTGAGCATTCAAACCATTGCTTTGGTCTCCTCGGTGACAAGAGCTAGTGGAGCCCTGTACCATTCATGGGACACGAGCTATGTTTTCAAGACAGAAAATGAAATATTAGCTTAATTGAACCTTCGTCAATTCAAATATTCAGAATATTTGGAGACGAGTGTTCGATCAGCAATTCATACGCTACAGCGTTCGATCACAACGTGAACAAGCGATGGTAATTCATTCATTATTGGGTCAGCTTTAAATTATGTATTCCATTTTATTACACAGTTACCACGTACAGTGGAACCCTGTTATGTGAATAGTCACATTTCTACCGAAAATTATTCAGTTAACTATAGTATTCAATTAACAGGGATTGGTTATAATTCTAGAGATAAACTGAGCATATATTCTATTATATCTTGTTTGACAGAGCTCGTGGAGCTCTGTCAAACAAGATATAATAGATTAAATACCTGCATTGGATGCACTGAGGCCAAAAAGATTTTTAATGAACTTTGAAGATTGTCAAGATAATTTCTGGACATATGGCAAGATTTTTTATTCAATTAACAGGAGTATACGCTTTGACCCATATGCAATTCAGCAGGTCAAATTTGTACTGAACGTTTGGAAGATCTATTCAATTATCGGGGATATACCATTAAGAGATATTCAATTAAGGGGGTCCACTGTAATTGCTCGTTACGGAAAATATCTTGACACAACACTTCTGATACGAGAATGATGTTAGAATACTAAATATTAGACACTATTCGAAAAAAGAACGGTTACACTTAACCTAATATACAAGGTGTACCGTGTCACCAAAACTATGCGCACCTCATATCCGCAGTATAAAGACCATAACTGCCAGCATGGATAGTATTACTGCACACCAAAGGAATTAACTTTGAAGGCTGAAAAGGCTAAAAATGAAACCACACCGAACGCGAGTGGGCGAGTTTCTTAAGGCAGTTGCACAATGGATGCGACTCGAGCGTTGGAAGAGATGCGCTAAATATACAATCGGCGCTGGCTCTTTTCTGTTTATTGTTAAGAAAAAGCACGAGGTGAGCAACTGCGACAGGCTGTTAGCTAAAGAAAAGAAAACTTAAAACATTTAGTCCAACGGGTAAGCGTTCATAAAAATCATTGATTATAATTTTGACGCAACGAATTGTTGCGTCAAAGTTGTATTCCTTGCCTCTGTGATTCAGCTTGCACACTGGGCCCAGTGTATTCAATGGCCGTCTGTTTTGTATTCGGATAGGATTACAAACACCAGAGAGTACTCACGTCCCGAACAGAAAGATGATATCGTTGATTTTACATTTAAACATCAAGTGTGCAAGGGCCTAACGATAAATGCTCAGGACCGGATTAAGGCCACCTGTTGGTCTAAGCACAGTATGATAGCTAGGGGGAACTCTGTGGTACCTCCTTCCCATGGTGCCCTAAGCACGTGTTTATTTTATTTGATGGTTAATGCAGGGCTGTCATTGCCGTTTGTTATAGAAATGTGTGACTACATCTGTCTTCCGTACTACCCATATTGGTACTGGATATTGACAGTACAAATACTCCTATTCGTCGCTCGTTGTTTTTTACGAAAGGACAACAACGACAACTAGCTAAATGTTGTCGTTAACGTAATTATAAACCTTGTGAAAGGTGTCTATTGTTTAACCCTTTACCCACCGCAGACGATATCAACATTTTATTATTTTAAATATAATTTTGTTTTAAGTTTTTCAAAAAATTTCAACAAAACCATATCATGTGACCCCTCACTGGAACGAGCTCAATGTGCTCGTTCCAATGAGGGGTCACATGATATGGTTTTGTTGAAATATTTTGAAAAATTTATTATTTTCAATTGCTCAGTTTGCATATTACGGGGGCGGATGCGGGCGATTCGTTAGGTAAAGGGTTAAACTGAACTGCGCGTACAAGTTAAGTAACATATATCCAGGTGAAAAAACTCCACGAGCTGATTCATTGCTAAAGTAGACAACGTAATTTTAAAGGATTGCACTGTAAAATATTTACATTAAAATTACAGTTGTAGTACTGAAAACCAGTTGCTTTTCCTCTAAGTATAAAATAGTTCGTGACAGATGTTACGGCTTCGTGTTTCATCACGTGAACACTAATAGAGGAGTTCTCATGCACAATGGAGCAGGAGCAAAGTGGTTTTTAGAACGAACGCATTCAACTCCTTAGTTCCACCTTTTGCAGAATATTGAAAGTTACCTAATAAAAATTTTAACACGTAGCCGTACGGCAGGATACATATATTAACCCTTTACCCAATGAATCGGCCGCATCCGCCCGCGTAATACGCAAATTCAGCAGTTGAAAAAATATTATTTTTCAAAAAATTTCAACAAAACCATATCAAGTGACCTCTCGTTGGAACGAGCTCGTTCCAACGAGGGGTCACATGATATGGTTTTGTTGAAATGTTTTGAAAAATTTAAAAAAAAATGATATTTAAAATAATAAATTTTGATATCGTCTGCGTTGGGTAAAGGGTTAATAGGTTTACACTGTATATGATAAATCAACATCCTTCTCCTGCAATGAAGAGAAACCAAATATCCGTTCGCCGGGTTTTCTCCAAGATAGAAAAAAATAACAGATTGGGACTGCCAAAAATAGTTCAATGCGGACTTTTCAAAGTAATATTTCACTGCAGAAGTCCCGGTGACTGATTGACAGGAGCTTTACTGTATTTTATACCATGATAATCTAAAAAGCCTATGACATAAATTTTAGCTTTACACACCAACCGTGGTGAACACGCCAGCAATGGGATTTTAATAGTTAAAATTTACAACTACATCCAAGATGATCTTTGGTGGCCTCCACCCTAATGCAAACTTTTCTAAATTTATCGCACGTCGTCTCGCGAAGAGTGAAATAAAAGGGACTATTATGTATTATGTTCTAAATGAGTTTACCTCAGAAGACACTAAACATTAACAAACATGCGTTGTCTCATGTTAATAAAGCATCCATCACTCGAAATAATATGGTATTAAAATGAAAAAGGCCCCGTGATTTGCGCATTTCTTTTTCAACTTCGTTTCGGTGACAAAACTTATAGCGGAAGTACCGCCCACCGATGCTCATGTAAACAAAAACAGATGCGCATGTGTGGATATTGATTTATTTAACATTTAAACTCTTATTAATCAGACGATCATAGTATAAATAAAATATACCCAAAATAGCTTGGTATACCAAATGTTCGCCACGAGTGGTGAAGTGGCCAAAGGCTCGCGGTTAACACCACTTCACCACATTTGGTGTTCCAAGCTACAATGGGTATATTCTGTATTTAAACAATAATTTTGTACAAGGCGGCTAGACTAAACGTTCTATTTGTCTTGTGGTAGAGATATTTCAGTTGATTCCGAATGTGAACCATAACCCCAACAAAGAAGAATAGTGTTCACCAGATTAATTTTATACACTGTTTGCTGGGAAAATGAATTGCCATTTTATATGAAATTTCTGTACCGAGTTCACCAAAGAGTTCACTTCACCGAGATTTATCAAGGCTCTGATAGATTTTAGTGAACTATGTCCAGAAATTTCATGTCGACTCGTGACGAATTTAAGTCTTTTTATCATATAATTGGTCGGTTAAACTTTTAACTGACGTAATGACTAATGCTGGCCGGCGCTGTTCACAAAACTCGCAATCTAATGTTTTTATTTTTTCAATTTTTGCCTTTAAAACACAGTTTATGGCCCCTCATTGGAAAGAGCTCGTTCCAAAGAGGGTCATAAACTATGTCTTTGAGACAAAAAAAAAATTGTCAGGAATTGTCTGCAAATGTCGTCTGCCATTTGCATCAGGTTGCCATTTGATGAAAAATAAGAGAAAAGAGTAATTCAATTTGATTTCTGAAATCAACTCACTCACTCTTAGGCAGTGACTTCTGATATCATACCCGTATTAGACGTATTGTGAACGAAATTTTCTGTAATGAGCTATTTGCTGATGGTGCCACACTAACGGACTCGACTAACAAAGTTTGAAGGCATGTTTACTTTAAACAGAGTGTTCGAATCTCACCTGTTGAGAGTTAATATCAATTATCTTACAATCTATTGATTGATTATTTATTACTACTTTTCACCATGGTTTTCAGTGGCGTAGATAGCTTTTCGCTGGCGGAGGGGCAAGCCCAAAATTTTCCGACAGACCGGAAATTTTCCGACAGTGTAACAACAACAAAACCCCAAACAAACAGAAATAATCTGTTGTTTACTGCAAATGTACTGAAAATTGGTCTTTTTTACCCAAAATCTACCCAAAATGACATGTTTTTTATCCCCAAAGCCAGCATTTTAATGTTATTAGGCATAAATCCGCCTAAAAATGGTCCCAAAAAATTTCCGACAAAACTTCTGGTGGGGGGGGGGGGGTGGCCTCCGCCCCCCGGCCCCCCTCTATCTCCGCCACTGATGGTTTTGGTATAAAGTACAAAATGTTTAGTTACAAATGCATAAAATATACATTTGCATGCCAGTGGTAAGCATGGCTATAACAAACACATTTTTCTAGGGCTGCACGGTATATCGATAAACCGATATATACCGATATTCAAACCAATATCGATTGAATACCGGTGTAATTACAAAAATATCAGTTTATCGTCATTATTTATTTACCCACAATTTAATTTTCAAGATGTCTTGAGTTTTTTAACTGTAGCTCCGAGTGAATAATGCTATCCCTTTATCCAAGGAATCGTCTGCTTGTGCCCTCGCAATATACAAATTCAACAGTTGAAAAAATAATTTTCAAAAATTTCAACAAAACTATATCATGTGACCCCCTCATTGGAACGAGCTCGTTGAGCTCGTTCCAATGAGGGGTCACATGATAATAGTTTTGTTGAAATCTTTGGGTAAAATCTGATAAACTAATTTTGAAAATAATAAATTTTGATATCGTCTGCGTTGAGTGAAGGTTTTTCGAACCGCATCGTCAAGGCATGCTAATTCGTTCCGACTGTGATGCCCCGAGTCTCGATTGCGGTACTTGTGTTCATATATCTGAACAGTTTTCGATATACCGGTATACCGCGGTATTTTTTTTAATACCGATACCGGTATTCAATTTTGAATATCGTACAGCCCTACATTGTTCATGCCCTAATCCCACCTCAAACCCCATCCCTATTAACCGCTCGATACTCGTGTATTCACGGTTGCACAAACACAGTGTTCTGGAGTATGTAGAGTATAATAATTGAACACTTTGACCAGCCGGTATAACTGGTGTACTTGTGGCACAAAACTAAATCAGTTTAAAAGGGGCTGAGCAGGATTCCGGGATTTAAAACAGCTCATGATAAGGTATTCCACTTGGCAATACCACGCCGTCAGTGATATTTAAGTACCTAAATATTTAAAAAAATATTTAAATATCCAATCAACATGTATTTTGTCTGTATTAGTGTTTGTATCGGGGGGGGGGGGGAGGGGTCGGATACAAGCACGTTCCTTTCGCGTGAGTTCCATTTTTTTTTCTTTTTGTTCATCCGTACGAATAAATACTTCGTTATATATTCGTCTACATTCTTGACTTATCCCCAATATATTGTAAGATAAAATGCTTATTACCATTATGTGGATGTACAAAATATTATCCTAGTCTCGTCGACGAGTCGTGATCTACCATCATTAGAACCCGGAACGAGACTCGGATACATATTTTGTACATGCACATAATGGTAATAATCTCTATATATTCATCTTACGTATTGATTGATTGATTTATTTCATTACTCTTTTCCATTTACATGGAGTAAAGTACAAACGAATAATATTTCAATATACATGATTTTATGTTACATGTCTGTGGTGGGTATTTACAAATGATACATTTCTCTCTCTCTCTCTCTCTCTCTCTCTCTCTCTCTCTCTCTCTCGCCATCGCGATTCAAGCTATGTGGTAAACTTCCCGTACAAGGAGGTACTCCGGTGACGGTGATGGGCTGCAATTCATAAATTGAGACGGTCATCATGGTCCTACCAGGCATGGGTGAGTGTATTGTGTTGTGCCCCACCCCTAATAGAACATGGTTGTTGAGTCGAGATAAATGCCAACCACGCTGAACATTATAGAATGCACAACAGAACGACGGTGATCAGTCGCACTGTTATGCATTCCACAATATTCAACGTTATCAGGCAAAATGTAAAAATACGTGACTATGCAATAATTTGCATACAAAGTACTGGCTTCGATCAATCATCAGAAGTTTTAGCATTTCTGTGTGGTCGAGATGCAAATTATGCCCTGTAATGTGGAACAACGTGTAGCGTTTACCCAGAACCCCCCCCCCCCCCCCCACCCCCCGCTCCTACAAGGCACACTCTTTACGAAATTAGCAAGAAGATACCCTCTTGCGGCGCAATGCTTTGGTGCGTACACTATTGCAGGAGTGGAAGCCTAGGAACGCTAGGTGTTTAAGGAAATAATAATTATTATTATTATTATAGGAGTTTTGTAATCTTGATTTTATGCGTGCACCGATAGAGGGTGCAACCAGTGTATACCAGTATATATTTGCCGACACTGTGACATACATTTATGCGTGCACCCGAAAACACACTCCGGAAGGATGGTGGGGACTGTGGACATATAGATGTTCACTCTTAGGCGCACTCATCTGGCCATGTAAACAACTTCTCCCAAGTCTTGTCCAGGAGGAGTGTAAACGTCGTTGTGTGAGGACCAGAAGGCTCTATCCTCCACTCGAAGGTAGAACCTTATGGTCCCCACGTGATGATGTATAAATCTGTATAAATGAATCACTTCTGGTTGGATCAGCTAAGCTTGCAGGTCCATAGCCGAATGATGTATGGTGTTGAAGTTGATTTTGAAAATACATGTCACTATCATGAACAAAACATAAAAATAAAGAGACGTTTGGTCAATCATTTGTCTATTTATTTCAGGTCATCTTCAGCTCGTTTGCCTTTCTCTTGACCACAACATAGATGTGAAGCTGAGTATTGTTCCACCTTGATAGAAAACAAGCACATTGTTCCACCTTGACAGAAAACAAGTCCTGCTCCACTTCCTGGGGTTACCATTACGGAATCATTTCTATTTATACCGCACACATTAAAGGACCCAATGAGATGATAACTTTGCATTATTTTATAAGTAATGTGGAATGTGTTTTACAACAGTAATTGATCATTGGAAGAAGAAAAAGCTTTCTTGAAAGAAGGTTTTGGTATTCCGCTATATTCTTTGCTCGATCGACCCTAGATTTCCACTAGAAGATACTAATAATTAAGTAACTGATCAAAAGCCTTAATACAGGACTTAACAGAGACGCAGGTTTCTGACATCCCAAATGTATATTTCTATGTCCTTTTCCGCAAATACCGGTTATAGCAATGAACTTCAACAGCACATGGACACATAAGACCTGTAGCAGTAGCCACACTACCACTACACCTACGTCGCCCTTACATACCTACGTGGAAGGCATACAGCTCGTATAAACTTCCCTCAAACGCACAGCCGACGAGAGGGCATTTCAGAAGGTGACGTCATAGATATTGGTATAGGTATAACTTATATGCTGATTTTTTTTCCTCAGTTTCGGCGAAGATTTGCGTCAGTTGCCAAAGATTGAATTCACTTAACCCCCTATACACTGATGTCAAAATATCCAGATTTGAAGTATCCATTTTTCCCATAATGCAACTGGAAATTTAACCAATTTAATCTTGTTTGACAGAGCTCATTGAGCTCTGTCAAACAAGATTGAATTGGTAAAATTTCTAGTTGCATTATGGGAAATATTTGCACCCTGAACTTTAGATATTTCGACATCAGTGTGCGGGGGGTTAAAGTAAGATACAAAATCACGTTCTGATCAATGTGTATCATAGTATGCATATTCACGGCTAACTATTACTATTTTCTTGAGTTTGGTATCAAATTAGGTCAGGGCTGATATAGAAGCTATAACTAGATTTCATGCCAAACCCAACAAAATGTGAAGCAAGCGTGTGTGTGTGAGTTGGGGTAGAAGGGGGGGGGGGGGTTCAACTTACTTCGTGAACCGCTCCAGCAATAGTCAAAACATTTTTTCAACATTTCCTCTGATTTCACGAATTTTGGATTGTCACGAATTTATTTCGCAAGGATCAAGGTAGTTTATGGATATACAAAGGAAATGTTAAGCTACGCCATGGAATAAGCATGGTCATAGCGGTGGTTCGAAATTGAGTAGCGACAAGGCAAAGTCCAGTGGGTGTATGGTTAATGAGACTAGGATAATTTGAAATTACTTTTGTACAGATTTTCGCACTTGCTTTGTTGCACAAATGATCTGATAATTAACACATGTCCAAATTGGTATAGAACAGATCAGTAATTCCAAGTAAATAGCACATACAGTCGAAAAAAGTAGAAATGCAACAGATTTTGTAACGTGGGGATTCGGTGGCGTTGTGTACTAAGGCGTACTGCACGTCGTTGGTGCACTTGTCTTCAACCAGTGCTAACCCTACTTTTGTGGAGTTAGTAGGTTGGGGAGTCTGACAGTTGCTCGCCATTGCTCGATGGTTCTCGCAGTTTACTCCGACTTCCTCCATCCGTAAAACTGCCCGACACGAGGTGACCCTGGCTGTCGAAAATGTCGTTAAAACCCAATAAATAAATAAATAAATAAATAAACAGATTTTGTAATTATTTTGAACGGATTTTATTGAAAATATGAGCTCGAATGCAACAATCACTCAATTCTGTCACTGCATGTGTACAATAACTCCATATCACGTTTCCCCCAAGAATCGGCGCTTTACTCGGGAAGCCAAAGCGTATTGGGCCTAGGAACCTCAAAATGATCTGCCGAGAGGACCAATAACTGGTCAGTAATGTGTTTTGATGATTTTCGAAGCTTTTGTGGGCGATATTATACAATGGAGTGTCTCGGGCACAGACTTTTTCGGAGAGCTCTGAACAGTCGAGAGAGAATCGGGGTCCACTCGAGAGAGCACCGAAATAAAATCACAAAACGCCCAATTTTGCGCATTTTTGCTTGTTGTTTTTTTTGAATCGACGCATCTTTGTGCTACTTAATAGTAGCGATGGGATCGAAATCAGAAAAAACAAAATGCTTACGCAATCTTCTTCACTTTCTTCTCGGGAAAATTAAAAATTTGCCGTGAGTGAACCGGAAACTGTTTTCAAAATTACCGCCAGAACTCGTGAGAGCACGGAAGGTCGAAGAGTAGTTCCTCCACAGTGACTGTGAATGGTATGATTAACCCCCAAAACACTGATGTCGAAATATAGAAAGTTCAGGGTGCAAATATTTCCCATAATAAACTAGAAATTTAACCAATTCAATCTTGTTTGACAGAGCTCAATGAGCTCTGTCAAACAAGATTGAACTGGTTAAATTCCCAGTTGCATTATGGGAAAAATGGCTACTTCAAATCTGTTTATTTTCACATCAGTGTGCAGGGGGTTAATGATTAAGATACAATCAACAGTTAAACTTTATTATGGAACAAAAGGTACTGGTAAATCTAACGTTACCCTTTACCTAACACGAAAAGCAGAAGACACTTGCAAACAAAATTCTAAAATAACAAAATTTGTTCAGTTTTTTTGGTCAAAAACATAGCTTATGACGCCTCATTGAAACTAGTTCACATGGCTCGATCCAATGAGGGGGTCATAAACAATGATTTTTCGAGAACAAATGATTTGTTAATTTGCAAAATCTGTCCGCGAATGTAGTTTTACGGGACTGGCATAAACCTGAATGTTTGTCCAGAGAAGTCAGCACACAGACACTTGAGTGTTTATTTCGCATTTCTACAATTGTCGTCTCCAAAATGTTCGCACGTTATTGGCGTCGATTGAGCATCGTTTGAGACATATATCATATGGATTTGGAAATTTGAGACTCTAGTTTTCCTGCGAACTAACATTGATCGACAAACTACAACGGTATTGAGGATCTATTTGTGGAAGTCATGCAATAAAACGATATATTATTATTATTTTTATATCTTGGCATGTTGTGTTATTTTCAGCATCTATGACGACAACATGACCACAACACAAGTTAGAATTGTGTGTTGCCAATTGTTTATTTCTGTGTTATACACTTTACAAGACTTCCAGGCCATGCTTGGTTACCGGGTCCTATTTCACCAGGTATTCGGAATTTGTTCATCAAAGTAAATATGAAAAGTAGACAAGGCCCCCACAAAGTAGATCTTCTGTTTCTCGGACCATTTGTCTGTAAAATTGCGGGTGATTTTTTTTATTTTATTTTTTATTTCTATTATTTGTTTTCCATCAAAAGCTCATGTTCTTGGTTTGTTTTATGTTTTTGGCCTCATAATTTACAGAATAGCATAGGCGATGGTGTATTTCGTCCCTTGGGCGCAAGAAGGCTTTGCAGTGCTAAAGCACTGCAAAGCCTTGCTGCAATCAAGGGACAAATTTATCAATTTTATCATTCTGGGTAAAATATCAGACTTGAAATTTTTTTTTTTTAAAGTTTGCATTGAGCATGCGGCAGCCAAAAGGACCTGAGAAACAGATTTTTAAACTTTTTTTAGGGATAAAACCACATTAATAAGTTTTTGCGAAAGAAACGGCTGCTTGTTTTATTTATTTATTTATTTATTTATTTATTTATTTATTTATTTATTTATTTATTTATTTATTTATTGGTGTTTAAGATCACATAAGTTTGCACAATGGCTAATCATGGCCACAACATGAGTATCAACTCAAGACCAGGGGTGAGCGTTAATAAGCCATGTTGCCCATTTTAGAGAGGGTTTGCACCTCCCAAGCATTGGTGACTGGGTCCTATTTTACCAGAAAAACAGAGCCTGTTTACCACAGGGAACAGCACTGCTTCACTTCCCAAATCATCAGTTAAAAAATGTTACTTCCTTAGCCGAAACACCCTGGTCTACGATTATTGAGATTTTGTGGTAAAGATGATGCAATCAGTTCAGTTCTTTTGAGACATAATTTGAGCGCCTCATTTTTTAGTAAATTTTATTTATGCTTTTGAACACATACACACGGATTTGGTTGCTGGAAGCCCATATTTGAGTTTTATTCTGAAGAGCACATACTGCACCTAAAACACTTTATATTCTATGGATGTGCTTCATTTATCTTGAAGTGAAATATTTAATCTGTGTAGCTTTGCCTTGTTATAAGTTATGAGAGAGTGCGTTGAGGAATTCTCCCATAAATTGAAACAAGGCAAAGAGACATGTGGAAACATTGTGACAACCAAACATAATCTAGCAATCTACCAGTTAATTATGGTGGAACTGTTATCAATTTTAATTGTTCGTTATTTTGATTAATATATCTTCTTTCTCCCCATCCCTGTTGGTTTCGAAAATAAAAGTATGCGCATTTTGTCAAACTGATGTCAATAAGCAATAGACAAGCGGGTTCTTGTTGTTCGTTAAAAGAATTCCCTTCCCGAGACAGCTTTCTTGATCAAAACTGGAATAATAAACTGAATCTCGTCACACAGGTGAGAATAATGTAACAAAAACAAACGACTCTTGAAATTTGAGGCTGGAATCAGACACCGAACTACCAGAAAAAAATACAAGTTCCAGTTTCCTGTTCTTCATATAACCTTATTTTCTCAGTTTGATGCTCGAATCGAGTGTTGAATCGAATCAAGCAACGGATATTGAAATGGATTGAATCTCGAAAGGAACGTCAGACAATTAGAGATTTACTTTCGTACGGGGCTAACGGTAATGAAATCTCTCAATTTTCTGGCTCTTGTCTTCTCGAAATTTCTTTTCTGCGTTCTCACAGATGATAGCAAACGGCTTATAACACTGTAGACTCAATGCTAGAGTTCTTTACTACACGGTGAAGTAATAGTTCAAGATTCTTTATAGAATTCCTTTTTTCAAATCCAGCATTTTTATCCCTTTACCCAACATGAAAAGCAGACGACACTTGCAAAAATAATTCTTGAATAACTAATTTTTTTCATTTTTTTGTCTCAAAAACATAGGTTATGACCCCTCGTTGGAACGAGCTCGTTCCAACAAGGGGTCATAACCTATGTTTTTGAGACAAAAAATGAAAAAAATAATGAAAATTAATTGGCGATTTTTGAGAATAGCGCTGGCCGGTTTTGGCCGTTACGTTAGGTAAAGGATTAAATCATTATGGAATTTTCAATGTTAGGTTCGTTGATCAATGAAGGTATTTGAGTTTTCCTCAGACGATGTATGGGATTCGCTCTGCATACGTGTGATTTTATCCACTGAATTTCGTCTTTATGGAATTTTGTTCTGTAGAATTTGAACTGACATTCGAGCAGACAACTCAGTAAATAAAACATCGAAAATAGCAAAAAGGAGCAATCAAAATTTGAATTATAACATAACTCTTATGAACGAAACTATCCGGGTAACATTGCTTACATAACATATTGTTCTTATCCGTCTAGAGCTATTAACCAAAATCTCCATTCAAATTTGAGTACCTTTTCATTTTTGGCTCCAGAAACATAGCTTGTGATTCCTCATTGGAACGAGCTCGCTATGTTTCTCGAGTGAAAAATGGAATTGTTTGATTATTCAGAAAAAATATTATAGGTATCATCTGCCCACTGCTAGTTTAGTTTAATTTAGTTATGAGTTTAGTTTATAGTTTAGTATAGTTTAGTTAATTATTTAGTTTAGTTAAGAGTTTATTTTAGTTTAGTTAATTGTTTCGTTTAGTTTAGTTTAGTTTTGCTTAACTTAGTTTAGAGTTTAGTTTAGTTTAGTTAAGAATTTAGTTTAGTTAACAATTTAGTTAGTTTACAGTTTAATTTAGTTAAGAGTTTATTTTAGTTTAGCTAATTGTTTCGTGTAGTTTAGTTTGGCTTAGTTTAATTTAGGGTTTAGTTTAGTTTAGTTAAGAGTTTAGTTTAGTTTGGTTAAGAGTTTAGTTTAATGTACAGTTTAGTTTATATTTTCGTTTAGTTAAGAGTTTAGTTTAGTTTATAGTTTAATTTAGTTTAGTTGTGTTTAGTTTAGTTAAGAATTTAGTTTAGTTTAGTTAATAGTTTAGTTAATAGATTAGTTTAGTTTATAGTTTAGACTAGTTTAGTTAATAATTTAGTTAGTTTATAGTTTAGTCTTGTTTAGTTTAGTTTAGCTTATAGTTTAGTTTATAGTTTAGTTTATAATTTAGTTTAGTAGTTATACAGTTTAGAATATAGCAGAAATTTAAAGAATACGTCCTGTGTGGTCTCATGTACCGCTACCGAAACTTGAGGGAGGAGGAAGGTTGTTCGTATTGTCTACACGTGATATCGTTTAAAGGATAAGTAATCAGGATCCCCTTACGGAAAAGATATATATCTGAAAAATATTAACCCCCTAATGCCAACACCACAAGAGGATTGGACGCATAAAAATGTATATAAATAAACCAGGATAAACTCAAGGTAAAGATATATATTTTTAGGATGTTGTACACTGAATTTTTATATATTATAATCTATATATCTATATCTTTTCCGTAAGGTGAGTTGTGAACAATCTTTGTAAGCGCCTCTCCTCCTTACAATTTCAAATTGTTAACCGAAATTATATGCCAGCCTCAATACAAAATAATTATATCGTATACGTGATTACCAAGATTTCTGACGTTTTCTTCGCTTTGTAGTCCCTATAAAGTCCGTATGCACTATACATTTTTAGCATCTATGGCTATACCATGACCGAAACAAAGGTATGAAGTCAAGTTTATACCTATGCAGCCCACTGTAGATGACTTTACCCCAGGTGTCGGTTACCAGGTCTTATTTTACCAGTAAAGCAAAACTTATTCACCATAATAAACTTACACTGCGCTGTTTTCCCAGATTCCCACGTAGGACGAGCGGGGGATTAAAACCAAGAAGTTTACGAAGTCGTGACTTCGCGTAAATAACAATCTGCGTTCTTTTTAACCTCCTGAACGCTGAGGTTAAAAGATACAAATTTCCACCAGCCGTATTTTCTCACATTGTAACTGGAAATTTTCCCATTTGAATGGCATCGAACTTTGTCAAACAAGATGGAAATTGTTAAATTCCCAGTTGCGTTCCGAGAAAGTACAGTTTGAAATTTCGCCATTTTGACATCAGAATTCGGGAGGTTAAAAGCATCGGATATGCAAACAGCATTTCAATCGATAGACCGTACGGTTCAATTAGGGGGGGGGGGGGGGGTCTATTGACTGTAACCTTTCTTGTCCCCGTGTATTTTCAAAGAACATCAGACTTATTTGCTGCATGGAAACAACTAAACAACTCCTATTCGCGGGTGCTTTAGTGGTAGACACTGCTTCACGTACTGTATTCAATGTTTTTGCAGTGCACTGAAGTTACGTCATGTACATCCCCCACGTTATAAAGAGAGAATATCTGTGGCCTGAGAACTTCACAGCCTACCCCCCCCCCCCCCACACTCACCCCCCTCCCCCCACACACACAAACCACACATACACACGAGTGAATCTATGCCACTGACGTTAGCACTGTGTCGTCTTATGATGAGAGAGGGGCACTTAGTCTGATGTTACAGGGTCTTAACCTGTTGAGTGTGGGAAGCCCATATTTGAGCTTTATTCTGAAATGCCGGTCCCACAATTTAAAGACTTCATATTCTGTGGGTGTGTTTCATATAATCTTTGAAGTGATTATGTATTATCTGTTAGGATTTGCCTTGTTACATGTTGTGCCTACTGACCTACTGGCACTCTCCCATAAATTGTAACAAGGCAAAGATGCACAGAGATATTTTAAGAACCAAAAATAATTTAGCACTCTACCAGTTAAACAGAACAATGATGCGAGCACTTACCTTTATCTTCTTGTGGATATTTACTGATATTGTCAATGAATAAGTGATCGTCACTTTTAATGTTGAAACTATTCTTTATGTGTATGAGCAATTTACAAAAAATGATAATTGGATGTTAATATATAGATAGTTAATGAGTCATGAAAAATTTCTAATTAGTGACATTTTACTCAACAGACACTGGATGACAATTTATCTCAGTAACATCCATGCATGGATGGAGAAGAATTGTTAAATTGTTAAAACTGACGAGGACAGTTTCAGCGACACAATACTCAATTTATTGACAATTCTTTTTGACACATTATCCTTTTCTCATCCGTCTTTGTTCATTAACTCTAAAAATTCAAGTCATCACTGATATTTTTTATCACTGAACAGCTTGAATAGTCGCCCTTCGAGGCTATTAACTTCTTGCACGCGCTGCTGGCGGATATTCCTTCCCAGGACGGGAAATCTCTCAACACTAAAATAAGTATACTTTAGGTACTTTTTACCAATGTCACTGCAAAATGAATCACTGCTTTGACCAATTGTTCCTTGAGTTAAATTTTTAGTAATTTTTCATTAAATATAGCCATGGCTACTTCGTAGAAGCCATGACTAGATTTGATAAAAAATATTTAAAATATACTCAGCGGGCCAAGAGTTAAAAAAATCCATTGTAGTGTAAAATTTGTGATTTAACTGATGCCCCATTCGTGGCTTATGTTGCATTCGAACAAAGCTATTCAGACTGGCAACTGTGGTATTGCTTTGCCCTGCACGTACCAAGAATTTTTCAACATCATTTCTTGGTGAATATTCTCGAAGCCTTCCCTCGAGGAAGGGCCATGATAAATATGTAGAAAAATATTAATTCACTTGCATTCTCTGTCAACATACATAGGTTTTCAACCTGAAAATATGTCCTGCCTGAAGGGATAACTAGTCAGATTTCTTTACTAAGTATCTCCCCACCTCCCTGTTTATGCTAGAGGACAAAAGTCTTCAGCTTTTTTTTTTAAGTAAAAAATAAATAAAATTCTATGGGCGATGTCTGGCTATGGTTAACAACATATTGATATTCATGCTATCTAAAAAGGAATCAATTAAGCACTGCACACTGAATATCTTGAGTCTCTTCCCTTCCTGACTTAATATATTTCTTCACTCGTGGAAAGGCGGCAAATATCTTGTACTGCGGATATCATCGAGTGCAATATGTTTTCATATGGAGACAGCCTGGCATAAGCTGTTCAGCTGACTGCTGAGTCCATTGCCTTTTTGTCTCTGTTCACAATATTAATGCTATATGTTCACTTTTGTTATTGGAAACAAATATTGTTTAAAGTAAGGAACAAAAAGTATTCAGCTTTTTTTAATTTTAAGAGGCAAAATAAATAAAATTCTATACAGACAATGTCTACCTGTGGTTCACCTCATATCGACATTCGTTCTGTCTAAAATGCAGAATTGTTGAAAGGTTTCGTTGCAGATGATTTCTGGGAGAAATTAACGGTATCAATCCTGTTTTAGAAAAGTACTGTCCTATATGATGCTGTCGCTATCTGCTGCAAATCGACGAATTTTCGGGGTTTGAGAGGATAAGCTGTAGATAGATAGATAGGGCTGTAGGGTTAACCCTTTACCTAACGTAACGGCCAAAACCGGCCAGCGCTATTCTCAAAAATCGCCAATTAATTTTCATTATTTTTTTTCATTTTTTGTCTCAAAAACATAGGTTATGACCCCTCGTTGGAACGAGCTCGACGAGCTCGTTCCAACGAGGGGTCATAACCTATGTTTTTGAGACAAAAAATGAAAAAAATTAGTTATTCAAGAATTATTTTTGCAAGTGTCGTCTGCTTTTCAGGTTAGGTATAGGGTTAAATTACTGCTAATCCTACTCCCGTTTTTGTTATTCATTTGTCACCCATTAATTTTCTACTATTCGCTGATGTCCAGCCGGTTTTCAAGCCTCCCACCCCTTCCCGAATCCTCATTTCGACCGACCTGTCAATCCGCCCCGATTATGCCCGGTGACTTTCGATGATTTAATCCGACCATGCCCTGACTGTTGATACAACGCGGGATATTTTAGTGAATGAAAGCTAATTCAAACCAATTTCAACTGTATTTTTAATTTCACTATCAATATAATTTGTTTTTGAACATTATTTCCCCGAAGACATGATATCTCGCTTCATTATGTACCACGCCAATTATAAATCTCGCAACCAAAAATACAGTGTAAGGTAAATGATAGAGGTTATTATATCCAGAAACACAATAGAGTGTCTCAATTTTATATTACTAATAACAGCGTTCATCCAAACAGAACAAACAACACTTAGTGCAAATTCAAACAGGTCGGCTTTAATTGTGGAGTTTCTTTAATATCATATCTCCTTCAAAAATAGTATTAAAGCCTTTCATTACAATGCACCGAATCGAATCGAAGTGAATTAAATTGAAGCGAATGCTTCCCAATACTTTTACAGTGCTCTCACACAAATACAATGGGACCCTGTTAACTTGTTGAGTCCTGGAAGTCCTTTTTTGGGGCTTTATTCTGAAGTGCGGATACCACACCTTAAAGGCTTCATTAATTTTTGCTATGATATTATTTAGTCTAGGTGGATTTGCCCTGTTACAATTTATGTTAGAGTGCCTATAGGCGCTCTCTCATAAAAGGTAACAAGGCAATAACATTTGAAAAAAATTTCCTAACCAAAAAAAACTTAGCCCTCTACCTATTAAATGAACGACACTTTGCAAGGGAGAAAATTGTTCAATTAACAGGAACATTTAATTAACCAGGATTTCTTTCTGTTTCTTCATTCGGGAGATGTATTTATTATTTATTTATTGGTGTTTAAGGTCACATATTTTTGCACAATGGCTAACCATAACCATAACATGAGTATCAACTCAAGACCAGGGGTGAGCGTTAATAAGCCATGCTGCCCATTTTGAAGTTTACCGCAGTGAACAGGCACTGCTCCACTTCCCGGTGTTCTCGCCGGAATTCGGGAGATATATTAAGTATCTATTTCACTATATATTTCCCGAAAGAGCTTGTGTAGTTCGGTGAAATAAAATACAAAAGAACAAAGCTTATACAGAACGCACCGAGGCCGAGGAGGCGTGCAAAGATGTGCAATTTTATGGCTGTTAGAATAATTCCGACACATTTATGTATTTATTAATTTGTGTTTAAGGTCATATATTTCTTCACAAAGGCAAATCGTGACCACAACATTACCACAACACCCTCGCACTTCCAACTAAGAGATGGCAGGAAGACAGCCACTGGGCCAAGTCGTCTACTGACAATATACATGTTTGTTACAACTTGTTACGGCCCTAGTTGCATAGTTTTGTTTTTGTAAAGCATCTAAATACTTCTATATTTGTAACTACACTACATGTCGTGTATATTGTGAATAAAATATATTGTATTGTATATTGTATAAAGTAAAGTTCAGTCAATCGTTTATACCCATGTTGTCCATTTCAGAGGACTTCCACCACAGACACTGGCACCGGGTCCTACTTTACCAGTTAAACAGAGCTTGTTTACTACAGTAAACAAACACTGCTTCTCTTTCCGGGGTGTCCACGGAAATTTATCGTCGAATCAAAATATTATCGCCTTCAAATTTCAGCAACTTATG
This sequence comes from Pictodentalium vernedei, assembly GCA_031216915.1. NCBI lineage: Eukaryota > Metazoa > Mollusca > Scaphopoda > Dentaliida > Dentaliidae > Pictodentalium > Pictodentalium vernedei. Next base: position 437,215,129 of record CM062294.1, read on the forward strand.
TGTACGAGTAACGTATAAATACTAGACATAAACAAAACGACACACGCATGTGAATGGGTTAATAATATTGTTCCAGTGCCAGCCCGGAATGATAAAACGAGAGGCCACAGGCGTGTTGTTCTGTGTTTATTACGCACCTTCACGTCTATAAAAAATAATTTTTAGAAGGACACTTAACAATTCATTTGACAACTATCAACAAAAACAACACATTTTATCGCCAACCAAATTTGTGAGGTTACTATTTCGTCCTCTCAGTTCCAATGCGTTCTATGTGCCTACTGACGCATAGAACACATCGGAACTCAGGGGGCGATTTTCAACTGTCGCTAGCGATTCAAATTGTAATTCCGTAGTATGATTTGTAGAAAATTCCAGCGAAATAATTTTGCTTCTATTTAAAAATAGTATGTCGACGATTTCCGTTCCGCACATACGTGCGGAACAGATTTTCATTTTCCGCATGGTTTAGTGTTGCTGGAGATGGTTAATACATAGAACAGACGTGTAATAAAAATTGTGCCAACTCAACGAGAAAATAAAGGATATGTGTGAATGAAGGTCAATACACTCTGTGTCATTAAATAATTATCATATTTTTCCTCGACTAGTATTGTTTCCTTGGTACGTTGCGAATAGTGTTAGCGAGCCTGTCTCTCCGCCCACTTTAAAGTACTCCTTACTGTGGTGTGGTTGAATATACAGGGTGGTCCCACAAGTCTAAGATTCTCTTTACCTTCCTTTATTTCATCTACATAATGTGCATATTAAAATAAAAATTGTGTCACTACTGTTGTATATTCTCTCATATTTTGATGTCGGATAAAACGTACCTGTAACCAATCAATACGAAGTATGTTCTCATTTATTACGACCAAATTCATTTTTAAATAACTGGTAAATGTTCACGATATTGACGAGGTTGCCGGAGGAATAAAACACCTCCCTACCAATTATCAGGTTACTGGTATGGTCCCTATTCGGAGCACTCTCAATCTAATTATTATAGTAAGTGAAAGTAGAAAATTCGCTATACATGTAGTAATGAACAATCCCCCTATCTCTCATTCGAAGCAACTAGGAGATGCATATTATTTACGTTGCCTTGCTCAACTTTACCTCTTTCGACTATCTTTAGGGACATAGGACATTTCTTTGCGATAGCGAGATAGTTACCTCCCTCGGCAACCTCTGATGATTTGAAGGTGTGAAATATAAAGTTTCTAATTACCACAAAACACACACTGAAACAAGATTTTTTTCTAATTTGTTGTTAATAAATAAACCAGTATCACCCGTCATTACTTGCATACATTTGTATTTATATTTCCTATTGGATGCCTTTCCCAAAACATAACTTATGACCATCCTTTCGTCAGGTTTGTCGAACCTGCTGCAACGGTGGCCATGGGAGATGTTTTGTTGGCGATAAAGGAAATAACAGGAAAAGATAAAAAAGAACCTCGATATTGAACGAATATCCCACAGGTTACGGCAGAGCGGTAAATAAAACTCCCTCTTTTCATCTCTATACATCTATCCCGACATGCTCCACACATTGGCCTGTTCAGTCTGATTTTATTACTATGACGTAAAATTACAGGTTGTTCTTTCAGATTTGTTATTTTGTAAAAGAATCCACAAATAATATGTAAATGTACCCCATGTACCCTTGTCGGATCAATGAGTGAATAAACAGAGTTGAATTGTATTGAATTGAATTGGATTTACTAACTTGTATCGTCCATTGGGGCATCAAGGTACCATCTGCAATGCGAAAGCATTGCAGATGGGACCTTGATGCACTCAATGAACAATATGCGTTTAATAAGCCAAATGTGTTCTAAATCCATGGTGAAAAGTTTGGTGTTAGAGAGTAGTATGCGATTATGGGTGTTACGCTAATAAACAATATTCAATTACGTGGGCAGCACTGTACAAATACATAACAAATACTAAATAAATCCGTGCAGAGCACTGAAATGCAAGATGCTAATTGGCTGTTATCCTGCTATTCTCTCATACTGTATTAGCTTTACGGAGAGCAGAGCAGTATCTACAACACTTGTATATCGATGTTTTTTGTGGGGTCATTGTACCCAAGTTGCTTCATTCTTCAAATTTTCTGTTCCACTCAATTCCTCAGGAAAATGCTATAAGAGTACATATGAGGTCAATTCAATTCAATTCAGTGTATTCACTCATACAGTGTTATGTTTTATACAATGTACATGAGATCATATAAGTAGAATATTTGACGGAAGATCAGATATATAGTGTAGAAATGTAGTAGAAGGTATATGTATATACACATATACACATACATATATGTACATATATAAATACTTACACATAAGTAGTAAACCAGAATACAAAGTAAGGCCCATCCTACGTTCCAGGAATTTTTTTACGTACGTTCGGTACAAATGAATATGAAGGAGGGGTGATTCCAAAGTGTGAGAGAAAGCTCCAAATTCTGTGTTGTAACGCTTATAATTATATGTTGCATTATTTCATAGAACTCACCCCATCACCCGGCCCTTGCTTCTGGGGGTAGCTATGGTTCAAGACTTTGACAAAAGATGCATTTCGTCCTTGCAATGACAACTAATAGATCTCGTCACATGCACATGAAATACCCGGACTGGTGTTGAAAAGGCTAAATAATGCAAGGGGCGTTAATACAAGGTAGGCTAGGAATGTACTCCCTCCCTCTCTTTCTTTCTCTCTCTCTCTCTCTCTCTCTCTCTCTCTCTCTCTCATGCACACATTTTCTTTTTCTTTCTGGCACAACTCGATAATTTCGAAGCTTAGAACATATCTTACCATATATTTACGTATATATACATATTATCTTGTATTTCGCTATAAGGGGGTATATAAGACAAATAATAATTCTCATTAAGCACCGCCATTCTTACCGTTTTCTTATATTTTAATTCTACTGTAGACTGCTGAATTCGTCTTGTCAATGACACTGGTGAAAAAAACATACTTTTTAAGGATTATTGGGTCCCTGTCAGTCATAAGACTGTTGAATGTTTCTATGTCCTGGTATATTTAGGAAGTCCACGTGTATAAGTTCAGATTGGGAGATGAAAATGAAGTGACGATGAAATACCGTGGCTTCGATAGCTGTATTGAATTTGGCAAAACTAGTCGCAGTCAGGGCACTCAGATCCGGTTCTCTTGACATGCGAACCATAACAATTCAAAAGTTCACAAGCCGTGGTGTGGATAAAGTCCCAAATATTTTGAAACAGATGGTGTCATCGCCTAAAATAGTCAGGTGTAATCTTTTGCGTTCATGTTGATAGTTTAACTGGTAGAGTGCTGGAGACCCATATTTGGCCTTTACTCTGCAGTACAGGTGCCGCAACTTAAAGGATTCATATTTGGTGGAAGTGCTTCAAATTATATTCAAAGTAAAATGAAACACTCTACAAGTTACGGACAAGCAACGACAAACAGTCCAATGCATTTATTAACTGGGGTTTAAGGTCACTTTCAGCATCTTTGGCTATATAACGTCCACAGCAGAGGTGTGGAGTCAAGTTTAGCCCATCGTTTACACCTCTGCTGCTCATCTCAGAGGACTTGAACGCCGGGCGTTTGTTTCAGGTTCTAGTTTACCAGTAGGGCTGGATTTGCTCACTCAGGAAACAAGCACAGATTGCTTTCTCGGGAGTCATCAATCAAATACTCACCGCAAACGTAAACCTTGTTGCGATTACATTTTCTTCAAGTAGAAACAAAACATATAATATAGATTTTCATGTTGAATCCGAGAGGACGATTTTCGCCCAAGAATATGATAGCCATAATTCCATTAAGTAAGCTGGCTGCCAGGTGGATGTGTATGGTAGACCAATCAATATTTTCAACGTGCAGTCCTGAGACTGCACGTTGAAAAATATCAATTGGCCTATCCTCAAATAATGAATATGGACTCTTCCAACAGCTGCTATTGAACTGACATAGACGATACCAAAGGGTTAAAACTATTTCAATATTGTTTTTACTATTTGGTTAGTGAGTAACCCTAGATGGATGTTTATGGAATATTTAGGTTTAACTGTTCCTTTGATATTCCTCTAAAATTCAGTTGTATTTTTTTAAATCAATCAAAGAATTTTAAAACAAAATCGCTTCAAAATTACGTTTTGAATTCTTCATTTATCAATAAGGTGTTCATCGAACATCAGTGTCAACAAAAGCAGTGTCTTATTTGTTTGTTTTGACAATATGATCTTTAGTTAAAATGTGGGGAAACAAGGTTCTTGAAGAAACTCTCCAGAAAGAATTGAAGTTAAAAGTTGTTTGTAATAGTATTACTGACTGCAATGTTCGTTCAATGTACATTTTTAAAAAAAATTAAAAAATAAAATTTGCATAACAGAGCAGTCTTTGAAATGCATTTACGTACTGCGCTTTATTCGGTTACATTCATTGTTCTAGGGCTATTTACGCCAACTTCCACATAAAAAGAAGAAGTTTTGTTATTCAAACACAACACCCCCATTTTTTGATACTGTATATGAATTTACAAGCTTAAAAATAACAAACACTGTAAATATTATTTGAAAGACATTTCTCATAAAAAGTTCATTTTGTACTTTCTTTGATGAGGTAATAGTCTTTATGTCAGATATTAACGATCGTGCAGATAATTCTAAATAATTTTATTCTGTTGCGTAATATTTATTACTTCCATTTCTTCGACTTATTATGGAGGGGGGAAATTCATTTAGAAAAGTAAGTTACATTGTATGACAATATGATTATGTTTCTGTCATATAACTTCATTTTACAACCCTTTTATGAGATGCCATACACAGATTCTATCATTTAGTTTTGTATTCGGTAATTAATACCTCGGGCAAAAAACACGAGACTGTTAATGTTAGTACTGGATAACAAAATTAAGGGTGTCGCTAAGGGAGGGGGATAAGGTGTCCCCCCCCCCCACCCCTTAATTTTTCCAATCGGGACATTTTCTTCAGGTCTTGAACCCCAGATATTAATCCTTTCAAGCCTGGTGGCATCTTCCATATCAGTCAAATGGCAGCAATTGGAAGAGTTTACATTCAGTATTTGTGGGTGGACCAATTAATATGTTCAACGTGCAGCCTTGAGGCTGCACGTTGGAAATATTGATTGGTCTATCCCACACATTAACTTAGCAGCTATTCTACTTAATAAAATTATGACGTATTATATTCTTGTACTGGAAAAGCGGTCTTTCAGCTTCAATGGGTTAATTCCATCATATGCTCAGTAGGTAGAGAAGAAGGCTACAAGCTGAGAGGTCCTCGGTTCGAATCCCATATGCGGCAACCGCGTTGTGTCCTTGTCCAAGACACTTAATCCCGATTGTCCATGTGAAGGCACGGTGGCGTTATGTACTAATGCGCACTGCACGTCGATGGTGCACTTGTCTTCAACCAATGATGACCCTGCTTGTGTGGAGTTAGTACGTTGGGGAGCCTGACATTTGCTCGCCGTTGCTCGGTGCTTCCCTCCGGGTACTCCTGCTTCCTCCATACGTGAAACTGACAGACACGAGGTGAACCTGGCTGCCGAAGGTGACGTTAAACCCCAATAAATAAATTCATCAACAAGGCATACCTTTGACGAAGGCATGCTTTGATGATGTAGTTGGAATATAAGTCAGTCAGGACTTGAGCCATCACAAAGAAATTACCATCCACTCCAGTAAGCCGTGTTCGATAATTCTCCAATCTTGACCAGGAGTGACGGAGCTCAATAAAAGTTATGGGGTGGAGTCGGAGTGGGAGAATAAATGTCCAGCACGCCACGGACCACCTTGGTTCGGCTTCGAGGGAAAGATTTAAAAAAAAAAATGTATGAACAGAAAGGCCACATCGTTGATTTCTGTGTATCAACGGAGACGAAATAAAGCGTTAATAACGTGTGGTGGGTGGGTGGGTTGGTGGGCTTCGTTGGATAAATGTAATTATGACGTATACTATTCTTGTGCAGGAATAGCGGCATTTTGTGTTCAAATGGTTAATTCTCCCATATACATTTTATAAAGACTAGATTTGATATTTGGATTTATGTCGGGCATACAAATGGTGATCTGTAGTATCCGACTTGGGCTGTTGGGGGTCCAGCATATCCAACTCGTTGTCGCGGGACAGAACTTATTAATTAAATACTAAGTTGTGTCACGAATACTTCATATCATAAATTTCAGGAGCCATTGTGTTTCCCTGCTTGTGTGGAGTTAGTTCGTTGGGGAGTCTGACAGTTGCTCGCCGTTGGTCTGTGGTTCTCTCCGGGTGCTCCGGCTTCCTTAACCTGTAAAACTGTCCGGCTCGAGTTGACCCTGGCTGTCGAAAGTGTCGGTAAACCCCAACCAATAAATAAATAACATCATCAGCAAGGCATACCTTTGACGAAGGCATGCTTTGATGATGTAGTTGGAATATAAGTCAGTCAGGACTTGAGCCATCACAAAGAAATTACCATCAACTCCAGTAAGCCGTGTTCGATAACTTACCAAACTTGACCAGGAGTGACGGAGCTCAATAAAAGGTATGGGTTGAGTCGAAGTGGGAGAAGAAATGTCCAGCACGCCACGGACCACTTTGGTTCGGCTTCGTGGGAATTTTTTTTTTTTTTAAAAATTGTATGAACAGAAAGGCCACATCGTTGATTTCTGTATATCAACGGGGCCAAAATAAAGCGTTCATAACGTGCGGTGGGTGGGTGGGTGGGTGGGTGGGTGGGTGGGTGGGTGGGTGGGTTTTGTGTGAGTGGGTGGATAGATGGGTGGGTGTTGGATAAATCTTTCCTTCGATAATTCTGACGATGACATTTCTTGTCATGCCAGTGAGCCATATATTATCACAGTTATGTTCTATATTCTGAACAAATCACAAATCTGTCCCAGTCGTATTGGAAAAAAGAAGATACACGGATTTATTTATTTATTTATTAGTGTTTAAGCTCACATATTTCTGCACAGTGGCCAGTCATGACCTCAACATGGATATAAGGTCAAGTGCAGCCCATCTTTTATATCCATGTTGCCATTTTAAAAGACTTTCACTCCAGTTATTGGTTATCGGGTCCTATTTTACCAGTAAAACAGAACATGTTTACCACAGTAACCAGGAGCTGCCTCTCATCTCGGCGTTCCCATGGATGGAAAATGCGGGCCTAGAGGTAAGCAATTCCTCTGCATTGAGCACCAAAGAACATATAAAAAAGCTCCTTCCAAGCTATTGATCTACCGAAGACCTTAATCAGAGTGCACAGAAATTGAAACACAAACAAACAACTATACACTTAATAAGAATGTGGAGATAAACTTGTGGAAATTTCTTTCTAACTACAGCTTAGTGTCAAAAAATGAAAACCTTCCCAGAAACATCGTTATTGAAGAAACAAATGCTTCCCTTCCAGTGAACCATGACAAATCTAAAATAGCCTAACTCCCATTTGGAGTGACGTGATAGAAACAAATCCTTCGACTATTGCTCCCGTTTTAGCTTTATGTTTATTCAACATATCATTCGAAAACTCTAATACTGTTATCACAACATTTTTATAGAGCATTTACGACAATTGCGAGAGCCAGGATCACCATTTTTTTTACCCTGGGTTGAGCCCACTTCTAAGTCCGAGTCTTCCATCGCATAGTTTTCTACTAACTCCTCACTTGGTCTATCCACGGTGTCTTCCCACTAGACCAATTTCCTTTAGACCAACTATTTAGTGTTATTAAATGGTCGAGGGCTAGATTAATTTGGTGGTCTAATTTTGTTCATGAAATTTGTTTTATTACAAAATTATTGGAGAGTGCCCATAGGCACTCTCCAATAATTTGTAATAAAACAAATTTATATAAATAAAATATTATTTACATTTGAGCGAGGGTGAAACTTAAGAATCAAATACTGGCTTTTGTTCTGGTATCCCTTTGTTTTTGAAGCCACCGATAATGGTTTCTAGCATTCGACTCAAATTATTGATATAAAATTATTTTGAAAGTAGAACACATCAGTTGGTCTAAGGGGAAATGGACTAATTGTAATTGGTCTTTTGGGAATTGGTTTGGTGGGAGTTGGTCTAAAGGGAATTGGTCTAATGGGAATGAACCCTATCCACCCTGTCTTTGTATTTGAATTCCAAATATTCTGGAACATTAGTTTACACCATCAGCTGCCTGGGAGATTTTCCAAAGAGTTAAGATAACAGAGTTTTATTAAGTCTATCCCTTCCTTGATCCTCATCCATCAAATTTCATCCCCTGATTCCTTCTCGTGCTACGGTTTTACTCGACACCATTATCCATGGGCAAGCATCGTTCTGCAGGGTTTCCAAGCTCTTTAAAGCGGTTTGGTTTAGAAGTATCGCTTCCATACCATATGTTGGTTAACCCACCATTTCCCAAATTGTCTTCCATATGAAAATCTCATTGAAGCTGTGTCTCTCTAGACGTTCCATTTGATTAAGGAATCGCTTCGCCTCCACAGTTAGTTTATTCGTATGGTTTCGGTAGATGCTTCTTCCCGTAATGTTTTTACACCGCCAGATACAGTCACATATCTATCCCACACAAGTTTGCTACTACCTTCCGGAATACAGAGCTCTCACACTCTCCACCTTCGAGAAGGTTCCATTTTACGACCCACGACTATAACTTTGCTGTTGTTTTAATTTAGTTCGAGTCTTCATTTGTTCCCATATCTCCCGACAATTACAAGCAATTTCTCTAGCCCCCTTTCGTTTACTGACACTAGTACCACATCGACTGCAAAAATAGCTCTGAGATCTTCAGGTCCCAACTGCTGCATCCTCGTCGCTATGCAGGAGTTCATCTCCTAGATCTTTGATGTGCAATGCAAAAAGAATTGGCGAAAGGATACATCTCTGTGCTAGGCCTAACTCCATACGTACACATTTTGTTGTTATTTTACTCAGGCTAAGTTCTCTTTGTACATTTTGAAATTATGCTTTCAGAATTTCAAAAAAACAAAAACAAAATTCACTTCTCAGGCCCAAGGCCTCAAGCATTCGCCAAATATCTTCCCTTCACACTTTGTCATATGCTATTTTCACATCCTGAAAGGCCAAAAACAACCTTTTCTTTTTGCCTTTTCACATCCAGAAAGGCCAAAAAACATCATTTTCTTTTTCGCTATCGCAGAATCTATCATTTGGGACAGCGTGAAAGCAGGGTCAATACGGTTAAGATATCGAAGCAGTTACATTTATTTCCCCCATTTACTGTGTAACATATCTCTTTCACGAAATATAGAAAATTAATAATATTGTTGCCCTTTCGTGATGCTGAAATAATGTGAATAGAAAAAGGTGAAGCAAGTTGAATAAAAATGATAATAGGACTATTGTTTACGTATCTATTTTACGAATGCATTTTCTACAATCGAAACGTTCAAAACGTCCATTCGGAGCCCATGCACCTTACGTCTGTTTGGGACGCTTCTGGTCAGAGAAATCTGGTATCTATCTGGGAGGCTTCCATCTGTGACTCCTCTATCTGAGACGCATCCGCCTGAGACACATCTCTCTGGGTCATCAACTGAAAGATTCGATATTCGATACTTGGGGGAAGACTGATCGATATTTTCAACGTGCAGCCGTTGAAATTCGTGACTGGTCTACCATACAAATTCACTGAGCATCTATCAACTTTTTGAGTTCAGCTCGTATCACGATCCAAGGGATGACAAGTGTCCTTTCGTGCTCAAAGGGTTAAATGAAACTAACAATATTCTATGTTCCGAATCCTGCATTACTTTTCTAAGAACTGGTGGGCATAATAGGACCGAGAGTATCGTGTGCTCCCATAGGCCACATTCGAGGCCTATCACTCTCACTGTCCTATTGGAACATCTAAAATTTGAAAACTGACTATTGCCACAAGTAGCTCAAATTATTTTACCGTTAGATACAAAATAAGTTTGTCATTTGAACTAGCTTTCGTTGTTTTCTTGTGAAGTTATGTTGCCAATTGTGAGATAATAAAATAACTTTATCTCTTCTCACACAGCTGGTGGAACATAAGACAAATATGGCACTCACAGGCAAATCGTTGTCTGCAATAAAGCACGATATTTTCTTCTGTTCATTGTTTGTATGAGGTTTTATTTCACCTGTGTTACATACTGAGTATTTATATGGACAAAATTCAACACTGCATGTTTGATGGAGTAACGTTTGATTTGAAAGAAAAAAGGAATTCTGCGTTCCAAACGTGATGATATATTGATATCCCATATTCGTTACATCAAAATAATAGGATTTCATGAACAAGACATAATGAACCGATTCTTCTCATGTTTGATGTGTGGACTTCACAGAGTGGTATCTACTGTTTTTGCCGACACTGACACTTTAACGAGCCTTCAGTCAGGTCAGGTGTAGGAGGGGGAGGGGGCATGGTGGGGGAAAAACTATTTTTCACCCCAATTCATTTCAACGCGTACTGCTGGGTGCATATCCCATTGCTAACGCTCCAGGGTCTTCCCCGGGGCAAAAAACAACTTGTCATGCTAGTTAGTGCACCCTTAGTACATTTTAAAGGCAATAGTAGACCGAAAGTGCAGTTATAATTATAACAATATGACCCAGAATATCAGGCCGAGAGTACATGAACCTGTTTTAGGTATTTAACCCTTTACCTTGCAGTGTTTTTAAAAATAAATTAAATTTCAAATTTTTCGAAAACCATTAACAAAATATTGATATCATTAGAATCAGCTCGACGAGCTGGTTCTAATGATATTCATATTTGTATGGTTTTATTGATAAACTCCTGGGATATTTTAGGCTGTGGTAGGTTTATTCTGGTAAATTTTCTTGCCGTCTTTGGCTGTTGTGTTAGGTAAAGGGTTAACTGGATGAGTGCTGGAGTCCCATATTTGGGCTGTGTTCTGAAGTGCAGGCACCTCAACTTTGAGGGACACTATTTCGTGGATGTGTTTCATATTATCTTTGAAGAGAAATTATTTTACCTGTATGGATTTGCTTTGCAACAATTTATGGGAGTGTGATTGGCACTCACCCATAATTTTTAACAAGGCAAAGACATGTGAACAAAATTTTGTCGACAACAAATAATTAAGCACTCTACTAGGTAAGGCGTGAATGTATACCTGGTTGATATATTTAAAAAAAAAGTGTGTGTGGAGGGGGAGCGTTCCCCCTCCGTCCACGGTTACACCGCTGATGCAAATTGGGTAGCTTTGTCAGTTATTTTGGCAACAAAATTACACCAGACGTAAGCAAGCTTGTTGATGATGTATATGGAGTCGGTAGCGGATTTCACAACTGTTTGTGATATGTCACAGCTGTCGTACAACATTCGCTGATGCTGCTCTCACTGAGATGATGGAGTGGCACTTCAGAAGTCAGAACGATATACCCAGTAGGTATATATGACAGTCGCGTGCGATCACCCCGGGTGTTAATTAAGAGATAAAAGTATTAGATGTTATCACTGTATTCCGCCATCTAATAAACTTACGATGATAGCTCATTCAATACACAAGATTGCACTCCTGATTGTTCGAAAACAATATCGATATTTAAGTGATATTACTCCAACAATTAGATGACGGGGCAAGTAACTCCTGTTAAATGAGTTAATGTGATGGTGTTTGAACTTCGTATTAAACTTCGAACAATACTTTATAAAATTGCCTGTGTTGAAAAAAGAAAATGATGTAATTAATTAAATCCAACCATCTTCATTTGACTTTTGCCAAATGCCCCATTAACATCAGCGCAAAAAGGACATTGTGTCCGTCTCTCACACAACTAGGCAGACACATTATAAGCTATTGTGATGAATTGACGGTAACATGGTTTGGTAACGCGGTTTGCGGCTCGGAGTTTATGTTCAGTCGTAACGTGGTGCGTCGAGGTTGAACATACGCCCCGAGCCGCAAAACTCAGACCATGTTGCCGTCAATTTACCACAATAACGTATATGTTCCCCACCCACAGTCCAAAACCTACACCGTGAAATGAACAAGACAACTTTTAACGATCACAAGTTTAGTAAATAAACCTCTCATGTACCACACGAGGTCACTGGACGAATAAACAAGGAATCAGATAAAGGTCGAGGTCACTCTAGCTCAGTTCAAATTAAAAACCGATTTGTAATTTAACTCTTTTGGAGCGGAATAATCTGAGAAACAGAATTCTTAGCGCCTAATATTCATCAGGAATTTTACAAAAGGTATAGGTTGGTAGACTAAAGCGTTATTATTTTAAAATATGTTATAATGATCTCATTGACAGATTTTCAAGTGATTTCCTGTATATATTTAAATGGCACTTTTATGCTTTCAAGGGACAATATCGTTGTTCATGGATAGGACATAAATGGTGCATGAAACATAGGAATACGTATGTTTGTTCAACCCTTTACCCAACGAATCGGCCGCATACCCCGTGTAATATGCAACTTCACCAGTTGAAAAAATATTATTTTTTAAAAAAATTCAACAAAACCATATCATGTGACTCCTCGTTGGAACGAGCTCGACGAGCTTTGAATTGTTTTGAAAAAAATTGAAAAAATGACATTTAAAATAATAAATTTTGATATCGTCTGCGTTGGGTAAAGGGTTAAATGCAATTGGAAATGGATACACACAGTTGGCGAAAATCACTACTGCAGTACCTTTCTGCGGTCTGCCGTCTGGCGACTTTAGTCGCCTATCGCGCCAAAAGAGTTAAACAAAACTTCATTCGGAGTATCACCTGCTGCACGTGTGAAAAATCTACAAAAAAATGACGTCAGGTTGTAACATATGCCACTGGAGCCGAAGAAAACATAGAAAAAAACAACGCGAGTCCTCGGCCAATAAGAGAGCGAGTATTTTAGTTCTATTGGAACACTGCAAATTGTGTTAGAAAGAAATCTTACCAGTATTCAGTGATATCAATATTTGTGATAACTGTTTGTTTGTTTGTTTGTTTACGTTTGGTAACTTCCAACATCTATGGCAACATCGCGAATTCTGCACATGTATAGAAGATACCTGCAATTTTTTGAGCTGGTAGCAAAATTATCTCAAAAATGACTGCGAGCGACTGAAATATGATTCTGGTATCTACTCAAAAAATGAAAGGTAATCTTTTTATTGGGTCCGGAAAAAAAACCTATAGGAAGAAACCCAACAGGATAAAAACACTATGGAAAAAAACTAACAAAAATCGCGTGGGTAGAAAAAATACCTTTGAAAATTCTTTTCGCTTTGCTCTTCGCTCATGATTCATAGAAAATAAATAAAATGAATGAAAATAGCTGAACTTTAATCCATGTGGTTCCGAAAAATATATACCACACTAACACATGATATATGACAGATACAGAAAAAAAATGTACATTTCAATGAATTTATTCATATAGCATCCATAATTGTACGGTTTGAACTCATGACAAAATATAAAAATTTCAAGCAGCAAAATTATTCCCATAGTACAAGTAAGAATTGAACCAATTTAATCTTGTTTGACACCTTAATAGGATTTTTTCAATACGATTATTTTTCCAATACGGTTTTTTTTACTCCTTTCTGACACTTACGGACAGAACGTCTTGTGCTTCCCAGTCCAACGCCCTTTTCAAATGTTTGATGTCGAATCATAGCCATGTTCCAAATGTATTTAATTAATTATACATAACTTATACCTTTGTTCTTGTTATTACTTGTTTATCTTTCTATTATATATGTTTTGTTTGTTTGTTTATTGAATAAAATACAGTTTAAAATATGTACTTTGATCAATGACACCATGGCGGACAATTTTCATCATTGTAAGAGATTTACAGCTAAGTTACCTCCCCTTAATTTCCTAAAGCTGTTAGTGAATTTAACACTAAGGGTATGAAATTTCATATACGAAATGTTAGCGAATTTCTTTTTCGATGTGCGCATCATTTCACAATCTCCAGCCATTTTTCTTGAGTGTAGTATAAAAATACAGAAGCTGATTTTTTGAAGTATCCGCCTGTTGTTTTCGTTTAATAAAAAGTAACAATTGGAAACTTGCCTTTATTCTCTATAGATGTCATTTGTGTTTTCTCAACAATTCCATATTTTGAATTGAACCTTCTTCACGCTTCTAATTTCAAGGGAGATAACTTTACCGAAAGTTGATTTTCATGACGATACACGACAGGGATGCACTTCAAATAACTCTGACTAGATTCTAGATCACAGATTCTCCGATCGGATCTAACATTCGGATGAACAATCGAGTACAGATTACCCATATAGCGTATTGATCGTACCTGAGATCCATTCTAACTTCTAGATTCAAAAAGAGGAAAGGTGTTACGTCCTTCAAGGTGCGTAGAAAACACAAATTACTTTCCATTTGAGAGTATAAACAAACATTACATCTATATGTAAAAGATGCAACGCACACAACAACTGTGCAACGAGTTCTGCGTAGTTTGCTGGTTCATTTATAGGTATCATCAACGTGAAGTTTTGCTTTAACCTTTTACCGAACGTAACGGCCAAAACCGGACAGTGCTATTCACAAAAATCACCTTTCAATTTTCTTTTTTTTTTGTCTCAAAATCGTAGCTTATGACCCCCTCATTGTCTCAAAACCATAGCTTATAACCCCTCATTGACCCCTCGTTGAGCTCGTTCCAATGAGGGGTCATAAGCTATGGTTTTGACGCAAAAAGTAAAAAAAAGTAAAAAAAAATTAGTTATTCAAGAATTTTATTTGTAAGTGTCGTCTGCTTTTCGTGTTAGGTAAAGGGTTAAGCATTCAGTGGATTTGGAAACCATTACCAATTTTAGTGATGCAATCAATGTTACCTTGTAAGCAAAAATTAAAAAAAAACATAACTTAAAACCTACCATTGGAAACAGCTTTTCAACAAGGGGCCATCAGGTATGTTTTGGAAGAAAAATGTATTTTTTAAGTTATTTAAGAAAAATAATTTAAAAGTCAACGATGTTGGGTGCACTGTAAAATAGACTAAGAGTGAAGCCGGGGACTTTACAATGAAAACTAACTTGGCAACACAGGTCATATAATCGAGTATGTTACCATCGATAAGCGATGACGAAGGTAAATGGAAAATGTGGGCGGTAGATCTCCATCGATTTTAATGTGCTACATGTCGGGGATTCGCGCCAAACTTTCAATTACACTTCCACTTAATTGGTCAGGTACTAATGAGTTCCTGGTGACGATCTGTAACGCGGGCACATTTTTCCAAGGTACTGTTCTAGGAGTACAGTGCGCCATAGGATAATATGTTGAAAATAACTGTCCTGTTCGGATTTCCTGCAACTCTCAATTATATCAAAACAGGTGATTACATATCGGCTCTCGGGCGCAACAGGGCGCCGTCTGCAATTCTTTTTTTTTAAACTATAAGTTTATTTTCCTTTAGAAATAAAATTATGTATGATCGATTCGACTCATAGAAAAATTAGAATATAAAAAAGTATTCAAAATGGGAATTGTACAGCTGTTATAACTCCCCAAAAATTGATTACAATCTTTGCATGGATATGAACCTTATTTTTGTTCAGCACATTAAGAACAAGCAGACAGGTTGTAGCGGGAAATAAATTAGTGGACTTGCAAATAAGAGTAGACAAAGAGAAAATAATGGAGGTGTGATGATAGCAGAAACAAAATAAAACACGACAATGCGGAAGAAGTGAACACCGTAGTTTTCTGTTACGATAATTACATTTATGCCACAGTACAGCGATCCAATAAAAAGCATCTTCACTGGTTAGGGCACAACCGTATTGAAATAATAGCGACCCGCCAGTGTTTTTGTATTGATTTCTAGGATATTGCATTTTGTGTTCAAGCTGACTTTATTTCTTTTCTATACCTTTTTTATCATTCCTTTTATTTCTTCTTCTGCATGTCAAGTTTAAACAATCTCATGCATCGCCAGCTATGGGGGCTAGACTCTCACACGGAACTGCTTTCATATTCGAATAGATCCAACCCTAGTTCCACCCCGCCCCTTCTCCCATTCAATATGGATTTTGCGCTTCTGCGTTAGCAATTAGTCGTGTGTTAAAACGTATTGCCTCGAATCTGTCTGGAAATACTCATCTGACCGTGATTTAACATGTCCTAGTGTCCAGTGACTGCTTGCGTGTTGGATGCGGTGCCTCGGTTCAGTGAGGGACAGTGGGTAATCGATCTAGTTAGGCGGACTGCATACTAAATCTCATCTGTCTCCAAGGTGACAATGCGTGAGCCTAGCTATTTATCCTAACCATCTTCTTGTGTCAGCATATTCAAGAGTCAGGGAGACGATCCAAATAATCTCTACGCTTTCTGTCGAATCCCTCCTGTAAAATATATCTTTTCTGTTCTTATGCTGTGTAATATTATATAATATTGAGTTGTGTACAAGCAGTCCATTTTGAATTCAGCATATGCAATATGTGCCAATACACATTGTTTAAACTAAACAATCGTACGTCAATTCATAAACGAAACAATGACCAAACCAAGACCGAATCAAGAAAAATGAACGGACACGGCATTTCACAATCAGTTCTCCCACGGCCATCTCCCTGTCGAGCGGGGCGATTTCCCAAGGAACCGTGGGGAGAAATGCAAAGTGATAATCTTGACCGAGGCGAGACCCAGATGAAATTCTGTATCCGCTCATGTGATCACATAAAGGTCGGTGTGCATTTGAAAATACTACAGTACAGCTGGCTTTGTCTACAGCGTGCATGGACATTTCTAGATCATAATAATACTTCAACCCTTAAGACACTAATTCCGACTTTACTCATTTCTTACTGCAGCAGAACATGTCCCTTATATGCATTATGTGGGTAAACTTACACGGTTTATTCTAAAAACCTTGGAAGTTGTTTCTAGGCAAGTCTTGGCTGCCTGTATAGGCAGCCAAGACTTGCCTAGAAACAACTTCAAAACCACGGGAATCAGACTGTCAAAATATAGCAGTATTTTGGTAGTTTGATTCTCTGTGCTTACATTTCTTCGACTAGAATTACCACGAACTTTCTCACCGGTTTTGTCCCTGGTCGGGGTGTCGTGTCCTTGCACTCGGGGTTACCTGCTAGTGTCGACAACGATGCTGACCAATCAAATCTGAATGATCTCTTCGTTATTTGCTCACAGGTCTACATTCTTAGGGTCTATAGGCAGCTCTCACTGTGTGCATGGATGCGGTGCCCCGGCTTGGCGCGTGGCTGATGATCAAGCTGGCGATCGTCCATAAGCCATGGGTTCCAGGCGGCGATATATGAGTCCATCTACTATATTATACCACCCTTTTGTGCAAATTTATGAATGACCCCGGAAGATGTCTAACATAAGCTCCCAGTTTTCTGCCAGATCCCCCATTACATACATATGTTATTTTGTTAGTATATGTTATATTCTTGATGTTCTCTATATATACTGTCACTTTTCTTGGTGTTCAATATTGTAACATATAGCATACTTATTGAATAAATATTGTTTAAACTAAAATATAGCAGAAATAAATAGAAATCCGCAGTCCTTTTAAGGGTTAATGGGGATGATAGTTTATGTGGAGTGAGAGATTTGTGCTTGAAAATGTAGTTTGTTGCAGTCGTGGCATCGTTGATCCCACCACAACAGAATCATTTAAATCAAAAAGCGCTAAAAACAACAAAGTGACGAAAAAAACACACCTTTAGTTTATCGTAAACATAAAAGAATACGAACGCAGGGGAATGGACAAATTGTTCAGAACAGTGGGGCGGGTGAAAGATCAATATTGTCGGGTTCTACATTGTATGGCTATATTCAAATGCACCCCAAGTGCACAGTCACGGCGAAAAAGTATAATAGTTTCACTGGCCTTTTTACACCGCTGTCCATACTTCCTCGCCATGTTGAAGATTATCTGCGTGATAATCGTCTTATAACCCTGTGATAATCGGATATGATCAAATTTCTTTTTAACTGTTGACTGAATATCTACAAATCCGTCGAGAACTGCACGTACACAACAGATTTACATTTAGATTCCGAGAGCGCGGTGACTCGGTTCCAATCCCACCTGCAACAACCGCGTTGTGTACGTGGGCAAGACACTTAAACCCAATTTCCCGCGTGGGGACACGGCGGAGTTGTGTACTAAGGCGTACTGAACGTCGATGATGCACTTGTTTTCAACCAATGCTAACCCTGCTTGTGTGGAGATAGTTTGTTGGAGAGTCTGACAGTGGCTCGCCGTTGCTAGGTGGTTCTCTCCGGGGCACTCCGGTTTCCTCCACCTTAAAACTGTCCGACACTATGTGACCCTGGCTGTAGAAAGTGTTGTTAACCCCCAATAAATAAATACATTTAGATACATGTTCCCTTTTTATCTCTTCTTAATTACAGCTTATGACCCTGGGGATGCACGGTTTATCGATAAACCGATAAATATCGGTATTCAAACCAATATCGATTGAATACCGGTGCAATTACAAAAATATCGGTTTATCGTCATTATTTATTTACCCACAATTTAATTGTCAAAGATGTCTTTGAGATTTTTAACTGTAGCCCCGAATGAATAATATTATCCCTTTACCAAAGGAATCGTCTGCATGTGCTCACGTAATCTACAATTTCAGCAGTGGAACATTTTTTTCAAAAATTTCAACAAAACTATATCATGTGACCCCTCATTGGAACGAGCTCGTTCCAATGAGGGGTCACATGATATGGTTTTGCAGAATTTTGTTTGGAAAATCTGATAAACTTTTTTAAAAAAATATTTTGATATCGTCTGCCTTGGGTAAAGGTTTTTCGAACCTCATCATCAAGGCATGCTAATTCATTTCGACTGTGATTCCTCAAGCCTAGGTTGTGGTTCTTATGTTGATTTTGCTGAACAGTTTTCGATATACCGGTATACCGCGGTATTTTTTTGAATACCAATACCGGTATTCAGTTTTGAATATCGTGCAGCCCTTTGTGATAATGACCCCCTCTCATTTGAACCAACTCATCCCAAAGGAGTATAATTATCTATTGATCTGAACTGAATGCTTTCGCTTTTTTGAACCAAAAGCAGAAGTCATTTAGAAGTGGTATTACGTTACTCCAAGCAATAGTAAATATCAATATTAGAAGCAACGAGCACAAAAAGAAAACGAAACAAGAAGGGGCCAGGCAAAACAAGCCAGGTTACATACGACCCAATATGGTTATGGTAACTGTATATATCCAACGACATAAATCTAAAGGCATCAAATAAAATTCATAGAAGGAGTAGTGGAGTCCGAGGGTGGAGTAGTGCTGCCCTGTGTGGGTTTTAACGTCGAACGATGAATTTGTCAGTCTCAATATTCAACCGTTTAGATGTTTCCTTTCTGAGCTGTTCTTTGTCATGATGAGACGGAGAGTTAGGAGCATGTAGCGGGGATTCGACCTCCCCCCCCCCCCTCCCGGAGACGGGGTCGGTCGAATTCCAGACATTGGGTACCGGGACCTATTATACAATATATCCTGTATCGAGGAGGCCCACAACCAAGTTCTCAGCCGAATTGTTCCAACCCACTCTCCCTCATAATCGTCCATTACTAAGTCAACAACTGTTTCATAATCCCCCCATTGACGCTTTCTCAATCTCAACTATAAAAGTGACCCTTTCCCTCATGTCATCCACTTATCTTTCATGTTTTCATTCCATTTTTCCATTAATTTTCCATGGAGTCTTGTTCTACTAGGTTAATTATTGGGTCATTCTAAAGCGAAATGTTCCAGAGTCTCGGTTACTTCGGAGTTGCACATTTGGTAAGCTCTTCCCTCGCCTTTTCAAGCTTCTCACCTCTCAACTCCACTTACTTGGATCTCACTTTGAACAGGAATGCCCCCACCCCGCAAACGATCCAAGTAGTTATTCCTCAAAAGCTGGCGCCTCTTTTTATATAACCTGTCGAAAGGGCTCTTGGTCCTAATTCCAGGTCGCCATTTTTTATTGCTAGGCTCGACCGCCTATCCCCTGATAAAGCTACTCCTCTGCTTCAGTCCCCCTTCTATATCTTCAATCTCAAAAGAGTAATTCGTCATTAGCCCACGCGCCTGCCTTAACCATACTACAGTAATCAGGCACTGCTTCACTGATCGGGGTTCCCAAAGGGAGACAGTGAAAAAGTTTTATTTAAAGCCTGTGTGCGATTTGGTCTCCATTCAACGCACAAGATATCAAAATTTATTATTTTAATTGTTTTTTTCTATTTTTTTCAAAAACTTTCAACAAAACGATATTATGTAACTCATCATTGAAACGAGCTCGTTCCAATGAGGGGTCCCATGATACAGTTTTGTTGAAATGTTTGGAAAAATCTTTTTCTTTAACTGCTTTAATTTGTAAACTATATGGGCGGATGCCTCCGATTCGTTAGGTAAGGGATTAACATTGAGTTCTATGAGATGGGAAATGTTATTTAAATTATATTATTTAAGACAAGTAAGCTGTAAGGGATATAACAAAACATTTAGGTAGCTTTCAATGTTGAGTTTTAAGCGTCGCAGATACGCAGAAAATGTGTACGAGGCTTGGGCTCTCTCTGAATGAGTATAAAGTTTCTCTATCTCATCCTGTGGATTAACCCTTTACTCAACGCAGACGATATCAAAATTTATTATTTTAAATATAATTTCCAAAGAGGGGTCACATGATATGGTTTTGTTGAAATTTTTCGAAAAATAATATTTTTTCAACTGCTGAATTTGCATATTACGCGGGCGGGTGCGGGCGATTCGTTGGGTGAAGGGTCAATATATCATTATATCGGTAATCCCTCAAATCCATGTAATTCTTTGAACGATAACCACCCGACACTCCCGTCCCATGCCATCTCACAATCTAAAGAACTCCGCGTGCCAAGCAATCGCTGGAGACGATCTGTGACGCTGCCATTGCTCGAGGCCAGGGACGATGCATATCAAACTTCGTCGCGTGGATCCTACAGCTTGTGGCAGCAATTCACACAAATATTATATTCAATAATGTATTCAGCTGGAGAGTTCCTGTGATCAAAGCTAGCTTGCTGTAATCAATGTGGTTTTAGGACACGCTTGTCACGTGAACAATTAGACAAACAATGGGAAAAAGTTGTATAGGTGTTAATTTAAGAGGATATAAACCCCAATTTTAGTAGGTCTTCAATGGGCACATTCAAACCTGCCAATGCTCACACTCAAACCAAAAAAAAACATTATTGGCTCTCTCTTCCGACTCTTGTAGATTCATAAGTAAATAAAATTATAAAACAAATAAAAGTTATTGGAGTCTCAATGGATTTCATTCCAACATCGTCTCTGAAACTTTTTCATTCAGTCCTTCGGCTTCAGTCATAGCAAACACAAAACAGAATTCTTGTAGTTATGCACAAATTCATAGTCAGCTTCCAGTTTGATTGATTGATTGATTGATTGATTGATTGATTGATTGATTGATTGATTGATCGATCGATTGATATTTTATTTGCCAATACACTAAAATATAGCAATATATACATTATAGAACATGTAATCAAAATATTGAATTTCAACAAGAAGAAATATTGCATATTGTTTGTTTGAGGTTCTCGGGCATCTCACCCCGCTACTCTTCTGCCAGTGCGCACACTCAAACAAAATAAGATTATTGTCCCTCGCTTCCGACTATCGTGGATTCATAAGCAAATAAAGTTATAAAGCAATGAAGTTATTCGGGTCGCAAGGGATTTCAATCCCATTTCGTCCCTGTGGCCCTTCGGCGCGCTGATACTTTTCATTCATCGGCTTCAGTCATATGTATTCTAGGGACAGTTGTGAAGTGACGTGGGGACGAAAAGGGTTAACTGGGGAAAAAAGAATCCAGTTAAAATTTACAGGTATTTCTTTCAGTGATAACTCATAGCAACAAGTAAGACAGAGGCTCAAGATACATTTTGAAAGAGATAGCAATGTTTTTTGTGAACAAATTAATAGCTTGAACACAGATGTATCAGTTGAAAAGAAACTTAATATTAATTTTAAAGTTAAATCAAATTATCAGTGTAAGTAATTCAAAAGTGAGGATATTGTTGAGATGTACTTGGGTGATACTCGAGTAAATCCTGTCCTTTAGTTTCCATTTTGTAACTACTTTCTTAGATGTGGTTAGAAATCTGGGTGACCGATTGATTTCCCCACCATCCTTTTGATCAGCAAGAAATTACATTAATAACTCTGCCCCATACCACTAAATTATCTCCATTTACTGATGAATATGCCGCCATGCAAAATGCATGTGTACGATATATTTTGTTCCCGCCAATGGTCTGCATTGCCCATGGCGTATGTATCCTTTAGCGGAATAAAAGTCATTATATATATACCTTCTCCTAATGTGTCATATTTCAATAGTCTGGTATGCTGCAGTGATAGGTTTTCAGCATAAAAATGCATAAAATCCATCCATCGGAGGCCTATCAGACACTTAACATCACTCCACCAGAGAAAGAGTATGTGTAAGTGGGATGGTGGAATGAAGCATATGTGGTTACTGGGTGATACAAATGAGGCGGTTATAATGATGGTCAGTGAAATTGGGGAGAATAAGGCACGGAATGTCATCAAAAAGTTCCTTTCTAGGTGTTGGGTGGAGAGGCGTGGGGAGGGTGTGGTATTTGACAGCACAAGGATAATCAAGGCCTTCTAACCTGACAACCGCGACAAATCAGCGGCTGACCGAAATGGTACAGGCGAACCCTATTACTTGAATAGCCAATTTGCCAATGGAAACAGGAGTATTCCATTAACAGGGATTGTGTCGCTTCCTCTATTCTAGAGATAAACTTCGCATTTATTCTATTATTATATCCTGTTCGACAGAGATCCATGAGCTCTGTCTAACGAGATATAATAGATTAAATGCCTGTATTAGATGTACTGAGGCCAAATAGGTATATAAACAAAGGAATACTAGGGAGAGTCAGGGTAATTTTTAGACAGGTTACAATATTTTTATTCAATTAACAGGAGTTTAATCTATAACCTATATTCAAATAACAGGCCAAATTTGTACTGGAGGTATGGTAAATGTTTTTTGTGTTGGCAAATTATATTCAATTAACAGGGCTATTCATTTAAGAGATATCCAATTAAGTGGACTCCATTATATAATTGTATTTACAGGAACGTATATACACAAGAAACTAGAAAAAATAAATGAATACAACAAATCACCTCCCCACACCCTTACACATATCTTTAGCTATTCGCGAATTTTGTTCATCAAATGCCTATTCGTCGTGTAAAATAAAACATACGGTGTCTTCCCACTAGACCAATTCCCCTTAGACCAACTACACAGTGTTTCTGATTAAGGGTTGATTAAGGATAATTAGGAAAACATTTATTTATAAAAATCTGCCCAATATCTATAAAATATCGACAAGCCAGAAAATGAGCAGACTATCATTTGAAAAATGAGGTCCCCAGAGGGTAAATTTACCCTCTATGAACCTCAACCTGAATCAAGGTCTCAAACATAATCAGAAAGAGGAACCCAAAGGATAAACTGGCCCACTGTATGGGATAGCATCAGCAAATTCACCCTCTGGGGACCTCATTCTGCAAATGACAGACCGCTTATTTTCAGGCTTGAATATCAATAACATTAAATACATTTATAAATATTTATAAATATATCAAATTATTGATATAGAATTATTTTTAAAGTAGAACACACCAGTTGGTCTAAGGGGAATTGGTATTTTGTGAATTGGCCTCGTGGGAGTTGGTCTGCAGGGAATTGGTCTAGTGGGAATGAACCAAACATACAAGCGTTGATTAAAAAATGAACGGAAAGGACATAGCTATCTTCATTTGTCGGTATTTTATGTAAAATAGGATCGCGGTCGCGTGAATCATATTCATCGACATTGGATTGCCGTGAAAACACATCAGAACTTACGAATTGTTGATATGACGTGCAACACACAGCACGGCGCTCAGTTTTAACATTTCGGTGACCTCGTCGTAGTTTGGTATGGTACTCCAAAAGGGAATGAGAGAAATCAAAAATGAAAGTCGCTCTGAAGGGAGTCAACACTCAGGTATGACGGCAATGTTGACAAATATATAGTGTGATCTTTGTGACATATTGAAGAAAGTGGGGTCGTGAAAATGAGGTGGGGTGTAATCGGGATTTGTCCCGACTGTGATGGCTCATGTTCCGACTGATAAATATTCCAGTACATCATCAAGGCATGTCTTCACCAAAGACATGCCTTGATGATGTAGTTGGAATAGTAGTCTGTCGTGATTACAGTTAAAACACCGAAGAATTACTGCATTGTTTTCTTTCATCATATTCAAAAGTTCAATATTCGGATGGTGACTCTAATTCAACTCGACTAAGCCTTAACCCAACGTAACGGTCAAATCCGACGAGCGCTATTCTCAAAAACCGCCAATTAATTTACATTATATTTTCATTTTTTGTCTCAAAAACATAGGTTACTGGAATATTTATTAGTCGAGCTCGTTCCAATGAGGAGTCATAACCTATGTTTTTGAGACAAAAAAAATGAAAAAAATTTTGTTATTCAAGAATTGTTTTTGAAAGTACATCATAAAGGCATGCCTTCACGGAAATAATAGTCAGTCGTGATTGTAGTTAAAACACCGAAGAAAGTCTGCATTGCTTTCTTTTACCATATTAGAATTCCATATTCGGATCTCTGATTTTGACTCAAATTCAACTCGAGAGTTTCGAATCGAATTATGTTTCGAATATTCGAAGAACCTCACAATGAGATCACTTGCATTTCACTTTAGAAAGAACGTTATTATCTAATTAAACCCCTAAACGGTTCTCCAGATACGGTATGGTGAGAATGAAAATGGAACTAATTACAGTTAACGAGTTCAGATGGTTGTGACCAGGAAGTCGACTAAAAGTTCGAGAGACAAATTGCTTGCGGAATAATTTATTTATTTTAGACAACAGTTTTAACAATAAAACAACAGCAACAAAATAATAATAATATCAACAATACGATAACAACATAGCACTATAAAATATCACAGTGTCAGTCTACCCGTTTACACATTTGAAGTTTTTTTTATAACATTTGGTTATTTCAAAGCTATTCTCAATTAAAATCGAATGCATCTGGACCTACGTTTCTCACCAGCGCTCCATGATTTTGACTTCGAACGGAAGTGACGACAATCACTCAAATGATCTTCGTGTAGCATTGGTTTGTAAGACTGTGGATGGCATAATTCCTGAAAGAAAAAGAGTTAATGTTACCACCAATAAAATCTTATAAGCTTCTAAAGGCAATACGACGTTTCCTTGGCAAAAGCAATAAAATAGCCTTATGTTTTATATGTAGTGTTAGTATTCAAGAGCTAGGGAGACGAACCAAATAAGCTCTAAGCTTTCTGTCGAATCCATCCTTTAAAATGTATCTTCTCTATTCTTATGCTGTTTACTATTTAAGGAATAGTGCATGGCTTGGAGTTGACTACGCCCATATAGTGCCCAGTGAGGTGGTGTAGTTCCCACCGCGAAGCGGAGGGAACTACACCACCTCACTGGGCACTATATGGGCGTAGTCAACGACAAGACGTGCACTAATCCTTATATTATATCGAACACCCATCAAGAAAAACATCTGTCCGATTTGTTAATTTATTACCAAGGTAGCAGCCCTACCAACCAGCGTTATATAGAAAAAAAAATACCATATAGTTTTTAAAAAACATTTTCTTCTTCCAAAACACGGCTAACTTGGATTATTGATATGAGCAGAAGACAGATTTTGAATCGGTCGGCAAGGGTAAACAAAACATTTCCCCCAAACGGAACTGTGTATTCTAGAATCGCGCAACTCGCGAATGAAAACTAAAATTTTCGAAATTTGACAACGCTGTTTGATAATTTCCACACATTTGTCAC
Source organism: Pictodentalium vernedei (assembly GCA_031216915.1). NCBI lineage: Eukaryota > Metazoa > Mollusca > Scaphopoda > Dentaliida > Dentaliidae > Pictodentalium > Pictodentalium vernedei. Next base: position 437,241,086 of record CM062294.1, read on the forward strand.
ACACATACATTACCGAATGGGCCAGTACGGAATACAAACTCCGAAGATTCAATTGAATTCCATTATTTATTCGTTTACTGCCCAAAACATACAATTAAATAGCGAAATAATATGAGCAGCGAAACAATCGATTTTTCATATCCGGACGCGTTCTCATGAAAGTTGGAGCCAGGTGTGGATCATTCTCTTCGAAACGAGATATGGATCATCTTCTCAAGGAAAAAAATGAACGCCTCGAAAAATGTGACTTCAGCAATGGAAAAGCGATACATTTTTCCACAAAGATTTCTTTCCGGATCGTTTTGTGGATGTTGTGCCTCTGTGAATCGATATTTAAGTTTAGTCTGATTAGTTTTATTCGCCCACTATGAAAAGAAAACTGAAAAAGTAGTGTGCTAAAAATAGAAAACGTGTAGTGCCTGGGTGTAGTGCCTGGTCAGTTCTGTGGATGCAAACTACACGAAATAGGGTATCATCTTTTAGCCAATCAGAATGCAAGGAAGTGACGTGAGATATAATATTGTATAATACTGAGTTTTGTACAAGTATTCCATTTTGTATACAGCAAATGTAATATGTTCCAATAAATATTGTTTAAACTAAATCATAAGCTATATTTTGGAGGTGAAGAATTGAAATTTTAGTTATTACACATTTTTTTAATCGTCATCTGTTGTACCTCTCCGCATAGGTCCACAGAAATAACTTTTAAATGACAATATGTGAATTTGAATTTTACAGTCATAACTAGTGATTAGGGAATACATCGACAGCGATCGTCAACAGTGATCCCATATTAATGCGATATACCGAGACCGTAAACTGTGCCCAAAATGTCGGAGGTAATTGTCGTGACGATCATTGAGATGTTGGATTACTCCCTTGTATTGTATCAATGATCGTCCGCTTTAGAAAACAAATGATTGCCGACATAAAAATTTAACGGAAACATTAAACGGTTTGCAACCACTCCGCAGGCTGGCGTGCTAAATACGTAACAGTGTCATCATGGGATCGGTGAAACTATTAGGCTCGGCTGAAGCCTCGCCAAATATTGTTCCCACTTCCCCTCGCCTTACAAATAATCGTCCCGCAACTAATATTATTGAATCTGAGGATTTCAGGTGAAATATTTACCTCAACAACAGTGGCACGCGGAGATATAAATTGGTTTTCGGGTAATTTCCTATCTTGTTTTTTTTTACATAGCTACTTTGGTACACTGCAAGTACTTTGAAATTCAATATATAATGTATCATAATTTCTTTATGTTTACAAAAAATACGACGACAATAACGAGCAAAAGCTGTAAGGTTGTGGGTTCATTGCGTCGAACACAATGTTGTGTAAAATGGTTGGGATTCTTTTACCTTATTCGTCTGAAAAAATTCTTTATAGCCGCCTTTTAGAAGATAGACTTCGGGATAAGAGAGCTGTGGATAATTTTCAGAATTCATTGTACGATCTTGGCTTCTGAGATGGCGTAATCTGAAAGAAGATTCAGTAAACATTTAGTACATATAGAATTCTAGAATAAGCAAAACAATGTTTCCATATACTCTTGTGTTATAGTTTTGTTAAACTGTTGCTGCTGCAGAGATAAACTGATTATATCATTATCAGCCCCCCCCCCCCCCCCCCCCGCTCCCTCAATAAACTGTCCTATTTACATCGCTCGCAAACGAACTTTATATATATGGTACAAATGTGTCAACATGTATGTATGGTTTATTTAAACTGATTCATAAGCAAAATATCGGGGAAATGTATTTTTATGCTTAAGTGTATTTGTAAAATTTAAGCAGCAACGCTCTTTTTAAGACATCACACTCGAAATTGCACATACGTTGTGGATATTTAAACGTTGTGACTATAGGTCACGCCAGCGAGCGCGGTGGCTCAGTGGTAAAATGTTTGACTTCGATGCTAGAGATCCAGATTTCGATCCCCGTCGGGGACTACCCGCGTTTTATCCTTGGGCAAGGCGCTTAATCCCGGTTGCCTACATGGGGGCATGATGGTGCCCTGTACCAAGGCGTACTGCACGTCGATGGTGCACATGTCTTTAACTGCTGTAACCCCGCTAATCGATGCTCGGTTGTTCTCTTCGTGTACTCCGGCTTCCTCCACGCGTAAAATTGTTACGGTCGCGATTAACCATTGTGCATAAGTATGTGACCTTAAATACCAATAAATAAATAAATAGGTCAGGCCTTTTCTTTCAGTTATGTTTTTTCATCTTTGGGTGTTGATTAATTTAATCAACTATTTTGAGTTGGTTTTGGAAACGAAGAGAAAATACTACTAACCACGCAAGTCAGGAAACCTGTATTATCCTATCCAAACTGTTTTCGGATAAAGATTATAATACAATGCACTGATGAAAAGGTTTCTCGTCCTACTGTTACTATTTACTACTACTACTACTATAACCACTCCCACTACTACTACTACTACCTACCAACTGCAGATAGGAGTGTCCACAGCAGAGATATTCACAACTACTACAACAACTACTATTACTACTGCTACAACTACTACGCAAACACAAGTGTGCACAGTAGAAATATCAATCTTCTTGGAAATAAGCAAACTATCTACCCTCAAAACAAATGGCATTGATTTATTTTATAAATTTTAACGGTTTTAAAAATAACAACCTTGAGTCGGAGTGGCCGTTTCCACGTGAAAAGTAATAAACTAATTCTTGAGAAAAACACATTTTACTGGATTATGTTTTAATTAATGAAACATTATCATTCTGTACACTTACAACTTTGGTCCTCTTTCTGATGAAAATTCGCAATGGAAGATCAAAATATTCTCAGGTCCTTGTTTGTCACCCTTTGACAGGAAATCATTGATCATATCCTTTGTATGCAGGTTCAATGAGCCCTACAATAAACATAACAAAGAATAAATGGATACATTATGTTAAATATCGAATTATAGTTCACCTTGTCGTACACTTAGGATGAAATAGAATTCAGCAGTACCCCCCGTCCTCCGCCAACATCGTCCTACAACTTGAAAAAATTAATTACTTTGGTATATTATTTACTAACACACTAGCTTAGCTTATCATTACTTCATTACCGTGGTCATCATAACATACGATTCAATACAGGTTGATATAAGACGTGTGGTTAATTACTCTCGGAGGTGAGGAACAGCATTAAGTTTATTTATGTAAATGATATTTGCATCTTTTCAGCTCACGGACCACCGAATGACACCCTGTGACTCATGAGATGAAGGGTTTCAACTGAGGCATATGCTTCATCTTGGAAATAAAAGTATGGTACATCCCACATCAGTTCAGAAGCATCAACTGGTATTCGTTACTTGTTGGGGCGGGGGGGGGGGGATCAATATTTCAGTGAACAACCTTGAAAATCTTACAAAAAATGGTTTACCACGCCAATTCATCGAGACACTTTCTACTTTACGAATTTAGGTCGTATCACGAACCTGAACCCACATGTCAAGCCGCCTTTCGTGTTCAAAGGGTTAATATGCTGATAATAGAGAACTATGAGTTTACTATTAACAGCTCACATAAAGGGCCGAAACAAACAAACAAACAAACAATAGTCTTTATCTAACAGGGATGAGACAGATATAATTAGTCGGCTAACACTAACCTTGATATGCCCTCCTTCATATTCATAAGGGTATCTACAGTCAATGATCGTGTATCTTTCAATAACTCTACAATAATGTTCTTGCAATACGTCTCTCATCTGAAAGTCAAATTATCAAATATTTATTTAGTTCATTTTTTAAATATTTATTTATTTATTTATTTATTTATTTATTTATTTATTTATTTATTTATTTATTGTAAAAGAGGATTAATTATCAGTAAATTAAATATCTCTTTATTTTGTGCAAATTACTTGGGGTGGTGTTTGAATATGGATACGAGACAATTTTCATTGCCCACTGTAGTTGGGAATGTAGTCAAAGAATTTTGTAACGTGCTGGTGTCATTTTCATAAAACAAGCGTCATGTGGACTGGGAAGCGATTTACGATTCTTCAAATTAATGTTCTACCACGAAATATTAAATTTAGATTTTATGAGATTTCCAAATTCATGAACTCTGCAGCCATACAAATAGAATTTGGTTTGTTGGGTTAAAATGTCGTAAAGCTAAAAATAATTTACACTACAATTAATATGCAATGATAAGACGCAAGTGTGTGTACTTTAAAAAATAAAGATCTTTATGTTCTATACTTTCATTTCGAAATATCAGCAGTGAATTGAATAAGAAAACAAGACATACATTCCATCTGGTTGGTCCATTAACTGTAAAAATGTTCTTCACTCTTCTTGGTTTTGACTGGCACGGTAACGGCCGTGTTAAATACGAGAAACCGAATTACAACGCGTGCTCTGTATACTCAGAACCTTTAACTCTTAACCCTTTACCCAACGTAGACGATATCAAAATTTATTATTTTAAATATCATTTTTTCAAATTTTTCAAAAAATTTCAACAAAACCATATCATGTGACCCTTCGTTGGAACGAGCTCGACGAGCTCGTTCCAACGAGGGGTCACATGATATGGTTTTGTTGAAATGTTTTGAAAAATAATATTTTTTCAACTGCTGAATTTGCATATTACGCGGGCGGATGCGGGCGATTCGTTGGGTAAAGGGTTAACGTAACGCATAAATCATGTCATAGCTGTTCACAAAGATCGACATCCTAATGTTATTATTGTATAAAATTTTGTCTCCACAACATAGCTTATTAACCCTCATTGGAACGAACTCGTAGAGGAATAAAAAAATCTGTTTGCAACTGATCTTTACTCGTGCTAGTGATAAGGGTAATCTTACCGCATCACTGCGCCGTATTCGAGAACTAATTAAAGAATGTAGAAATCGCAACAGAAAGACGCGTTGTCTGTTACCTTTTGGGGCAGTATATGTTTTTATTGAATAGAGAAATGGATGTTCTTTCTTGGAACACTGTGTGGAATAATTTAAAAAGGACTTACCGTTTTACAAGATATATATTTCAGATCCGTATGTTTGTCTGTAACTGTAGGGAGGCGATGTTTCTGAAATGGAAGAACAAGTGACTGTATAGGTCGGCCAAAACAATTGTTGTATTAGTCTGTGCAGCGCGCGATTTGCGATATGAAATAATCTTAAATATAAATTATTATACATTTTCGCTAAGTGGAAATAAAGTTATGCAGGTGATCTAGTTTCTAACAAAGTCGACCCCAACACTAAGGATTTCTATAAGGTTATCTTGCATTGTGTCCTGTGAAGGAAATGAGAAAATAACTGTGGTTCGAATACCCCCCCCCCCCCCCCCCCCCCCCATAATCTTTAGGTATGAGGTTTTATCACCTTCATATACATATAGCTTGCTGCGAATCCATGTTCTCCGCTTTTTAAATAATTTCACGATTCTAATAACACTACAACCTGGAGTCAATACTATAAAACGTCTACAATTGTATTTTCTATAATTGTATTTTCTTCCTATTAATATAACTGACTGAAATGAATCATTAGCGTTTTAAAAGATGTGGCAATTTGCCAACTGGAAAATTGCCAGATCTTTGAAAATGCTAATGGTTCATATTAACCCATTTAACTAGAAAATACAGTTCGAGAATATACAATTGTAAAAGTTTAATAGTACTGGCCCCTGCTTTAAGTTTATATAAAGTCGGAACACAACATATATAAATTGTATTTTACCACATACTTTCGATATAATCAAACACAAATTATTATTATTATAAACAAATTTTCCCTCTGTGACCCTCCCCCACACACACCAGCCTGGCATTTGTATAGTCTAAGCATTGTTAATTCATGTAGAATGGGAAGTACGGCACTAACTATCTTCCAACAAACAGTGTTTCCACAGACAGATTTATAGTACTGTATATTTCACTGAAGCTAATCTTACCCAATATCCGGGATTCTATTTCTCTTTTACAGCATTTTATACAAATTTTGCATTATAATTAAATATTCCAGGAATGATAAGACTTGATCCTATGGATATTTCCGAAATGGTACGTCAATAACTGAATCTTTGGAGAGAGAGAGAGAGAGTAAAGTTATAAAGTATAGGTAGTAGTAGCGGTAGTTATAGTAATAGTTGCAGGAACAGTATTGTAAGTTTTAATTGTGTAGCAGAGCAAGCAGCAGCTACGAGTTTATTGCGATGCATCCGTTTCCTTAACTTTCCAGCCAAAATCGGCCAGCGATATTCAAATATTTGTATTTCAATTGTCATTATTATTTTTTCATTCTTTGCCTCAAAGACACAGCTTATGTACCCTCATTGAAACAAGCTCGCTGGGCTCGTTCTATTGAGTGCCATAAGCCATGTTTAGACGCTAAAAACCGAAAAAAAATAGTTATTCAATATTTTTGTTTGCAAGTGGAGAAAGAGAGACAGAGAAGGGCATAGACGGAGAGGGGGCAGGAGAGACAGAGACAGAGAGAGAGGTAATACCAAAGTACCCCAAAGTAACAGGTATCTTCCCAGAAAGCACCAACAAATTGTCAGTAAATCGACCATCGGGTCGGAATTTTGAAAGAGCGTGTGTGTACCAAAATGTAAATATCCATTGGGTGTAAAATTTACCCTGTTGTGTTTTAGTAGCAATTCAACCAATTGTGTTGTATCAAAATGGCTAATACTGCCATACCTCTACTTCACCAAATGTGGCATCTTTACGTAACGTAAAAGAGAAAATCAGTCTGCCTTATTCTTCAACGTCTCTATCAAATTTTATCAATCTTTCATTTCTTGTCTCACAATTTTGCTTATGAGCCGTCATGGGGACAAACTTGTGGCGCTCGTTCCCCTAGAGTGATGTTTTGAACATTTTTAATAAATAAATAAAATTTGCAAGTGTCGTCTGCTCTTTTCGTCGGGTTCAGAATTAAGAAAGAATTATTAAGCAAAACGAAGCACTTCAAAATGTATACTTACTGTTGTACCGTCACCAATCAAATCGCCGTCCACTGACATGTTATTTAATATGCTCATCACTTTCCTCTGATGCTGATCAATAATCTGATCCGTTTGAAGTAGAATGTTACGTTCTGGATTCAACTCATTTTTAAACTTCCTAGTTTCATCAAAAGACCTACATCTACGCATGGCAGACATCTTTGGGGTTGTCTACAAGGTGAAAAAAAACTGTTGCATAAGATTTTGAACGTCTCCCCAGATGAAGACGTCGGTTTTCCATGCCAGCTCCAACGCTGTTAAATTCTAAGCATCCGATTTACCCATCATTCTGTGGTATCGTTTTCTGCACTTCAATACACACACAATCCTCACATCACTCCGTACGTGCACACAAACTACCCAGTCGGTGTAAAGATTTTAGTATTTTACACACAGGTAATCAAACAAAATCTTTCGCTCCAGAACCCCAACACAGCTCACACACGCACACATAGACCGAGATGCACACATATCGACAAGGCGTCGTAGACATGGAGTGGGGTCTGCGTGAGGGTGTGTACTAGAGAGACTAGTCCTTCATTTTTCCTGCGAAATGTCAACTGGGGTTTAATACAGGGAGCGGGAATTTTCTGGTTCTCGTTTTAGAAAGTCATTCACGATATCAGGAATTTTCCGGTTGACGTTTCTGAATATCAGTCCCGAAACCATGAAAATTCATAGGATAGAACCAGAAATGAAAGTTGCGTTCCGCAACCTTTGATTCACAAGTCTATTCTACGAATGTGCCGGCATTAGCACTCATTTCCAGAAACGTAACCTGGAAATTCCCGTTCGTGAGATTATACTCTAGCTTCAACGGCGATGCTGGTCTCGGAAGAAATTGAAATTCGCCGTAGTCTCACAAACTATAATACGCGATCAGTGATACCATATCGATGAGAATATGGAGGAAAATAGCCTTAGTTACGAGATGGGGGACAGATAATTTCAGCTGTAATTTAAATTCAAGTTACAATGGGATTTTAACCCTTAACCCAACGTAACGACCAAAACCGGCCAGCGCTATTCTAAAAAATCGCCAGTTAATTTTCATTATATTTTCATTTTTTGGTCTCAAAAACATAGGTTATGACCCCCTCTTTGGAACGAGCTCGTCGAGCTCGTTCTAATGAGGGATCATAACCTATATTTGTGAGACAAAAAATTAGTTATTCAAGAATTCTTTTTGCAAGTGTCGTCTGCTTTACATGTTAGGTAAAGGGTTAACGGGAGAGAACTGATATCGAGGCGAACACTCCGGATGAACTGACGTTTGAGCGGTCTGACATGGGAAGAAAAGAAACAGACACACAAGACCTGTATTTCAGTGCATTAAAATTTTAATGGCAATCAACGGTTTCGACAATTATTCTCTTCCTTCCCCCACCCTAAAATGCAAATTTGCGGTACTTTGAAAAGCTATTCTCCGTGATATTTGTACGAATCTCCATTTTGGTTTTACTTTTCTGTTACAAAGAATATCTAACATTTGAAACACAGGTTCGATACTTGTTCAGTATGTTTTCGGTCGTGTGGCAAAAGCTGACGTAAAATCATCTTTATCCATCAGTTTCCCATTAGTAACACTATTAAATTATAAAGCGTTGAGATATATAGAATATACCCATAGCAGCTTGGTGTACTAGATGTTCACCACGAGTGGTGAAGTTGTGTTAACCGCGCGCCAAAGGCACGCGGTTAACACAACTTCACCACGAGTGGTGAACATTTGGTTTTAGATTAGATTAGATAATTTATTTTGCAGTGTACAACTCAAATTTACATTACATTTCCTAACAATACATACATGAATATAATTATATGATTTATAAAGTATAGAAATTCAACAGAATGATTTCCAATTGTATACTGCAGGGAGGTGACATAGCCAGATTGGCTGTCTACCTGCCATCTCCCAAGGAGACAGTGTTCAAAAACACAGATACAGACTTTCCGTACATAACGGTAAGGTGAGTAAGACAGAATGAAACTTGTAGATGGGGAATGGGAGGTAGGTACACAAGGTACACCAAGCTACTTTGGGAATATTTTATTTATACCATGATCGTCAGATTATTAAGAGTCGCTATTATTTTTTCTCGATTTTACTGAGCACCAGACGTACATACGATCGAATCTGTTTTTGTTTACACGAGCATCAGTGGGTGGTACTTCCGCTGTCAATTTTATCACCGAAACGAAATGGAAAATGAAACGGGGGGCCTTTTTCATTTTAATAGCATAATAATATACCATTTTAAGTTACGGATGCTTTATTAACATAAGACAATGCATGTTTGTTAAGTTTTGGTGTCTTATGGGGTAAACTCATTTAAAAACGTAATAAATAATTGTCACTTTCATTTCGCGAGGCGACGTGCGATAATTTTAGACAAGTTTGCATTCAGGTCGACGTCACCAAAGGTTAACGTGGATGTAATTCTACTGTAAGTGTAAAGTTTTACTACTGAAATCCCATTGCTGGCGTGTTCATCACGGATGGAGTGTAAAGCTAAAATTTATGTCATAGGCTTTTCATGTATTGTAGAATAGGTAATCATGGTATTAATAGAGATATCTATTGATAGTAAGTTTTTCTTGGACAAACCCAGATCGTGTACGAACGGTTTTGTTCAACGCAAAAAACCCTATTGTGATAGATCACAGTTTTCGTCTAATTATTTAGTTTAATAGACGAAGTCTTAAGGGCAATCCACATGACAAAAAATAAACCTGGTACTTTTTTTAAACGGGGAATAAATTTTAATCGAGGAGTAAATTGCAAACGCACTCTGCATTTACATGCGCTTATACAAATACGATATTCTTCGATTTCATGTCATTTTCACTATCGTCATGGAACGAGTAAGACGTGTTAGAGCGACGATTTTGGCTTATACTTGTCCTTTGGAGCAATAGTAGGTACCACACAAATTCGTTCGAATTTGATCTTGGATTATATCGGGAGATATTCACATGGTCGCGAAATTCCAATTTAGTCCTGTATTTTTCGTAAATACACCACCTCACTAGCTGGAGTATTTCTAAAACCTTTAATCTAAGATCTTACCTAAAATCATGGATTAAAATCGTTTACATGGCTGCTATTTTAGAGTTATTTTTTAATCCAGGATGTGCTAAAATCTAGGATTATATCTCGCCATGTGAATGGGGTATTAGATATGAATGCAGGTTCTGGAAACTTATTTCTGATCGATACAGGTTGTTAGATAGAGCTGCCAGAAATGTAATTAACTCTTTGAACTAGGGAGGCCCTTTTCCGGGCCAAGAATATGATACGTCAGACTTTCATTAAGTAGGATAGGATGGCGGCTAAGTTAAAGTGTGGGGTAGGCCAATCAATATTTTCAACGTGCTGCTCTGACATGGAATATACCACCAGCGTTTAAAGGGTTAATAATATACTTGAAAATTTAAATGATGGGTGGCGTGTACAACCTCTTACTATCTCCCGGGTTTGCAGCTTTCTAACTGATCTTAGGCCTAAAAAAGTAAATAATCTGTTTCTCAGTGCATGGTCGTTTTGACTGCCGCATGCTTTCTTCTCTCTTTAGCATTGCAAAGCCTTTTTGCACTCTAGGGACGAAATACACCCCCACCCATCCTATTCTATACAGGCTTAAAACATGAAACAAACTCAGAACATGAACTTTTGAATGCAAAGAAATAATTACAAAAATAAAATACAAATCCACCCGCCAAAAATGGCCTGAGAAACAGAAGATCTACTTTGTGAGGTCTTACCTGTATTTCATGTTTCATCTGTTGAAAATCGCGATTGACATGTGTCTTGAATCTCTTAGCAACCGGAGTCCGATCATTCGTGATGTCCATACCTATCTCACCATCTTCAAAGTATACCGGGGCAACCGTATTATTCAATTGAATCATTCTGGGCCTGAAAATAAATGTCACGTTAGATTCATCCACAAATAGAATTAAGGACGAAGCATGTCATATTTAATGAATAACAGTAATTAAGAATCAAATGATTATCAACACAGTAAAACATACGTCGCCACTTTCTGACGTATCCTTAACCCTTTACCCAACGTAACGGTCAAAACCGGCCACTTCTATTCTCAAAAATCGCCAATTAATTTTTATTATTTTTTCCTTTTTTTGAGCTCGTTCCAATGAGGGGTCATAATCTATGTTTTTGAGACAAAAAATGAAAAAAATAGTTATTCAATCATTTTTTGGCAAGTGTCGTCTGCTTTTCATGTTAGGTAATGTGTTAAAGGTGATTTTACACGGTCAAGAAATTGCACCAACTCATTGCTCAAATAGTTTTGTTCTATTCACACAAAAATCGTAGGTGCAATATTGCACTTGCAATCACAGTGATTGGCTGAGGAGTTTCAGTTGCAATATAATTATGAAAATAGAGACAGGTTCTAAAGTTTTTCAAAAAATTGGATCAATAAATTATGCCATAAATCCATTTTACCTGAGCAATATTTCATTCAGTATGTGGTTGAAATAAATTGCACGTAAGAAATTGCAGGAAACATTGCTCGTGTAAAACGACCTTAAGACCCAGTTATTGCAGAGAAATTCAGTTCATTTATGCACAAGTGTTCTATTTTCTGTTACATGACTTATCTCCTGTATTTAAATGTGACAAACTCATTACTGTACCCGTACAAAGTAGCTTAGTGAACGAGCTCGATGGCTCAATGGCCAAAATGGATATTCACGGAAACTGTTCAATGTATGAAATATTGGATAGACTGAGTCACATGGCGCCTCACCCAGTCCAATATTTTACAAATACGTAGTTCGATTTGTTTGTTCATTGGAATGATAAAGTACAATCTGCATTAATGGTTACATCTGGTTATATTGCGAAATAATATAAGTGTTAAGTCAAGTATAGACACTCATTTATAGTTATTCAGTTCACGTAACCCTTTACATACGGAACAGTGAGCTTTGAAAGGTGCCCCCCCCCCCCACCTCCTCTCTCCTACCACATAATATTTAGAAACTAGCATACCATCTTTCTGTGAATTCCGTTTGAATTTTAAACCCATTCGGACATATCTCTTTCATGTTAAATGATTAATATTTAAAGATTGTAACATTTCAAATGAGTTCCGGAATTGTTCATCAGAATATTATATACAACAAACTCAGCGAATATATTTTATATTCCATGGAAGTTTCAGGAATATGTTAATCCCACAGCCCAAATGGGGCTGGGGGATTCATTTATTCCTGAATTCTCTTGGCACTTCATGTTTGACTTGTCGTCTTAGCATTCAAGAACAATTTTTCTTTTATGCAAAATATTTATGCGTGCAGCGTTGAAAGAGTTACGAAGACTTTGATTATCAGGTCCTATTATACCAGTAAAGCAGAATATTCTACCCCTGTAACCAAGCACTTATCCATCTTCTGGGGTTCCAATGAGGAAATGTTTGACGCCTATTCCTCACAAACTTCCAGTTCGGAAACGACATCCTTCACTTTACTTTTTTAGTGGAGCGATTAAACATTTGGTGTTGCCAAATACTTTTCGAACTTTAGAATAACTGCTTTTTGTTACTCTGTCCAACTGTCAAACGTTTAATAGGAAGTTAACGATTAATAAATAATAAATCTGAAATTAAGAAATTTTAATTATCCGTGCTTATTCTAAGGTTGTGGCAATCTACACTGGTTACTACACCATTATCGCATATGCTTTTATGATTTTTTAATGGACAAAAATAAATAAAACAGTTGTGTAAATGTGAATATATTTAACACAATTACATATAAAAAATGAAAATGTGGCAAAAAATAATAAAAAAATAAAATATAATGAGAAAAATGGAAAAAGATATTGTGGTAATTAAAACTGTTGTGTAAATGTATTTAACTCGGTTGTAAAATAAATTTCTGAAGAAAAAAAGCGAAAAATGGATAATTTGTTATCTTGGCTCCCCTTTCTAATTTTGTGTATGGTCTTCTTTATCTGTTGTGATTTTCTGTGACTTATCTTTGGGAGTTTTGGACTACATCAATTTAACCGCAACTCCCTTCCTCCCCATACTAGTGTAGAAAAGGTACAACGAGCGAATTCCGTTACAGATTCGATTCGCCATCATCTTAACCCTTTGAACTCTGATGGTATCTTCCATCTCTGTGCGATGACAGCAATTGGGAGAGTCCATATTCATTATTTAGGGGTTGACCAGTTGGTATTTTCAACGTGCAGCTTTGAGGCTGCACGTTGAAAATATTGATTGGTCAACCCCACAAATCACTTAGCAGTCATTCTACTTCCAACATACATCCTACCTCTCCCTATTACTTGTAAACATTTCCAGCCGATTCCAATAACCTGGCGAATTTAGAAGAACAAAAGTCGAGATTTTATTCGAAAATTTATCTCGCTATCCACAAGTCAAAAAAATAGAAATATTTGTTCACGTATAAAATTTAAGTTTACAAATACCGCGAGCTTATAGTTATCTATGGTTACCTGACCTATTAAATATATTGATCCAATGTAAATGTGACGTAGAGATACTTCTAATACAGACAGACATCTACCAACCTTATATATTTCATTTGCACAGCGTCCTATTGTTACACTAATTAACGCACGTGACTGAAACTTCTTAAACAACATTGATTAGTTGGTGTGATCTTTGTTCGCGTGCATCGCTCTTTAACAGGGGCCGTTTGTTGAAGTTTATTTCCCAAGCTAGTGCCGTAAGCCAGAGCGTTTGATGTTCCCACCGCCCTCGGGCGATATCAGACGCTATAGAAGCTACACACATCACAAGCTACGGTCTTCAGTAATAACCTATCAGAGCAAAATCAATATTCATCCCTGTTTTCAAAAACACATATTGGTGGATGTTTTCCTTTTCTTTGTTCCAAATTTATAATTTGAGAGTAACGAATAACTTGCAATATTTTCTCTCTCACAGAGAACGAGAATGGTGAAGAGAGGGAGAGAGAGATGAACAATGTTTGCCAAGCAAAAAATAATTTATCCAAACAAAAATAATTTAGTTTTTCCAGTAAATCGATGTGTTTAGCATGACTTACATTAATGGCGATAAAAGTATTCAAGTATATAAAGAGAAGCCAAGTTTCGAATACCATCTTAATGGGGATGGGGGGGGGGGGGGGCGGATGGGGGTGTCACTATTGTTCAAGCGGAGGTCGTGGTCGCTGGAACTTAGAGGAAAGATGGATTAGGGAGGCGTGCCAAATGTGTAATTTAGAAGTGGTGGAAACCCTGAAACACTTTCTATTAGAATGCCCAAAATACCAGACTAACAGAATACGATTCACGCAGGGTATCACGGAGAAGTGGAATGGGAGAATGAAGGATATGTGGTCAGTGGGTGACACAAAGGAGAGGGTCAGTGCTTATCGGAGAAGATGGGAAGAATGGGGTACGGAATGTCATCAAGCACTTCGTTTCCAGGTGTTGGGAGTAGAGAAGAGGGGTGGGGATAGGGAGGTATAAGGGAGCACAGTCTCAATCAAGGCCTTCTCGCATGACAGCCCGCGACAAACCAGCACTTGACCAAAGTGTTGTTGTTATTATTATTATTAAATTTTATTGTGTACATTTGCTGATTTTCATAATTATAATATCCATAGATGGATAAGACGGGCGAGAGAGCTAAAGGGTGATTACGCTATTGAGACTCAAGATTTGGAAGGGAGACTGGAACATGACAGATGATTTATCGAGGGAAGAGTGTTCGAGGATTTCAATAGAAACTGGCGATCTGGAGTAAGGATCAAGAGCTCTTTAGTCGGGTTATATAAAAAAAATCACCAGCTTTTGAGGGGTACTTAGATGAATCGTTTGTGGGGTCAGTGCTGTTCAATTTGAGGTCCAAGTGACTAAAGGTGATCGCGCGAAATGTGCAGTTTAGGAGTTACGAAGACCCTGGATCATTTCATTTTTGAATGCCCCAAACATTTCCCTTGTAGAAGAGTTTAACAAGACTCTTTGAGAAACTAATGGGAGAATGGGGGAAACGCGAGAGATAATTGGACGAGTTATGACATGAGGGAAATAGTCAACATTATTGTTGGGAAGAACGAGAATGTCAATGTGGAGGATTATGAAACTGTTTCTCAAGGAATGTTGGGAGATTAGAGTGGAGAGTGGAGGATGAATAACCCGACGGGGGATGGGGTTAATGTTGGTCCCCTCATAGTATAGGACCGAGATAAATCAGTGGAGACCAAATAATTATTATTATTAGTGAGCTCTTCCAAACACGATTGAATTGGATAAATTCCTAGTTGCGTTATGGTAAGAATTTGGGGCTTTAAATTTCGAATTTTATGCATCACTGTGCTGAGGGTACAATCGTTTCATGTGTATTGTTTACACGTTGTTCACGAGAGCGCACAATAAAAAGGATATCACATAGGTTCTATAAAATACGGAATTTATTAACTCGATTAACCCATTTCAAATCTCTTTAAGTGAAAAACATTGTAGATGAATGGATGAATTTGACATCAAAGAAGAATTACCTAATTTTAATTTTTATAACCACCCACACAGTTGCATAAGTTTATGTTATGAGATTATTTTTACTGTAAAGCCCACTCATATATTACAAGTACAATATAATTATTGAGGACAGAGTCATTGCCCTGATTGACTGTTGGCTAAACTGAACTGCATAATATTCTGTTTCAACAAGTCCATTAGCACAATACTCCATTTAGTCTAAACAGTATTTTATTCAGTTTTAAATAGATACATTAAATAACTGACAAAATACATTTGTCACGCAATACACAATACGAAATTGGATTCAGCAGCAAGCATAATGCTCATGTAACCTGTCTCCGTCAAATGTGTTACACACTATGGCGAGAGTTACAGACAATGTATACAATCTTCAAAAAATGAAATAAACTTATAAGTTTGTATTCTTTTTCAGTTGTTCAGTAAGGAATGGGTGAAGAGACAGAGAAGTATGCACAAAAATGCAATGGGGCGGAGGGGGTGGTTGGGTTGGAGGTGGAGTTGTAATGACACAACTTTCCACTAGCAAACTTACCACACAACACCTTCCTCAGTAGAAGAATACTCCATTTGAGCAATTTGTCGCTGCTCTTAACCCTTTCAAAACGATGTGAATAATTTTTTACGTGAAGAAAAAAAAAGGTAGTGGACGAACAGACGATGTAAAGAGCAAAGCAATCCGAAGCAAGGTTCGGTAATAATTTAATCGAACAGCTAGACAGAGCTGTTGGATTAAATTATTACTGACCCTCTCAACAAACCAGGATGGTTTCACCCATTTCGCCGTTGACTGTATTGACTGAAATGATACCTTCCAGGGCACCGGTGTCGAAAGAGTTAAAAGGATCCTTTCACTTATGCAATGATAGTATGGTTAGCCTCTCCCCATCTCGCAGTATTCAAAAGAAATCGCTTCACCGCATGCTCTCACAGCATCCCACCGACTTCTCTCTGGTGTACAGTCAAACACACCTACCTTTTTCCGTTTGTTTTTTTCATACATACACGTCTGGGAGAACGGTGGCTCAGTGGTTACCGCATTGGAATGATTCGAATTGACATTGGTATTGGCATTAGGAAACCGAAAGGCGCACGAACCGATCCCCGTCAGGGGTAACTGTGCTGTGTCCTTGGGCAAGATCCTTCATCCAGATTGCCCAAATGGGGGTGCCGTGGCACCCTGTATTAAGGCTTACTACACGTCGATGGTGCACTTGTGGAAGGGTGTACTTAGAGAGTCTGACAGTTGCTATGTAGTTCCGTCAGGGTACTCCGGCTTCCTCCATTCGTAAAACTGCCCGACACGATGTGGAAGTGCCATTAAGCCCCAATTAATAAATAAATACATATCCGTCTTTTATGTTGGCAACCTTTTTTCACCCAGACCGCCAATGTGAATTGCTATATCGTGCGCTATAGGATCAAATGTCCGAGCGAAATATGCATTTTGCTTTCCTTTTTCTCGACCCTTCAACTCCTCCCACCCCCACCGTAGCTTCAATGACTGACCTAATCAATGAATGCTTTTGAAATTCTAATGCAAAACGATAGTATTAATTATCAATGCCTATTCAGTGGTGTGTGGGAATTTGCACTGGTTTTGAAACTGATACACCCGGGGATGCAGCCGAAGGGTGTATCAGTTTTCAAAGCAGTGAAAATTCCCATACACCATGGAATAGTCACAGAAAATGAATTTATTTTCTTTCTAACTCCCTTCACTTTCACACCCCTGGCATATCACGCAATGGACATCTACTTCCCATAGTTATCTCTCCTGAAATTATTAGAGGGGAAGGAAGGTCCAATTAAGAAGCACGTGATTGTTGAGAAAACACCTATGACGTTTATTAAAAGTTACTAAAGGAAACTTGGCTTTTTATGGCAAGCTAATTGGAAACAAATAAGTAAGAAAGAAGTTACAGGACATAAAAACGATAGTGAAAGCGCCGTTTCCTTATTTTAATTATTTTTTTATTTAAACAGAAGTTTATTTCTCAAAATAGAAATAGGGTTTGACGAACAGGCATAACATATATCAACGTCTCTCCCAATACATTTCACACATTAAAAAGATACTAAATGTGTACAAGTGCGTGTGCCATGGAGGGCAACACATAATTGTGATTTCATTAATGACATTTTATGAACAACATTATATCTATGCGTGTGACCTCCAAAAGAAAAAAAAACATTCTTCAGTAAATCTTATTTTGAAATGGGTTTAAACAAAGAATAACAGTCGAACGTTCAAACTGATTGGGTAAAAATTTTACCCCTTTATCCAACATAAAAAGCAGATGACACTTGCAAAGAAAATTCTTGAATAACTAATTGTTTTCATTTTTTGTCTCAAAGACACAGGTTATGACCCCTCATTGGAACGAGCTCGTTCCAACGAGACGTCATAACCTATGTTTTTGAGACAAAAAATTAAAAAATAATGAAAATTAATTGGCGATTTTTTTAGAATAGCGCGGGCCGGTTTTGGCTGTTACGTTGTGTAAAAGGTTTAAAAAGCCAGCTTCTACTCTACAAGGAAATGCCTGAAGTTTGTGAAATTGAAATGATGCGCACATCGGTGATACAACTTCGCCAACATGTCGAAATTTCCATCATAATGCGAAATTTCCATACCCTAAGTGTTAAATTTACTGACAACTTCAGAAAATTAAAAGGGGGAACTTTCCTGTAAATCTCTTCCAATGACGAAAATTGTAAGCCATGAGTTCAGTGAAAGAGAAATATTGTCTCTAGTTTGACAGACCTCTTCGAGCTTTGTTAAACAAAATGAATGAGTTATATATCTAATTACTTTCATGTGAAGATGTATCAAAGAAATGCGAATCGCTTAATAATTGACTCTTTGATTTAAGTAATGAGTGCCTTTATACCGATGAGAAGGCAAAGAGGCACGAATGGATACGATTCGAGGTCACCGTTTTGATACTGGGAGTTGCATGGCAAATCAGTCACCAACTCGACAAAATGAATTAGACTGGATCATATTTTGCCATGATGATATTTTTATATAGGCCGGCCTGTCATGTGTTCAAGCTGAAAAATAAAACACAGAAGCTCCCAGCTGAACACTTCTATAAAACCCGGCGGTTAAAGTACAAGTAGACCAATGAATTGGAATTACGTCATGGACGGACCAAGAACATGTTACCATGACGTCATCATGATCTTCATTCATAAAAATTAAATTCATATAAGCTGAATGGTTGTCTAAATATATGCGAACATGTCAAGAAAGAGGGAATATTGTAAGCTAAATTGGTTATTACCACCAAGTGGGTTTACGATATGGTAAGATAAATCTATGTTGATCGAGAAACGTGTATCAGGCCTCGATGGTGTTCCTATCACATATCGCGATAGCCATAAAAGGGCTCGACGTGGTATCTAGTATGAACACAATCTCAGATTGATACAAGTTTCTAGATCAACACTGTGGTTATAACATATTTATAAAATGTGGACAATGAGCGTTCCAGAAATCTATTTGTATGAAGATCACTGTTACTACCATAGAACACATGGTTCAAAGTGTTAACGCTCTACTTTAATGTCACAGCAATATTCGTCATAGCTAATAACGAAAATTGCCATTGAGATTTTATATTTTCAATTTGCGCCTCCAATCCATATAGATTATGACCACCGAGGTGGTATTTTGAAGTCAAGACTTCGTTTCTTGGCAAATATCGCCGAGTCCGTTAAGACTCGTCGATATATGGCCCAGAGGCGAGGTCGAGAAATCAATACACCATTGTGGAAACCCACTTGGTAGTAATAATCAGCTTATCTAACAATATTTCGCCTTTTGTGACTTGTTCGCGTATATTTTGACAAGCATTCAGCGTCTTTGAACTGATTTTTGTAACGAAGATCATGACGTCATTCTATTAGGTTCTAGAGCAGTGCATGGTATTACGTTCTTGAGCCATTCATTGTTCCACTTTATTTATTTATTTATTTATTTATTTATTTATTTGGGGTTTAATGACACTTTCGACAGCCAGGGTCACCTCGAGTTGGACAATTTAACAGATGGGGGAAAACGGAGTACCCGGAGAGAGCAACCGAGCAACAGCGAGCAACTGTCAGACTCCCAAACGTACTAACTCCACACAGACAGGGTTACCATTGGTTGAAGACAAGTGCACCATCGACGCGCAGTACATCTTTGTACCCCCGCGTAGGCAATCGGGATTAATTGCCTTGCCACAAAACGCAGTTGCGCCTGGCGTGGATTGAAAAGTGAACCTTTCGTTTTGAAGTCCACTTCCGTTACCACTGAGCCACCGTGCTCCTCCCACTTGTATTACACCCGCCGAAGTTTGTAGTAGTGTTTCAGCTGCGTGTTTCTTTGGTTTATTTTTCAGGTTCAACGTTTGGTAGGCTAATAAGTATACATTATCATGACCCTGTGCATGTCCTGTAATTTGTATCAGATTCTCGGTCGTGTTTACAATCAGATCGCAACAAGCCCATCAGGGGGAGTTGTGATCCGATTGTAAACACGACCGAGAATCTGATACAAATTACAGGACATGCATTTGGACAAGATAATACATTTATCTAACAATCCCGTTACATAAAGCCTGTTTTTCCGTTTTTCTGTTTAAATTGGGTTGTAATTGGTTAAAATTTTGAATTTCATATTTTAATGCGTAATAACAATGCATATAATGTTATTATTTATCAAAGTGCGGTGTTTACCGGAAATTGAATCTATGTGATACGGAATCAGAATGAGTCGTCTATATGATACGGAATGGGAACACATTATGTGATACGTACCGTTTCTCGTGGTTTTCAGGCCCAAATCTATATGATTGTTAGATAAAAAAAACATCATCATGGCCAAAAATGATCTAGTCTAATTTATTTCGCTGAGTTGGTGATTTATCTCTCATTTAATTACTGTTACCAAAATGGCGGCCTCGACGTGTGTAATCACTTTTCGATGAGAGCAGGTAAAAAAAACATTTTCTTTCTGAATCGAATGATCGCTCGTGAGGTTACTACGCTCAAACCAGTTTTGTATTTTGTCTAGATATTTTTACTGATATCGGGGGAAATATGTTCTTGTTGTAAGATAAAATGGGAAAACAAAAGATGTTTAGCAAAAAATTGAAATATTTAAGTCATTCAAGAATTTGTTGTTAGTGTACCCCCACCCCCAATTATAGTCGTGTTAGGTAAAAGATTAAAACTTGTATTGTGTGCTTAATTTGTTCCATGACGCACACAATGGTTAATACGATTTCATTTAGTTTGTTGGTAACTAAAATTATGCTTTGCAGTGTGTAACACAAAACCAACAATAAAATTATAACAAAATAGATTGTACGAACAGAAACTCTTGTTTTCTATACAAACAAACTAATTTTCTTGAACAACATTTACCCCAGCAGCCAATGCTATTGTTGAACGAATACTGTACTCCTTAACCCTTTGAATGCGAAAGGCCACTTTTCCGCCAGGGATCGTGATACGACCTGCATTCATAAATTAGATAGAGCAACAGTAGTCGCTCAGTGAATTTGTTTAATTAACCAATCAACTTTTTCAACGTGCAGCCTTTGGGCTGCACGTTGAAAACATTAATTGGCCTTCCTCCAAGTTACGAATATAGACTATAGAAGATGATGTTTCTGAACTGGTATGGAATATACCATCATGGTTCGAGGTATTAAAACGTATGCAGGTTTCTGGGAGATGTCAATGGATTTTTACGGACTGTATGCTCAACAGTAACGTGTTATAGAATACGGATTATGAACACTTGGCAATTCACAATGGCAGTAATTTGATTTCGAAGTGGATAGCTTCGTGGATGGAAGAGCCAGAATATCGCTTAGATTCACCCGACGGTGATAGGCATCTATCAGACTTTTTACCTTCCAACTGGATACGAGTGAGGCTTGAGTGTTTGTCCCGTTGCTTTACGACACACTTTGTCTCGGCGTTTTTCAACAACAAGTGAGGTTAAGTTCTTGTTCAATGAAACAACACAAGTTGCCCGATTCAGATTCAAGCTCTTAAGCTACAAATCACATTGTGTAAGAAATTCGCCGCCGTTATGGGCTGGAACCAGTCTAGCTCTTAAATACTACATTGTCTGTGTTTAGATTCACGGGTCTGGAATATTTCAGGTAGATTGAATCTAATAATACCATAAACATTCATTTTCTTTGAATTTATTTATTGGGGTTTCACGACACTTTCGACACCAGGATCACCTCGTATAGGACAGTTTTACGGGTGGGGGTTGCCGGAATACCCGGAAAGAACCACTGAGCAACGACGATCAACTGTCAGACTCCCCAACATACTAACTCCACACAAGCAGGGTTTGCATTGGCTGAAGACAAGTGTACCATCGACGTGCTGTACGCCTTAGTGCGCAACGCCTCCGTACATCCACGTGGGCAATGGGATTAAGTGTCTTGCCCAAGGACACAACGCGGTTGCCGAAGGTGGGATTCGCACCAAGGACCTCACGGCTTGTAGCCTGCATCTCTACCTACTGAGGCACCGCACTCCCATTTTCTTTGAATAAACGCATGAAATGTTTCCCAGTCGAGACTTGATTTGACTGAATCTTTAATGATGTAACCAATACAATTAGCCATGTTCGTTCGCTAAATAATAACAATGAAGACTAATCGTAGTTTTATGACTACGATGCGTAGTTCCACAAATAGATTTAACCCTTTACCTAACGAATCGGCTGCATCCGCCAGCGTAATCTGCAAATTCAGCAGATGAAAAAATATTATTTTTCAATAAGCTGCAAAGAAACCATATCGTGTGAAACCCCATTAGAACGATCTCGGCGAGCTCGTTTCAATGGGGGGGGGGGGGGGGGGGGGGTCACGTGATGTGGTTTTCTTCATTTTTTTGGAAAAACAAATGAAAAATGATATTTAAAATAAGAAATTCGGATATCGTCTGCCTTTGGTAAAGGGTTAGTACCTCGATGTTTTCAAGCCGAATTAGATACTTATTGATTAAAAAATCTATCACTGGGGCACGAAAAGATATATGTATATCCTCGTGACTAAAAGGACCTCACATTAAATCAACGGTAGTCTTCACGCAAACTCAACGCTAAGGGTGTAAACAAAGAACCCACAAAGCGTCGGATTTTTACAGGATTGGACTGCTGACGCTAGAGCTTGGGTCAGATCCTAAGTCACGGCCTGTCGATCATAAATTCAAAGCGCTGACCGATGAGCTACTAGACTTTCTAACAAAAGCGCCCTTTACATACATTAAAAATTAATATAGCATTCTGACAGTTTACAGTGTAATGAAATCTTGCCTCAGGAATTCACACATTTCTCGTCGCATACCATCATGACCAATAAAGCCTTTGTGGTGATTTACTATCGTAAATGTGATAAACCTCCCAATCTTTATTGTTGACCATCGGTATTAGAACAATATATAAATTATTATAGGAATGCCACCACCTCAAACGTGCCAAAGTTTAAAGAAGAAAGTGAAAATAGGAGATTATGATCTGTGGCTTAAAGTCAGCATAACAATTATTACAAAGTATCGGTTCTATTTGGAAGTCAAAATTTATACAGAAAGCTCAAAAGGGTGTGTGTGTCAATCAGACAACAGAAAATATCTAAATTCTATGCTATTGTCTATGACCAAAAATTAAAAAATGTTCAAATAGGATAAAATTGTAGCGTTCAAAAAATAAAATTAAGAATATTAAAGAATGAGTAGTAAGAAGTGAAGAAAGAGCAGTTATGGATAAAAACTACTTTTTATTGTTATTTATTGTTATTTGTTTGTTGGTGTTTAGCCCTTTGAAAAAGATAGTCCGCTTTTCCGGCCCAGGAACGTGGTATTTAATAATTTCATTAGGTATGATGCTGCTGAGTAAATGTATGGAATAGACCAATCAATATTTCCAACGTGCAGCCCAGAGGCTGCACGTTGGAAATATTAATTGGTCTGTACCCAAATAATAGATATTGCCTCTTCCAATTACTGTCATTGAACTGACATGAAAGATATCACCAGGGTTCAAAGGGTTAAAATCACATATTTCTGCACAATGGCTAATTGTGACCGCAACATGAAGATAAAGTCAAGTTTAGTCAATTGCTAGAACCAATGTCCCCCCCCCCCCCCCCCCAAGTATTGGTGACTGGGTCCTGTTTTAGCTGTAATAGAAAGCTTATTATCACAACAAACTAGCAGTCCTTCACTTCCGGGGTTTCCATGTGGTGGGGGGGGGGGGGGATTTTGCTGTCAAAAAAAGTTACTTAATAATTTTGATAGTATTGAGGTCGACCCCAACAATATGGTCCATTAAGATGAACCAGACAGTGCAAAAACATTAAAGATGGAGCCTTTTTCCAACCAAGGAACGATATTCGTTTACAGACAAATATTTTAATTATATTTTGTCGATGATTGTTTAACAAACTGGAACCAGATATTTCATAAATCAACTAACTGGAGAAATAATAAACAAAACTTCGGCCAAGATCTGTCGAATTTCTCAATCCTATCTGCTCCCATCACCCAGTCTCCTCGTTCTTATCGGCATTCGGCAAGGAACTGTTGTATGACATCCCATACTTCACCCTTTCATTTTCCTTAATAAGCATATTAACCTTCTCCCTCGTATCACCGCTTAACCACCTATCATTCCGTCCCCACACCATTGAAACCCAATACGCTCGACGCATCTTATTCTATTAAACGGTGGAGTCTACTCAGTTGGATAGCTGTTAATTGAATTACGCGGTTAAATGGATATAATTTCCAAACACTAAATCATTTAAAAGGCATAAGATGCACATTTGACCTGTTAGCTACATATAGGTTATAGAGTAAACTCCTCTTAACAGGATAGACAAATGTTTAATGTATCAAAGAATTACTCGATCAGCCACTTAATTCCCTATTTTTCAAGATCTATTTGGCTTCAGCACATCCAGAATAGGCATTTAATCTATTTATTCTTGTTTGACACAGCCCCACGATCTCTGGAAACAAGATTTAATAGAATAAATGCTTATATTAACACTAGAATATAGGAGAATGGACAACCTCCTGTTAATTGTATATTACTGTTAATGGAATATTTTTCATATTAAAAATGATTATTAAATTAACAGGCTTCCACTATACTGATATCATGGTCATTCTACGACAAAATGTTTGATGGTATCCTTTACATCTAAGTGCAGCATAGAATGCTGGACAGAAAGATGTTTTAAATGTGATTCAAGTGAACAGCATTCAAGACAGTGATGTTTTCCTAAATTAAGAAGTGGTGGACGGGGACTAAGCATCTCAGCATTCATCAATGATTTCCCCGGGATTTTCCGGCGAAACTTTTGAAATTTATCACTGAAGAATCGCACTCCAGTTGATTTTTCGCAGTGAATTTAACTATTCTGACAGCCAAATAATCAGGACGATTCACATACCCTCCGTCCAAGGAGAAGAATGAGCAAATGTTGCTCGGGTGCACATTCCCTCCGTCGAAGGAGAAGAATGTGCAAATGTTGCTCGGGTGAGACATGATTGTGTTTCACAGCAAAACAAACGCGAGTGCAACTTACGAAAGATGTTATTTTCGTGACGTCATTTTGTCTATTTATATCCGTCTGTATATTATAGTTTGGAAACTGACCGACAACTAAAATAGGTTTAATGTAGCTAGCAAGACGAAGGAATTCTCGCATTGTTGAACACGGCGAGCGCTCCATCGTCTTGCCTACTGCACAGTGTTTTGGATATTCGCTGTTCCCCTTCAGACAAAAAGTATGGGAACCACGACCCCCCCCCCCCCCCCCCGCATTCTCCATGGAATGCACCACTTATTCAAGAGAATTAAATATTTTGTTATGGTTTCAGAGGTTATTAAAACATTAAAGTGCTGCTATATTAACATTTAATGAATCATCTTTAATTGCTCGCTGTTAATCAAACTCAAACGTTTTTCATAGCTGGGGTGATTTGGTAAATTGTTTTCCCCACAATATCTCCAAATCAACCTTAACCCTTCGAAAACGAAAGTTCTTTTTTCAGGCAACGAACATGATACGTCACACTTTCATTAAGTAGGATAGATGCTAAGTGAACGTGTAGGGTAGACCAACCAATATCTTCAATGTGCAGCCCTAAGGCTGCACGTTGAAGATATTAGTTGGTCAATCCCCTAATAGTGAATTTCGGCACTTACAATTGCTGCCATTGGACTGACATGGAAGATACCACCAAGCTTTAAAGGGTTAGTTTTGTTTGGAGATTGTCTTCTAATCAGAGTTATATGAAAAAGTATCCTTCAATAAGATAGTTTCATTTAAGAAAAAAAAAAGAAATGAAGGAACAATATTGAATCATTACGTATTTTCATTCGCAAAAATATTTGAATTTTAAAGTATTTCCTCTTTTGATAACACACAAGCTTCATAAAAGTCACTTATTCGGTGTTAAAAATTGAAAGAATCATTATTATCATGTCATCATGCTAATCAGAAATATAATTTTGTGTTTTGTGAAGTGTGGGTCGTTCAATTTTTCGCAACCCTGAAGTATTATCTAAACCTGTACTTTTTGTCACTGACACTTTCTTTACTGAAAGTTCCGATACGAGGTGACTCCGGCTGTCGAAAGTGTCGTTAAACCTCAATAAATAAATAAATTTCCTAAATGTTTTACTTAACTATTGAACCCTTGTGGTATCTTCCATGTCACTCCAGTGGCAGCAATTGGAAGAAACTATATTCATTTTTTAGGGTAGACCAATGAATATTTTCAACGTGCAGCCTTGTGGCTGCACGTTGAAAACATTTATTGTTCTACCCATAAATGCACCGAGCAGCCATCATATTTAATGAAATTATGAAATATCTTGTTCCTGGTCCGGTAAAGCTGTCTTTCGTGTTCAGGGGGTTAAGATCAAAATATCGCACGACTCTAACTGAAAAGATCGCATAAAGAAATACGTATCACACCGATAGTTCGCATCGTTAGGAGTTCCAGCCTCGGGAATTCACACGTTTTCGTCTCATGCCTTCACTGACAATAATACCTTTATGATTATTTATTGTTGCAAATGTGATAAACTTTACTGTTGGTATTGTTCACTTTTAGCTTTAGAACAATATATGAATTATTATAGGAATGCCACCACCTCAAATATCGTAAATGCGCTATAACGTATAAACAAGAATGTGACAATATCAAGATATAATCTATAGCACAGAGTTAACACAATAATTATGATAAAAACACCATCGTGTCTGAGAAACCACAGGTGTCAACTTCTGAGACAGTTTCATTTGAATGCGGTATTTTTTCACTGGTTTTAACTTAGGGGCTGCGAAACTTCGAGTTTCAATTTGATGATTTGATTCAAATGGTGCCAATTCGGAAATAATCGGATGAAATCCCACCAAATGTCTGCTCCGGGACCCTTCTTTTGTCATCAGGTCGCCAGTGCCGTGCACGCGTCCCATAAACAGCTGAATTAATTAATATTAATGAACAAAGGAAAACTAAATGCAAAAGCGACGAACTGTGGGTTATTTTTCTTCGAACAAAAAAGTCATGCCACTAAATTGTTTCCCCCCATGTCTGAGCTGTCTCTGATGTGATTTTAAGACAAAATAAAATAACGCTGTGCATGTTTGTAAAAATATGCTTTATTAAAGATATTGGTTTCAACTGAACGTAAAGTAGCGAGTGCAGAAAGTTATATTCAATTGTTTATCGCCCAAAATATAACTGTGTTGTCAGATGTTTACGAACTCAGCTGCATAGAGCATCGCCCGCGTTTTTCACCCCCAAAATGGGTAGTCTATCCTACTAATGTGTGAGATGTACCCTTAAATTGGGGATCATTTTTCGGTAAAAAAATGCGATTTATACACCGGCTGGATAAACTTTACTTTTTTAGGCGAATCGGCTATGATTTGCGAACTTGGAGATTTGGGCGAACCGATTAGTTGATTTGCGTCGAAATGCTGCCCCTGTTAAAATTTGTTAATTAGTTCAGCAATCTGAACGTAATGATCAGTGTCAGTGACTATCAGTGACAGGTATACTGATAACTTCGTCCAGATTCTGAACTAGTCTACGATAAGGTATATCGCCGTATTTTTTTTCAATACCGATACCCGTATTGAAATGTGAATACCGTGCTGTCCTATACCGGAGATTTGATGACAGAAGAACAGTACAGGGAAGTTGCGCTTCTGAAATTGCTTTGCTCCCCTTCTGGAATATTCTTCCATTTTTGTTTGATTAGCCTTAACAGACGAGTTGAATGCAAAACTTGAATGGAGATTGAGAATATTTACAGCTATAATAAGATTCAATATCTACAATCTGACGAGCGTCGAGAATCGATTCGAAATTCGAGTCGAAATTCGATGTGACTCAAATGTTTTTTTCCAGATTCGATTCAAATCGACATTTGAGACTCGCAGGATCCTAATTTTATTTAAAGAGACATGTTTAAGGCCACTGTGGTTAATTGTGTCCGCAACATGGATATAACGTCAAGTCCAGCTAGTCGTTTATTCCAATATTGCCCATTTTAGAGGACTTCCAGTTCACCCAAGGCACTGATTACCGGGCCTATTTTCCCAGCAAAACAAAGCTTGTTTATCACAGTAAACAAACGCTGCTAAACTTTACGTGTTTCTCATGGCAGGTCCTAGTTTTAACACGGAGCAACAAATCATTACAGCAATAGCATCACTTCGTTTTGAAGGAGAGGGGAAGGAGTTGAAGATACACGCATTTCATTTCACTAGATTTTCGAGAGAATAACAAAATATTTTCTTATCCCTTCAGGTAACACAAGACGGTGAAACTTTTGTTTTTCGTTAATAACAAACCATTTCAGTTTTTGAGCATTCAGAGCACTGCTTTGGTCTCCTCACTGGCAAGAGATAGTGGAGCCCTGTACCATTCATGGCACATAAGCTATGTTTTCAAGACAGAAATTGAAATATTAGCTTAATTGAACCTTCGTCAATTCAAATATTCAGAATAGTTGGAGACGAGTGTTTGAACCGCAATTCACACGCAACAGCGTTCGATCGCAACGTGAACAAGCGATGGATATTCATGCCATTTGGGATCAGCTTGAAGTGATGTATTCCATTTTATCACACAGCTACCACATGCAGTGGAATCCTGTGATTTGAATAGTCACTTTTCCATCGAGAATTATTCAATTAACAATAGTATTCAATTAACAGGGATTCGTTATCATTCTAGAGATAAACTGAGCATTTGTTCTGTTATATCTTGTTTGACAGAGCTCGAGTAGCTCTGTCAAACAAGATATAATAGATCAAATACCTGTATTGGATGTACCGAGACCAAAAAGGTTTATAAATAGGGACATTTTGAGGATTGTCAAGATAATTTCTTGACATGTTGCAATAATTTTTGTTCACTTAACAGGAGTATACTCTGTGACCCATATGCAATTAACAGGTCAACTCTGTTCTGAGCGTATGGGAAATGGTTTTGTGTTTGGAGGTTCTATTCAATTATCGGGGATATACAATTAATATAGGTATCGCGGAACTAAATATTGAAATTAGAGTGAACCGCCTTAAAATGTTGCACTCGGAAATGAAGCAATCTCTAAAAATAAACAGCCTTGGGAAAATCCGTTGTTTCAATAAAAGTTTGAAACATTCTATTGACATCTTGCATTATTGTTGAATATTCCTGATAAAAAAGAGGGTGATTTGATGACTTTTGGACCTAAAAAATACAATTTACTTTTTGCGTGTTTTTGTAGGGAATTCCCTGAAAAATATGTGCACGTGACCGGTACTTCCCTTTGTGTCAGTTTTTCTCTCTTATTTGTTGCATGACCCCCTGTTTTCAGATCAGAAAAAGTTGTCTGAAGGGCTATACTTGACAGAGATATTTGAATGCCAAAATTAAAGTGATGCGATCATATTTTTTTCCACCTGAACGTTATAATGGTCGCCTATGGGAAAATATTTAGTTCTGTGAGACCTTAAGAGATATTCAGTCAAGTGGGCTCCACTGTAACAGCTCGTTATTGAAAATACCCAGACACAACACATCTAATACGGGAATGATGTTAGAATATTAAATATAAGACACCTGTCGAAAAACGAACGGTTACAATTACACTAAACATTATGCGCAACTCATATCCGCAGTAGATAGATCCTAACTGTCAGTATGGATAGTATTACTGCTTACCAGAGGAGTTAACTTTGAAGGCTGAAAAGGCTAAAGGTGAAACCACACTGAACGCGAGCGGGTGAGTTTCTCAAGGCCGTTACGCACTGGATGCGGCTCGAGCGTTGGAAGTGATGCGCTAAATATCAAATCTATTTGTATTTACGAAAAAGCACGAGGGGAGCAACTGTGGCAGGCTGTTAGCTAAAAAACTGAAAACACTTAGCCCGACGGGTAAACTTTTATAAAAAATCATTGATTATAATTTTGACGCAACGGATTGTTGCGTCAAAGTTATAAACCTTGACTCTAAAATTCAGCTCGCACGTTGGACCCAGTGTATTCAATGGCCGTCTGCTTTGTATTCAGACAGAATTACAAACATCAGAAAGTACACACTTCGCGAACAGACAGATGATATCGTTGATTTTGTATTTACACATCCCGTGTGCAAGAGCCTTACGAAAATTGCTCAGGAGCGGATTAAGGCCACCTGTTGGTCTAAGCACCGTATGATAGCTTGTGGGGGGGGGGGGGGGAGGCTCTGTGGCACCCTTGGTACCCTAAGCACGTATTTATTTTAAATAATGGTTAATGCAGGGCTGGTCTTGCCGTTTCTTATAAAAATGTGTGACTACATCGGTCTTCCATACCACCAATATTGGTACTGGACAGTACGAATACTCCTATTCGTCGCTCGTTGTTTTTGCGGAAGGACAACATCGACAATTAGCTAAATGTTATCGTTAACATAATTGTAAAATGTGTCTATTGTTTATACTGAACTGAGCGTACAAGTTAAGAAACATATGCCTGGGAGAAAAATTCCACGAGCTGATTCCATAGCTTTCACTGTCGCACTACTAAAGTAGGCAACGTAATTTTAAAGTATTGTACTGTCAAATATTTCCATTATAATTACAGTTGTAGAACTAAAAAACAGTTGCTTTTTCTCTTAGTGTAAAATAGTTGATGTTGGGTGTTACTGTTTCATTTTTCATCACGTGAACACTAGTAGAGGTGTTCTCATGCACAATGGAGCAGAAGCAAAGTGGTTTTAGGACGAATGCATTCAACTCTTTAGTTCCAGCTTTTGCAAAATGTTGAAAGCTACCTAATTAATAGTTTAACCTATAGCCGCACGGCTGTGCGGCAGGATAAATACATAAAAGTAGTTCAATGCGGTATGCTCAAGGTAATACACTGTAGAAGTCCCGGTGACCGATTGACAGAAGTTTAACTGTATTTTATGACATGATTACCTAAAAAGCCAATGACAACATTTTTAGCTTTGCACACAAACCGTGGTAATCTCGTCACAATGAGATTTCGGTAGTTAAAATTGACACCTGCAGTGGAACTACATCCAAGTTGACCTTTGGTGACCTCGACCTTAATGCAAACTTGTCTATATTTATCGCTCGTCGCCTCGCGAAGAGTGAAATGACAGCGGCAATTATTTATTATGTTCCAAATGAGTTTACCTTAGAAGATACCAAAAAATAACAAACATGCGTTGTCTCATGTTAATAAAGCATCAAAAACTCGAAATAGTATGTTATTATGTTATTAAAATGAAAAAGGCCCAGTGATTTGCGCATTTCTTTTTCCATTTCGTTTCGCCGATTAAACTGATAGCGGAAGTATCGCCGATCGCTGCTCATGTAAACAAAAACAGATTCGTACGTGCGAATATTGATTTATGTAACATTTAAACTCTTATTAATCTGACGATCATGGTATAAATAAAATATACCCAAAGTAGCTCGGTGTACCAAATGTTCACCACGAGTGGTGAAGTGGTATTAACCGCGCGCCAAAGGCTCGCGGTTAACACCACTTCACCACTCGTGGTGAACATTTGGTACACCAAGTTACAGTGGGTATATTCTATATTTAAACAATAATTTTGTACGGGGCGGCTAGACTAAACGTTATATTTGTCTTGTGGTAGCGAATTATCAGTTGATTCCGAAAGTGAACTATAAACCCAACAAAGAAGAAGAATAGTGTTCAGCAGATGTTAATTGTATACACTGTTTGCTGGGAAAATGAATTGCGATTTTATATGAAATTTCTGTACCGAGTTCACCAAAGAGTTCACCGAGATTTACCGAGTATCTGGTCGATTTTAGTGAACGATGTCCAGAAAATTCATGCCAACTCGTTACGAATTTGAGAGTCTTTTTATCATATAATGTGCAAGTTAAACTTTTTGCTGATGTAATGTCTAAAGCTGGCCGGCGCTGTTCACAAAAATTGCCATCTAATGTTAATATTTTTTCAATGTTTGCCCCCAAAACATAGTTTATGACCTCTCATTGGAACGAGCTCTTTCCAATGAGGGTCATAAACTATGTCTTCGAGACAAAACATATTGTAAGGAAATGTTGTCTGCAAATGTCGTCTGCTATTTGTATCAGGTTGACAGTTGATGAAAAATAAGAGAAGAGTAATTCAATTTGACTTCTGAAATCAATACACTCACTCTTAGGCAGTGACTTCTGATATCATTCCCGTATTAGACGTATTGTAAACAATATTTTCTGTAATGTGCTATTTAATGGTGATACCACACTCACGGACTCAACTCATAAAGTTTAAAGGCATGTTTTCTGTAAACAGATTGAACCTATTGAAAGTTACTATCAATTATTCATAATACGTATTGGTGTTGAAATTGATTTTTAAAATGCATGTCACTATCATGACTATCATTATCACTATCATGACCAAAACATAAAAATAGAGACGCTTATCCAGTCATTTGTCCATTTATTTCAGGTCGCTTTAGGGTCTTTTGCCTTTCTCTTGACCACAACATAGATGTAAAGCTGAGTATTGCAAATTATTCCACCTTGACAGAAAACAAGCAAATTGTTTCACCTTGATAGAAAACAAGCACTACTCCACTTCAGTGGGTTCCCATTGCTGGATTCATTTTTATTTATGCCACAGACGTCAAAGGACCCAATGGGATGATAACTTAGCATCATTTTACAATAATGTGGAATGTGTTTTACAACAGTAATTGATCATTGGAAGAAGACAAAAGCTTTCTTGAAAGAAGGTTTTAGTATTCCGCTATATTCTTTGCTCGATCGTACCTAGATTTTCACCAGAAAGTCCTAATAATTGAGTAACTGATCAAAAGCACATTTCTTCTTTTGATAGCCTTAATACAGGACTTAACAGAGATGAAGGATTCATATCTTCCTGGCTATAATTTTATTCCTCCTGAGACTTCTATACTGATGCCCAGATTTTGCGTGTCAATTCTGGAGACTTATTTGTCATATCCATCGCCAGACGTCACGTTAGGTTACCGCACGCCTTCAACTGTGTTATATTTTTTCTAGTTAAATGGTACTCTGTCTGTCACTTGCAAAAGACTATGATTAGTCGAACGCTTGTGTAATAAAACGAAATGGGTCTTAAAGGGGTCATTCGTCAGCATCATACAATCTTGAATAGACCTATTTCGACTCACCCTCGTTGCAAGATATATTAGGAAACATTTAAAATAATTTCAAATTCTCTACCTCTCGTTCTTAAAATGCCATGTGCAGTATATCCTTCGCTGAACAGTTTTTTTTTTATTCCACGCCGAAATCAAACAGACAGTACAGGGCAGTGTCGCTTTATTGAGTTATATCCTATGAACATCTACCACATCGGGCTGAACCTGAAATTAGTACATTGGGCCTAAGGATGTGTGCATGTAAAGCACTGTGAACTGCATGGGCCAAAAACAATGCGTATGATGCTTTCGGCTTTTTATATTGGATTTCAATTCAATTTGTTCATAAATAAACAACTGTTGAGCTTAACGACCTATTTTAATAAGCTGTTCACCATAGTAAAAGCATTGCTTCAATTGCAGGGTTACCATTGTGAATGGAATGATTTATGATTAAGATATAATCAAGAGTTGAACTTTACTGTGGAACAAAAGACACTGGTGAATCTAACGTATTTATTTATTTATTTATTTATTTATTTATTTATTTAATTATTTATTGGTGCTTAAGATCACATACTCATGCACAATGGCGAACCGTGGCCGTGACAGTTTTACGGGTGGAGGAAATCGGAGTACCCGGAGAGAGCATCCGAGCATCGACGAGCAACTGTCAGCTCCTCAGCATTCTAACTCTGTCCAAGCTCCTCTCAAGCAGGGTTACAGCGATTGAAGACATGTGCACCATCGACGGGCAGTACGCCTTTGTATACGGCGTCATCGTCCCCCATGAAGGCAACCGGGATAAAGTGCTTTGCCCAAGGACACAACGCGGGTTGTACCGGACGGGGATCGAACTCGGGACATCAAGCATAGAAGTCCAACAGTCTACCACTTAGCCACTGCGCTCCCTAACGTACCCCTTTACTTAGCATGAAAAGCAGACGACACTTGCAAACAAAATTCCTAAATAACTACATTTGTTCTGTTTTTTTATCAGAAACATGGCGTATGACCCCTCATTGGAACGAGCTCACTGGGCTCGACCCAATGAGACGTCATAAGCCATGTTTTTGAGACAACAAATGATTTGTTACTTTACAAAATGTGTCCGTGAATGTAGTTTTACTGGACAGGCATAAAACTGAATGTTTCTACAATTCGTCGCCTGAGTGCTAGAATGTTCTATGTCCACTGTGGGACATAGAACATTCTAGCACTCAGGCGACGAATTGTCGTCTCCAAGATGTTCTCACGTTATCAACGTCCAGTGAGCATCGTTTGATATGGGTATGATATGAATTTGGAAATTTGAGACTCTAGTTTTTCCTGCTAACTAACATTGATCTACAAACTACAACGGTATTGAGGATCTATTTGTGGTAGTCATGCAATAAAACGATATATTATTATTATTATTATTTTTATATCTTAGCATGTTGTGTTATTTTCAGCATCTATGGCGACAACATGACCACAGAACAAGTTAGAATTATGTGTAGCCAATTGTTTATTTCTGTGTTACACACTTCATACAACTTCCAGCCCGTGCGTTGGTTACCAGGTCCTATTTCGCCAGTTAGACCGAACTTGTTCATCAAAGTAAATATTAAAAGTATACAAGGCCCCCGCAAAATAAATCTTCTGATTCTCGGGCCATTTTCTGTAAAATTACGGGAGTGTTTTTTATTTTTGTAATTATTTCTTTGCCATCAAAAGCTCATGCTCTTGGTTTGTTGTATGTTTTTGGCCTCATAATTTACAGAATAACATGGGCGGTGGTGTATTTTGTCCCTTGAGCACAATAAGGCTTCGCAATGCTAAAGCATTGCAAAACCTTGTTGCAGTTAAGGGGCAAATTTATCAGTTTTATTAACTTGGGTAAATATCAAACTTAAAACCATTTATTTTTTTAAGTTTGCATTGAGCATGCGACAGCCAATAAGGCCATGCGGGAGGGCATGAGAAACATATTTTTTAACTTTTTTTATGTCTAAAACCACATTAATGTTTTTTTGCGAAAGAAACGGATGGTGTTGTAATCATCAGTTAACCCTTTACCTAACATGAAAAGCAGACGACACTTGTAAAAAAATTCTTGAATAACTATTTTTTTTCACTTTTTGTCTCAAAAACATAGGCTATGACCCTTCATTGGAACGAGCTCGACGAGCTCGTTCCAATGAGGTGTCATAACCTATGTTTTGTGAGACAAAAATGAATAAAATTATGAAAATTAATTGGCGATTTTTGAGAATATCGCTCGCCGGTTTTGAACCGTTACGTTGGGTAAAGGGTTAAATAATTTTACTTCCTTAGCCCAAACACCCTGGTCTACGATTTTTGAGATTTTGTGATAAAGTTGATGTAATCAATCAAGTACTTTTGAGACATAATTCGAGCACCTCATTTTTAGTAAATATTAATTATGCTTTTGAACAAATACACACGAATTTGGTTAACAAGTAGTTAATACTTGGGCTTTATTGCACGTACTGCACCTTGAACGCTTCATATTCTATGGATGTGCTACATTATCTTGAAGTGAAATTATTTAACCTGTGCAGCTTTGCATTGTTATAATTTATGGGAGAGAGCCTCGAGGCAAAAATTGACAAAAGCTATTCGTAATGAAATTTCTCAATTTTCTGCCTCTTGTCTTTTCATAGTTTCCTTTCTGCATTCTCATAGGTGATAATAATAATAACACTTTGGCCGGCCGCTGATTTGTCGCGGTTCTCGGGTGAGAAGGCCTTGGTTACCCCTGTGTTCCCAACTGCCTCCCTATTCCCACGCTTCTTCTCTCCTCCGACCACTCGGAGACGAACTGCTTGATGAAATCCTTTGCTCCATTCTTCCCAACCACTCCGATTAGCATATTAACCCTCTTCTTTGAATCACTCACTAACCACATGTCCTTCCTTCTCCCATTCCACTTCCGCATTACACTCCCAGTGAATCTTTATCTTTTAGACTGGTAGTATGGGCACTCTAGAAAAAAGTAGTCCAGGGTCTCCACCACGCCTATATTACACATCTGGCACTCCTGTTCACTGTTTTCCCCAATTTCTCCCCACAGCTCCAGGGCCCGCTACCTCAGCTTGAACAAGAGTTACACCCCCCACCCCCAAAGGTGCCATCAAGGTACTCTTCAAAACCAGGCTTCTCTTTTTCACGCAGGCCACCAAACGACCTCTTAGATTTTAACCCCTCTCGCAATTAAGGTTACCATCCTCCATTACTGTTTCTCTGACGATTTTTTTACCCTGGGTTGCCCCTACGTCTAGGTCCGTGATCTCCAGTGAATAGTTCTCTATTTACTCCCTCACTTGGACCATCCACCCTGTCTTGATATTTGAGTTGAAAATACATTGGAACATTATTTTACACCATCGGCTGTCAGGGAGATTTAACACATAATTAAGATAACAGAGTTTCAATAAATCTATCCTGTCCTGTGATAGCCAAGGCTTATTACACAGCATCCGCAATGCGAGAGTTCTTCACAATGCGATGAAGAAATATTTGAAGATTCTTTATTGAATTCCGTTTTTCAAATCAAACATTTCTAAATCATTATGGAATTTTCAATGTTAGATCCGTTGATTAATGAAAGTATTTGAGTTTTCGTCAAACGATGTATGGGATCCTGCTTGCATGTATATGATTTTATCCACAGAATTTCGTCTTCATGGAATTTTGTTCTGTGGAATTTGAACTGACATTCGGGCAGACAACTCAATAAATAAAACACCAAAAAATAGCAAAAACGATCGCTCAGAATTTGAATTATAACACAACTCTTATTTATTACTCGCCTGTTCTGTGAAATCCTCATCTACAGCAACACTAAACCATGCGGAAAATGAAAATTTGTTCCGCACATATGTGCGGAACGGAAATCGTTGACGGACTATTTTTAAATAAAAGCGAAATTTCGCTGAAATTTTCACACATCATGCAACGCAATTACAATTTGAATCGCTAGCGATAGCGAAAAATCCTCCCCTGAGTTCCAATGTGTTCTATGTGCCAGTAGGCACAAAGAACACATTGGAACTCAGGGGACGAAATAGTAACACGGGTTCCCCTCGCAAAGTTGGTTGGCGATAAAATGTATTGTTTCTGTTGATAGCTGTCAAATGAATAGCTGAGTGCCCTTCTATTAATTGTTTTTTTATAGACGTGAGGGCGTGTAATAAACACAGAACGTCATACTCGCGTGAATGGGTTAATCGATATGGCACTTGTGCCATCGTGGAAGGATAAAACTCGAGGCCTGCGGCCTCTCATTTTAACCTTCAGCGCTGGCACTCGTGCCATATCGATTAACCCATTCACATGCGTGTGTCGTTCTGTATATGTACGATTCTGTCCGGGTAACCTTGTTTACACAATATATTGTCCCTATCCGTCTAGAGCTATTTACCAAAATCTCCATTCAAATTTCAGTACCTTTTCAGTTTTTGCTTCAGAAATAGGTTGTGTTCCCTAATTAGGAAATGCACGTCGTATTCGTTCCATTGAGGGATCACAATCTGCGCTTTCGAGTCAAAAATGGAATGGTCAAAAAAATATTGTAGGTGTCGTCTGCTAGTTTAGTTTAGTTCGGAACAATTTTCCAAAAATGGGACACTATAGAACGCTATAACTTTTGTGAACTCTCTCCACGCCGTTAATAAGTGCGTGTATACGCTATAGTGGAAGCGGTGATGGGAATAAATGCAATGGTCAGGGTATAGAGAGAATACATTTCTAAGGAGGAAAGAAACGACAAGAAGAATTCGTTTGTTTGACATTTTCCTTGAATGTAGTAGAAATGATAATGTCTCATGTGCAGCTACCGAAACTTGAGGGAGGAGGAAAGTTGTTCGTGTAGTCTACACATTATGTCATTTAATCCTTTACCCAACGCAGACGATATCAAAATTTATTATTTTAAATATCATTTTTTAAATTTTTCAAAAAAATTCAACAAAACCATATCATGTGACCCCTCGTTGGAACGAACTCAACGAGCTCGTTCCAACGAGTGGTCACATGATATGGTTTTGTTGACATTTTTTGAAAAATCATATTTTTTTCAAGTGCTGGCATATTTTTTTCAGGCGGCCTCTCGTTTTAACCTTCAGCGCTGGTACTCGTGCCATATCGATTAACCCATTCACGCGGCGTGTGTCGTTCTGTGTATGTACGATTCTGTCCGGATAACCTTGTTTAAACAACATATTGTCCTTATCCGTCTTGAGCTATTTACCAAAATCACCATTCAAATTTCAGTACCTTTTCAGTTTTTTTCAGAAACATAGGTTGTGATCCCTCATTGGAAAATGCACGTCGTGCTCGTTCAATTGAGGGATCATAATCTGTGCTTTCGAGTCAAAAATGGAATGGTCAAAAAAATATTGTAGGTGTCGTCTGCTAGTTTAGTTTAGTTCGGAACAATTTTCCAAAAATGGGACACTATAGAACGCTATAACTTTTGTGAACTCTCTCCACGCCGTTAATAAGTGCGTGTATACACTATAGTGGAAGCGGTGATGGGAATAAATACAATGGTCAGGGTATAGGGAGAATACATTTCTAAGGAGGAAATAAACGACAAGAAGAATTCGTTTGTTTGACATTTTCCTTGAATATAGTAGAAATGATAAATGATGATAAGGTTGTTCTTGTAGTCTACACATTATATCGTTTAACACTTTACCCAACGCAGACGATATCAAAATTTATTATTTTAATTATCATTTTTTTTTTAAATTTTGCAAAAAATTTCAACAGAACCATATCATGGTACCCCTCGTTGGAACGAGCTCGACGAGTGGTCGCATGATATGGCTTTGTTGAATTTTTTTGAAAAATCATATTTTTTTCAACTGCTGAATTTGCTTATTACGCCGGCTGATGCGGTCGATTCGTTGCTAAGGGTTAAAGTATAAGCAGTCGGGATCACCTTACGGAAAAGATATATATCTGAAAAATATTAACCGCCTAATGCCAACACCACACGAGGATTAGACACATAAATATATATATAAATAAATCAGGATCACCTTACGGAAAAGAGATATACACATACACACAGGATGTTGTACACTGAATTTCCATATATTATAATAGACATATATCTTTTCCGTAAGGTCAGGTGTGAACAATCTTTGTAAGCGCCTTACAATTTCAAAGAGAATCGTTAACCGAAATTATATGCCAGCCTCAATACAAAATAATTATATCGTATACGTGAGTGGGGGAGGGGGGGCTCAGTAGGTAGAGGTGCAGGCTGCAAGCTGAGAGGTCCTCGGTTCGAATCCCACCTGCGGCAACCGCGTTGTGTGCTTGGGCAAGACACTTCACCCCCATTGCCCACGTGGGGGCACGGTGGCGTTGTGTACTAAGGCGTACTGCACGTCGATGGTGCACCTGTCTTCAACCAATGCTAACCCTGCTTGTGTGGAGTTGGTATGTTGGGGAGCTGACAGTTGCTCGCCGTTGCTCGGTGGTTCTCTCCGGGTATTCCGGCTTCCCCCACCCGTAAAACTGCCATGGTCATGATTAGCCATTGTGCAGAAATATGTGACCTTAAACACCAATAAATAAATAAATAAATCGTATACGTGATTATCGAGATTTCTAACGTTTTCTTCGCTTCATAGTCAGAATAAAGTATGTATGCATTATACATTTTCAGCATCAATGGCTATATCATGACCGGAACAAAGGTATGAAGTCAAGTTTATACCTATACAGCCCACTGTAGATGACTTTATCCCAGGTGTTGGTTACCAGGTCTTATTTTACCAGTAAAGCAGTATTTACCACAGTAAACGAGAACTGCTCTATTTCCCAAGATTCCCACGGATGACGAGAAAGGCAATAAAACCAAGAAGTTTATGAAGTCGTGACTTCGCGTAAATAATAATCAGCGTTCGTTTTAACCTTCTGAACGCTGTAGTCAAAATATCAAAATTTCCACCAGCATTTTTTTCTCATAATGTAGGGAATTAACCCATTTGAATGTCATCGACGGTTGTCAAACAAGAACAGTTGCGTTCCGGGAAAGTGCAGTTTGAAATTTCGTCATTTTGATATCAGAGTTCGGTAGGTTAAAAGCATCAGAAAAGCTAACATCATTTCAACCGATAGACCTTACGGTTCAACGAGGGGGAGGAGGGTCTATTGACTGAAACCTTTCTTGTCCCCATGTATTTTTAAAGAACAGAGACTTATTTGCTGTATGGAAGCAACTTCGTTTAAGTGAATGTTTCAGTGGTAGTCACCTCTTCATGTTCTGTATTCAATGTTTTTGCATTATGCTGCAGTTACAACATGTACATCCATCCCTCCACGCTATAAAGAGAGAATATCTGCTGTCTGAGGACTTCACAGCCTACCACTCCCCTCCCCACCTACACACCCCACACTCACACGATCGAGTCTATGCCACTGATGTTAGCACTGTGTCGTCTTATAGTGAAAGAGTGGATCTTAGTTTGGTGTTACAGGGCCATAACTTGTTGAGTGTTGGAAGCCCATATTTGGGCTTTATTCTGAAATGCTGGTACCATAATTTAAAGACTTCATATTTTTGTGGGTGTGTTTCATATACTCTTTGAAGTGATAGTGTTTTATCTGTTACGATTTACCTTGTTACATTTTATGGGAGAGTGCCTACTGGCCTACTGGCACGCTCCCATAAATTGTAACAAGGCAAAGATGCACAAAGATATTTTAAGGACCAAAAATAATTTAGCACTCTACCAGTTAAACAGAACAATGATGCGAGCACTTACCTTTATCTTCTTGCGGATATTTACCGATATTTTCAATGAATAAGTGATCGTCACTTTTAATGTTGAAACTATTCTTTATATGTATGAGCAATTTATAAAAAAAAATGATAATTGGATGTTAATATATAGATAGTTAATGAGTCATGAAAACTCTCTAATTAGTGACATTTTACTCAACAGACACTGGATGACAATTTATCTCAGTAACATCCATGCATGGATGGAGAAGAATTGTTAAATTGTTAAAATTGACGAGGACAGTTTCAACGACACAATACTCAATTTATTGACAATCCTTTTTGACACATTATCCTTTTCTCTTCCGTCTTCGTTAATTAACTCTAAAAATTCAAGTTAACACTGATATTTTTTTTATCACTAGACAGCCTGAAGAGACGCCCTTCGAGGCTACTAACTCCTTGCACGCTGCTGGCAGATATTCTTGCCCAGGACGGCAAATCTGTCAACACTAAAATAAGTATAATTTAGATAGTTATAACCATTGTCCACTGCAAATTGAATCAATGCTTTGACCTATGGTTTCTTGAGTTAAATGTTTATTAATTTTTTTTATAAAATATAGTCATGGCTGCTTCGTAGCAGCCATGACTGGATTTGATAAAAAATATTTTAAAAATACTCAGCGGGGTAAGGGTTAAAAAATTGAATTGTAGAGTAAAATTTGTAATTTAACTGATGTCAAATTTGTGGCTTATATTGCATTCGTACAAAGCTATTCAGACTGGCAACCATTTTTCCAACATCATTTCTTGGTGAATATTCTCGAAGCCTTCCCTCGAGGAAGGGTCATGATCAATATGTAGGAAAATATTAAATCCTTTGCATTCCCTGCCAAACTACATAGGTTCTCCACCTGAAAATCTGTCCTGGCTGAAGGGATAACTAGCCAGATTTCTTTGCTAAGTATCTCCCCACCTCCTTGTTTATGCTAATGGACAAACTTCTTTAATTTTTTTTAATTTTAAAATAAATAAAATTCTAGGGGCCTTGTCTGCCTATGGTTAACAACATATTGATATTCATACTATGTAAAATGTAACCCATTAAGCACTGGACACTGAATATCTTGAGGCTCTTCCATTTTCTATATGCTAAGCCCCTTTTCTTATGTTGCACAATTTATATTATTTCTATTACTTTTATTTCAAATAACTTAATACATTTCTTCACTCATAGAAAAACGGCAAATATCTTATACTGCGGATATCACCGAGTGCAATATATTATCATATGGAGACAGCCTGGTATAAGCTGTTCAGCTGACTGCTGAGTCCATTTCCTTTTTGTCTCTGTTCACAATATTAATGTTATATGTTCTTTTTTGTAATTGGAAATAAATATTGTTTAATGTAAGGAACAAAATGTCTTTAGCTTTTTTTAATTTTAAGAGACAAAATAAATAAAATTCTACACAGACAATGTCTCGATGTGGGTCACATCATATCGACATTCGTTCTATCTAAAATGCAGAATTGTTGAAAGGTTTCGTTGCAGATGAAGATTTCTGGGAGAAATTAACGGTAGCAATCCTGTTTTAGAAAAGTACTGTCCTATATGATGCTATCGACTGCAAATCGACGAATTTTCGTGGTTTCAGAGGATGATAAGCTCAATGTTAAGCATACAGCCCTTCGGGGCTGTAGGGTTAAATTACCGCTAATCCTACTCCTGTTTTTTGTTATTTATTTGTCACCCATTAATTTTCTATTATCCGCCATTCGACATTCGGCTGTCGATCAGTTCGGACGCTCAATTGGATTCTT
The DNA here is from genome assembly GCA_031216915.1 of Pictodentalium vernedei. Taxonomy (NCBI): domain Eukaryota; kingdom Metazoa; phylum Mollusca; class Scaphopoda; order Dentaliida; family Dentaliidae; genus Pictodentalium; species Pictodentalium vernedei. The sequence continues at coordinate 437,283,890 of CM062294.1, forward strand.
CGTGAGAACCACTAAAACACAGCAAACACAGCAAAATGAATCTACCGCAGACGTTATTGGACATGTTAGCATATCTGAATGTGGGTAATACCAGAAACTGGACAATCCATGTTTCTGGGGCAACCTGCCAGGTGATATTGGACTTTCCAATACCACCTGGAATGGCTCCAACAAAGAAGCCTGCAGCCAGACCACCGGCCTCTCTGGGGAGTGGTAGCAACTTTGCCCAGTCGGGCTCTGGTCCACACCCAGAGAACGCTGAGAAAATCAAGAAGAAAAAAAGAAGAAAAGCCCGCCCTCAATGCGCCTGGATGTCAAGCGCTCAGAGGACTGGAAGAAAAGGAAAGCAGAATAATCCCGCAAAGAGAAGGAAGAGGAGATGGAAATCCACGCCTCTAGCCCGCCGGAAAAACCGCCAGCAGACACCATTTGACATCTCTCTCAAACTCCACCTCCAGCCTGGACCCCAGGCTAAACAGAATGATGAAGAAGAAATGAGTAGGCTTGCCCACGAACTGGAAAAACAGATCGGGGGCACCGAAGAAGAGCCAAATCAAACCAAAGAGCTCATGGAACTAGCCAAGTGTGAAGCCATTCATAGAAACAAGCGCATGAAGGATATGAAAAGCAAGACGGCAGAACTTCGGAAGGAAACAGCGACAGTACTTGCTAACGCCGCTTTAGCATTGACACTTGCACAAAACAGGACAAATACCACGATACCACAGCCTTCATCGCCAATGGTCAAGATATCGCCATCTCCACCTCCTAAGAAAAAATGGAGGAAGCAAAAGAAATAGGTAGCAAAACCTACCGAGCAGCCACCAGTCTATCACGATCGGTAGGGTATGAGCAATATAACACAGACATCTATCCACTTATGGGATGCACTCCGCATCCACAAGTGCAGATTCTTTCCCATTCTATTATTCGCCGATGTCCAACAGGTTTATAAGCCTCCCACCCATTCGCGAATCTTCATTTCGACCGACCTGTCAATCCGCCCCGATTATGCCCGGTGACTTTCGATGATCTAATCCGACTATGCCCTGACTGTTGACACAACGCGAGATTTGTTAGTAAATGAAAGTTAATTCAAACCACTTACAACTGTATTTTTAATTTCACTATAAATATCACTCGTATATTAACATTATTTCCCCGAAGACATTATATCTCGCTTCATTTTGAAGCATGCCAATTATAATTCTCGTAACAAAAAATACAGTGGAAGGAAAATGATAGATAGAGGTTTTTTCTCCAGAAACAAAATAATTTTTCTAACCAATAACACTTAGCATTCTACCTATTAAATGAACGGCAGTTTGTAAGGGAGAAATGTTCAATTAACAAGAACATTTAATTAACCAGGATTTGTTTCTTTTTCTCCATTCGGGAGATGTATAAAGTATGTATTTCACGAAATATTTCTCGAAAGAGCTTGTGTAGATCGGTGAAATAGAATATAAAAGAACAAAGCTTATACAAAAACTCACCGAGGCCGAGGAGGCGTGCAAAGATGTGAAATTTTTAGGTTGTCAGCATAATTTCCGACACATTTATTTGTTTATTAATTAGTGTTTAAGATCATACATTTCTTCACAGAAGCAAATCGTGACCACAACATGATCACACTTCCAACTAGGAGATGGCAGGAAGACAGCCACTGGGCTATGCCGTCCACTAACAATATGCATGTTTGTTACAATTTGTTACGGCCCTCGTTTCATAGCATTGTTTTTGTAAAGCATCTAAATACATCTATATTTGTAGCTACACTACATGTACGTGTATATTGTGAATAAAATATATTGTATTGTATATTGTATAAAGTAAAGTCCAGCCAATCGCTTATACACATGTTGTCCATTTTAGAGGACTTCCACCCCAGACACTGGCACCGGGTCCAATTTTGCCTGTAAAATAGAGCTTGTTTACCACAGTAAACAAACACTGCTTCTCTTCCCGAGGTGCTCACGGAAATTTATCATCAAATAAATATATTTTTATCATAATAACAGGGAAACTGGTACGCCAACTTGTTGGACTCCTCAAAATACACTATGTATAAACCATTTGAAGGCTGCTTCCAGTTAGAACTTTATCTCAAAAAAGTTAGGACACAAAAATAGAATTATCCTTGCCATGTTTAGATGCACAAATAATCGCCTCCACGTTGAGGTTGGTTCCTGGAGTATCGTACCACGAAACGAAATGATTTGTTTGAAGTGTTACATAAAAAGTATTGCTGATGAATATCATTACATCATTGAATGTCCTTCTCTTAAAACGTTTAGGAAAAGTCTTCTTGACCGTGCGCCTTCAAATTTCAGCAAATTATGTGTACGAGTGACATGGAAATACTAGACATACACAGAACGACGCACGAGTGTAAATGGATTAAACGATGTGACACGAGTGCCAGCCCGAAAGGATAAAACGAGAGGCCACAGGCGTGTCGTTCTGTGTTTATTACAGTCCTTAACGTCTATAAAAAAATAATTATTAAAAGGACACTCAGCAATTCATTTGACAACTATGAACAAAAACAACATATTTTATCCCCAACCAAATTTGCGAGGGTAACCTGTGTTACTATTTCGTCCCCTGAGTTCCAATGAGTTCTATGTGCCTACTGGCACATAGAACACATCGGAACTCAGGGCACGATTTTCAGCTATCGCTAGCGATTTAAATTGTATTGCGTTGCACAATTTGTAGAAAATTCCAGCGAAATTTCGCTTCTATTTAAAAATAGTCCGTCAACGATTTCCGTTCCGCACATACGGAACAGATTTTCATTGTCCGCATAGTTTAGTGTTGCTGTAGATGGGGATTAACTCATTAAATAAGTATCTTGTTTTTCCTCAACCAGTTCTGAGTTATTTCCATCCATGTATTGTTAGTACGCTGCGAATAGTGAAGCGATCCCTTCTCTCCGCCTGCAATACTCCTTACTGTGGAGTGGTTGAATGGAAAGGGTCGTCCCACAAGTCAAGGTTCCTTTCACCTTCCTTTATTTTCTCTGCATAAATTCAGTGACTTGTGTTGTATATTCTCTCATATTTTGATGTCGGATAAAACGTACCTGCAACCAATTTGTACGAAGTATGAGATTTCCATTTAATACGACTAAATTATATTTTAAATAACTGGTAAATTTTTATGATATTACGAGGTTGTCGATGGACTAAAACATCTTCCTACAGTTCCTAATATTATTCCGTGCCTGTTTTTGCTAAGGATATTTCATCAGGTTACTGATATGGCCCCTGTTCTGAGCACTCTCAATCCAATTATTATAGTTAATGAAAGGAGAAAATGTGCTACACGTTTCGTAATGAACAATCCCCCATCCCTCTTTCGGAGCAACCACGAGACGCATATCATTCACGCCGCCTTGCTCAACTTGACCTCTTTTGACTCTCTTTAGGGAAAGGGGACATTGCCTTGCGATAGCGAGATAGTTACCACCCGGGGTAATCCCTGATGAATTGAAGGTGTGAAATATAAAGTTTCTAATTACCACTAAGCACACTCGTGAAAACAATATTTTTTTTTCTAATTTGTTGTTAATAAATGAACCAGTATCACCCGGCGTTACTTGCATACTTTAGTATTTATATTTCCTATTGGATACCTTTTCAAAAACATAGCTTGTGAGCCTCCTTTGGACAGGTTTGTGGACTCTACTACAACGGTGGCCATGGGAGATGTTTTGTTGGCGATAAATGAAACAAAATGAAAAGATAAAAACGAAGAGCTTCGATATTGAACGAACATCCCACAGGTTATGACAGAGTGGTAAATAAAACCCCCTCTATACATCTGTTCTTCCAGTGAAGAATACTATAAAACTTTTACAATTGTATTTTCCATAATTGTATTTTCTATAAGTGAATATAAATGACGGAAAAGAATCAATAGCATGTTAAAATGCCATATCCTTGAAAACGCTAATGGTTCATTTCCATTTGTTATTTCCATAAATAGAAAATGCAGTTCTGAAAAATACAACTGTAAAAGTTTTATAGTACAGTGGAGACCACTTAATTGGATATCTCTTAATTGTATATCCCTGTTAATTGAATATAATTTCCCAACACAAAACCATTTACCATACCACCCAGTACAAATATGACCTGTTAATTGAATATAGGTTATAGAGTAAACTCCTGTTAATTGAATAAAAAATCTTGTAACCTGTCGAGAAATTACCCTGACACGCCCCAGTTTTCCTTTAGTTATTGGCCTATTTGGCCTCAGTACATGCAATACAGGCATTTAATCTATTATATCTTGTTTGACAGAGCTCATAGAGCTCTGTCAAACAAGATATAATAGACGAAATGCTAAGTTTATCTCTAAAATACAGGAAAGTGACAATCCCTGTTAATTGAATACTCCTGTTAATTGAATAATTTTCATTGGCAAAGTGGCTATTCAATTAACATGGTTCCACTGTAATGCCTCCCACTGGTATTCATCACATATAGCACTATTTTTGCTGATTTTATTACTGTCATGTAAAATTACATGTTATGTTATTTTATCAGATCTCTTATTGTATAAAATAGACCACCAAAAATATGCAAATGTTGTAAATATACAGCACGTTCCCTTGTCGTGATAAGGTGTGAATAAACAGAATTAAACTGGCTTGAATTGGATTTTGTAACTTGTATCGTACATTGCGGCATCAAGGTACCATCTGCAACGCTTTAGCATTGCAGATGGGACCATGATGCATTCAATAGACGGTACTCGATTAATAAGTCAAATGTATTCTAAACTCATGGTAAAAAGTTTGGTGTTAGAGATAAGTATACGATTATGAATGTTATTATAATAAACAATATTTAATTACGTGGGTGTCATTGTTCAAATAAATAACAAACACTAAATAAATCCGTGCATAGCACCGAAAAGCAAGAGGTTAATTGGCTGTTATCTTACTATTTCCTCATACTGTTTTAGCTTTCGGAAGAGCAGAGATCCTGTGTATCTACAACATTTGTATATTCAGGCTTTTTGTGGGATTGTTGTACTCAAGATGCATCATTCTTCAAATCTTCTATTTCACTCATTCCTTCACTCTATTCACTCATACAATGTTATGTTTTATACAATGTACATGAGATTATATAACTTAACCCTTTACCTAGCCTGAAAAGCAGACGACACTTGCAAAAATAATTCTTGAATAACTAATTTTTTTCATTTTTTGTCTCAAAAACATAGGTTATGACCCCTCGTTGGAACGAGCTCGACGGGCTCGTTCCAACGAGGGGTCATAACTTATGTTTTTGAGACAAAAAATGAAAAAAATAATGAAAATTAATTGGCGATTTTTTAGAATAGCGCTGGCCGTTTTTGGTCGTTACGTTAGGTAAAGGGTTAAGTAGAATATTTGACGGAAGGTCAGATAAATAGTGTAGACATGTAGTAGAAGGTATATATATACACATATATACGCATACATATATGTACAGATATACATACGCACACATAAGTAGTAAACCAGAAGACAAAATAAGGTTCATCCCTACGTTCCAAGAATAAGTAGGATTTTTTACCTTCGGTACAAATGAATATGAATGGAATGGGTGATTCCACAGTGTCAGAGAAAGCTCCTAATTCTGTGTTGTAACTCTCGTAGCACTCACCCCATCACCAGGCCCTTGTTTCTGGGGGTAGCTAATGGCTCATGACTTTGACAAAAGATGCATTTCGTCCTTGTAACGACAATTAATAGATCTCGTCACATGCACGTGAAATACACGGACTGGTATTCAAAATGCGAAATAATGCAAGGGACGTGAATACAAGGTTGGCAAGGAAACTCTCTCTCTCTCTCTCTCTCTCTCTCTCTCTCTCTCTCTCTCTCTCTCTCTCTCTCTCTCTCTCTCCATCTTTCTGTGTGTGTCTCTCTCATTCACACATTTTCTTTTTCTTCCTGGCACCGCTCGACAATTTCGAAGCTAAGAACACATCTTATAACTTAAGTAGAATATTTGACGGAAGGTCAGATAAATAGTGTAGACATGTAGTAGAAGGTATATATATACACATATACGTATACATATATGTGCAGATATACATACGCACACATAAGTAGTAAACCAGAATACAAAGTAAGGCTCATCCCTACGTTCCAAGAATAATTAGGATTTTTTACCTTCGGTACAAATGGATATGAAGGAATGGGTGATTCCACAGTGTGAGAGAAAGCTTCTAATTCTGTGTTGTAACGCTCGTAGCACTCACCCCATCACCGGGCCCTTGGTTTTGTGGGTAGGTAATGGCTCATGACTTTGCCAAAAGATGCAGTTCGTCCTTGTAACGACAATTAATAGATCTCGTCACATGCACGTGAAATACACGGACTGGTATTCAAAATGCGAAATAATGCAAGGGACGTGAATACGAGGTAGGCCAGGAAACTTTCTCCCTCCCTTTATCTCTCTATTTGTCTCCATCTTTCTGTTTGTCTCTCTCTCATTCACGCATTTTCTTTTTCTTCCTGGCACCGCTCGATAATTTCGAAGCTAAGAACATATCTTACCATATATTTACGTATATATACATATTATCTTGTATTTCGCTATAAAGGGTATGAAAGACAAATAATAATTGTCATTAAGCACCACTTTTACTGTTTTCTTCTATTTTAACCCTTTACCCAACGAATCGCCCGCATCCGCCTGCGTAATATGCAAATTCAGGAGTTGAAAAAATATTATTTTTAAAAAAAATTCACCAAAACCATATCATGTGAACCCTCTTTGGAACGAGCTCGTCGAGCTCGTTCCAACGAGGGGAACATGATATGGTTTTGTTGAATTTTTTTTTTACATTTTAAAAAATGATATTTAAAATAATAAATTTTGATATCGTCTGCGTTGGGTAAAGGGTTAATTCTACTGTCGGCTGCTGATTTCGCCTTGTTAATGAAATTGGTGAAAAAAAAACATACTTTTTCAAGGGTTACTGGGTCCCTGTCAGTCAGAAGACGGTTGAATTTTTCTATGTTCTGGTATTTGGAGGAAGTCCACGTGTGTAGGTTCAGTTTGGGAGATAAAAATGACGTGACAATGAAATACCGTGGTTTAGATGGCTGCATATTGCATTAGGCAAAACTAGTCGCAGTCAAGGCACTCAGGACCGGTTCTCTGGTCATGCGACACATAACAATTCAAAAGTTCACTAGCCGTGGAGTGGATAAAGTTCTACAAGTATTCTGAAACAGATGTTGTCATCGCCCTAAATATCCACGTGTAATCTTTTGCGTTCATGTTGATAGTTTAACCGGTAGAGTGCTGAAAACCCATATTTGGGCTTTACTCTGCAGTACAGATACCACAACTTAACCCTTTACCCAACGAATCGCCCGTATCCGCCCGCATAATATGCAAATTCACCAGCTGAAAAAATATTATTTTTTGAAAAATTTCAACAAAACCATATCATGTGACCCCCCATTGGAAAGAGCTCGTCGAGCTCGTTCCAAAGAGGGGTCACATGATATGGTTTTGTTGAAATTTTTTTTCAACGAATCGCCCGCATCCGCCCGCATAATATGCAAATTCACCAGCTGAAAAAATATTATTTTTCGAAAAATTTCAACAAAACCATATCATGTGACCCCTCGTTGGAACGAGCTCGTCGAGCTCGTTCCAAAGAGGGGTCACATGATATGATTTTGTTGAAATTTTTTGAAAAAATTTAAAAAATGATATTTAAAATAATAAATTTTGAAATCGTCTGCGTTGTGTAAAGGGTTAAAGGCTTCATTTTTGGTGGAAGTGCCAGTTAAAGACAAGCAACGGCAAACAGTCCAATGTATTTATTTACTGGGGTTTAAGATCACTTTCAGCATCTTTGGATATATAACTATATAAATATTTTTACTTAAAATATGGGGTAACAAGGTCCTTAAAGAAACTCCCCAGAAGAGAATTGAAGTTAAAAGATGTTTGTAGTAGTAATATTGGCTACAATATTTTTTCAATGTACATTTTTAAAAAAATTAAAAAAATAAAATTTGCGTAACAGAGCAGCCTTTAAAATCAATTTACGTTCTGTGCTTTATTGGGTTACATTCATTGTTCCAGGGCTACTTACGCCAACTTCCACATAAAAAGAAGAAGTTTTGTTATTCAAACACAACACCCCATTTTATGATACTGTATATGAATTTACAAGCTTACAAATAACATACATTGTAAATATTATTTGAAAGACTCTCTCATAAAAAGTTCATTTTGTCCTTTCTTTGATGAGGTAATAGTCTCTATGTCAGATATGAACGATCGTGCAGATAATTCTAAATAATCTTATTCTGTTGCGTAATATTTATTACTTCCATTTCTTCGACTTATTATGGACGGAGAAATTCATTTAGAAAAGTAAGTTACATTGTATGACAATATGATTATGTTTCTGTCATATAACTTCATTTTACAACCCTTTTATGAGATGCAGTACACCGATTCTATCATTTAGTTTTGTATTCGGTAATTAATACCTCGGGCAAAAAACACGAGACTCTTAATGTTAGTATTGGATAACAAAATTAAGGGTGTCGCTAAGGGAGGGGGAGAAGGTTCCCCCCCCCCTAATTTTTCCAATCGGGACATTTTCTTCAGGACTTGAATCCCATATATTAATCCTTTTCAATCCTGGTGGTATCTTCCATAACAGTCCAATGGCAGCAATTGGAAGAGTCTATATTCAGTATTTGTGGATGGACCAATTAATATTTTCAACGTGCAGCCTTTGGGCTGCACGTTGAAAATATTGATTGGTCTATCCCACACATTAACTTAGCAGCTATCCTACTTCATAGAATTATAACGTATTATATTCTTGTGTGGAAAAGCGGCCTTTCGGCTTCAAAGGGTTAATTCCACCATATACTCAGTAGGTGGAGAAGCAGGCTACAAGCTGAGAGGTCCTCGGTTCGAATCCCACCTGTGTCCTTGTGCAAGACACTTCATCCCGATTATCTATGTGGAGGCACGGTGGCGTTATGTACTAAGGCGCACTGCACGTCGATGGTGCACTTGTCTTCAACCAATGTTAACCCTGCTTGTATGGAGTTAGTACGTTGGGGAGCCTGACAGCTGCTCGCCGTTGCTCGGTGGTTCTCTCCGGGTACCCCGGCTTCCTCCACCCGTGAAACTGTCCAACACTAGGTGACCCCGGTTGTGGAAAGTGTCGTTAAACCCCAATAAATAAATAAATAAATAAATAAATAAATAAATAAATAAATAAATAAATAAATAAATAAATAAATAAATAAATACATGAAATTATGACCTATACTATTCTTGTGCCGGAATAGCGGCACTTTGGGTTCAAAGGGTTATTACTCCCATATACACTTTTATAAAGACTAGATTTCATATTTGGGTTTATATCGGGCATACAAATGTTGATCTGTAGTATCCGACTCGGGCTGTTGGAGCCCAACATAACCAACTCGCTGTAGCGGGGCAGAATTTGTTAAATAACGGTCACCTTCGCGACACACTTGAAAGAAATTATCGGGACAGAACTTGTTAATTAAATACTAAGTTGCGTCACAAATACTTCATATCATAAATTTCCAGGAGCTATTGTGTTTCCCTGCTTGTGTGAAGTTAATACGTTGGGGAGTCTGACAGTTGCTCGCCGTTGCTAGGTGGTTCACTCCTGATGCCCCGGCTTCCTCCAACTGTAAAACTGTCCGACACGAGGTGACTCTGGCTGTCGAAAGTGTCGTTAAACCCTAATAAATAAATAAATTTATCAGCAAGGCATGCCTTTGACGAAGGTATGCCTTAACCCTTTACCCAACGTAACGGTCAAAACCGGCCAGCGCAATTCACAAAAATCGCTAATTAATATTCATTATTTTTTTCATTTTTTGTCTCAAAAACATAGGTTATGACCCCTCGTTGGAACGAGCTCGTTGAGCTCGTTCCAATGAGGGGTCATAACATATGTTTTTGAGACAAAAAATGAAGAAAATTAGAAATTCAAGAATTTTTTTTGCAAGTGTCGTCTGCTTTTCATGTTAGGTAAAGGGTTAATGATGTAGTTGGAATATTAGTCAGTCAGGACTTGAGCCATCACAGTCGGTACAAAATTAGGTTTAAACTTCCACCCCAAACGGCCACCTTCGCGACACCCTTCAAAGTTATTATCATTAACTCCAGAAATCCGTGTTCGATAACTTTCCATACTTGACCAGAAGTCCGTACGGAGCTCAATAAAAAGTTATGGGGTGGAGTCGAAGTGGGAGAACAAATATTCAACACGCCATGAACCACCTTGGTTCGGCTTCTTGGGAACGATTTGCTAAAACATGTATGAAAGAAAGGCCACATCTTTGATTTCTGTGTAGCAACGGGGCCACAATAATGTGTTAATAACGTGTGGTGGGTGGGTGGGTAGGAGATAAATCATTCCTTCGATACGAATGACGATGTAATTTCTTGTCATGCCAGTGAGCCAGATATTATCACTGTTATAAGGTCTATATTCTGAACAAAACCCAAATCTGTCTCAATTGTGTTGGAAAAAAGAAGATACATGGAACTATTTAGTTATTGGCGTTTGAGCTCAAATATATCTGCACAGTGGCCAGTCATGACCGCAACATGTATATATAAGGTCAATTCCAGTCAATCTTTCATACCCATGTTGCCCATTTTTGAAGAATTCCACTCCAGTAACCAAGAGCTGCCTCTCATCTCGGGGTTCCCATGGAAAACGCGGACCTAGAGGTAAAAATATTCCTTTGCATTGAACACCAAAGAACATTTTATAAAACTCCTACCAAGCTTTTGATCTACCGAAAACCTTAATCAGGGTGCACAGAAATTGAAACACACACAAACAACTATACACTTAATAAGAATTTGGAGATAAACTTGTGGAAATTTCTTTCTAACTACAACTTAGTGTCAAAAAATGAAAACCTTCCCAGAAACATCGTTATTGAAGAAACAAATGTTCCCTTCCAGTGAACCATGACAAATCCAAAATAGCCTAACTCATATTTATTTATTAAATTATTTGTTAAAAATTAACGACACTTTAACAGCCAAGGTCATATCGTGGCGTTGGCATTTTTACGGATGGAGGAAGCCGGAGTAACAGGAGAGAACCACCCAACAACGACGAGCAGCTGCCAGCTCCCCAACATCGTAACTCCGCACAGCAGCACGGGCAGGGTAGATTGGTTTAAGACATGCGCACCATCGATGTGCAGTACGCCTTAGTACACGGCGTCATCGTGCCCCCATGTGGACAATCCAGGTTAAGTGTCTTGCCCAACGACACAACAAGGGAGTCCGAATCGATCGTTCAGACGGTCACCCGTCAAATGACTAACCGGGCTCGGCGTTGCTTAACTTCAGTGATCTGACGAGAACCGGCTATTACAATGCACCGCACCCCACTCCCCTTAACTCCCATTTAGCGTTATGTGATAGAAAGAAATTTTTCGACTATTGCTCCCGTTTTAACTTTAAGTTATTCAACATATATACTTCGAAAACTCTAATACTGTAATCACTACATTTTTTATACAGGTTTTAAGAGAATTTCGACACCCATACTGTAAAAAATATAGGTTCTCTTTAGAACCAAAACTGGTTCTAATCTTGTCCCTGAAATGGAACCAGTTTTGTTTAAACAGTATTGATTTCAAATCAAATAAATTTATAAAGATTAACATTAAATATTAACAGAATTGAACATAAATTGAGGGGGTTTCAGCCGTAAGTTTAGAGCTCATACGAGGTTGTCTCAAATCATTATTAAGCAAAGGAGATATGAACAGTTGGTATATCGAACCAGTTTTGGTTCTATACAGAACCAAAACTGATTCGATATGCCAACTGTTCATATCTCCTTTGTTTCAAAATGTTTGGCGACTGCGTTGAATAAGCTCCAAGTTTATTGTTGAATCTACTTCAGTTCATGTAATATTCTGTTAAAATTGAATGCTAATCTTGGTAAATTTATTTGAATTGAAATAAATACTGTTTAAATAGAGCTGGTTCCATCTCAGGGACAAGATTAGAACCAGTTTTGGTTCTGAAGAGAACCTATATTTTTTGCAGTGCAGAGTCACTTTGTGTCGAACAGCGTTGCAGTTAAGGAAGTCGAAGTGAACCAACGAGCAGTGACCGTAACGGACAGCTCTCAGACTCCACAACGGACTACCTCCGTCGAGTTAGCAGTGAATGCACCTGCATCATCGACTTGCAGGACGCCTTGGTAGACAAGGCCACCACGTGGGAAGTCGAGATTAAGTGCCGTGTCCAAGGACACAACTCAGTTAATGCTGATCGATATCGAACTGTGGACCTTTCGGTTTGAAGTCCAATGCCCTAACCAACTAGCCACCGTGGTCCCATTTGCCCCAGATGGGCGATTCCCAGCCAGAAGTTATATAATATAGATGCTTCCCATTTAGATGCCATATGGTATAGTCACAACCTGATATAGTTGCTTCTCAAAAGATATTTGTTTTAAGTGAATTGTTCGTCTCTTTAGGATTGTATATTTATTACGGACATAGTAACAAAAAAGTTAGGATGATATTCGAGATATATATGAGATACTTTGATATACAATACGGTTAATATAATGACAGTAACACAATAACTCTTTGGCCAGCTGCTGATTTGTCGCGGTTCTCAAGTGAGAATGCCTTGATTACCCCTGTGCTCCCAAATGCCTCCCCATCCCCACGCCTCTTCTCTCCCCCAATACTCGGAGACGAACTGCTTGATGACATTCCTTATCCCATTCTTCCAAATCTCTCCGTTAAGCATACTAACCCTCTTCTTTGTAGTACTCACTAACCACATGTCCTTCGTTCTATCATCCCACTTCCCCATTATACTCTCAATGAATCTTATCATGTCAGATTGGTATTTTGGACATTCTAACGGAAAGTGGTCCAGGGACTGCACTACGCCTAAATTACACATTTACCACTCATTTTGACTGTCTTTCCCAATTCCCCCTCAGCTCCAGTGCGCGCGACCTCATCTTGAACCAAAGTGACACACAAAGGTGTCATCAAGGTACTCTCAAAACCTGACTTCTCTCATTATGCAGGCCACGCAAAGACCCGTTTGCTTTGACACCCTCTTGCCAGTTTAGGTTACATTCCTCCATGACTCTTTGTTTGACGATTTGTTTTACCCTGGGTTGTGCCCACTTCTAAGTTCGAGGACCTTCATAGCATAGTTTTCTATTAACTCCCTCACTTGGTCTATCCACCCTGTCTTTGTAATTGAATTCAAAATATTCTGGAATATTAATTAGTTTACATCACCGGCTGTCTGGGAGATTTACCAACTAGTTAAGATATCAGTGTTTTATTAACTCCCTTCACGCTAATGTCAAAAAATCCAAATTTCAAGTAGCCATTTTCCCCATAATGCAACAGGTAATTTAACCAATTCAATCTTGTTTGACAGAGCTCAATGAGCTCTGTCAAACAAGATTGAATTGGTTAAATTCTCAGTTGCATTATGGGAAAAAATTGCACCTTGAAATCAGTGTGGAGGTGGTTAAGTCTATCCTTTCCTTGGTCCTCATCCACCAAATTCCACCCCTGATAGCTTCTCGTGCTACCATATGTTGGTACATCCACCATTTCCCAAATGGTTTTCCGCATGAAAATCTTATTGAAGCTGTTTCTCTCTAGAAGTTCCATTTGATTGGGAATTCGCTAAGCCTCCACAGCTAGTTTATTCGTATGGTTTCGGTAGATGCTTCTTCCCGTAATGTTTTTATTTACCCAGAATACAGTCACATATCTATCCCACACTAAGAAGTTTGCTACTACCTTCCGAAAGATACAGAACTCTCAGTTATTTAGTTATTAAGGTTTAACGTCACTTTAACAGCCAAGGTCATATCGTGTCTTTTACAGTTTTACGGGTGGGGGAGCCGGAGTATCCGGAGAGAACGACCGAGCAACGACGGGCAGCTTCCAAATCCACACTGCAGCACAGGCAGTGTTAGATTGGTCAAAGACAAGCGCACCATCGACGTGCAGTCCGCTTAGTACGGCGTCATCGTGCCCCCATGTGTTCATTTGGGTGAAGTGCCTTGCCCAAAGACACAACGCGGGAGTCCGAATCGATCGACCAAACGGTTACCCCTCCAAGGACTAACCGGGCTCGACGTTGCTTAACCTCGGTAATCTGACGAGAACAGGTTACCGCAACGCCACCGCGCCACCGCGCCACCGCGCCCCCACAGAACTCTCGACCTCTCCACCTTCGAGTTGGTTCCACTTTACGACCCACGAGTATAACTTTGTTGTTGTTTTAATTTAGTTCGAGTCTCCATTTGTTCCCATATCTCCCGACAATTACAAGCAATTTCTCCACAATCCCTTCGTTTTCTGACACTAGTACCATATGATCTGCAAAAGATAGCTCCGAGATCTTCAGTTCCCCAACTGTCACATCCTCGTCGCTATGTAGGAGTTCATCTCCGAAATCTTTGATGAACAGTGCAAAAAGAACTGGCGATGGGATACACCTCTGCGTTAGGTCTAGCTCCATAAGTACACATTTTGTTGTTATTTTACTCGGGCTAAGTTCACTTTGTACTTTTCTTTTTTGGCTTTTCACATCCAGAAAAGCCAACAAAACATCATTTTCTTTTTGGCATTCGCAGATTCTATCATTGGGGACAGCGTGAAAACACGGTCAATGCGGTTAACCCTTTACCCAACGAATCGCCCGCATCCAACCCGCGTAATATGCAAATTCAGCAGTTGAAAAAATATTATTTTTCAAAAAAATTCAACAAAACCGTATCATGTGACACCTCCTTGGAACGAGCTCGTCGAGCTCGTTCCAACGAGGGGTCACATGATATGGTTTTGTCGAAATTTGTTGAAAAATTTAAAGAAGTGATATTTAAAATAATAAATTTTGATATCGTCTGCGTTGGGTGAAGGGTTAAGATAACGAACCTGTTACATTTATTTCGTCCATTTACTGTGTGTAACATATCTCTTTCACGAAATACAGAAAATGAATAATATTGTTGCTCTGGCGTGATTCTGAAATGATATGAAAAGAAAAAGGTGAAGAAAATTGAATAAACATGATCATAGGTCAATTGTTTACGTATCTATTTTACGAATGCATTTTCTACAATCCAGGCGTTCTAAACATTCATTAGGAGCCCGTGTACCTTACGTCTAAGAGAAACTTCAGAGAAACCTGGTGTCTATCTGGAACTCCTCCAGCTGGGACTCCTCTGTCTGGGAAGTATCCATCTGTGACACATCTATCTGGGACACATCTAGCTGGGAAACGTCTATCTGGGAAACGTTTATCTGGGAAATGTCCATCCAGAAGGTCACATCCCCCAATCCATATTGAATGGAACCACTTTTAACCCTTTGAATACTGGTGGGATCTTCCACATTAGTTCGGTGTCATCCACTGGAAGAGTCGACATTCGTTACTTGGCAGTTTCAACGTGCAGCCGTTGAAAGTCGTGCCTGGTCTACCATACAAATTCACTGAGCATCTACCTACTTTTTTAATTCAAGGAAGGACAAGTGTTCTTTCGTGCTCAAAGGGTTAAATGAAACAAAAAATATTCTATGCTGCGAATCCTGCATTAATTTTCTCAGAACTGGTTGCCATAAAGGGACCGAGAGTATCGTGTGCACTCATCGTCTGCATGCAAGGCCTATCACTCTCACTGTCCTACATGAACATCTGAAGACTGAAAACTGACTATTGTCCCAAGTATCTCAAATTATTTTACCATTAGACACAAAATAACTTTGTCATTTGGACTGTCGTTGTTTTCTGGTGAAGTTGTGTTGCCAATGGTGAGATAATAAAATAACCTTGTCTCTTCTCACACAGCTGGTGGAACCTAAGACAAATATGGCACTCACAGGCATATCATTGTCTGTCATAAAGCACAATATTTTCTTCTGTGTATGACTCCTCACTTAGTCTCTCCACGGTGTCTTCCCACTAGAACAATTTCCTTTAGACCAACTATTTAGTGTTATTAAATGGTCAAGGGTTAGATTAATTTGGTGGTCCAATTTTGTTCATGAAATTTGTTTTATTACAAAATTATTGGAGAGTGCCCACAGGCACTCTCCAATAATTTGTAATAAAACAAATTTATATAAATAAAATATTATTTGCATTTGAGCGAGGGTGAAACATAAGAATCAAATACTGGCTTTTGCTCTGGTATCCCTTTGTGTTTGAAACCATCGATAATGGTTTCTAGCATTCGACTCAAATTATTGAAATAAAATTATTTTGAAAGTAGAACACATCAGTTGGTCTAAGGGGAATTGGTCTAATTGGAATTGGTCTTTTGGGAATTGGTTTGGTGGGAGTTGGTCTAAAGGGAATTGGTCTAATGGGAATGAACCCTATCCACCCTGTCTTTGTATTTGAATGCCAATTATTCTGGAATATTAGTTTACACCATCAGCTGTCTGGGAGATTTTCCAAAGAGTTAAGATAACAGAGTTTTATCAAGTCTATCCCTTCATTGATCCTCATCCATCAAATTTTATCCCCTGATTCCTTCTCGTGCTACGGTGTTACTCGGCACCATTATCCATGGGCAAGCATCGTTCTGCAGGGTTTCCAAGCTCTTTAAAGCGGTTTGGTTAAGAAGTATCGCTTCCATACCATATGAAAACTGACTATTGCCACAAGTATCTCAAATTATTTTACCGTTAGATACAAAATAAGTTTGTCATTAGAACTGTCTTTCGTCGTTTTCTTGTGAAGTTATATTGCCAATTGTGAGATAATAAAATAACTTTATCTCTTCTAACACAGCTGGTGGAACATAAGACAAATATGGCACTCACAGGCAAATCATTGTCTACAATAAAGCACGATATTTTCTTCTGTGCATTGTTTGTATGAGGTTTCATTTCACATGTGTTACATACTGAGTATTTATATGGACAAAATTCAACACAGCATGTTTGATGGAGTAACGTTTGATTGAAAGAAAAAAGGAATTCAGCGTTTCAAACGTGATGATATATTGCTATCCCATGTTCGTTACATCAAAATAATAGGATTTCACGAACAAGACATAATATACCGATTCTTCTCGTATTTGTTATGCGGACATACCTCACAGAGTGGTATCTAGTGTTTTTGCCGACATTGACACTTTAACCAGCCTTCAGACGGGAATGGGGTGGGGCGAAAATATTTTTCCATCCCACTTCATTTCAACGCGTACTGCTGGGTGCGCGCCTCAAAGTTGAAGCTCCAGTGTCTTCTCCGAGGAACAAAAGACCCCCCCCCCCCCCCCACTCCCCCGAGTGCATTTTAAAGGCAATAGTAGACCGAAAGTGGAGTTATAATTATACCCAAATGACCCTGAAATATCAGGCCCAGATTACACGAACCAGTTTTAGGTATTTAACCCTTCACCTTACACAGTGTTTTTAAAAATAAATTGAATTTCACATTTTTCGAAAACAAATTTCACAATTTTTCAATAAAACCATACAAATATGGATATCATTAGAACCGGCTCGACGGATAGTTCTAATGATATACAGATTTCTATGGTTTTATTGGAAAACGTCTGCTATATTTTAGGCTTAATCTGGTTAATTTAATTTTCGGGCCGTTTTTGGTGGTTATGTTAGGAAAAGAGTTAACTGGTTGAGTGCTGGAAGCCCATATTTTTGGGCTCTGTTCTGAAGTGCAGGCACTTCAACTTAAAGGGACACTATTTCGTAGTTGTGTTTCATATTATCTTTGAAATGAAATTTTGTCTGTTTGGATTTGCTTTGCTACAATTGGCCTATTGGCACTCTCCCACAAATTTTAACAAGGCAAACGTGAACAAATTTTGGCGGCCACAAATAATTATGCACTCTATCAGTTAAGGTGTGAATGTATATCTGCTTGACATATTTTCAGAAAAAAGTGTGTGGGGAGGGGACGATTCCCCTTCACCCATCGTTACGCCGCTGCCACCAATGGGTAACTTTATCAGTTATTTGGGCAAGAAAATTAGACCAGATGTAAACAAGCTTGATGGGGATGTATATGGACTGGGAACCGGATTTCACAACTGTTTGTGATATGTCACAGCTGTCGTACAACATTCGCTGATTCCGCTCTCACTGAGATAATAGGATGGCACTTCAGAAGTCAGAACGATATACCTAGTAGGTATATATGACAGTCGCGTGCGATCACCCCGGGTGTTAATTAAGAGATAAAAGTATTAGATGTTATCACTGTATTCCGCCATCTAATAAACTTACGATGATAGATCATTCAATACACAAGATTGCAGTTCTGATTGTTGGAAAACAATATCGATATTTAAGTGATATTACTCGAACAATTAGATGATGGGGACACGTAACTCCTGTTAAATGAGTTAATGTGATGGTGTTTGAACTTCGTATTAAACTTCGAACAATACTTTATAAAATTGGCCGTGTTGAAAAAAGAAAATGATGTAATTAATTAAGTCCAACCATCTTCATTTGACTTCTGCCAAATGACCCATTTACATGAGCGCAAAAAGGACATTGTGTCCGTCTCTCACACAACTAGACAGACACATTATACGTTATTGTGATGAATTGACGGTAACATGGTTTGGTAACGCGGTTTGCGGCTCGGAGTTTATGTTCAATCGTAACGCGAGGCGTCGAGGTTCAGCATAACGCCCCGAGCCGCAAACCTCAGACCACGGTGCCGTCAATTTACCACAATAACGTATATGTTCCCCACCCATAGCCCAAAACCCACACCGTGAAATGAGCAAGACAACTTTTAACGATCACAAGTTTAGTAAATAAACCTCTCATGTACCCCACGAGGTCACTGGACGAATAGACAATGAATCAGATAAAGGTCAAGGTCACTCCATCTAAGTTCAAATCGTAAACCGATTTGCAATTTAAACAAAACTTCATTCCGAATATCGTCTGCTACACATTGTCCCCGGAGTTCCAATGTGTTCTATGTGCCAGTAGGCACATAGAACACATTGGAACTCAGTGGACGACATGTGAAAACTCTACAAAAAAGTGAAGCGGTTTGCATGTTACTTCGTTGATAGAATAATTTCGAAATGTGCAACCTCATTTCAAATATTTTGCGCAATGACGTCAGGTGGTAACATATGCCACTGGAGTCGTATAAAACATAGAAAAAACAACGCGAGCCCTCGGCCAATAAGAGGTCGAGTATTTTAGTCTTATTGGAACATTGCAAATTGAGTTAGAAAGAAATCTTGCCAGTTTCCAGTGATATCTATATTTGTGATAACTGTTTGTTTGTTTACGGTGGGTAACTTCCAACATCTATGGCAATATCGCTAATTTTGCACATGTATAGAAGATACCTACCATTTTTTAAGCTGGTAGCAAAATTATCTCACGAATGACTGCGAGCGACTGAAATATGATTCTGGTATCTACCCAACAATGAAAGGTATTCTTTTTATTGGGTACGGAAAAAAATTTATAGGAAGAAATCCTGCAGGATAAAAACCCAATGGACAAAACCAACAAAAATAGCGTGGGTAGGAAAATTCCTTTGAAAATTCGTTTCTCTTTGCTCATGATTCATAGAAAATAAATAAAATGGATGAATGAAAATAGCTAAACTTTAATCCATGTTGTTGAGAAAAATATATACCACACTCGAACATTATATACGACAAATATAGAAATAAATGTACATTTCAATGAATTTATTCATATCGCATCCATAATTGTACGGTTTGAACAATAACGACAATGACTTTTCCATATTTGCTAAATATTAATGAAAAGATTTAAATATGCTATCTATATAATAAAGCAATGTTAACCCTTTACCTACTCATATCAAAATTTCAAGCAGCAAAATTATTCCCATAGTACAAGTAAGAATTTAACCAATTTAATCTTGTTTGACATATCAGTAGGATTTTTTTTTTTTTTGATAGGATTAGCATGGTATTTTATTTTGTACTCCTTTTTATTATATGCGCTGTGACGTTCTAATCGAAATTAACAGGCCCCAAAATGTCGGAAACGTACAGTGATGTTGATATAAAGGTATTACGCAATATGCGTCACGAAGAACGAACGAACGAACGAACGAACGAACGAACGAACGAACGAACGAACGAACGAACGAACGAACGAACGAACGAACGAACGAACGAACGGGACGGACCGACGAACGAACGAACGAACGAAAGGTTTTTAGAAGTCACTTCCAGTGAGTTACTGTCTTATATCTTTTTAGACAATAGATATTGAAAAATATTTATGACAACACTTGAATATTTATTATATGATATCTAATAGGATGCAGGGAAAAATTTTCCCGGCATCCTATTAGATATCACATAATAAATATTCAAGTGTTGTCAATCATTTATATTCATACTGCCCACTTTACAGTACCCCCACCCGTGGGGTTGGTAAGCCTTCCTTTTATACTGGTAAATGCAAACTGGTTTATCACAGTATACAAGCACTGATCCACTTCCCCGGGTTCCAACGGAGTTCCCCCTAGATAGGTAGTACAGTCACTTAACCCTTTCCCCATCAACACCACCAGACGACACCTGCGAACATATTTCTGGAATAACTACACATTGTCATTTTGACTCAAAACCCTAGCTTATGAAACCTCATTGGATAGAGTTCCTTCAAGTGAGGGGTCACAAGCTACGTACGCTTCGGGGCAAAAATTGAAAAGATGGTAAAACTAGAATTCCCATTCTTGTGAATCTGCTTTATTGGGTAAAGTGTTTAGAAAAGCACAGGACATTAAACTGGTATTGTTTAATTTTGCATCGTACGACACACGACACTTTATCATCCAACTATTTATTTATTTATTTATTTATTTATTTATTTATTTATTTATTTATTTATTTATTTATTTATTTATTTAGACACATTCGATCAGCGTCACCTCGTGTCGTAAAGTTTTACGGGTGGAGGAAGCCGGAGTACCCAGAGAGAACCACCACTCAACGGCAAACAAGTGTCAGATTCCCCAACGAACGGACTCTACACAAGCAGGGTTAGCATAGGTTGAAAACAAGTGCACCATCGACGTGCAGTACGCCTTAGTACACAGCATGCTACCACGCGGGCAATCTGGATTAAGTGTCTTGCCCAAGGACACAACACAGTTACTCTTGGCGGGGGTCGAACCGTGGACCTTTCAATTTGAAATCCAATGCTGTAACCACTGAGCCACCGGGATCCCTATTAAAGGTTTAATGACAGATTCAAAGGTAGTGGTGATGACGTGTTGTTACAGTTCTGCTGGCGAGAGAAGCTGGGGGATCAGAGACAATCAAAGAGAAGCTGCCAGTTCTATTATCTTACGAACCCATTTCATTCACCACTTGAGCGCGATTGACATTTTTTAAAGGCACGTGTAGCGTATATGAGCAACACACCTTGGCACACACTGGTACACTCTAAAATTAGTTGGGTTAAAGCCAACCCAAATCAACTGGGTTGAGTGAATATGAACCCAATTGGGTTCAAGCGCACCCAACCCAGTTGATTCGGGTTGACTTTTCGCCAAATTGATTTTAGAGTGTATACATTGTTCTCAATTAAACAAATGTATTAACCCTTTACCCAACGAATCGCCCGCATCCGCCCGCGTAATATGCAAATTCAGCAGTTGAAAAAATAATATTTTTCAAAAAATTTCAACAAAACCATATCATGTGACCCCTCGTTGGAACGATCTCGTCGAGCTCGTTCCAACGAGGGATCACATGATATGGTTTTGTTGAATTTTTTTGAAAAATTGGAAAAAAATGATATTTAAAATAATAAATTTTGATATCATCTGCGTTGGGTAAAGGGTTAAGTAATTTCAGAGGGGTTAGATCTACACAGTCTCACAAGAGGACTGTCCACGAAATGTTTAACCTGGTTTCTGATACTTGCAGACAGAGCGTGTTGTGCTACCCAGTCCAACTGCCATTTTCAAATGTTTGATGTATTTATTTTAACTTATACCTATGTTCTTGTTATTAGCTGTTTATCTTTCTATTATATATGTTTTGTTTGTTTGTTTGTTTATTGAACAAAATACTGTTTAATCTAAGTGCTTTGATCAATGACACCACAGCTGACAATTTTCGTCATTGGAAGAGATTTACAGCTAAGTTATCTCCCCTTAATTCCTTGAAACCGTTGGTGAATTTAACACAAAGGGTATGGGATTTCATATACGAAATGTTAGCGAATTTGTTTTTCGATGTGCGCATCATTTCACAACCTCCAGCCACTTTTCTTGAGTGTGGTATAAAAATACAGAAGCTGATGTTTTCCAGTAGTTGCCTGTTGTTTTCGTTTAATAAAACATAACAATTGGAAAATTTACTTTATTTTCTATTGATGTCATTGGTGTTTTCTCAACAATTCCATGCTTTTGAATTGAACCTTCTTCACTCGTCTAATTTCAAGGGAGATAACTTTATCGAAAGTTGATTTTCATGACGATATAAGTCAGGGATGCACTGCAAATGACTCTGACTGGAATAGAGCTCCCAGCTTCTCCGATCGGATCTAACATTCGGATGAACAGTCGAGTACAGATTACCTATATAACGTATTGATCGTACCTAAGACCCGTTCTACCTTCTAGATTCACAAAGAGGAAAGGTGTTACATCCTTCAATGTGCGTCGAAAATACAAATTACATTCCATTTGAGAATATAAACAAACATTACATCAATATGTAAAACTTACAACCTACACAACAACTGAGCAATGAGTTTTGCGTAGTTTGCTGGTTCTTTTATAGGTACCATCAACATGAAGTTTTGCTTTAAGCATTCAATAGATTTGGTAACCTTTACCAAATGTAGCGGCATAATCAATTCCACCTTGTAAGCAAAACAACAACAACATAATTTACAGCCTACCATTGGAAATAACTTTACAACAAGGGGGTCATCAGGTATGTTTTGGAAGAAAATGTATTTTTTAAGTTATTTAAGAAAAATAATTTAATAGTCAACGATGCTGGGTTAGTGTAAAATAGACTGAGAGTGAAGCTGGGGACTTTGTAATGAAAACTAAATTGGTAACACGAGCCATATGATCGAGTATGTTACCATCGATAAGTGATGACGTAGCTGAATGAGAAATGTGGGTGGAAGATCCCCATCGGTTTTAATGTGGTCAATGTCGGGGCTTCACGCCAAACATTCAATTACACCTCCACTTAACTTGTCAGGTACTAATCAATTTCTGGTGACGATCTGTAACGCGGGCACATTTTTCCAAGGTATTGTTCTACGTGCACTGTGAGCCATGGGTTAATTTGTTGAAAATAACTGTTCTGTTCGGATTTCCTGTAACTCTCAATTGTATCAAAACAGGTGATTATATATTGTCACTTCTTTTTTTAAACTATAGTTTTATTTCCCTTCAGAAATAAAATTATGCGTAGTCGTTTCGACTCATACTAAAATTACAATATAAAATATTCAAGATGGGAATTGTACAGCTGTTGTAACTCCTCAAAAATTGATTCCAATCTTTGCATGCATACACACCATATTTTTGTTCAGCACATTAACAACAACCAAATAGGTTGCAGCTAGATATAAATTAGCGGACAAGCAAATAACAGTAGACAAAGAGAAAATAATGGAGGTGTGATGATAGCAGAAACCTAATAACTCACGAGAAGGCGGAAAAGTGAACAGAGCAATTTTTCTGTTACCAAAATTACAAGTTATTCCACAGTACCGCGATCACGTAAAAAGCATCTTCCCTGGTAAGGGCCCAACCGTATTGAAATAATCGTTCATCAATTCATAAACGAAACAATGAATAACCAAGAACGAATCAAGAAAAATGAATGGACGCGGCATTTCACAATCAATTATCCCGCAGCCATCACCTGTCGCGCGGGGCGATTTCCCAAGGAACAGTGGGGAGAAATGCAAAGAGATAATCTCGACCGAAGCGCGACCCAGACGAAATTCTCTATCCGCTCATTTGATCACAGAAAGGTCGGTCTGCATTTTAAAAAATACTCAGTTTTTACTGTAGCAGAACAGGTGCCTTATATGCTTTCTGTGGGTGAACTCACACGATTTATTCTAAGAACCTTGGAAGTTGTTTCTAGGCAAGTCATGGCTGCCTATATAGGCAGCCAAGACTTGTCGTGAAACCACTGAAAAACCACGGGATGAAGACTGTCAAAGTATACCAGTAATAAATAAAACAAATATCCAGGAATTGTAAGGGTTAATTGAGAAGATAGTTTATGTGGAGTGAGAGATTTTGGGTTGAAATGTAGTTTGTTGCAGTCGTAGCTTCGTGGATCCCACCACCATCGTATCATTTAAATCAATAAGCGCTAAACACAATAAAGTGACGAAAAAACACACCTTTAGCTTAACGTAACAAAACAGAATAACTGCGTAGGAGAATAGAAAATTTGTTCAGAGCAGTGGGACGGCTGAAAGATCAATATTGTCGGGTTCTACAAAGACTAGGATCAGCAGGAATTCCAGTCATAACGTCTGATTATATTCAAATGCACACCAAGTGCGCAGTCATAGCGAAAAAATATAATGGTTTCACCAGCTTTTTTACACCGCTGTCCGTACTTCCTCGCCATTTTGGGGATTATCTACGTGATAATCGGCTTATAACCGCGTGATAATCAGATATTAACAAATTCCTTTTTAACTGTTTATTGAATATCTAAAAATCGAGTCGAGAACTGCATGTACACAACAGATTTGCATTTAGATTTCATGTTCTTTTTTCATCTCTTTTGAATAACTGCTTAAGACCCCCTCTCTTTATGGACCATCTCATCCCCAAAAGAGAATGATTATCTATTGTTCGTAACTGAATGCTTTCGACTTTTAGGACTAAAAGCAGAAGTCGTCTTCAAGTGGAATTACGTTACTTCAAGCAATAGTAAAATTCAATGTTAGAACCAGCGAGTACAAAAGACAAATGAAACAAGCCGGAGCCAGGCAAAACAGGGATTACAAACGGCCAACAATATTTATGTTTACTGTATCTAAAGACAAAAAATTTATAGACTTCACACAGAATTCATTCTAATTAAACCTTTACCTAGCGAATACACCGTACCCGCCCGTGTAATATATCAATTCAGCAGCCTGCAAAAATAGATTTTCCAAAATATTTCAAGAAAACCATATCATGTGACCCCTTATTGGAACGAGCTCGTCTTGCTCGTTCCAATGAGGGGTCACATGATATGGTTTTCTTGAGATTTTCAAAAAAACTGAAAAAAAGTATTTTGATATCGTCTACATTGGGTAAAGGCTTAAAAACTAGGAAAGGTTTTAAGAAACTTATGAGAATTACGCAGGAAGAAAAAACGTGAATGGAAAGAAAGAAAGAAAGAAAGAAAGAAAGAAAGAAAGAAAGAAAGAAAGAAAGAAAGAAAGAAAGAGTCTGTTTGGGCAAGTCAAAGAAAAATTCGGAATGTTCCGGAACAGAACGGGAGCAAAGTAAAAATTTCTGAAGCCGAACCAACTTGAATTCTTCTGTCATCAGGTCTCCTGGAAAATTTCATAATCGGCGCGGCGCGAATCAAATCACCTAAAGTTAATTGGATCTTTTCTTCTATAATTATCAAATTAGCTAATTACTTGGGAGCTCTGCTGATCCTGGAACATTTTCAGCCACAATGTCCAACATATGAAGTTTTAGTTCTGGTAATCAAACGAAATTGCTTTATATTTGTTACTAAAACACTCATGGATCTATGGGTTATTTTAATTTTGTTTCGAAAAAGGGAATTCCAGAAACCAACTTGCAATATTCATGCCTGTGGTGGTAGTAGTAGTGGAGTCCGGTGGTGGCGTACTGCTTCCCTATGCTGGGTTTGAGAGTCGAGCGATGAGCTTTATAGTTTCAATACTCTACAGCTTTTCTTTGTCAGGAGAATACGGTGAGTTAGGAGCAGGAAGGGGGAGAAATCAATTTCCCTTTCCGCATCAGTTTCAGTAGGTCGTTTCACATCCATCGACTCCTCCAGAGAAGGGGTCGGCCGAATTCCAAACACCGGGCCCTATTATACAATATATACACAGAACGACACGCGTGTGTAAATGGGTTTATCGATATGGCACGAGTGCCAGTGCGGGAGGATAGAACGAGAGGCCCGCTTGAGAGTTTTATACTTCCGTGATGGCACAAGTGCCACATCGATTAACCCATTCACATACGTCTGTCGTTCTGTGTTTAGTACACGCCTTCACGTCTGTGGAAACAATTATTAGGACACTCAGCAGTTCATTTGACAACTATCAACAAAAAGAACACATTTTATCGCCAAACAAAATTTGCGAGGGGAACCCTTTCACTATTTCGTTCCCTGAGTTCCAATATGAACTCAGGGGACGATTTTTTATGGGAGCAATTTTTAGCTACCACTATCGATTCCAATTGTACTTGCGATGTACGATTTGTAGAACAATCGAGTGAAATTTCGCATCTTTATAAAAATAGTCCGTCAACGAATTCCGTCATTTTCAGCATGGTTTAGTGTTGCTGCAGCTGGGGATTCATAGAACAACCGTGTAATAAATCCTGTACCAAGGAGGCCTACAACTCAGTTCTCGGCCGAATTGTTCCTCCCCACTCTCCCTCCTAATCTTCCATCATTAAGTCAACAACTCGTCGCCTGAGTGCTAGAATGGCCTATATCCCATAGGGGACATAGGACATTCTAGCACTCGAGCGACGAACTGTTTCATAACCCTTTCATTGACGCTTTGTCAATTTCACCATTTATAAACGTGGTCCTTTCCCTCGTGTCATCCACTTATCCTTCATGTTTTTATCCCATTTGTCTATTAGTTTTCCACGGAGTCTTGTTCTACTCGGTTAATATTTGGGGCATTCTAAACTGAAATTCTCCAGAGTCTCGGTACCTCCGGAGTTGCACATTTCTCAGACTCTTTCCTCGCCTTTTCAGATTCTCCTCTCAACTCGACAAACTTGGATCTCACTTTGAATAGCACCCCCCCCCCCCCCCCCACAAACGATGCAATTAGGTATTCCTCAAAAGCTGGCGCATCTTTTTTATATAACTCGTCGAAAGAGCTCTAGGTCCAAATTCCAGCGTCCCATTTTTTATTGTTAGACTCTATCACCTATCCCCTGATAAAGCTACTCCCCTTCTTCAGCCCCCTTCTGTATCGTCAATCTCAATAGAGTCATTCGTCATCAGCTCCCGCGCCCGCCCTATCCATACAACAGTAATCAGGCACGGCTTCACTGATTGGGGTTCTCATAGGGAGACAGTGAAAAAGTCCTATACATGTGACACAGATCGCGGTCTCGCAAAATAAACAGGATTAAAGCAAGGGTGTCCAAAAATGACTTTTTTCCATTCTATTTTCTTATTGTTCACTAATTTTATTTAAAGTATGTGTGCGCTTTGATCTCCATCCAACGCACAGGATATCAAAATTATTATTTTTTAAATTTTTTTTTTCAAAAACTTTCAACAAAAACTATATCATTTGGCCCATCACTGGAACGAGCTCGACGAGCTCGTTCCGGTGAGGGTCCCATGATACAGTTTTGTTGAACTGTGTGGAAAAATATTTTTCCTCAACTGCTTAATTCGTAAATTACGCGGGCGGATGCCACCAATTTGTTAGGTAAAGTATTAACATAAAGTTCTCTGAGATGAGAAATGCCATTTACATTGTATTATTTAAGACAAGTATAAGCTGTAATGGATATAACAAAACATTTCGGTAGCTTTCAATGTTGAGTTTTAAGCATCACAGATACGCTGAAAATTTGTAGGAGGCTTAGGCTCTCTCTGAATGAGTGAACAGTTCCTGCCTCTCATCCTCTGGATTAATATATCATTATATCGGTAATTCCCCAAATCCATGTAATTCTTTGAACGATAACCACGCCGACACTCTAGTCGCATGTCATCTCACAATCTAATGAACTCCGCGTGCCAAGCAATCGCTGGATACGATCTGTGACGCTGCCATTGCTCGAGGCCAGAGACGGTGCATATCAAAGTTCGTCGCGTGGATCCTACAGCTTATGGCAACAATTCACACAAATAAGGCATTCAATTGGAGAGTTCCTGTGATCAAAGCTAGCTTGCTGGTATCAATATGGTTTTACGACACGCTTGTCACGTGAACAATTAGACTAACAATGGGAAAAAAGTAGGATAGGTGTTAACTTAAGAGGATATAAACCCTAATTTTTGTAGGGCTTCAGTCATATGTGTTCTGGGGATAGTCGAGAACTGAAGTAGAGAAGAAACGGGTTTATTGAGGCAAAGAGAATCCAGTTAAATTTACAGGTAATTTCTTTCAGTAATAACTCATAGCAATGAGAAAGACAGAGCACCAAAATACATTTTGAAAGAGAGAAGTCAAAATTTGATAATGAACAAATTTATAATTTAAACACAGATGTATCAGTTGAAATGAAAGCTAATATTAATTTTAAAATTAAATGTAACACCTCAAATGATCAGCGTTTGTAAGGAATTCTAAAGTGAGAAAAAAAATGTTGAAATGCAGTCAGCAAGCAACATAGGAATGTGGGTAGGGGACTATTGGGGATACATTTCATAAAAAATATTTATTTATTTATTTATTTATTTATTTATTTATTTATTTATTTATTTATTTATTTTAATCAATCGTTTATACCCATGTTGACCATGTTGACCCTTTGACTCAAGCCAAGCATGTCAAATTTATGAATGACATACGACAAAAATTCTTGAATAACCTGCAATAACTTAACATTTTCATTTTTTGTGTCAAAAACATAGCTTTTGATCCCCTTGTTGGAGCGGGCACCGAACTCGTTTCAATGAAGAGTCATAGTTGTTTTTAGACATACTGTAAAATGAAAGATTAATTTATTATTTTTATTTAATGTATTGATTAATTAATTAATGCATTTATTTATTTATTTGTTAAGAAATACCCACTTTAAAGGACCTGTAACTGTAAAGATAATAACAATTATTCTATCTTTCATTAACCAAAAAAAGAGAAAAAATATGTATTTAGAAAACAATTAATAATAAAAAATATTCAAAACCGACGCGTTATTTATTTATTTATTTATTTATTTATTTATTTATTTATTAAGGTCACTTATTTTTGCGCAGTGGCTTGTCGTGATCGCTCGCGAAGTGGATATAAAGTCACGTCCACCCATACTCCTATTTTAGAAGCCTGCGACCCCAGGAATTGATGACTGGGACCTATTTTACGAGTAAAAACAGCTAGTTTACCACAGTAAACAAGCACTTCTTCATTTTCCGGGATTCGCACTTGAATGGGGTAACAATACAGTCCGTTAAGAAAGTTTTTAACAGACGGATAACGCACACTTGATATAAAAAAAACTGTGTCATACTCGAGAGGTCAAGTTGGAAAGATCATGAAACCTAATCCCTTAACCTTCTTAACCTTCTTCACATTGATGTTCAAATACCACGTTTTTAACCCTTTACCTAACATGAAAAGCAGACGACACTTGCAAAAATAATTCTTGAATAACTAATTTTTTTCATTTTTTGTCTCAAAAACATAGGTTATGACCCCTCGTTGGAACGAGCTCGACGAGCTCGTTCCAACGAGGGGTCATAACCTATGTTTTTGAGACAAAAAATGAAAAAAATTATGAAAATTAATTGGCGATTTTTGAGAATAGCGCTGGCCGGTTTTGGCCGTTACGTTGGGTAAAGGGTTAAGTAGCAAATATTTCGCATAATGCAACTTGGAATTTCATTTCACTCTCGTTCGACAGAACTGGAACATGGTAACCTAACATCCCCAATACCTTACCTACCACGAAAGGCAGACGGTATTTGCAAATAAAACTCTTGAATAACTAATTTTTCTATTTTTGCGTTAAAAAACATAGGGCATGACCCATTATTGGAACGAGCTCGTTCCAGTGAGTTGCCAAAAGCTGTGTTTTTGAGAAAAAAAAATAATGAAAAGTTAATGTTGAGTTTTGTGAGCAGCGCTGGCCGGTTTTGGCCGTTATGCTGGGTAAAAAGGAGTAAATACTATCGGCGAATGTGAAACACTCCACAGATAAAATGCTAAAATCTCCGAAGCTACTGCGAATTTATTTCAAACTGCATGCGTAAAATACTTAAGTATAATTATCGTGGTTTCGACAACATGGTTGAAGCCTTTGCCAGGTTGTTTCCGCTCCGGATAAACCGGAATAGGGTGATACAAATGCAAGCGATCGCGAAAAACAAACATTTGTCTCGGTAACGCGAGAGATAATTTTCGGTATCCACCCAACACTATTATTTCTATTATACGCTTTTTTATAAGAATCTGTCATTCATATCGATAACTCCACTCGTTTCAACCTTGACCTGATGAATGAAAGTAAATAGCTCATTGATAGACGGAAGGGATTTGATCGATACTCGGAATGGGTAACGTCTTGTGATCTGATTCAGCTGACGGGTTTCATGCATCAATTCAAGGTGAAAACCTGTTGAATTATTGCTGAAAATGATCGGTATCCAATCAAAAACACTGGCGTTTTTTCGTTATACGTTTTTTAAAGAAATGGATCATTTCCAATGATACTTTGACTTGTATTCAACTTGAAGTGATGCTTTGAAAGCCGCAATTTTGATGATACCGTGAAAGTGAAAAGTTCTATATCTTCACAGTGGGGATACAATTTCTATCTTTCCACAATTTTTTCGATAATCTATCGTTTAGCGTATAATAAAAAGTAGTTCATATTAGTCCCTTCTATGCGAAACGAAATTTATGAGCCACGTCCCTAAATTCGATACGCGCTTCGGCAAGCCTTGACACTGACGGAATTTATTAACCCCGGCTCATAAATTTAGTATAGAAACACCACTCATTAGATATTAACTATTTCTAGGCTAAACTAGACGCAAGGCAGATTGAAAGTTTTGGAATAACGTCAAAAATACATTAATCGGATCATCGGTTTCATCTGTCGATAATTCAAGTACTTGACACCATTTCGTCGCCTGAGTGCTAGAATGGTCTATGTCCCCTATGGGACATAGAACATTCTATCACTCAGGCGACGATTTATCTAGACGCTCCCCCTGCTACAGCTTCTCATGAATGATTCAAAGGATTAGAATTACCAACAGACGAAATGTAAGATTAAATGTTTTCGTAGTTAGTATACAAGCTATACAGGACGGGTAGGGGCGGGGTAGTGAGGTTGGCTCAGCAGTCCATAATTTTTGGGACAGGCATGGGTCCCCTAAAGTCCCCTCCCACGGCCTCCGAGCGAGAATCAGCTAGATAAGTTGCTTGCCGTATTGGGTATTAGTTTCCACTCATGTAAAGAAGGGGAAAGTTCTCGAGGTGTCCGAACACTCTCTGTCAGCATCAATTGTGGGGTTGATGCTGTCACAGCGTACCGTCCTATCGGGTGGGGACGTAAAATGGATGTCCTCTGTGCGGAGAGAGACACACTCCGTGTAGGCTAAAGATCCCTTCGTAGTATTCGAGAAGAGTTAGGTCACGAAGTTGCCGCTATGAAGGTCATCTTACACACCTTCGCCATTGGGCCAAGGAGAGGCGTTAATATAAGTTGCATAACTTGTTCGCCAATCCCTGTAAAACAAATAAGATTAAATTAAATTAAAGAAGGAATGGGCGTGTCCTATGGAGATGCTTAATCTGTTAACACTCCACTTAACATGAAAAGCAAACGATACTTGCAAACAAAATTATTGAATATCTTTTTTGTTCATTTTTTGCGTCAGCAAACATAGTTTCTGAGCCTTCAATGAGCCTGTTCCAATGAGGCGTCATATGCAATGTTATTGAGGCAAAACAAAATAAAAAATAATGACAATCAAATGGCAAATTTTTGTGAATAGCACTGTCGGTTTTGGTTAAGAGTTAATAGACTGTTATCCATATACACATGCACCAGACACGGTGTTATCACTTCAAGAATTCTTCACTTCAAGAACTTCAGCATCTGCATCAGTATCCCGACGATTTCGAAATGGGGGGGGGGGGGGGGGGGGGCGTCACAGAATGAAATCCGGGGACCAGAATTTCCTCTCCCTGGCCCTGAAGCTATTGCCGGTGTTATGGTAACCTAGTATGGTATTGGGAATCCTCACTATTATTAACCATTCACCTAAAGATTCGGCCGCCACGTGTCGGAATCCTTGTAATTAGATGTGCGCCAAAAACAATTGAAATAAATACAGAAAAAAATATTTATTTATTTATTTATTTATTTATTTATTTATTTATTTATTTATTTATTTGTGTTTAAAGTCACTTATTTCTCCACAATAGCTAGTCGTGTCAAATATGCCCAAAGGGGGATGACTCTAAACTTATTAAGACAGTATGGAACTATCAGGGCAGGTAACTCTATGAAAGCTTTGTAGTTACGTGTGCGCAGCATTTCGTATCGTCCCTTGAGTGCAAAAAGGCGCCATCTGCGGTGCTGAAGCTTTTGCAGATGGCGTCTTGTCGCTATCAAGGGATGTTAAAATTGTATACAGTCCGTACAAGGGAATGTGAAACGTGGATATTAGTCCATACCTATTCTTGCATGTCGAAACTTGAGGACCGAGCAGGCAAATTTGCAGCTTATCGATCATTTCGTCTCCTGAGTTCCAGTGTGTTCTATGTGATGTTCTATCAGCCTCAGCTAAATTTTAATTAAAGGAGCACCGGGTACAGATGTACCCGGTGCTTCATTAATTAAATTGTTGCTGATATTTCCTATAATCGGTGTTTACAATCAAATATTGCATCCGTGGAAATATTGGTCACCCATGGAAAGTGACCAGTCCACGACTGCCGTACTGTAAACCTATTGTCTATTGACTATTTTAACTCCGAGTGCCTGAATGCGATCGTTGTATTTAATACTGCAAATTCTCAGGCCACCCGTCTAATCCCGTAAGGAATCCGACGGTATTATGCGATGATCGTTCACCCACTCTTCGTGGAGTTTACGCGACGACTATGGTTAATGTAATGTGATGTCCATTCGCTAACCGAGAGATACAGATATTCTACCGTGTTCCAGTTATAGATATTCCAATCAATAAGAATTTAATTCACCTTGAACTCGCAAAGATATTAACACAATTAATGGAACTAAGGGGCGTGATAACTAAAACTACGATTGTGGCGAATCTCTATTTAGACCACAGTCAATCAAGTCAAATTATACCCCAACCACCAAGAAATTGCTATACAAACATTTTGTCTTCCGAGTTCCAATGTGTTGTATGTGCCAGTAGGCACATAAAACTCTTTCGAACTCAGAGGACGATTTGTTTGTTTATCCTGGTGGTTTGTAAAATGGACAATCGCACCTTAGTCACCTCACATTTTTCTGGTCATGTACACTCGAGAGTTAACCAAAAACAAAATCCTCTATGTAGCACCATTTTATCGCCCAAAACACATAACAATAAAACAATTTATATACATACAAAAAAGAGAGCATAGTTGTTTTCTTTCCATCACAATTAATTGCCTTTACGGGTTCATTGAGAAAATGTTCAGCCTGCAACAAAACGCTCAATTTCGTGTTCTGTTTCTATCTGTAATGAAGACGTGGGTGGGTGAGTTTAACCATTAAAAAAGTACCAGACTCTGAGAAACAAAACTAAGGGAAGATTGGACTGACACAATGTATTTCCGTAATTTTGAGACATGGTTTACTTTCATTGCATCTATACTGACCATTTAAGAGACTTCCTCTATGCGTGCTGGGTGAAGGAGTAGGCAATACAAAAAGCAATCAGAAACTTCGACCTTTTATCTCCCGATAATACGAACCCTATAATAACTACTTCTGTTGCCCATTAGCTTGGTGTCTGACAAGACAAAAATAGTTTCATGTTTTTTATGTGTATCTGAAAAAGAGGACGGTATTGTGCAGTTTTCAACAAAACATATGGTCAGTTGTTGTTGTCAAATGACCCAAAACACCCCCACCCAACTCTTGGAAAATTTCGGAAAAACATACCCTAAATGTATTAATATATTATTAATGTGCCAATATAACTTGGTTATTTCACTCGTGGCTATAATTCTTTAACCCTCTCACCAAAGCTTGTGGGCTAAATGACTTCTCATACTCATGGGATAAAGAAATATATTGACACTCTATGGGTTACTGTATTTATTACGTGGCGTTTTTCTATTTCTATTAACCCTTTACATAACGAATCGACCGCATCCGCCCGCATAATATCCAAATTAAGTAGTTGAAAAAATATTATTTTTCAAAACATTTCAACAAATCCATATCATGTGACCCCTCGTTGGAACGAGCTCGTCGAGCTCGTTCCAACGAGGGGTCACATGATATGGTTTTGTTGAAATTTTTTGAAAAAATTGAAAAAATGATATTTAAAATAATAAATTTTGATATCGTCTGCGTTGGGTAAAGGATTAACATTTCAACTATTATGGTAAAGAAAACTTGTTGTAGCTGTAATGGAAGAACTGCGTCGTACGGTCTTTGAAGAAATGTATTGACATAACTGACAGCACAGATACTGTTGGTATTAGCTTCTTCGGTGTTAAAAGATAGGGGAATTTTATTTTCCCAGCAAGGGTTTAAAGTAAAAATTTACCTTAGGTGACTTGTCCATATGATAGAGGTCCATTTTTTTTATAGAAAAATGTCCCATGAATTAGACCTCTTTTATTCCAGCCTGGGTTTTCTGGGTCCACCCTTTTGTTCCACAGGTTGAAACTCTTCTAGTGGGTCTACTGTTTTTTTTCACAGAGCTATCACTGAAGTGGAACCTCTCCTTATGGGTGAAAGCAATTGTAATCCACACATATTGGACAGTACAGTTAATTCAATACTCATTTTGCTAGAAAATTGTATTCAATTAACCGGAGTCTAAATTAATAAGAATTGGGCAATTTGCCTATTTTCTAGTAAGAAAGTGAGCTTTTATTCTATTATATCTTGTTGGCAGAGCTCTATACAATAGATTAAATGCCCATTCTGGATGTACTGAGATCCAAATGTATATGTATGTGGGGCATTCACTGGGTGTCGGAGTAATTCTTCGATAGGTTACAAATATATTTATTCAATTAGGCGCAGTTTCTTTTTCTACCTTTTAGTAATCAACGGGCCCCATTTATACTGAATGTATAGTAAATGGTTTGGTGTTTTACTTCATATAGAATTAACAGGGTTATTCAGAAGACGTTTCCGACAAATAATCTAAATGAAGTCATAACACTGGAGAAAATGATAGTCTTTCACCATTCAACAAGCGTATGGCATGTAACTGGTCATTTTTGTTAACAAAAATCTGCAACCAAATTATTGTTTTATCTTTCATTTTCAAAAACATGCCTTATGACACGTCACTCCAATGAGTGATCATAATATATATTTTAGGCGATATTGAGAATATTTTGTTGGCCCGATTTTCATGTCTCGTCTGTTGTGGGTGTTAGATTCCAGGCTAATACATTTTTTCATATGTATTTATTTATTGTGGGGTTCTATTTACAATATACGACAAATTTTCTCCAATACAAGTGAAGTGGTCTAGATCAAATACAAAACTGTGTTGAGGGTAGCAACTCTCCACATATACCTACGAACTAAGGAATGAGGGTTTTCAATGCTTCACTCGACCACAAAAGTAATCAAAAAAACAAAGCAAATATTTCCTTTTGTGCCCATTTTGTGGCCACTGTTTTTTTGTTTTTTAAGGGGACTGGTTTAATGTGAATTCTCACATTAACCACGCTCATAACTATACGCTCCACTGAAATTAATATTCCGTTGACATTTTTTTCTCTAACGGCTGATGTGATTAGAGCAAAATAAAATAGATCCTTCTTTAACTCTTTGAATTTGTAAGGCGATTTTTCGATCAAATGCATAATTTCGTCCCATTTTTGTCTTATTATAAGAGGTCTATACACGGGGCATTGATCATAAAATAATAACTGCAGTCTGCAGCCAGACGGCTGCAGACTGCAGTTATTATTTTATCCTCCCTGTTTATTGATAATGGTCAGTCCCATCTCATAGTAAGTGGATACAAATGCGACATCATTCCCGGAAACGAGGATTGGAAGGGTTAAACGACTATGTGCTAGGGTGGTGATGAAAAGCTATAAATGCTTCATTCATATGCTAAAGAATTTTTGAACGGAACATCCACGCGTTAATTTTTTTTTTACAAGTGATCCCTCTCCCTGAACTGTATTCCGAAAAAGACTGCACTGTCTCCAATGAACTTCTTTCAAATCTCACGCTCACCTCAGTATCATATTTATTAAAACTAACATTATATAAATTACATTATTTTCAGATTAGTATGAAAATGTTCGAACATTCTATAAAGTTTAGCAATTTGCGACTTCTTGGGAACCCATCCTATTCAACAATAAAAGGGTGTTAAATTAGCCCTTTCAACACAGTTCCTGTGCGAATGAGATTGACGCATTCAGTACATTTTTGGGAATTTGGCGAATGTGAGGCGGGTCGGTAATAATTCGGTACCAACAGACCTCCGGAGCTGTTCAATTAAATTAGTAACGATCCTAAAAAATAATAAAATTTGGGTGGCGATTTCTGTTAGCTGCACTTTTAGTGCCATAACATTTTCACAACTTTTGTGAGTTTGTGGATAAAAGGGGACTCATGTAGCTAGAACACACTAGAAACAATATTCGTTCTTAAAATTGCCCGTCTATGTTCAGTTTATTTTGGAACGCAATTTTTGATCACAGATTATACAAGTTCTACAAAGTCATTACAATTCGGAGATCATAAATTATTTTTTTTTATTTCAAACACATCGATTACCTCAAGCTGATGTAATCCCTTGAGAAGCTACAGGATATGTAATAATTACAGCCTTCTAAAATTAAAAAGATTATATTGTATGGCCATTTAAAAAAACAGAAAAATAACAGGTGAAAAAGATCAACAGAAATGACACTCATAATTTACAAAACAAGGATAAAAGGTTTTTGAATTCAACAAAACCATATCGTGCCCCCCCCCCCCCCCCCCTCATTGGAACGACTCATCGAACTCGTTCCAATGGGGCAGTCACGTGATATGATTTTGTTGATATCCTGTGTGTTGGGTACAGGTTTAAAACAGTCCATTCCTATCTATACCTATGGTTCACTATTAAACCTGAAGCGGACTACCCGTATGGTCCACCGGGAAAATTCCCGATTCGCATTCACCTCCTATTGGGTTCCACATGGCGCCCACAAAATTATGCAGCCCAATACATGTTAGTACATGAAATTTCATGAAAATGATTACTTAGATTCTTGGGATATCGAAATGGCAGTCTACATAGACATTTACTGAACACAATCATTGTGAAAGCAGTTTCTTCGATTGAGCCGAACTGTGGTCTTCCTGGCGGGTATATCGACACTTTTGAAAGGGGTCCGTCACAGAATTAACTCCAGGCCCCGAATTTCCTCTCTCCGGCCCTAACTTCATCAAGGCATGACTTAGTTGAAGACAGCTTTGATCTGTTCGCCTTAGAAAAAACATTACTAGTATTTACATCTAAAAGTGTTCTCCAGACGAAGCGTCCTTGCATGGAAAAATTAGCGGGGTGTCACCAGAGGTGGACTGGCCGTATGGTCCACCGGGAAAATTCCCGGTGGGACCCCTATTGGGTCCTCGAATTGGTGCAATCCAACACCTGTAGGTATGTGAAATTTCAGGAAAATGTCCAAATGGCGAAATGTCTGATTACAAAGACTGCCGGTATATCGAAATGTTCTCTATGTGGACTGCCATTGGCAGTCCACACAGAGGACATTTCGATATACCAGCAGTCTAGACTGCCATTGCTCGCTCAGATGAAAGGAAACAGCGTTACATATATTTCAAAAATTAAAATTTTCGCCGATTGGGCCAATTTATGGTCTTAACGATCTGCCCCCCCCCCCCTCCCCCGGTAAAACCAATTTTTTGTCGAATGATCGATGAAGCTGATACAAAATGACGTCATAATGTCCTCTATGTTTATGTCGTTGACAGCTCAAATACAAGGAAGCCGCGTTCGTTGAATTTGAAAAATCAAAATTTTCTCCGGATCTGGGACCGACTTGCTGCATTTCCCGGTAACTTTTCTTGGCCCAGTCCGTCGCTATCTCCAACCAACTGAATTATTCCAGACGACTTGTTTTGCCCCAAGATACCTTCATTTTCATTGATTCAACGCCAGAAATGTTTTTCTATCGAGAAATTAATTGTCGGAACCTTTAATGACATCACAATACCTTTAGACATATTTGGCTGTATTTTTATGATCACGCGGTATAGTTCCACCAAGTATGTTAATATCTCGGTTTTTTCAAGACGAAATAAATATTCAGTTTAATTTTTAGTTTAAACATATTTTATTTGCTCACAAAATCGCAAAAGCGATTGGAGTACAAGTGCTTACCACTTAGAAACACTCCTCTCCCATACATAAAGTTCATATAGGTTTACATGACAGCAAAACAACTGCAATACAATTAATTACTGAACAAAACTAGTAATTGGGGAAAACAAAACAAAAATACTGTCAAAAAAGCACAAAACAAGAAAGAGAGAAAAAATAATAATAAAAACATATTTAACATGTAACTTGATACCACAGCACCCACCCCCCCCCCCCCCCTCCCCGCTGAACGACACGGAAAGCATATTAAAATTAATGACAAGCTGAAATTCAAAGGGCCAGAAATGGAATGAACTACTACGGTTCTTGTTCAGACTACGAAGTGAGTGAAATAGTTACCCAGTCGAAGTCTCGCCCTCTCCCTTGCAATCAAGAGCTGCATCGTACATGTAGCGCATCTAACAAACCTGGTTAAATCTCCTTGAATCTGAAATATAGCGCTGTACAGCAGAAAAAATAATCTCATTGTTTCTTTTTGTGAGGCTACCTTCGCCATATAAAATCTGCTGTACCCTTGTAATATTGAATTTTGTATTCAGTGATTGGAACTGGAGCACGAAATAATATCCGTATTTTGTGAATAAAGAGATATCACATTAAATCCCCTTTAGTCTGAGCATAAACTGCACGAAAAGTGGTTAAACAAAAAGTCCACAAAACCGTTGAATTCCTAACACAATAAGTTTTGTGGCCTTAGAGTTTGTTTACTTATCTCATCAATAATCGTTTTAATTCTTCAGGATTGTTTGAGTGCATCTTAAGGGGGCGTAATTCAGATACCCCAAGATCACCCGAATCAGTGGTCGTGAAAATAATTGATATCAGTATTAAAATATTTTTTATTTGCACCCTATGGAACAATATATTCAGCGTGTTTCTGTAATTAGTTATTGTCGGTTACTTGCATACAGTAGTTGGAGACAACACTGCCACTTTAGATGTACACTGTTGTTTCCCACGAAGTGGAATAAAGGTGACTGTTTTCACAGCACTCTGTTAGTATTATTGTATTTCGCTCGCTGATTTCTGGCGCCAATAATATCAAACCTTTGCAATTGTATTTTCTAGAATTCTACTTGTTTTATTATAATTGACTAAAATGAATCTTTAGCATTTCAAAGGATATGTCAATTTGCCATCTGGCAAATTGCCACATCTATGAAAATGCTAATAGTCCATTTCAACCCATTTAAAGTCATAACTAGAAAATACAATTCTAGAAAATACAATTGTAAAAGTTTGTAAAAGGTCGCTATTATTACACATGTTGGAAATGAATTAATCCAATATGTAAATTAAACACATCTGCATCGCTCTTCGGTTCAATTATCAGAATGCTTCCAAAAGACAGTCCATGGGTCCACATTGGAACTAACTCAGCTATCTTGTTCCGTTGAGGGGGCCTTACACTATGCATTGGAAACCAAACTTACAAAAACTGACGGGCATCTTTTGTGTAAGCACTAGGGGATTTGACGTTATGTTGGTTAAACATTAAAATTAATGAACTATTTTCTTGAAGTCGAATTAATTTTACCAATCCAACAAAAAGTAGGTTGGTATAATGTTAAAATATTATCTAAATGTTTAAAACGAAATTATGAAAATACAATGAATACATTTGAAGTCAAAATATGAGTGACATTCATGAAAGTATGTTTGGGTAAAAACGAAAATCAGAAATTTGTTCAAATTAATCACCCACAGTATGAATATTTGTACCGTGCCATATTGCTCTACACCCAACAGGGGTATCAGCAAACCATTGCGGGTAGCTAACAGATTATAGGATAAGATTATTAAATATCCATATTTGGCAGTGAACCGTTAATTTGCTTTTTTGTGACATAAAATAAAGTCACGCAATGCTAAAAACTTAAATGAGTAAAATAGAGTGAAATAACAAAATATCTAAAATAAATAAACGCTCGTTTGATAACAATATCGCGGTTTCAGCAGAGAATGTTTGGAAAAGAAGCTACTCAGCGAAA
Organism: Pictodentalium vernedei; assembly: GCA_031216915.1. NCBI lineage: Eukaryota > Metazoa > Mollusca > Scaphopoda > Dentaliida > Dentaliidae > Pictodentalium > Pictodentalium vernedei. The sequence goes on from CM062294.1 coordinate 437,324,419, forward strand.
GGGCGACTCATACTGTCCACCCCACCCATTCTCTACATACCTGTCTGACCGAAAAACTGCCATCGAAGAAAACATGTATTTATAACTCCAAGCCATAACATCATTTCTTTGGAGACGGGTAAAAATGTATCGTGGCGTGGAGATACCATCAGGGAGTTAATTTCGAACAGGGGCCAATACTATAAAACTTTTGCAATTATATTTTCTAATTATTCCTTAAGTGGGTTGAAATAAACCATTAGCATTTTCAAAGATGTGGAAATTTGCCCGTTGACAAATAAAGAATATACTCATAGTAGCTTGGTGTACCAAATGTTCACCACGAGTGGTGAAGAGGTGTTAACTGCGAACCTTCGGTGCGCGGTTAACACCACTTCACTAGGAGTGGTGAAGATATGGTACTCCAAGCAACTTTGGGTATATTTTATTTATACCATGATCGTCAGATTATTAAGAGTCGCTATTATTTTTTTCTCGATTTTACTGAACAGCAGACAAACATCCGAGCGAATCTGTTTTTGTTTACACGAGCATCGGCGGGCGGTACTTCCGCTGTCAATTTTATCGCCGAAACGAAATGAAAAAAATAAACTGAGCCTTTTTCGTTTTAATAACACAATAACATACTATTTCGAGTTATGCATGCTTCATTAACATGAGACAATGCATGTTTGTTAATTTTTGGCATCTTATGAGGTAAAAACGTAATAAATAATTGCCACTTCCATTTCACTCTTCCCGACGCGACGTGCAATAGATTAAGTTTGCATTCAGGTCGTCGTCACAAAGGTCAACGGGGATGTAGTTCTACTATAGGTGTAAATTTTTACTATTGAAATCCCATTGCTGGCGTGTTCATCACGGTTGGTGTGTAAAGCTACAATTTATGTCATAGGCTTTTCATATATAGTAGAATAGGTAATCATGGTATAAATTGCCATATTTTTAAAATGCTAATGATTTATTTTAGTCAGTTATAATAAGAGGTAGAAAATACAATTCTAGAAAATCCAATTGTAAAAGTTTTATAGTATTGGCCACTGAGTGCGGTTGTCTGTCTGCGTTTATTATCGCAGTAATGTACACGTTTTGGTGATCTTTACATTGTGCCTACCAAGAGATTACAATATAACCTGGTTAATGGAAGAGTCACTTTGTCAGTGAGGATTATTCAATCAGTTGGCAATACTTCACTGTTCGGATTCAAGTACGATGTTTATCTTCGAGTGGAGCACGTGTAGGGTTATTTCGCGAGGTGTTAGCCGAGTGAAATAATCTGCGCGGCCCACGAGAGGATAAAATGGTACTCGATTCAGAGGCGTGAACTTTTGTATTTATTTCTTTTTCTCATTATTTGTTTTTCCAAGACAACCGTTTATAATTGATTCAACTCAGCTGATTTGTAAACAATAAAAAAATAGTCCCTTCTCGCTGAGAGTGGAATGCGACTCTGGGAGTGTAATACCATTTTGGGGGAGTAGGATGACTATGTGTTTTGGGGAAGATAAACGAACGAAAATAAAATAAAGAGGGGTATTCAATTAACCAGGATTTGGTTACTTTCCTGTCTTGATATAAACTGAGCATCCATTCTATTGTATCTTGTTCGACAGAGTCCATGGAATTCTGTAAATTGTATTTGATGTTCCTATGCAAAATGGGTATAATGATGGGGATTTCGGTGACTGACGGGGTAATTTCTGAGCACAAATTATAGATTTTTGTATTCAGTTAACAGGAGTTTACTCTTTAATCTAAATACAATTAACATGTCAAATTTGTACTGTAGGGTTTGTAAATGGGTTTGTGTTTGGAAGTAATATTCATTTAACAGAGTTATTCAAATAAGACATCTAAGTGAGTAGGCTCCGTTGTGTTAGTTTCTGAGAATGCGCCAAAAAACTCGAAACCTACACTGTAATTGGAATTCCATTTCCCATCGGTAGAATCTCATATTTTAATAGATTCAATTTTCTATCACGACATTGACATTAATTGTTGCTTTGTTGAGCACAATACAAAACATTTTATGAACCAATAACTAATTTGACAAAATTGTTTATTGTTTATCCAAAAATCCCATTCAAATACGCTCTAGATTGTTTAAACCTTTTGCTGACACGCCCACTTTAGCCATATATGGAGGACCTCTGTGTACGTCCGTATGCGAGGTGCTTGGAACTATATTATCTGATTAATTATGGAAAGGGCTCTCTGAGACTTTTCCAACAATTATACAGATGGTAGGTTTGATTTGCACATACCAGAATGTAAGATATTCATCATAAAATTGGTGACAATAGTTGATTTCGGCTGCAAAGCGTTAACGAAAATGTTGGCGTTGAAATTGTTGTCTAAGATATTGACGACGCAATTTGCACGTATCCAGGGTGCGCATGAAACCAAGTGGATGACAAAAATCATTTTGTCATCCACTTGGTTTCATGCGGTGCGTAGTTGAAAGACTTCATCCAAAAGATTGTGGTGCGGCGATCTCGTCCGGAAAAAAATCCGGATGTTTTAGCCCCTACCCCCCGGAACATTTCTAAGGCTAAACTCTCCAACAGGTGATGGCAGGACTGCAGTAAATTAATTCTGTTTTAAAACGGTAATTCACATAACCGTTACAAAAGTGAGGCCATTAAAAAATGTACGGTATTGTTAAGTCTTGTTTACTGAATTATTCACCTTTTATATAATATATTAATTTATTAATTTAATAACCATATCATCAAACCAAGACATTCGTAATCTTTATTATTTATATTTATTTATTTATTCGTGTTTATGGTCACATACTTTTGCACAATGGCTAATCGTGGCCGTTTAATCTTCATTTGTTTTGAATTAAAAAAAAATTGTCAGTGGTCGAGCAGACGATACAATAAACAAAATATCAATATAGTGAGGATCAATAATAATAAAATTCTACAATTCTATAGAACTGCAGTATTTAATAACGGTTCTTCTCTGCAAATACAGAATGGATTCGCCCTTATTTATTTATTTATTTATTTATTTATTTATTTATTTATTTATTTATTTATTTATTTACAACCAACGGGGGATGACTCTAAACTCATCAAGACAGTATGGAACTATCAGGGTAGCTAACTGGGTAATTGATTGTAGTCACGTGGCTTTTATAACCTCTGTCTTGAAAAATACAGTTCCATGCAAAAGTTAGGCAAGGTTCTTGGTATTCCAGTTTGCTCCCTATTTCATAAGTGGGTTCGTGATCTTTTGCAAAGGGCAGCTGTAAAACAGAAAGTCAGCGACATTGCCGATATCGTTCCTTGAGTGCAACGATTCGCCATCTGCGATGCTCAAGCTTTGCAGATGGCGCCTTGTCGTTCTCAAGGAATGTGAAATTTGAATACAGCCTATGCAAGGAAATGGGAACGTGGATATCAGTCTATACCTGTGCTTGCTTGTCGAAACAACAAGCTACTTTGCTGCTCGTCGATCATCTGATTGTTTATTAGGGTGATTTGTAAAATGGAAATTCGCATCTTAGCTACTGGTGAAGCAAAAATGTGTGCGGATATATAGAAAATAGCCACCATAGTAGCTTGGTGTAACACCAATCCACCACGAGTGGTGAAAATTTGGTACACCAAGCTACTATGGGTATATTTTATTTATACCATGATCGTCACATTATTAAGAGTCGCTATTATTTTCTTCTCGATTTTCCTGAGCAGCAGCCGTACAAACGTGCGAATTTTTTCCTGTTTACATGAGCATCGGTGGGTGGTACTTTCGCGGTCAGTTTTATCGCCGAAACGAAATGAAATAGTAACATAATAACATACTACTTCGAGTTATGGATGGCTTATTAACATGAGACAATGCTGAGACAATGCATGTTTTGGCATCTTATGAGGTAAACCCATTTAGAAACGTAATAAATAATTGCCACTTCCATTTCACTCTTCGCGAGGCCACGTGCGTTAAATTTAGACAAGTTCGCATTCAAGTCGACGTCACCAAAGGTCAACTTGGATGTAGTCCCACTGTAGGTGTAAATTTTAACTATTGAAATCCCATTGCTGGTGAGTTCACCACGGTTGTTGTATAAAGCTGACATTTATGTCATAGGCTTTTCATATACAGTAGAATAGGTAATCATGGTATAAAACATGTTCATGTACACTCTCCGGCTGAGCAAAAACCAAATCGTCTATGTTGCACCATTATATCGCCACAAACATAAAGAACAATCAAAAAACATTAAATACATAGAGAGAAAGAGCATAGTTGTTTTTAACAATTAAAAAATTATACCAGACACTGCAAACAAAACCGAGGGAAGATTGGACTGACACAAACATGTGTATTTCTCTACTTTCGCGACATAGTGTACGTGCAAGGTTTACTTCCATTGCATCAATACCGACCATTTCAGAGATGTCCTCTATTCGTATTTACTTATTTATGTATTGGGGTTCAGGGTCGTATTATTCATAAGACTGACTGGGCTGAAGCCTAGGGTCCCGCACTGTTACTAACGCCCTATGGTTAAAGGCACTTTGCACTCTGCGACATAGCGATACATGTACATATGTATTTATCCATATATATACTCTCATAAGTATACTATATATATATTTATATACAGTACATTATTTTAATGCTTATTTGAATAAAAAGTCAAGTTTTGAGTAGATTTCTTCAGGAGACTCGCAAAATGGATATAGGGCTATGCACTGCGGCATAGTGCCTACCGTACCAGTGTCAGGCTGTCAGCTGTAGTGGGGTGAAAGATTGAAGTGCCGGATGGGTCCCTGTCCCGCCCCGTGCCGCCCCGAAGTACCTAAAAGCCTAGGGGCACGGCCATGGGTTAATGTGGCGCTGTTGGGGGTTTAAATTCACTTTCTCACAGCCGACACACATGGATGAAGTCAAATTTAGCTAATCGTCTATATCCATGCTGCCCAATTTAGATGAATTTCACACAGGCGTTTGTTCCCATGGTTTGACCCATTTGCGGCATTATTGTATATGATGGCAGAGCTGAAATGATTAATCGGAGGTACTTATTGTCATTTTTTCAACTGAAAATTTTCTGAACATTGTTCTTGAATAGCACACACTTTCAAAACTCATCAGCGAATGGTAAAACTGAGTTCTGATTAATACACTTTCTTACATTCAATGAATTCCTGAATTTGATGTGGAACCAAGCCGTGGCTGCACTTAAACCGTTTTGACTATCTGCAGAAGAAAATTTCAAGAAAAGTCGAGTTGTACACAGAAAGTACTACACAAGATATCGGCTGTTTTCTATCTAGTGTCACAATGCCACTGTGGCAATACGGCTTGTCAAATAAAGGAATAAAGAGAGTTACATTTTTCATATTGAACTATTTCTACTCCCCTGAATACGAATGCGTGTAAACAGTATATATATACTGAAGGTGACAATCTAAATTACTATAGCTTTCTATGGGAGAAAAACGAAAAACATTCATTTGTCACAAATTTCATTTTTTTTTACATAATAGCCGGCCATATGATCAAATATTTCATAACACACTCTTTAAAATAGTACCAAATGCTTTTTGTCAAAATTAGTTTTTAATGGTTCTATTTTTGTTAAAAAGTTTCACTTTTTTATCCCAGTCCATCGCCTTATTAATATCGCCCGCTGAGTTCCAATGTGTTCTATGTGCCAGTAGGCACATAGAACACATTGGAACTCAGGGGACGATATGTTAGTAAAGACTGATGGGATAACTTCAGAATCCTAAAAATGTACTAAATCTTCGCGAGAAAATTTGGGCGGATATAGATTTGATTAAAGCAAAATTAATTTTCATTGTTCCACAAAACATATTTTGGATATGTTATTGTTTTAATGGTTCCATTTGATTTGATGAATGACGAATATTCTTTCCCCATCTGTGCATTCTAACGCGAACACCACCAAATAACAGCCATCTAACGTATTCCAAAAAGGTAAAAAAAAATGAAGAAAATAATTAAATGAACATAAAGGGATTTGATGTTGTAAAAACTGGATGTCGAGACAAATTCAATTTAATATAAGTTTCTAAACATTTGTGAGCGCACCACTTTCTTGACTAGTATAAACACCATTAAAATGCTGCCGATATTTCGACCACAAATGATGTGACAGAATGAATGCTAGAATACATAAAGTGGACCGTAAATGTTAGGGTAGCGATTCTAACGGCTTGAAATATACGTGGAGACAGCGTACAGAAGAATAATGCTTGCTGCTGAATCCAATTTGAGGTTTTGCATTATGCGAGAAATGTATCTCGTTTTATACATGTATAAATCTATTCATAAAAGGCTGTATTTTGTTAAGTTATATAATCGTACGGAATACTTAAAGAGGAGTGTTCACATACGGTGCATCAACTTTTGTTCAGAAAGAACACATTCAACTCTTTAACCTTTGACCCAACACACTCGACATCAAAATTGTATTTTAATTATTTTATTAAAAGACATTTCAAAAACCTTCAACAAAACCATATTATGTGACCACTCAAGGGAACGAGCTCGTTCCGATCAGGGGCCACGTGATATGGTTTTGGTGGCACTTTTTGAATGCGGTCGATTCGTTGTGTAAACGGTGAGGTCTGGATTTTGTTAAATTGCATCTTCCATAAAGAACGTTGTCTTGTTTTCGAAGAATCAGCAGTTAAAACGGCTGCAGGTTAAGTATATTAATGGGTCTACTTTTGTGACAACTGAACCACATTCTAGTGTAATGAAGAGAAAATAAATATTAGTTCCTCGGTTCTGCTACAAGACAGAACAACAAATGTGAAAACTGCAAAAAATATATTTTTATCGTAACATTCTACGACAGAAATGCCAAAATTTGGATTCCACACAGTATTTGAACGGGGATTTGTACAGTGAATTGTTAGCATCCCTGGCTCCATTATATTAATCATTCTATTTTATGTTTTACCCATCAGTCATTTCTTAATTTCAAGTAATTCGACATAAAACCCGATTTAATCTTATAAATCTTATTTAGCAACATAAACAAACGTTTAAATTCCAGCCAGTGGTTACCGCTGTGTGTATTTGTTTAGCTTTCGTTTAGTACTTTTTTTATCTATTCCCTGTTGCGATACTGCGAAAATAAAACTATGGGGGATATACAAAGTTTCAAAGGCTGTCTAACGGATTAGGATTATCAATTAGTGTCGCGCACTGTTCTGCAAAGAGGATAAGCCACGCTCGACAATACTGCTAAATGGAGACACACGAACAAGCCAAGACAAGCGAGGAGACACGTGGCTAAAAAACTGTTACCTTAATATAAATCAAACTAATCTAGAACATCAAATTAATTTCGTATTAGCCATCCACACTGAAGGTACCGTGACTTATTTTCAGTTAAGGAACTTTTAAACAAACAAACGGTAAGTGAAATTTTATTTTGTGTTTCATGTTGGAAGTCACCAGGCAGATGGAATATAATGAAGTTACTTGCCACAGTTAAGGATTAAAGAATTTTTTCATTGATAGAAATCTTCTCTTGAAGATTTCCTTTTTCACTTTCTCAAAATATCGACAACCATCTGATTAAACTACGGGAAATAATTAAATTTATTCTAGCACTGTATGTTCCGTGAATAGAATCGCTTCAAAAGAAGCAATGCAAGTATATTGCACTACAGCACAAAATAGCATTTTTATTAGGCCACACTAAATAAATTAATTGATTCTCAGGTATTTTTTTTCAAATCTGTGAGGGAGGGTTTTGTTTTTAATTTTTCTTTTTTCTTTTGCAAAAAGTGAGCAAACATAGTGAGGATGTCTTTTTACACGCAGAAATATAACAAGTGTATATTTATACAAATAAAGTAATTTTTTATTTGATAAATAAAATATTCCTCTAAAAACAAACTGTAGGTACTACAATTCAAAGGCTTCATATTCTTCCGAAGTTCCGATGCTCTTCATATTATCTTTGAAGTAAAAGTATTTAATCTACGAGGATTTGCTCCGTTACAGCTTATGGTGGAGAGCCTATAGGCACTCTCCCGTAAATTGAAACAAGGCAAACACATATTGGAGACGCAACTAAATAAATATGCATCAATCAAAAAATGTAAAATGTTTCGAGTCTACCCGAGTTTGTATACTCTTCATATTACGTGTATCGTTGAAGTACATGTAAAAGTATTTAATCTATGGGGATTTGCCTTGTTACAATTTATGGGAGAGTGCCTATAGGCACTCTCCCATAAATATGTAACAAGGCAAACATATTGAAGATGCAACTAAATAAATATGCATCAATCAAAAAATGTAAAATATTTCGGGCCTTCCTGAGTTTGTACTAATATTAGAAGAGACTGAAAGGGTTCAAATTCAATGAAGGATTGCCTGAGAATCAAAACCCAGTTTTTAGCCTTAACCTAGTTTTAAGTCAATATTTATTTATTTACTGATGGCGGCTAGTTTGGTCCGCCTATCTGACCTCGTCATCTCGACGGAACACTACAAACGGCATGTATTTAGTGCCATAATAGTCTATAGTTATATTTCTCAGAATGAAACTCGTCTTGTGGCATACTGATATTGCTTTTCATTTTATTACTGAGGATTGTTAAAGATAGCCTCAACAAGAACTTAATTGCTCCAGCTTCTTGTTCGTCACTAGCATTGCACCTTCAACAAGAACTAAATTGCTCCAGCTTCTTATTCGTCAATGGTTTTGCCCCTCCAAATAAAATTATTTCACTAGTGCATAAGAAAATATCAGGGTTTTGTTTTATTTAGTTTTGTATATTTCTCTTGATGAAAAACAACATCTTCAAGCTCGGGAAAGCAACGCGTAAAACTATTGTTCTTAAGGGTGAATACCTCCAGAAAATCTTTGTTTTCTTTTTCTACACATGTTCAGCATTTGCTTTTTCAAATTAATTTAAACAGCTCCAATACTGTTGATTATAAACTTGCAACTGCGCATATAGCCAATCCAAAAATGTTAACCTTTATGCAATTCCACAACATAATGAGAAGCAACTAAACACAAGGAGACTATATTCCCCCTTCAGTGGGTCCATGCTTTTAAGTTATACAGTATTTGATGGAAAATATTATATAATTACAGTATTTCTTATTATGTTATTTTATTTCTAACTAATCCTATCGATAAACTTATTATTGCAATGAGAAACACATTTGAAAACGAGAGTTGTATAACTCCATCGGAACTTATTATCAACTAAGAAATTTTATATGAATCTAGGCGCATAAAGAATTTTTTTTCGGTATTTCATTCTGTGATAACGACGAGTCTCACTTAATTGAATATCCTATAATAGAATAACCCAATTCGTTTACAATATCTTTAGTACAAATTTCACCTATTAACCCTTTACCCAACGAACACAATATCAAAATTTATTATTTTAAATATAATTTTTTTCAATTTTTTAAAAATATTTCAACAAAACCATATCACGTGACCCCTCTTTGGAACGAGTTCGACGAGCTCGTTCCAAAGAGGGGTCACATGATATGGTTTTGTTGAAATTTTTCGAAAAAATGATATTTTTTCAGCTGCTGAATTTGCATATTATGTGGGCGGATGTGGGCGATTCGTTGGGTAAAGGGTTAATTGCAAATATGTTAAAGGGTTAATGCCTGTTAACTGAATAATAAATTGTGATCTGTCGCGAAAACACAATGACAATCATAGATGTGGCCTCAGTAATTCCAACATAAGCATTTATTCTGTTATATATTGTTTGACAATATATTAATTAACAGGATTCAACTAATTGAATAATTAGTTTATTAATTAGATTACATGAGATAGATGTTCTATTTCAGACAGACAATGTTGCAATTTGATGATAGTTCCTCATGTATTGTGAGTGATGCTGACTTTTTTGACACATCAAATGATAATATTGAAGAACTGACGACGCCTGTTATAACAAACAGAGGTGTATTGACGAAATGTTCCACGAATGCAAATACGACAGTGAGTATTCAACTATCTAACTTGGAAATTGTTGCGAATCTGGCTTATATATTATAATATTAGAACGTGTCTGTTCTTGTTCTATCGGTCGATAGTACCTGAGTTTCTGTGCTATCGACCGATAGAACATGAAAAGATGTGTTCTATGTTCTATCGGTCGACAGTACCTGAGTTTGTGTGATTTCTGAAATAAACTGAAATAAATAGTTTATTTCAGAAATCACACAAACTCAGGTACTATCGCCCGATAGAACATGAAAAGAAACGCTCTAATTGTTTTATTATGCCGAACAAAAGTACGTTCATTGTTATAATGTTAAGCGTTAACTGCAGCATGCCATCAGTCTTGTAACAACGATGTTGTCGATTCCAAAAACATGACGTCATTTCGAACGAATGACGTCTCTTCGAAAATGACTTGTCACAAGTGCCGTCGCTTTGGGAGTTTCTATTTCAACAAATGCCAGTGTTTACAGCTGTTCATGTTATAATTCATTGTTAATGCTGGTGTGATAAGTGGTATAAATTAATGGCATATACATTCATGTTTCTCGGACGACGGCAATTGACAGAATTAAGTGGAGTGAAACAATTTATTTTGAACATGAGGCGGAGGTTCAGTGAGGACAGGGATTACTAATCTTGTGGAAATATAATTGATTGAGGTCACAACTCATATTCAGGATTCACTGAGGTGGTGAACAACACGTGAGTTTTTAATATTTCTGATTCTTTTGAATAATTGTTTGCAGTTAAAATTGAAAACACACCCAGTGAAGATGATATATTGGTTGGTAAGTTTGTCTACCGCCGTTGAAAAAAGTTAAACGGACACGGAGCCAGCGTTTGGTGTTGAGAAATTCCAATCGACGCCGATCAATGGAAGTGGCGCTTACATTTTCTTCGTTCTCTTGTCTCCAGGGAAAAACGTTCCGATAGTACCCGTGTTTTGCCCCAAAACTCCAGTACTCTGACTTTTAGGCGTCAAATTAACCAATCACAGCTGATGTTACAAACTTGAGGCATAATAAAACAGGAGAGTGTTTACTGAAATTTATATCTAAATACATGTGGAGGTCAATGATCTAAGCAACAGCGAAGTTTACATTGTCAGAAAAAGGCCATTATTGGACATGTTCGGTTGATTGTCTCAGACAATCTGTTTTCTTAGTGCACAGTTAGTGTAGATAAAACTTCTAGGAAGATTCTTTATCAAACAAGAAATTATTTAACAGACAAGAAGAACTTCTTAAAATAAAACAAAAAAAAATTGTCGCTAACGAAGGGAAAGAGCTAACCCCATTCGCTTCAGTTCTCTCTTATAAGCTAAAGGAACTGGGGTAGGTGAAAATTAGAAAGAGGTAATGCTGTTTCCGGAAAGCGTTGAACCTAACTGTACATGGATTATACACACTGTTCTCGCTTTGTTTCAGGAAACGTCGGAGACGCCGAGAATACGGAGATGTAAATCATTTGACGAGAGACGGGTGGCAAGGAAAAGATCTGTCAGCACAAGCGATGACATGAACTCACTCGCTAAACATTTAGATTGCGATACAGAGCGAGAACACAAGAGAATTAAGACAGCTTTGAATAATTTTTCTACAGATGATGAACTGATTGGGGACGGATCGACAGTATGTGTTATGTTTGCATTTTGAATCTTCCAAGGTCGTATAATAAAGATTTTAACGATAATAAATACAATTTACATGTTTGAACTTAAAGCCAATAATTATAATTTTGACATTCACTGACTGTGTGTTTCTCTTTGGACATTTGTCTCACTTCATATAAGTCTTGTCCTTGATCGACAGCGTGACTTGCAAAGAGAGCATCGCACTATGTCGAATTTTGAAACTGAAAAGATATGTCGTTAATTATTTATTGTTTCACGCACAACACGTACATGGCGTTCATCTCCTTTGGTACCTTGAATATGGTCCTAGGGGTGGGGGATGGGGGGTGTATTTTTTTGTATGCAACGCCGTTTTCATTCGATTGGAAGAAACAATCAAAAAGCCCGTATGTCTAGCGTACGTTGAATTTATTGAACAGACAACTGCTTAGTATAACTAGCAGTATGAGGTATAGCAATTTTAAAAAAAAGTACAACTTAACTCTAATACATACATTTTTTCGTAAAGAAAAATTTGGTCACCCATCATGGTGTGGAAAAATTAATATCAAATTGAGAAGGAGGATCCGTGATAATTTAACCCCACACACCTACGGGGCTGTAAGATTAAATTATTACCGACCCCACCCCCAATACAAAATAGAATAGACCATTTCCCTGTCGATAGTAGGTAGTAAGGCGATATTATTCAGAAATTGCTGTGGTTTTGGCAAACACTCAATTAAATTTGTGTAAATTTGCAGAAAAACGTATTACATGTGTCTATGAATGTACATAGACACATTTTCGAAATCTCTGATTTTTAGCCCATAATGTAATCAGGTTACATGTCAAGCTCTCAAACTACCATTCAAATTCTGTGAGGTGTTCAACCTGGCTAAATTCTTGAACCAGTCTAGCCCTTATTTATTATTTATTTATTTATTGGTGTTTAAGGTCACATACTTATGCACAATGGCTAATCATGACCGTGATAGTTTTACGGGTGGAGGAAGCTGGACTACCCGGAGAGAACCACCGAGCAACGACGAGCAGCTGCCAGCTCCCCAGCATCGTAACTCCGCACAGCAGCACGGGCAGGGTAGATTGGTTGAAGACATGCGCACCATTGATGTGCAGTACGCCTTAGTACACGGCGTCATCGTGCTCCCATGTGGACACTCGGGGTTAAGTGCGCTGCCCAAGGACACAACGTGGGAGCCCGAATCGATCGCCCAGACGGTCACCCATCCGAGGACTAACCGGGCTCGACGTTGCTTAACTTCTGACGAGAACCGGTTACCGCAACGCCACCCCGCCCCCTCTAGCCCTTATAGTCAATCGCCTAAAAAGATTCAATCGTCTGGTATATTTCGGTTCACTTTTCCGATCAAATGAAATAATCAATCCTCTTAAACCTAAAAAATCATAAAAATTCATTTTCTTAGAATCAACGCAAAAACAAATTCTCAGTTAACACTTTACCCAACGCAGACGATATCAAAATTTATTATTTTAAATATTATTTTTTTAAATTTTTCAAAAACATTTCAACAAAACCATATCATGTGACCCCTCGTTGGAACGATCTCGACGAGCTCGTTTCAACTAGGGGTCACATGATGGGGTTTTGTTGAAATTTTTTAAAATATTTTTTCAACTGCTGAGTTTGCATATTACGCGGGCGGATGCGTGCGATTCGTTGGGTAAAGGGTTAGTGCTATTAGACATGTTTTGTACAAAATAAATACACAGAACGACACAAGTGTCTCAGTGGATCAATCGATATGGCACGAGTGCCAGCAAGGAAGGATAAAACGAGAGGTCACTGTCCTCGAGTTTTATCCTTCCGTGATGGCACAAGTACCATATCGATTAACCCATTCACACGTGTGTGTCATTCTGTGTTTATTACACGCCTTCACGTCTATAAAAAAACTATTAGAAGGACGCTCAGCAATTGATTTGACAACTATCAACAAAAACAACACAACACATTTTATCACAAGCCAAATTTGAGAGGGGAACCCGTGTTACTATTTCGTCCCCTGAGTTCCAATGTGTTCTGTGTGCCCACTGGCACATTGAACACATTCAAAATCATGGGACGATTTTTAGCTATCACTAGCGTTTCAAATTGTAATTGGGGTGCACGATTTGTAGAAAATTCAAGTGATAAAAATAGCCCGTTAACGATTTCTGTTCCGCACATATGTGTGGAACGGATTTTCCTTTCCCGCATTGTTTAGAGTGGTTGTAGATAAGGATTACACAGAGCATGCGTGTAATAAATATAATGTAGTCTCAACACAGCTGTAGTTTTATGATTACGCCGTATAGTTCCACAAATTGTGTTAACCCTTTGAACACTCGATTCCTGCACTGGTATCGCCTTTATGTACACTTACAGTGAGATGGGTCAGTCCAATATAAATATGCAGGGATGATAAAATAGCTGCAGTCTGTAGTTATTATTTTAAGATGAATGCCACGTGTTTTTACCTCTTATAAGAAAAACAAAATTGGACGAAATTATGCCTTGGGCCGACAAATCGATCTTACGAGTTCAACTGGTTAAAATCTGTATTTTTGTGAATAAAGCGCCGTCTCGTTAAATCAACGACAGTCTGTGCGCACAAAAAAGTATGTAAATCGTCGGAATTGGACTAGTGGCCTGAGAGCTTGGTTGCATGTATGTAGAAAAAAGACATGATCGCCTTTGATGTGAACTGTGAACATAAAAGCGATGGTTACATGACCAGAAATGGCTGAAAATTCTGTTTGTGTTCAAAAATATGTGGGCACTTTCGACGGGGCTAAATATGTTTTATTTTCGAGTAATGAGTCATGTGTGTGACTTCTATAATTGCGATAGAATGATATATTATGTAAAAGACAATGACAAAAGAAAACCACCAAAAACAGTTGCACAAAAAAAACACTACATATCTAGACAATTTAAGAATTCCAATTGAAGAAGTTCTCAGATTTTTGTGACTTCATTATTGCAGTGTGTTTTCTTGTGCGACCAGTACCTTACTTTTGGGTTCATTTAGACATTCATTAAACCTGTGCTGGGAAAGTTTGATGGAAATCAAAAACATCAATTTCTGATGAGTTTTAATTTTTTTTTATTTTCAATATTTTATGCACAGCATCATTCTATCGCAGTTAAATACGGGGCATGACTCATTACTTTACAATAAAATATATGTTGTCTCTCTAAAATTGTCAATTCATCTCTGAAAACAAATTAGATTTCCAGCCGTTTTTGGTCATGATTCTTTGCAGACAAGAAAACTAAAATAAGGGATCTGTCATATCTGATTTTCTTCGTACTTTAACTCTTCACCTAACAAGAAATGCAGACGACACTTGCAAAACAAATTCTTGAATAACAAATTTTTTTCATTTTTTGTTTCAAAACCATAGATTTTGACCCCACGTTGGAACGAGCTCGACGAGCTCGTTCCAACGAGGGGTCATAACCTATGTTTTTGAGACAAAAAATGAAAAAAATAATGAAAATTAATTGGCGATATTTGAGAATAGCGCTGGCAGGTTTTGGACGTTACGTTGGGCAAAGGGTTAATACCGAGTTCTTCCCACAGAGTTATTATTAAACGATTCACCCCCGCATTTTGAATGGGATTGCCCCCATACGATAGTGTCAATAGAGTTTTGACCGAATCCATTTTATATTTTTGTACAGAAATTCAGCAATAATTTAAACTAATATCACCGTGCAGTATTGACTGGTAAATCATTAGAGACTGGACAAATCATTATATAATGTTAAATCATTACGGACTGCTTAAATCGCTAAAGACTGGCTGAATCACCACAGACTGGTCAAATCAGTAACTACTGGTTCTACATTCTGCGGTTTGCAAACCGACCAATGTTTTTTCTCTAACACAAAATTATGCGTACCATTTTGACATGTGTAAACAATGGGCAACATATTTATGTTATAACAATATAACTGTGTTTTATTTATTTCCAGAAACACTGCTTACCAACTATCCCATCAAAACAAGACGACTTGAAAGTTATAACGCCGTCAACGGTAGGTTCTGATCTTTTGTTACATTCGCTTTGTCAGGAATACAGTAACAGGCTGAGGCCTAGATTATTTTGAGTGGTCCGAATTTGCCATGAGGCTCTCTCCAAAATTCATAAAAACAAAAATCAATTTGCATTTGAATGAGTATGAAACATGAACAAGAAACATGTTGGCTTTTGCTCTGGTATCCTCGTTATTTTTGAAAGCCCTGACAATATCTTCCAGCACCCAACCACCTAATTCTTTCTTACATTTTCATTGGTTAACATGGTAACGTTTAACCCTTTGTTAACTTTCATAGATTTTGTACCATAACCCGAAATCAGACTGAATCAATGATCAGTATATATATAGTGTTTTTCTTCAAGACTTGGCTACCTGTACAGAAGTCGCCAAGGCTTCGTTGGAAATCACTGCCAAATCTTTGGACATTCAAGTAATTCTTTCGTGAAATGAGGCACATTCGTTTTCCGCGTTTTAATGGTTATCCGTTTTGGAATGGCCCAGTCAAGAAAGGAGATGTTACACCGAGAATAGATAAACTTGATTCGTTTGTTACCCTTTTTTTTATCATATGACTCATCCGTTTTGTTCACTTTAAAATATTTGATATTTTGTTTTCATATTAATCAGTGATAAATAAAGCCTTCCGTCAATTTCGTTGGTCAATTTCCAAACTATTCAATTTGATCGTCTGAACAAAATACAACTGGGCTACATTTTCATAATTAGAGTTGGGAGCTCGACGAGCTCGTTCCAATGAGGGGTCATAACCTATGTTTTGGAAGCAAAAAATGATTTTTTTTTAGTTATACCAGGATGTTTTTTTTTCCAAGAGCCGTCTGCAACTCAAGTTGGGTGATGTGTTAAAAAGTCATACTAAGTGGCTAATTTGTGCGTGCGTGTGTCATATGATAAATAGAATATGAAATGAGTGTTTTTCTCATATAATATTTATGAAACTCGTCCGAATTTTCGGTTTGCGCTCGCCAGAGGCTCGCCAAAACGGAAAATTCTTAGACTCGTTTCATAAATATTATATGAGAAAAACACTCATTCCATATCATCTATTTATGTTTTTCTGACTCAATAGACTTAGTAACTAATCCATCTAGAACCCCAATGAATGATCAAAAGCATTTTTAGACTGAACCCGTTGGAAAAGCTTACAGTACGTTTTGTAGTGTGTGGTGTCGTATAAACTATTGCATGATTTATCCAACTTACGGGCCTGAAGTGGTGCTTACTATATGTTAGCACATAGAAAAACTTACCCGAGATTTTTTCCTGAAACCGAATCGAAATCAAAAAAGAAACTGAATTTGAAAAATCAAAACCGACCAGGGGCCAATACTATAAAACTTTTACAATTATATTATCCAGAATTGTATTTTCTAGTTATAACTTTAAATGTGTTGAAATAAACCATTAGCATTCTCAAAGATATGGCAATTTGTCAGTTGGCAAATTGCCATATCTTTTAAAATGCTAATGATTACTTTTAGTGAGTTATATTAACAGGTAGAAAATGCAATTCCAGAAAATATAATTGTAAAAGTATTGACTCCAGCTCTGGCTTTTACAACTCCATCTGAACCCACCCAAGGTGCACTCTTACACTATCTACTGTGCTTTCAGATTCTCTCTTTTATTGAAGGGAACGTTCAGATCTGTAGCTTCAATGCATATATTTATATTCTGTGACCCGAATCGTACTTTGTAATACTCAGGATGGAGAGAGCTTACATAAGCGCACTGCTTGCCACTAAATCGCATTTGTTCTATATTGCACACATATTACTTTGGGCCAATACTATAATCTTCTACAATTGTATTATCTAGAATTGTATTTTCTGTTGCCAGTTGCAAATTGCCATATCTTTTTAAAATGCTAATGCTCCACTTTAGTTAGTTATACTAATAGTTAGAAAATGCAATTCTAGAAAATACAATTGTCAAAGTTTAATAATATTGGCTTCTGCGTGTATTTATTCATATATATGCGTAATTTAATGATTTGAAATACATTATTGCTTCAACTAAACTAATTATTAATTTTATTGTTTGTTTGTGCATTGGCGTTTAACGACAGGGTAATAAATATCGTGTTGGAAATAACTTTCCTGCAAGCACCAATATATGAACAAGACTTTAGGTTCTTTTTTAAATAAGGAAAAATAGCTTGACAATAGGTGACAAGTTATTTTCGATGTCGTCAAACATTTAACCCTTTACCCAACGAATCGCCCGCATCCGCCCGCAAATTCAGCAGTTGAAAAATATTATTTTTCAAGAAATTGCAACAAAACCATATCATGTGACCCCTCGTTGGAACGAGCTTGACGAGCTCGTTCCAACGAGGGGTCACATTATATGTTTTTTTTTTTTTAAATTTTTTGAAAAATTTAAAAAAATGATATTTAAAATGATAAATTTTGATATCGTCTGCGTTGGGTAAATAAAGGGTTAAGCAAAATAATTATTACTTTTTTTTGTTTTCATTCTGTATTTATGATAACCTTGAACACAAAAATGGCGTATGTTTTGAAGCCATCTAAAAAAACATGTCCCCTATTTTCAAGCTAATTTGCCCACTACTTACATAGCACCTAAACCTTTATCTCGGCGGTGATGTACCGGTATTCCTACCGATATTTTATTTACTGGTGATCCATATATATTTAAACACTTCGACCACTGATCGCATATAGCATGGAACCATGCCTGGTTTAAATTTGGAGTTCGCATTAACCATGTGGTGGTAATATTTCTTCCATTTTGATTTCCAGAAAACCCTTACCAATCTTTTCTCCCGCGAAATAGTGAATATTTTCTTTCTTTCAGTTGGTCGATCTCATGGACAACAAATATGATGACATCATAAAACATTACGTAGTTGTTGACTGTCGTTATCCATATGAATACAAAGGTGGACACATAGAGGTGAGATAAATGTGATCTTATGTACCCAGTGTGTTGTTTGTTTTTATATTGGGGTTTAACGAGACTTTCAATAGCCGGGGTCATTTCGTGTCGGACAGTTTATACAGGTGGAGGAAGCCGGCGTACTGCCCTGAGAGAATCAGCGAACAGCAGGAAGTATTTTCAATAAGCATAGTTAACGGTTGAAGGCAAGGGCATCATCGACATACAGACGCCTTAGTACACAGTGCCTCTGCGTGGGCAATAGGGATTAACCCTTTACCTAACGAATCGCCCGCATCCGTCCGTGTAATATGCAAATTGAAAAAATTATTGTTTTCAAACTTTTTCAACAAAACCATATCATGTGACCCCTCATTGGAACGAGCTCATTGAGCTCGTTCCAATGAGGGGTCACATGATATGGTTTTGTTGAAATGTTTTGAAAATTATTTAAAAATGATATTTAAAATAATAAATTTTTGATATTGTCTGCGTTGGATAAAGGGTTAAGGTGCTATATAAGTAAGGGAAATTAGTTTACTTGGAAATTTCTACCTCTAATATTTCATAAATTCAAATTAAATATACACACATTATACATCCAAATGAAGATTGGAAATATGTGCAATCAACTCAGAGTTGACAAATGGTTCTTGGAAGTCTGCTACAGTTTTCGTTCCAGAAAGGATAACAAAATGATATTTCCGGAGAACAAATGCGCTTCGGACATCAAACAACAAAGCTAGGCAATCAAAATTCTTCAAAACACATCGACAGAGCTGTATGGGGGGGGGGGGGGGGGGGGTTAGGGGTGTTAATTCCCATACTCTCGGCTTTGTTTTCGTAGTCTGTTACATTGTGGTCAAAGGTCACCTGGATCGAAAAAGCATCGATACACAACGCCATCTAAAATCAAATAATGAGAAAGATCGCCTTCATTCTACACACTGTTAGTATATGGAAACTGCACAGTTCCAATATTACCTACAAGGTATCAGGACACTTGATACCTGCTTGATTAACACCATTGCACTCTTGAATAGCGTATTGTTTATTATGATGTGTATATATTGAAAAACTGCTGCATTTACTTGTTAATCGTATACAAAGGAGAGGACGTGTTTTAAGTGTTGAGCACTTGTTGTCCAATCCTTTTTGTTTATTTTGACAAATAAAATACGTTTAAACTAAACACCTGCTTGATCTTAAAAAAACGCAGATTGTTTTTCTGTGTAAATTCGTGGATCGAGTGATATGTGCATGTCCGTGGGCCATGGAAGACATCTTCAATAAAAAACTGCAGACTGTGTTGGGCCTTTCTCTAAATGCAGCCCTGTCACTGCTTCGTAAGGTGTTGACCAAGAGTTTTCCGGAAATATTTTTTTATCAGTTCTGGTACGAATACGACAGCAGACTACCAGGAACTATTGGTACCTGCTGTCAACCCCGTGGGTTGACGGCATATATTTTGCGTGTTCTATATACCACAACCGTCATTTGATGTATAATGTGTGTGCACTTAATTTGGATTTATGGAATAATAAAATTAAGTAAATACATTTCCGTTACTTTTATAGCACCTTGAGTGACCTTAAGTGACTTGTCCAAGGTCAGGACGTAGTTACCGCTGGTCAAGGTCACTGAGCCACCGTGCATTCGCTCAATGAATTGTTACAACTACTGTTAGAATGGATAGCCGTTTCGGCGTAATGCAGTTGATATCAGCACTTTGTAACCCTGCACCTAACACAACGGTGATATCGGGTCACAGTTATTAAAAAAATCATCAATGGGCAGATTTTCTTAGCGGAACATACGAAGCACATACATAGTTTCGATGCACCGTGAAGCGTTTTGAATTCCTACCTTTGTTCTCAGATATGTGAAAGGAATGTGGACACGAGTTTTTCTCATGAAATAAACCTTCATTGTGATGTTCATTTGTGTATTTTGAAAGTGCTATTTAATGGGAAATTTAGCTTGAAAATATGTGACATGTTATTTTCGATGGCAGAAAATATATATAGAGAGTAATCGCTTGAGTGGACTGGTTACGTGAAATAATTCATGAGAGGTGAGGGACGTTGTACAAACACTAGTGCGCGAATGCGCACGGGTGTTTTACAATATAGTTCCTCGACTCGAATGAATTATTTCACGTAACCAGTCCAATCAAGGGATTACTCTGTTTATTACTTTTCATTATTAACAATAATTATATTATTTAAACCTTTACCTAACGTAACGGCCAAAACTGGCCAGCACTATTCTCAAAAATCGGCAATTAATTTTCATTATTTTTTCATTTTTTGTCTCTAAAACACAGGTTATGACCCCAAATTGGAACGAGTTCGTCGAGCTCGTTCCAATTAGGGGTCATAACCTATGTTTTTGAGACAAAAAATTAAAATAATAGCTATTCAAGAATTTTTTTTGAAAGTATCGTCTGCTTTTCATATTAGGTAAAGGGTTAAAAAAAACAATGAAGTCCCCATTACATCCACGGCAAAGCGTCTTTGTGCGCACGGATACATGACACAAATGTTGATTGCATTATTCACTTGTGAAATTATCGTTTATAATCAAACCCGGAAATCCCAGTAAATCACACTTTGGAAAGTAATAAAAAAAGGTTATAGTTTTTCATTTTTTGGCGTTGAAAACTGCAAAACATTGTTAATAAATACGGATGGAAAGCAGATTAGATTTTTGACGACATGGAAAATAACGTACCACCTATTTTCAAGCTAACTTTTCATTACTTATACAGCACCTTAATTTAAATCTATGGAATATCAGACTTGTGAATTTCAAAGTAAACTATTTTTACTTACTTGGAAAATTAACTTGAACATAGGTGATTCAATGGCGTCAAAAATCTAAACAAAATAATAATTTGTCACTATCCATCTATATTTATGAACAATACTTCGCAGTTTTGAAAACCCAAATTGAGAAATTATAACATTTTTTAGATTTATTTAATTATTTATTTATTGGCGTTTAAGGTCACATATTTCTGTACAATGTCTAATCATGACCGTGGCAGTTTTACGGGTGGAGGAATCCTGGGTACCCGGAGAGAATCATCGAGCAAGAACGAGCAACTGTCAGCTCCCCAACATACTAACCCCACTCAAGCAGGGTTAGCATTGGTTGAAGACAAGTGCACCATCGACGTGCAGTACACTTTAGTACACAACGCCATCGTGCCCCAATGTGGTCAATAGGGGTGAAGTGTCTTGCCCAAGGACACAGCGCGGTTGTCGCAGCTGGGGTTCGAACCGAGGACCTCTCGGCTTGCAGCCTATACCTCTACCTACTGAGCCACCGCACCCCAACCTCCATTTTTTTAAATATTTGACTCCATCGAAAATAACTTGCCACCTATTTTCAAGCTAAATTTCCCTTTACTTATATAGCACTTTGGAAGAAAACACGAACTTTCCACTTCTTTGAAAGCTTGCATTAGGCAAGTCGTTTCAAAATAAACTGAAGAATAATATAAATAAACTCACCCATTTTGAAACGAATAATCGTGTTTTATTACTTTCCAAAGTGTGATTTACTGGGATTTCCTGGTTTGATTATAAACGATAACTTCATTGTTTTTGGGGTTATTTTTACCCTTCACCTAACAAGAAAAGCAGACGACACTTGCAAAAAAAAAAATTCTTGAATAACTTTTAATTTCATTTTTTTGTCTCAAAAACATAGGTTATGACACCTCATCGGGACGAGCTCCTTCCAATGAGGGGTCATAACCTATGTTTTAGAGACAAAAAATGAAAAAATAATGAAAATGAATTGGCGAGTTTCGAGAATAGCGCTGGCCGTTTTTGGATGTTACTTCAGGTAAAAGGTTAAATAATATAATTATCATTAATAATGCAAAGTAATAAACAGAGTAATCGCTTGACTGGACTGGTCACGTGAAATAATTCATTCGAGGCGAGGGACTATATTGTAAAACACTCGTGCACATTCGTTTGTACAACGTCCCTCACCTCTCATGAATTATTTCACTTAACCAGTCCAGTCAAGCGATTACTCTCTATTGAATGACATCAAGGAAAACATCTCTCCGTGATGCTTCCTTTTAGAATTTGCCAAAAAACTTCCACTAACAGGAACTAAATTCCTTTGAAAAAAGTCAATAGACACATAAAATAGAAACAATACAAACAAACTGTAATATTTTGGAAACAAAGATATCATACAGATAAGACAAGATTCTGTATCTCTCAACAGCCACATAATTACACTCGTGTAACTCTCTGACAACATGAATTTCCCATGATTTTTTCTTTACCAATCATCAGCTCACAAGTTTGCTTACCTGTACAAACACATCAACAACTATAAAACAATAGGTGATGGGTAAATATATTTCGAGAAAATCACAGATAACAATTTCAATTTCTTTTATTCACTCAGACAATGTTATATACAAAGTACATGAGGTATTTTTCGAGTTAAATACAGAATATAAGATACGGAGAGGTCAGATGTATATAGATATGTGGGTTATTAATGGAAAATTTGAGAAAGCATGTGTTGAATCGGTCATATATATACACACATTCGTCACTAGTAATCATTAAAGCGATGCAAATCACAGCCCTCCCCACGGATACATGTACACACAGATAACATGATCCACAACTATTTCCTTCCCAATTAAGGCTTTGTCTGACGAAAGGTCTGTAATCAGTGGCGTAGCCAGCCCAAAGCAAGTGTGTGTGTGGGGGGGGGGGGGGGGACAAACTCGCAGAGCCTGTCTTAGCTCCATGTTAATGGGGGAGGGGGAGGAGGGGAGGGTGGTGTGTGCGGGAAAAGCTTTCCAAGCCTTCACATCTCAGAATTTTGCGTCCTTAAAGTTTGAGCTAGATTACAAAGGTAACAATATATATATATATATATAATCAGGGTTTCCACTGGAGGGAAATAAATGTGTCCGATATGGGGTGGTCAAGGGTCGTCGATGGGAGGTTTGAACCCTGGAATTCCAAAAAAATTCTACCACGGGCCGAAGCATTTTGAATTCCAGGGTTAAAAACAACCCCATCTACTTGCATCTGAGCGGATATTTTGAGGTTTTTCATGTATTGACGACTGCCTACCTTTTCACCGACACAGATATTAGGACAAGCAATCTACAAATCTACAACCACACACCCCCATGGACCTGACCCCCTACGATTTTTATGCCATTTTTGGACATATTTAGAGGACCAACTTTGAAAGGAAGTGGGGGGGACGCGTCCCACCCAATCACCCCATTGCCTCGCCACTGTCTGTAATGTTGAAAGTCATTAACACAAAAAATGGAAACATTTCAACATTTGTACCAACGTGTTTCCTTTTGACATCTACAAAAATAAAACAAAAAAGAGAAGAGATTATCAGTGTTATTTGATCGATTTGAAGTCGTCCTAATGTTTGGATTCGATGTGAGTCGCCATGATTCACAAATTTTCGACATTTCAACATCATGCCAAGTATCTCTTCCTTAACACCACGTCTACTCTACAGGTGGCCTGATAATAGGAGATTTTAACGAATTTCCACTTTCGAAACTACTTTGATTCTGTTCTGGAATCTTCCTCTTCTTTGACTGACTTGCCCAAACAGAGGAATTGCCTAGAAATATTAACGGTTGTAAGATGATCAAATATTAACAACTTGAAGAACCACGAGATTCGATTCTAGAGTATTCGCTTAACCCTTTAGCAAACGTAACGGCAAAAAACGGCCGTTTACATTTCGGTCAATGTCATCTGGGCCGAAAAAGCATAGATATATAATACCGTCTTAAATACAATAATGAGAAAGATTGCCTTCATATTACACAACATTATTATATAGGAATTGCATGGTTGCAAACTATTCACAAAAATGCCATTCAGTTTTCATTATTGTTTGCCTCAAAAACATAGCTTATAACCCCTCATTGAAACGAGCTCGTAGAGCTCGTTCCAATGAAGGGTCATAAGCCATGTTTTTGAGGCAAAAAATCTGAAAGAAATTAGTTATTCAATAATTTTCTGTCATCTGCTTTTCATGTTAGGTAAATGGTTAAAACATATTCCCTAATGATGTCCGTAAGGCGAAGCCTTCAGCAATACTAGTGGATAGACCCATGCTACCTATGGTTTTCGATAGGTGACATTTCAGGGCTGAATATTTTTTTTAAATACCGATCGCGCGAATAATGTGACAATTCAATTTCGAGCTGTATAAAACGCACCGAATTTATAAACTGTTTTACCTGCAGTAAATACTCACCTCTCATCCAGCGACAAATTTGCCGATTTTCGGTAAATAACGCATAATATAAAATCGCATGGAAATGTGTCGATCCTGGGCCTATACTATAAAACTTTTGCAATTGTATTTTCTAGAATTATATTTTCTAGTTATGACTTTAATTGGATTAAAATGAACCATTATAATTTTCAAAGATCTGGCAATTTGCCAGTTGGCTAAATACTAATGTTTCATTTTAGTCAGTTATATTAATTGGTAGAAAATACAATTCTAGAAAATACAATTGTAAAAGTTTTACATTATTGGATCATAGTCCGTAGTGGTGGAGGATATTGGGTACGCCACTCGCGTCAAACAGAATAACTCAAATTAAAAGTACAGACATTTCAAAAAGATTTGAAAAGCCACTCTTTCACTAAACTTTTTTTTTTTGATACGCTGCGATCAAAATGCCAAAGATTCGAGTTTCGTGCGTGATATTTCCACGATGGTCAGCAATGTTGTTAAATTATTTACCGTTTTAAAGATTGCGTTTAATGGTGAAAAATGATTAAAAATGAGTCATACCATCAATGACAGTCCGTAACCACGGAACTGAAATAAAGATCTGATGATGTGTGTTTGACATTTATGACCTACGCTCAGTTATCTCACTCGTGGAGCCCGGTGGCTCAGTGATAGACTGTTGGACTAACTATGCTGGAGGTGCCGAGTTCGATCTCCGTCCTGGACGACCCGCGTTGTGTCCTTGGGCAAGCGGCACTCTATCCCGGTTGCCTATATGGGGTCACGATGGCGCCGTGTACTAAGGCGTACTACATGTCGCTGGTGCACATGTATTCAACAGCTGTAACCCTGCTTGAGCGGAGCTTGAACAGAGTTAGAATGTTGAGGAGCTGACAGTTGCTCGTCGATTCTCGATGGTTCTCTCCGGATACTCTGGCTTCCTCCACCCGTAAAACTGTCAGGGTCACAATTAGCCATTGTGCATAAGTATGTGAACTTAAACACCAATAAATAATTAAATAATATAATATCTCACTCGTGGCATTCTCGAACCTGAGTACCTGCAACAGATGATTATGATCCATATATAACAATGCATTGCTCTAATATTGTCGCGTGCTTCACGTACAATATTGATAGCTATCCATGATCTAAACCGTTTTATCTTCATTCAAGAAACGACCCCACTTTTTCCGCTCACGGTTCTCAAATGGGAATACTGAAGTAGAATATTAATGGCATAGAAATCCATCACATTCTCACTCATCGCCCACTTCCGTTAATGGCATGGTGCACAGCCTCGTGTACCCTGTTAGTATTTTATGTACCCTGAGCCGCAGGCTCAGGGTACATAAAATTCTGACATACTTCATGAGCAGCGTACCCTGCCAAAGACCTGTTTAACGAATTTGCCATACTGGAACGCAAAAGTAATATGTCCCGAATGCAGAGTTTTTAATCTTATTCCTTGCATCCAAGTGAAAATAAAAAGTTGGACTATTATTACGCCCCCTTTGTTGATAAACTTCACAGATTGTGTCCGACTTTATATCACTCGTATATTCACGAAAATGTTCAGCTCTGGAATTATATTACTCTGTGTTAACAACCTCTAATTTTGGTGCCTATAGTTCACATATCTTGTCATATTCATTTGTTTCGTCACATATCAAACCATACGTCAATTTGCTTTTGGACGTTAGGATCTTCTCGATTTTCAAGTTGGATTTATCTCCCCTGACCACGTCGAACGCTGCGTGATTTTATATACCCCGGCAAACATCCGAACATAGCTGTAGGTATCCCATCAAAGTGGCCAATCACAATGCAACAATCTCTTTGCAGTATGACAATATAGAGGACAGCTCTCTCGGTTACATGTGAGATAATTTTTGGTATCCACTCAAAAACACAAGGTTTTCTTTTCATTACACGTTTTTTTAAGAACCTGATAATTCCACTCGTTTCAAATTTGAATTGATGCATGAAAGTAAACAGCGCATTGAGTCACCGAAACGCGGAAGTGATCTGATTGGTACTCGGAACCGATAACGCCTGGCAATCTGATTCAGCTGGCGGGTTTCTGGTCCAAACATGGCCTGAAAGTCCGTAATATAAGTTTTGGTTTGGTACGTCCATGTTTGGACCAGCGGGCTTCATGCATCAATTCAAGTTGAATATGTGTTGAAGTATTGCTGGAAATGATTGGTATCCACTCGAAAACACTGGATTTACTTTTCAATATTCGTTTTGAGAACAAATTGATCATTTCCAGTGATAATGTGACTTGAAATGATGCTTTGAAAGCCGCCATTTTGATGGGTACCGTGAAAGTGAAAATGTCTATATTTTCAAAGTGCGGGATGCGATTTCTATCTTTCCGCAATTTCTTCGATAATCTATCGTTTAGCGTGTAATAAATATTTTATCTACTTTGGACTAGTTCGTACCCCACGTGTGACTGTTTTTTATGTACACCTACCAATGCTTTTAGATATTCTCATATGCTGTCTACAGTACAATTGATGAAACAACCACTCAATCGGCAATGCAGAGATAAAAGTCATGGCAAACTGCGAAGGCTTCTAACACCGAGTTATCTGTTGCCATCCAATTGCCCATGTGGGGGCACGGTGTTCCGAGACGCACATGCCTTCGGTCGATGATTACCTTGCTTATGCGGGGTTAGTAAGGCAGAGAGCAGACAGTTACTCACCGATGCAGTGTGGTTCTGCCCTACATGATATGATCCTGGTTTTGAAAGTGTTGTTAAACATCAATAAATGAATGATTGCTACGATTGATTTCGAGGGCCGGTCCGACTCCAACATCACAACTGCTAACAACCACCTGTGACAGCATATACGCATGTCTTCGAACAAGTCAACCTGCCACGTATTTCAATAATATTATGTTGGGTATTCTGGGCAGTTCAGATTTCCATGTGGCAACCTACGACCATAACGTTGTTATTTCGTTCGATCTGTGCTGAATTGCTCCAATCAGGTTTACCCATTGAGCCGAGTATTATTCCGCCCAACTACGAGGCGAAGGAGTTTAGGGGTGGGAATGATACCCCCACCGATACATACACGCAGCATACTCGCACCTGACTACTGACTGATAATTTCATGGCAGTAAGTATTATGTCCTGTCTCAGAATATTATACCTGTTGCCAGACGCTCGTGTATGACAATGAGACAACAGCCATTACGTTGTGGTGTTTTGTGCGGGTGGATTAGTGTCCCTCTTCTCGCCCTATTCCCTTGCCCCATGTTTCTGACTACCTTGTCGGGGATAATTTATGCAGCGAGAGGATGAGTAAATCCAAGCAGAGTATTCATTATATTTTCAGAACACAGTAAATCTACATACCAAGAAAATGATTGACGAGTTTTTGTCAGATGAATCTGTTAGGAGACAGAAACCAATCCTCATCTTCCACTGTGAATTTTCGTCAGAGAGAGGACCTAAGCTGTAAGTATTACTAGGAGCGGCGCATAGACTATATACATACATTGATACAAATCATATTGAAATTTATCATATGACTCGTCCGTTTTGTTCACTTTAAAACATTTGATACTTTGCTTTCATATTAATCAGTGATAAATAATGCCTTCCGTCAATTTCATTGATCAATTTCAAAACTAGACAATTTGATTGGCTGAACAAAATAAAACTGGGCCACATTTGATTAATTTGCATAATTAGAGTTGGGAGTTTTCATTGGTCAATTTCAAAACTGGACAATTTGACTGGGTAAACAAAATACAACTGGGTCACATTTGCATAATTTCAGTAGGGAGAATTTACGTTATCTGTCCTATTTAGGGTGGGTTATATTGTATTAATCTTTTACCTACAAGAAAAAATGTAATTCATTTTTTTTTATATTTTCACTCTTTGCTTCCAAAACATAGGTTATGACTCCTCATTGGAACGAGCTCGACGAGCCCGTTCCAGTGAGGGGTCATAACCTATGTTTTGGAAGCAAAAAGTGAAAATGTTTAGTTATACGAGGATGTTTTTTTTCCAAGTGCCGTTTTGCAACTCAAGTTAGGCGATGGGTTAACAAGTCATACTAAGTGGCTAATTTGTGCTGGTGTGTGTCATATGATAAATAGAATATGAAATGAGTGTTTTTCTCATATAATATGAAACTCGTCCGAATTTTCCGTTTGGGAAAGAGGCTCGCCAAACCTAAAATTCTTAGACTCCTTCCATAAATATTATATGAGAAAAAACACTCATTCCATATCCTCTATATATTGTGTAATATATTGTGTTATATTGAATTGGCTTACAGCAATATACACTTGTTGCTGCATCCATTCCATAAGCATATTTTTCAAAAAGAAATATTGTCACGAAATATTGAAGATATACTAAGATATGAGTACATGCATAATTAAATCGAATAGATTATCATGTTAGGAATAGTATTAGTCACACAGTTTGTTAGTAACCTAATATGGAGCCAATATTATAAATCTATTACAACTGTATTTTCTAGAATTATATTTTCTAATATATATTATATATATTTATTACATTCCTTAGTTCGTTTTGCATTGAATTTAAAGTTGATTAAAAAGTGGTAATGTCACGAGTGAATTATGTCACTTCAATAGTAACTTTTGAACGACTGACGTATATAAGCCACGCCCTCACCGATTTGTTGATGTTTTGTTTTCCAGTTCCACATCAGTTAATTAAAATGAATTTTCCTTCTGAATATTTTAAAAAATCCTTTCTTTCCTCTTTGAACAGGTTCGTAAGCACAGTTGACAAAATCCAAATAGAAATGTTTTATCTTATGGCTGAATGCCATTCCCCAAATGCGACTGAAACGCCACAAAAAATAGTAAAATATCAAACAAAAGTCACAAAAATAAAACTGGGCCATTTCCAATCGAAGATTTGACTCAGAAAGTGATGTATTCATACGCGCTAATTTCAGAAGTATTTCAGAGTTGCATTTGCGAATATTTTGTGTTGAATTATTTTTAATGAAAGACATTTTAGTCTAAAATGTCATTTACTAAAGAGAGTGACCCATTCTTATGGCAAGTTACGGTATATAATTCGCCTCGAGACAGGACTATTTCGTATTTCCTTCCTGCTAATTTTAGAAATGTTTCCATGTTCACACTAAATTGGATTATATCTGACAATAGTTTGGGTTGAATTATTATAGTAAAAGACCTCTTTATTCCAAATGTCATGTAATAAACAGTAATCAATTTGTTTTGAGCGTTACGGTAAATAATTCATCTCGAGACGGGATTGTTTCGTAAATCACTCGGGCTAGGCCCTCGTGATTTACTCACGTCCCGTCTCTCTCTGTATAATATAACTGACTAACAAGAAGAATTAACTTTGTAAAAGATATGGCATTTTACCAACTGGCATATTGCCTGAATTTCGAAAATACTACTGGTTCATTTTAACCCATTTAAAGTCATAACTAGAAAATACTACTCTAGAAATACAATTGTAAAAGTTTTAAGATATTGCCCCGAGAGCGCAGTGGCTCAGTGGTAGACTGTTGGCTTTCTATGCTAGAGGTTCCGAGTTCGATCCCCGACCGGGACAACCCGCGTTGTGTCCTTGAGCAAGGCACTTAATCCCGGCTGCCGACATGGGGGCACGATGACGCCGTGTACTAAGGCACATCGATGGTGAACATGTCTTCAACCGCTGTAACCCTGCTTGAGCGGAGCTTAAACAGAGTTAGAATGTAAAGGAGCTGACAGTTGCTCGTCGCTGTTCGGTGGTTCTCTCTGGGTACTCCGACTTCCTCCACCCGTAAAACTGTCACGGTCACGATTAGCCGTTGTGCATAAGTATGTGACTTTAAACACCAATAAATAAATAAATATATAGGTATTGCCCCATTATCTATGCGGTGCCCGTTAATTCTATGTTGGACGAGAGCTTACCTCTCGCCCAATATGGAATTAATTGACAGTGTATATGCCATATGACGCCACTACCAAACTGCATGACGATTATATCTTATCGTTACAATCTTCTGTGCACTAAACCAGCAACTGCAATCCAAAAATGATAGAATTCTATTTACTAGTTTAACGTAAAGCAGTTATCATGTGTTAACATTTTGAAAGACCAATGAACAAAGGGGAGATAACTCTTGACTGTCGGCTGTTTTCAGATTTTAGCTGGCCGTTTTTATATGAACGGAGCGCGTAATTTTTCTAAACCAATAAAACTCTCAGATACTTGTGGAAGAAAGGTATTAAGTAATATTACATTTACGGATTCCCCCAAAATGCCAGATCGGTGTGATCCATTTGCTTTAGCCCCGCGACCAATTCAGGAGGTTCGATGCTCGATGAGCAGACAGAAACCAATACAGGACCTCCGCGACTCAAATTAGGAACTTTTTATTGGAGAGTATACAAACAGGATATTTCGGTATTATGAATATTTATCTCCCTAAAATATGCAAGATCCTTGCGCCCATTTCTGGTAGCAAGTTTCATATAAGACGACTCAGTTCATGAACTCCACGACCCCATTCCGTTAGTTTGTATAAGATGAATCTGAATAGATGAAAACCAATTCAGGACATCTGCGACGTGATTCAGGGGTATTTTTATTAGATAATAATAACACTTTGGCCAGCCGATGATTTGTCGCGGTTCTCGGACGAGAAGGCCTTTGTTACCCCTGAACTCCCAACTGCCTCCCTGTTCCCACGCTTCTCCTCTCCTCCCAACATTCGGAGACGAACTGCTTGATGACATCCCTTGCCCCATTCTTCCCAATCTCTCCGATTAGCACATTAACCCTCTCCTTGAGTCTCCCCCTAACCACATGTCCTTCATTCTCCCATCCCACTCCCCCATTATACTCCCAGTGAATCTCATTCTTTTAGACTGATACTTTGGGCATTCTAGAAGGAAGTGTTCCAGGGTCTCAACCATGCCCAAGTTACACATCTGGCACTCCCTTTCACCGTCTTTCCCAATTGTTCCCCTCAGCTCCAGGGATCGCGACCTCAGCTTGAACAGCAGTGACCCCCCAAAGGTGCCGTCAAGGTACTCTTCAAAACCTGGCCTCTCTTTATCACGCAGGCCACCCAAAGACCTCTTTGATTAGATAGGAGACAAATACGGCGCTTTGGTATTGAGAATAAATTAATTGAGATCAGTCTCACGTCAGGGCAATACACCAAAATAAATAGAGAGTAACCGCTTGACTGGACTGGTTACGTGAAAAAATTCATGAGAGGTGAGTCCCTCGCCTCGAATGAATTATTTCACGTAACCAGTCCAGTCAAGCGATTACTCTGTTTATTACTTTTCATTATTAACGATAATTATATTATTTAATCCTTTACCTAACGTAACGGCCAAAACGGCCAGCGCTATTCTCAAACCTCGCCAATTAATTTTCGTTATTTTTTTTTTCATTTTTTATCTCTAAAACATAGGTTATGACCCCTCATTGGAACGAGCTCGTTCCAATGGGGGGTCATAACCTATGTTTTTGAGACACAAAATGAAAATAATAGTTATTCAAGAATCTTTTTGCAAGTGTCGTCTGCTTTTCATGTTAGGTAAAGAGTTAAAAAAAGCAAAAAAAAAAAAAAACAATGAAGTCTCCATTACACCCACGGCAAAGCGTCTTCGTTTGCGCGCACGGATACATAACACAATTTTTGATTGCATTATTTACTTGTGACGTTATCGTTTATAATCAAATCCGGAAATCCCAGTAAATCACACGTTGGAAAGTAATAAAAAGGGTTAAACTTATTTCCGTTCACTTTAAGACTGATGTGTGTGTTTTGTTTTCCAGTCTGAGGCATCTGAGATGTAAAGACAGAGAGCTGAACGTGAACAATTATCCAGATCTTTACTTCCCGGAACTATATTTGCTCAACGGTGGCTACAAAGAGTTCTACCAAACCTACAAGGTATTATAACGTTTTTACGATTTTTAACAGGTTCTCCTCCCTCCATCAAGTCTGCCCCACCCCAACAAAAAAAAATATAATCAGTCGCGCAATATAACTATTTTACCTCTTTCTGATAAGAAAATTATCCGTATGTTTAGATTATAGATGAATTTACGAACACACAAAACCATAGCTTATGCCAACTTTTCATTGAAACGAGTCCGTCCCGGTCGTTCTAATAGGGAACCAAAAACTTTTTTAGGGACAAGAAGTGCAATTTTTAGTTATTTATGAACATTTTTATAATATCGCCGCTACTCGTATTTGAAAAGGAATTCTGGCTTTCCTTTCATTCTTTGGTAGTGGAAGCCATGGAAATTCAGATATACCACCAACGCGTGGTACTACACGTGTAGCAACGGTTCGAAACCCATGGAATCATGAAATTAGGAGTGTTTTATTTTATTTCCCGTTGATTTTTTTAGTTCTTTAACCCTTTACCTACATGAAAAGCAGACGACACATGCACAATAAATTCTTTAATAGCTATTTTTTTCCATTTTTGTCTCAAAAACATAGGTTATGACCCCTCATTGGAACGAGCTCGACGAGCTCGTTCCAGCGAGGGGTCATAACCTATGTTTTTGAGACAAAAATTAAAAAATAATGAAAGTTAATTGGCGATTATTTAGAAGAACGCCGGCCGGTTTTGGCGGTTACGTTCGGTAAAGGGTTAAGAACATGTTTGCAATATCGCTTGCTACTCGTGTTTGAGAAGGAGTTCAGTTCTAGTTTTCGTTTCTCTCTTATCTTGCTTCTCGTTTCCGAGTAATTGTCGCACAAGAATACAACTGCGAACACATCGGGCCTAATTTCGGAGTGGTATTAGATCGTCATGCTTTTCTACTTCCACTTTGACTTTTGGGGCCGGAAAAAAGAAATAAATGACTTGATAAGTACCTAATCGCACCAATGAGATAAAATGTTTGGGTCCAAACATATCTCCATTGAAAAACATTTCTGCCGTTGCCTCAAAAAAGGAACTTTTCTGGTACTTTCAGATTCAGTCGCCTGTAACATGTCAGTTGGTTGGACAAACGAACAACAAAGCCACATCATTTGACTACTTACTGGAACGAACTCAACGAGATCGTTGCATTTGAGTGGTCACATGATATGGTTTATTTTTTGTTGAGTTTTTGGAAAAATGTACTTTTTCATCTCAGTGTTCAATTTGTAAATTCCTATGTGGCGAATTCTGTCCTTTTGTTAGTTGACGTATTAACACACTATACTTGTATCCTATATATTTCAGTTTTCTTGTTGAAAATCTTTTTACGGTTGACAATAAAAGAAATCTTTTATGTAAGAGCTCTCGTCCAATATAGAATTAAATGACATTTTATATACTATAGAAGGGCACTAACAAACTGTGTAAGGAATATATCTTACCGACTACATTCTATATATAACTGCGGTCATTAATATAACAATAACATGATTTTGGAGGGCATTATGGTTCATTAGCGGCCCTGCAGCAATGATGAACAGCCCGAAGTCGAGGGCCGTTAATAAGCCCAAGGGCTGTTCATCATTGCTGCAGGACCGCTAATGAATCATGATGCCTGACAACAATATACTGACAACAATCATGTTATTACTATTATTACCACTCCCTGTTACAGCTAACTTGAATCTAAAAATAGCCGGGCCGCGGGCCGCGGGCCGCTAATGGCTATTTATACCATTATCGCCCGCGGCCCGGCTCCGTCGAATGACGTCACTGAAATTATGGAGTTTTAACAGGCCTCCAAACTTATGTTAATCGACTAGTAACTTATAGATGAGTGGTAATAAAAATACATGATAAAATTCTTGTTTTTTCACCCTTAAAGTCTGAGATTAACTTTTACGACAATTGCTTATCGGAGACGGGGAGAAACCTGCGTGAACATAGGTGGGGTGGGTTGTGTAGTCAAGTGACAAAAAATTGTGTAAACAGTTAATGCATTTTTTCAATGTTATGCATCCATTGTTCCCCAAACACTAACAAAATGTCACCAATTGACCCAAAAAGTAAATTTAGAAGCATTATTAATTACCCCCTTAATATGAAAATATTTGAGAATTTCACCAAACACAGACTTGAGGATGTGAGTGGGTGTCCAATATTGAAAAGAAAAAAATGTCAGGCAATTTTCTCCTTCAGTCGGCTGAAATATCCATTCACAACACAATTTATTCACATTCGAATTTTTTTATGGAACATTCTTTAAAATGAAGCACAGTATATATAATACTGTCTAATAAATTATAATAGCTAGGTGGGATTGATTTTTCATGATGCAATGATGCCTTAAACAACAAGGCAAAAATAAGAGGCAACTCCAATTTGACATATTTTAATTGTTTCTATACTGCCCATTCAATATATTTGGGTATTGCAAATTGACTAGCAGTAACACCACGAATCGCTTCAGTCGGCCTGAAGCAGAGGGGTTAGGGAATGTTAGAGGATCCATGAACCATAAAATAAAAAAAACAACAAATGGCCCAATTTATTGATGCCGTTTTCAAAACAAATAAAATATGAAC
Source organism: Pictodentalium vernedei (assembly GCA_031216915.1). NCBI lineage: Eukaryota > Metazoa > Mollusca > Scaphopoda > Dentaliida > Dentaliidae > Pictodentalium > Pictodentalium vernedei. The sequence continues at coordinate 437,359,821 of CM062294.1, forward strand.
ATCAACGGAGCTCAAGACAAATCCCAAAGTGTGATTTACTGGGATTTCCGGGTTTGATTATAAACGATAACTTCATAAGTGAATTATGCTATCAACAATTGTGTCATGTATCCGTGCGCGCAAACGAAGAGGGGGGACTTCATTGTTTTTTTTAATTTTTTTAACCCTTTACCTAACATGAAAAGCAGACGACACTTGCAAAATAAATTCGTGAAAAACTACTATTTTCATTTTTTGTCTCAAAAACATAGGTTATGACCCCTCATTGGGACGAGCTCGACGAGCTCGTTCCAATGAGGGGTCATAACCTATGTTTTAGAGACAAAAAATAAAAAAAATAATGAAAATTAATTGGCGAGTTTTGAGAATAGCGCAGGGCGTTTTTGGCCGTTACGTTAGGTAAAGGGTTGAATAATATAATTATCGTTAATAATGAAAAGTAATAAACAGAGTAATCGCTTGACTGGACTGGTTACGTGAAATAATTCATTCGAGGAGAGGGACTATATTGTAAATCACTCGTGCGCATTCGTGCACTCGTGTTTGTACAACGTCACTCACCTCTCATGAATTATTTCACGTAACCAGTTCAGTCAAGCGATTACTCTCTATGCAATTTTAGTCTCAAATTTCGACAATTTTCCCGGGGCAGTCTGATTCGCAGTTTTTTCGCTAGCTTGTATAGTTTACATGCAACTTGCCTGTTTTATATCATTGAAATTTTCAGATACTTGCTGGATGAAAGATATTAGTAAATATATTTCTTTATATGTCTTTTTCAGAAATACTGCATTCCACAAAGTTATAAACCAATGTTGCACAAAGATCATTCCAGCGAGTTACGCTTCTTCCGATCAAAATCGAAATCGTGGTCTGCGGGAGATAAAAGAAGATGCATACGATTTTAATTACCCACAATGGACAATACGAAAGTCTTTTCCAAGAATTGTTCAAATCTCAATTTACTGCCTCCAGTATTAGTGCTTTTTAATCCTGTTATTAAGTTGTTAGTAAATTTTACAATGTGATGACCCAATTATTGTTATTGGATTCCTACGTTTTCGTGGAGTTCATTTACTTTTCTTTTGTAAATATCGCAAACATACAATTTGCAATAAATAAGTAACCATAGTAAGCAGTGTGTGTTGTTTTCTTTACGTCCGATGCCCTGTTGTTTCACAGTCAGAAAAGCAATTATGTCTTGTCATGCCCATGGAACCGAGCAATGGTATACTACGAGATTGTGGCAACCGCGTTGTGTCCTTGGGCAAGAAACTTCATCCCCATTGCCCACGTGGGGGCACCGTGACGTTGTGTACTAAGGCGTACTACACGTCGATTGTGCACCTGTATTCAACCAGTGCTAACTTTGTATGTGTGGAGTTAGTATGCTGGGGAGCTGACAGTTGCTCGGTGGTTCTCCCCAGGTATTCTGGCTTCCTCCGCCCGTAAAACTGTCGTGGTCATGATTAGCCATTGTGCAGAAATACGCGACCTTAAACACCAATAAGTAAATAAAAGCTACCAGGTTTGAGTCCGTCAAGTAACATTTACGTTGACATGTGTTAATATCCTTACACACAGTAAGCGACAAGAACGATAAGGACACTGACGGAGTTATTACATGGAGTTGGGTTTGTCGCATCAATCAATGCTTTTGTTGAAAGATGTTGATATACTTCTGTTTCATTTACCCCATACATTGTAGCTGGGGGATTTTTCAGGGTCGGTTTCAGTTTCGGTTTGGTTTCATAAAACAATGTCGGGTTCGGTTCGGTTTTTCTATGTGTTAAGAGCGGATAGTAAATAACATTTCAGATTCCTTAGCTTGAAAAAAATCCACAATACGACACCCACTCGGCATAAAACCTCTCTCTGTATTGGGATCAGCCTAACTTCCTTTTCGGTTCTAGGGTGTCAGTTGCTAAGCATATTCGGTCAGAGAAAAGCCCATAAATCAGGGTAACAAATGAAAAAAGGTTTATCTAAATTATGTTGTGTTCTCATTGTCACAATTTCTCCCTTATTGACTCGTCCCAGGACGAGTCAATAAGGGAGAAAATGTGACAATGAGAACTCGACGTCGAATTCACCCCTTCGACGGAAAGACCGAGTGACGAGAGTCCATAGTGGCTGCTAGTCTAGTTCCATCCCAGTTGGATAGTTTGATCAGGTTATGCACAAACACAGTTAAACCGGTCGGTCCGTTTTTGCTGGGCTTTGTGGTTCGGTGTTTTGGTTTTTCCGCCGAAACCGAAAACGAACCGAAAAACCGCCAAGCCCTACTATACATATGGTACATTGATGATAAAAAATAAAATAATGGTTAAAGAAAAAAAAATCTAAATTAACCCTTTACCCAACGTAACGGTCAAAACCGGCCAGCGCTATTCTCAAAAATCACCAATTAATTTTCAAAATATTTTCATTTTTTGTCTCAAAAACATAGGTTATGACCCCTCGTTGGAACGAGCTCGTCGAGCTCGTTCCAACGAGGGGTCATAACCTATGTTTTTGAGACAAAAAATGAAAAAAAATAGTTATTCAAGAATTTTTTTTTGCAAGTGTCGTCTGCTTTTCATGTTAGGTAAAGGGTTAAAGAAACGATAATAATAATAACACTTCGGCCGGACGCTGATTTGTCGCGGTCCTCGTATGAGAAAGCCTTGGTTACCCATGTTCTACCAACTGCCTCCCTATTCCCGCGCTTCTTCTCTCCTCCCAACACTCGGAGACGAACTGCTTGATGGCATCCCTTGCCCCATTCTTCCCAATCTCTTCGATTAGTATATTAACCCTCTCCTTTGAGTCGCCCCCTAACCACATGTCCTTCATTCTCCCATCCCACTTTCCCATTATACTCCCCGTGAATCTTGTTCTTTTAGATTTATATTTTGGGCATTCTATAAGAAAGTGTTCCAGGGTCTCCACCACGCCTAAGTTACACATCTGACACTCCTTTTCACTGTTTTTCCCAATTTTTCCCCTCAGCTCCAGGGACTGCGACCTCAGCTTGAACAACAGTGACCCCCCCCCCCCCCAAAGGTGCCATCAAGGGACTCTTCAAAACCAGGCCTCTCTTTATCACGTAGGCCACCCAAAGATCTCTTTGATTTGACCCCCTCTCGCCAATTACGGTTACAATCCTCCATGACCCTTTCTCTGACGATCTTTTTGCCCTGGTTTGCCCCAACGTCAAGGCCCGAGATCTCCAATGAGTAGTTTTCTACTAGCTCCCTCACTTGGACCATCCACCCCGTCTTGATAAAAAAATCTAAATTAAAGAAACGATAATACCTTTGTTAACCCTTCACCCTTCACACACAATATCAAAATTGTTTTTCCAAATTTTTCACAAGATTTCAAGAAAACCATATCACGGGAACCATCATTAAAACGAACTCGTTCTAATGAGGAGCCACCTGATATGGTTTCGTTGAAATTAAAAAAAAATCAGCAGCACAATGTGTATACTATACGGGCAGATACGGTCGATACATTAGGAAAAGGGTTAACCGTTTATCCATCACAATAAAACGGCACAGAACACTTTTTCAAATAGCTGGAACTTATTTTTGCCTCCTAACCATAGCTTATGACAAATGATTGGGCACGGGCTATGAGGGTTTTGGTGGCAAATAGTCAATAAGTATTAACAATTGAATGTCCATGCCTGTGAACTCGCTGGCCGTTTATTGCCGTTACGCTGAAAAAGAGTTGACCCAATTACATTCCTCCAAAACGCGGGAGATGATCATTTGGTGAAATGTGTTGAAATTGATGGTTGACATATATCTTAACTATGAAATTTCTCCAAAGATATCACAAAAAGCATGAAATTTCATTGGAGAACATTTTTAAGATTTTACTTGCCGAACCTTTCCTTGATTTCATGTATTCACTTTTTGAATGAGTGTTCATCCACGTACAGGCCCGTTAAGTGTCCAATTCGATTCACAACTGGTCTCAAAAACGCAACAAGCAGAAGAGGACAGATATAAAGTTTGATAAAATACGCATCTTTACTAGCATTTATAATCAAAAATGCAAACAATATGATAACAGGGCTTATGCTACCAAATCGAATCACGATGTCTAGCGTCCTGTGTTCATTACATAGAGAGTAATGGTTTGAATGGACTTGTTACGTGAAATAATTCATGAGAGGTGAGGGACGTTGTACAAACACGAGTACGCGTATGCGCACGAGTGTTTTACAATATAGTTCGTCGCCTCGAATGAATTCTTTCACGTACTCTGTCCAGTCAAGCGATTACTCTGTTTATTACTTTTCATTATGAACGATAATTATATAATTTAACCCTTCACCTGACGTAACGGTCAGCGCTACTCTCAAAAATCGCCAATTAATTTTCATTATTTTTTCATTTTTTGTCTCTAAAACATAGGTTATGACTCCTCATTGGAACAAGCTCGTCGAAAAAAATTAAAATAATAGCTACTCAAGAATTTGTTTTTGCAAGTGTCGTCTGCTTTCCATATTAGGTAAAGGGTTAAAAAACAATGAAGTCCCCATTACAAAGCGTCTTCGTTTGCGCGCACGTATACATGACCCAATTGTGATTGCATAATTCACCTGTGAAGTTATCGTTTATAATCAAACCGGGAAATCCCAGTAAATCACACTTTGGAACGTAATAAATGCCTCTATTAACAGAAAACGGGCACTCCTCCCCTCCAAGGGTTTCTCACACAGAAATGTACTCATCATAAAAGATCTGAATATCACAATAATATCAATTGTCATTTCCCATTCTAAGACACTTTATTGTTAGCTAGCCTGTGAATTATCGCAAATTATATAAAAGATATTTCTCGATATCCATCGATTCGACGGATATCGAGAAATATCCCTCAGTAGCTTCCTAATGAAGTCACGCTTCGATGCATGGCGGTTCCTTGAACGTCGCCTTGAAGGAGCAGATCTTATTGCCTTGAAACTGTTTGCAGTCGAATTGGGTTGAATATTGCGCAGTAAAGTGACACGTAGCATAAAATAAAAAGAAAATCTACGCTATTTTAGTAAATATTATGAATTATCTCATGAATGTGGACTTGAAAGTTTTAGTTTTCACGCAAACTTCATCAGTTTCACTAAACCAGCATAGATATCCTCTATTTCTCCCATAAATGGACGTTTATTTGAACAATAAAAGTCTTTGGTAAATATTTGCTTTATTCACCCAATAAAGCTGCTAGTAGGGTGATACATTTTCTCCGTAGGTTTAACACTGAAAGAATATATTCCTGTAGTAGAGACGGACTTGTTGACCTTTGACCTCTACCGCATTCGTGTTGTCATGACCTGTTTTACGTTTGTGGGAGAAAAAATGAAAAGACGTTTATTAAACGTTGACCGTCACTGAAATGTTTAGATTTAGAATATATGACATATTTCAACTTTGTCTAACAATAAAACGAACGACAATTATCAAAGAAAGCACAAAAGTAAATCAATCAAAATCAAGCTTTGAAAAGCATATTTTTTCGACTGTGAAAGGCGGGGACATGATGAGTGATGTTTCATTTTCGAAATTAGGAGAGTATAAATAAACAAATGCACGTGTCGTCTGCTCTGTTTATAAAACTCAAGTTGAAACGACGACGAAAAAAAACAACAATAGACAACCAAAATAAGAATGATAAACATTGTTCATTTAATAAAATATTTTTGCAACTTTAGCTCAAGTTTGAAGGAGAATTATTTTTAGACAGAAATGTATCACTGCGCCATGTTTATTTTTGGCAGTTTTGCTTGTCAATCGAACTGAACCAATTGCTCCTCATTTAGAGCGATACGTACTAAATGATATGTTTACAAGCTCCCACCAAGGGCTAATGTTAATGATTTTTATGTTAATGCTTTTTGGCCTATCTGATTATGTGGTGCGCCCATTAATGAAGAATGTGCTACCCCCAATTAACAGTGTTCACACTGTAAAGTAATACTACATAATTAAGGAAGTGTGTAATGTCATTGTGTCTAATGGCTTGATGGCTTGACTCAAACAATCGTCAGAATTGTTTGAGTCGAGCCACTAAGACATTAGACACGAGCTCCTGGGTATACATTAAGCATAATAGTTACACAATTGGGTTACTGGAAATAGAAATATGTAAAGATTATGTAAAAAAAATAGGCAAGATGCTAGGTTTACAACGAGCTCCTACTAAGGGCTGATGTCTTAGTGGCTTGACAATAGCCTGAGCTACTTGGTTCTGGCTAATGTCTTAGTGGCTTGACTCAAACAATCGTCAGAATTGTTGGAGTCAAGCCACTGAGACATTAGACACGACCTCTTGGGTATACATTAAGCATAATAGTTATACAATTGGGTTACTGGAAATAGAAATATGTAAAGATTATGTAAAGAAAATAGGCAAGATGCTAGGTTTACAACCCAGGCATACCTTGGATGGTAAACGGTCTTGCTGAAACTTGTGGGCAACGTAGTTCGCTGATAAGTGCGGAAAAAAGCCCCAGAGGGTTACATTTTTATTCGTTAAAAGTGAGCTTAAGCTTCCCCTCCTAAAGGCCCTTTTCTGGTGTGTGTGTGTGTGGGGGGGGGGGGGGGGGGGGGGCAAGAAGTTTATTGGTTGCACTCCGAAGTTCGTAGTAGATATATGCTTATATGTGAAGCATGTAGGGTATTCGAGCAATTACATTGGGTCCTGAGAGCATCTTATTTACGTATTAAAATATTTATCTGCAGTCTATGAGCCCTCTCCCCCGCCCCCTCCCCGCACATGGGAGGCTCCGCTGAGAACATTATCAGCTAGCATTACATACTTGCTCGCCCCAGCATTTTGTCTGTCTAATAGTTATACAATTGGGTTACTGGAAATAGAATTATGTAAAGATTATGTAAAGAAAAGTAGGCAAAATGCTAGGTTTTCAACGAGCTCCTACTAAGGGCTGATGTTAACGATTTTCGATCTATTTGTTTTTAAATGATTACAAGTCACAAAGACAGCCTGCCATCCTGGCATACCTTGGTTTACAGCACAGGTATGCATCGGGTGGTAAACGGTCTTGCTGAAACTTTGGGCAATGTTGTTCGCTGATAAGTGCGGAAAGAAGTCCCAGAGGGTTAAACCTTAAATCATTGAGAGAGGACTGAAGCTTCCTCGCCTGAGGACCATTTTCTTGGGGGGTGGGGGCTCCAAGGAGTTTATTGGTAGCACTCCGAGGTTCGTAGTAGATACATGCTCATGGGAACCTCTCATTTACGTATTAAAATATTTATCTGCAGTCTATGAGACCTCACCCCCTCCCAACCTATGGGCGGCTCCACTGAGTACATTATAAGCTAGCACTACATTACATACATGCTCGCACCAGCATGTTTCTGTCTAAGCGCATGCCAAGCGTCATACCTAAGTGTGCCCTTTAATGGAGAATGTGCTCCCCTAATTAACAGTGTGCACACCGCATAGTAATAATCCATAACTAAGGAAGTGTAAAATTGCATTGCGTCTAATGTCTTAGTGGTTTGACTAAAACAATCGACAGAATTTATATTTCCCGTTGTATGTTGTTAGATTCCGGGTATACATTAAGCATAATAATTATATAACTGGGTTACTGGAAATAGAAATATGCCAAGGCAATGGAAATTCACTGACAACAAACATGGGCTTAGAATCTGAGACAGAGGATTTTGTAAGACACTTAGATGAAATTAAGCCTGTACTTGCCACAGGCTCAAGGGGCTTGCTGCAAAAGCTCTTCTTTACATATTGGGTATTTTTATATATTAATATTTTTTGTTGGAAATTTTGCAGCAAGCTCTTGAGAAAATCTCAAGCGTTTGTTAGTTTGTACCCTAATTTGTTTCAGTGAATATATGCTCCCCAAAGATGTTGAAAGGGAACTTACGTTACATTCTATTTATAATCTAGTTCGTCTTCTTCCTCCCTCCTCAGTCATCGTACAGTACGTGGAGAGTGGATTGTAACAAAATCACCCGCGGAGTGGAGTTATCACCCAAAGTATTACTTTCAAATTCTGTACATATGTGCAAAAAATACTAGCAATGTTTCAGCCAATGGACCTCCGGGTTTAACCCGGAGGTCCATTGGCTGGAACTTTGCTTGTGGTCGTTATGCTTTGCAACAACTTCGTAATTATTACCTGGGTAGAATCTCCACTCTGCGGGTGATTTAGTGGTAATACACTCTCCACGTACTGTATGTGACCCCATTCTAGAACGAGCTTTACTAACTGTTCCAACAGACTATCTTCTTAGTGGTATGACTCATTTCCCACAATTGTTATAATTTATATTTCTCATTGTCAATTATTAGTCCCCGGGTATACACTAAGTATTTTAGGTATATAATTGGGTTATTGGAATTAGAATTATGCTTAAGTAATGGAAACCCCACTGACAACACACATGGGTTTAGTACCTCAGATAGAGGTAAATGAATCATTGACTTGCACACTAAATTAAAAGATCAACACAACTGATAGATGTTTCTTTCGTCTCTGCTCCCCCTTTTGCTCGACAGAATTAATACTCCATCCTTGTAAAAGAGTATTTTCCATAACTTCGATATCAGTAGTTTTTACACAACCACACAGAAATATTGTTCGATACTTGCTTGTAAATATGAAGTTTTTGTTCGTTTGTGCTGAATTAATTGTATTTCATTCTTTTTTCTTCTTATCAATTATTTTGTTCTCTTCCATCCGTGCATGTTCTTTCACGTTAAAACAGACTGTTAGCTATGGACCAGCTTCCAGACACATTTTACATAATAAACACTTAACTCTCAATGACGACATTTGCATTATACTCAGAGGATGCAGTGATGAACCCGGTAGCCCAGGCGGGGACGATGGCGGGTAATATTACACTAGACAAAATTCAGACCGACTTGGAATATGATTTATAGCTCGATATAACGAAATTAACCACCACACTGACGATGCAGAAGATTCACCATTCCATGGTCAGGTAAATACCTGCACTTATTATCTCCCAGAACAATTTCGTTGCTCAGCTATCAACAAGGATATATCATTTTCACTATTTCACTTTAACTGCTAGAGCCTCAATGTACACTGGGATTCCCTGTATGGTCTCCTTTACAACGTGCAGAACAATGAACAGACCTTTGACATAAATGGCCTCCCTGGAATTTTTAACATTTACCCAAACATGACTTATTCTTTGGATGGCTATCAGCCATTGAACAAAATGAACAGACCAGACGATGACGACGGGAGGGGTGGAGTTGGGATTTTTATAAAGGAAAACATTGATTTCAAAATTCGCCAAGACCTCTCAATCTTCATTCCGCACGTCATAGAATCCCTATTCATTGAAATCAACATCTACAAATTGTTGGTGTAGAAGATAGAGCAAACACAGCACCCAGGGCAGATATTGATAGTTTCCTCGCCAAAATAACTGAAATAACTAATAAAATAAATGAAGAAAAATTACTCGGCTACATAACTGGTGACATTAATATTGGCGTCTTAAAAACCGCGTCACATATGAAAACAGAAAATTATATTAATTTAATGTTTAGCCAGGGATATCTGCCGACAATTACAAAACCCACGAGACTGACCACCCACTCAGCAACATTAATAGATCACGTTTTCACAAATAATCTTCAAACACCCTCTGTGTCCTCAATAATATTAACCGATGTCTCTGATCATTTTGGTGTCTTTTATGCAGACACCCTTCCCAAGAAATCCAGCAATAAAACCTTCATTTGGAAACGTAAATTTACTGCAGAAAACAAAGCATTGTTCACTTTACTTCTATCTCAATGTGACTTTTCATCAGTCTTAGAATCGAACTGTCAAAATTCTGTCTACAACACTTTTATTGATATTTACCTGGAAATATTCGAATTGGCGTTCCCCTTAAAACGCTTTTGTAGGAACAATAAGATCATTAAACAGAATCCTTGGTTGACAAAGGACTTAATTATATCTTCTAAACATAAAAACAAATTTTATCACAAAATTTTTTAAAAAAAACACGAAATCTAACCAAAAACATTATAAAAATTATTGCAAGATCTAATATAAAGTGAAAAAGCAATGTTAACAATCTATTATAAAGATATTCTAAATAACAATAAGTACAACATTAAAAAAACAGGCAAATACTAAATGAAGCCATCAAAAAGCTAGACACGAAGTCAACTTACCCACTTTCTTTATGAAAGATAACAAAAATATTGATCACCCAAATGAAATAGCGTGTGAACTAAATACATGCTTTGCAAATATTGGCAAGCTTACAAGTAAAAAAATACCTAAATCAAGTAAATATTCTTACGACTACATGGATGTACGTTCATTTGGAAATTTTTACATCAACCCAGTGTGTGACATAGAAATTAGAAATATTGTAAAATCTTTAAAAAACAAAAATAGTCAAGACTGTGACCACATCAGTTCAGACATAGTCAAGCTTAGTATTGACTATGTTATTACCCCACTAACGCACACCATCAACTTCTCGTTTGAACACGGTATTGTCCCAAATAGAATGAAAGTTGCCAAAGTCATTCCCTTATTCAAATCCGGTGATGAGCATAACTTTACTAATTATAGACCTATCAGCCTATTACCCACTTTCTCAAAAATCTAAGAAAAACTCATATCTGTACGACTCTTAACATTTTTAGACCGGTGTAATATATTGCATCCTTTCCAATATGGATTCAGAAAGAGATATAGCACTATGCACCCCGTCATGCAGCTGCTCAAAAGAGTGGCTGATGAAAATAATAAAAAAGGTAAAAACTATACCCTTGCCCTAATTCTTGACCTTTCTAAAGCATTTGATACTATAGATCACTCCATCCTACTAAACAAATTAGAAAGATGCGGTATAAGAGGACTAAGGCCAAATTGGTTCAAAAGCTATTTATCGAGAAGAAAACAATATGTCGCATATGGTGGTCAACAATCCGACTTGATCCCGATAACACACGGGGTTCCTCAAGGATCCATTCTCGGTCCAACGTTGTTTTTATTATATGTCAATGATATTTGTCATGCCACTTCTCTGAAGCTCCTGGCATTTGCAGATGATACTGCCATGCACTTCTCGGACCGCGACCCAATTCAATTAATTCCTTACCGAAACAGAGAGCTTAATAATTTATTTAATTGGTGTTGCGCGAACCAGCTATCCTTAAATGCCGCAAAAACCAAATACATTCTAATTAATCCCTCCAATAAAATTAAATTACTTACACCTTCACCAAGGATTTTAATAAATGGCCAGGAAATAAGTAGGGTGGGCTCAGTTTGTACAGAAAAATCAATTAAATTCCTAGGAATCCACATCGACGAGAATTTATCCTATAAATATCACGTATCTCAACTTTGTTCTAAAATAGCTCATGCAAAGTTTGCCCTTAATAAAGTGAAGACCATATTTCCCCATGATGATATGAAAACCCTCTATTTTAGCTTAGTACATACTCACTTGATGTATGGAATAAACGTGTGGGGAAACTGAGGTCAGTACATCAGCTAACGATGTTACAGAAGCGATCCTTGCGCATTTTAAGCAATAAGAGATATGATACACATACAGACCCTCTCTTTCGCAGTCATAGAGTATTAAAAGTTGAAGACCTCTATAAACTCCAGACGTGCTTATTTGTATTCGACTGGTATCATGGAAACCTGCCTGATTCTTTAGAAAACTATTTTAGTGTAATCGATAATCCAATAGGCAGGTCGAGTAGAAGAACTGGACGTCTTCAATCCAATAAAACGCGAACTAAATCCCTCGATTTCCTTCCCTCAAACGCGTGCTCCAAAATCTGGAACGCGTTAGATAGCAATATCAGAAGTATGCCGGAGAGACGTCGATTCAAAAAAGAACTAATGGTATTTTTTCTATCATCATACACATACAATGTTGATTGCAATAATCCATATTGCCCCGACTGTCGTCTCTGATAGAGGCACAATGTTTTTCGCCGTCTAATAGACTAAGGAGATTTGTTGTTAGGTGTCTTTGGGCCCCAGGTTCTTTTCTCATTGCGTACCAAATTACTAACCCCCATGTAGTGAACTCCTTGTATGGTAATCCCTATTCTTATAGTTACAATACGTTATGAGAAACGTGAAGTAAGAAAACGTTACTTCTAACGCATTTGTTTGATCTTCTAAATTAGTATTCAACATATTCCTAGCACTGGTCTGGATCACCTCTTGTGCACCTTTTGATCTCTGTAGCAGTTTCTTCATAGCGTGTATTTTAATAAAAAAAAGTACATCTACCAAGTGGTGAGCCATTGTTTCAGCTGACTGCTGGGTCATCTTATCTCATCTTATCCAATTGTTCCCCTGCTCTTTAGCCATGTTAGGTAAAAACACATACTTGTAAAACAGTCTGGTTTAAAGTTGCGTAATGCACAACAACTTGGGGGGGGGGGGGGGGCAATAGGTAGGCAGCGAATCTGGCTATATTCTCTCCCTGCAGTATACATTGATATTGTCATGCTTGGGTAGTGTTAATTTACATATTTTTATATCCTTAAAACACTCTTTACTACTGTATGTATCATCTTTATTTGTGTCATGTATATTGAAAAATAAAGAAATCATTCAATCAATCAATCCTCACTTCTCGCAGTGTTTTGTAGCGAGTAACAACACGATTTCGTCGCGACTGCCCGTAAAATGATTTATGGGATAAACAAAATGAACGTATGGTGTTTTCAAATAAAAAAAATATTTTACTCGTTGGATTAACAATGAGACCGACTCGCCAGAGGCTCGTTGGTTTCATTCTTAATCCTACTCGTAGAATAAGTTTTTTACTTGAAACCACTATACGTTTATTCTATATATATTAGTTTTCCAGATGGTACTGTCAGTTATTGCACACTCTTCCCTTTCATGGGACATTACGGATCAACATTGTTTGCAATGTTTACCATAGAGACCGAGGCATCCCGAAGATGCGTCACGGAAACACTCGAAGTGAGGTCAATGTTCACGCTTTCGGGTGCCAACGATTCTAATTGAAAACAAAAAAGAATTTAGCACCAAAATGCAGCGTTTGGAAGCAGAATTTGGCACCAAAATATATTCTTGTGGTGGGTCCCAAAGACTATGCGATTTATTATTTCTGTGCCTCGCTTTCGAGAATATCACTGTCTGATGGCACAGGCGAGACATAATTTATGCTGCCTGTCAAGAGATCTATAGATATGAGGTGGCTCTTTGTTATAGGTCAACTGAATTAACAGCATATCCATTTAACCCTTTGAACCCTGATGGTATCTTCCGTGACAGTTCAGTGACAACAATTGGAAAAGTCCATATTAATTATTTGAGGGCTGACCAATTCATATTTTCAACATGCGGCCTTAGGACTGCACGTTGAAAATATTAATGGGTATACTTCACACATCCAATTAGCATCCATCCTACTTAACATGATTATGACGAATCATGTTCCTGGGCTGGAAAAAAGGCCTCTAGAGTTCAAAGGGTTAACCTGATTCTAGTGTCTGATCGATATGACATCGTATTTGCCGGGATATATTGGTATCATTGGTAATGCAAATGCATTACTGTATCTAAAATTTCAAACAGTGATTTCAAACCATACATCAAATTCTATTTATATTCACTGTGACGTGTGGAATGGGGTGAACAGTAAACTTTTTCGATTTCGCTTTTCTATTAATGACATATATCAGTCTAGCAACTTTAGTTGGAAAGAGCATGTTGTGTTGACACGATGTCATATTGATCATACACGTTTTAACACGTTGTTGTTTATTGGAGGGTAATGTGCGACCAGAATTCCTTGTCCTCTTTCTGTTGAGTATATTCTTTTTATATTGTACTAATTTTTCAGACATTCTGAAAAACAATATTTTAGTGCAAATTACCTTTATAGCAGGAATGTTGCAAAGATATTGCTGTTCCTCAAAAATAAACATTTTCACCAGATTTTAGATATTGATTTTTCTGTTTTCAATCTTCGCGATTTTACTTTTTAATACATTTTGGGAAGACATTGTGGATAGTTTCGTTTGGAACCATTTACTTCCCCGACTATCGCATTGAAATACAATGTGGTCCCATATGAGACAATGCGCAATGTCCACCTCAAACCATTTTTTATAATAAAGGGACGCTATTTCATCTGCGGGTATGATACAGTATAGTCGCCGTGGACTGACTTAATCCACGCGTGGGTAGAGATGTCCACACATGTGTTTACCAGGTAATAAATATCACCATCAGCAAACATTTAATTAAAGCGGTACCGGTGTAAAAGGAATGGAAGTCCGTAGGAACGTTAGTCCCTCTGGACTATTATTCCGCGGAATTATAGTCCTAGGTCTAACATTTCTAGGAATAGTAGTCCGCCGGACTACTATTCCTAGAAATGTTAGACCTAGGACTATAATTCCGCGGAATAATAGTCCAGAGGGACTAATTTTCCTACGGACTTCCATTCATGTTACACCGGTACTTGGTCTGAACTATGTCATCATACTTAGTGATATTTTTCCACTTGACTGACCCTCCCAATGTGTCGATTATCGCGATAATTCATTTTTAAAATAATCATACATCATCATTTTCCCCCAAATTATCTTTTGGGACGAATCGTCCCGGATGAATCGTCCCCCTTCCGATAATGTATTTTGGTCGAATCATACCGGGACGAACTGGTTTTGGGACGGAACGTCCCGGACCTATTCCTGCAGTTACTGTTGGGAATCTAATATTATTGCGTCCATAGAAATATTGCCCATTCGCGGCATGTGGCCAGGTCACGGCGGCCGTACTCTATGGTGCAAACTGGAAATATTATCTGTTTACCTATTACACAACCAGAAGGCGACATCCTTAAGAAATATTCTTGAATATAACTGACATGTTTGCCTTAAAAACAGAGGTTATGAACCTCTGAAAAAAACTGAAAGAAAAACAAACTTGAAGGCGATTTTTCGAAAAGGGCGCTGACCAGACTAGGCTGTTAACGTTAGGTAGAATGATAAAACCCTGTAGCTGAAAGTCAAATCCACTCGACTCCCATGTTCTGTAGCTGGAAAAATATGTTGCTCGGTGCTGACAGAAAAAGCTATAACCTAGATAGGTGTCACCAGTCAAGTGTCGCCTGACTGAAAAGAGAGACGCAGGCGACGTTTAATTAACCCTTTACCCAACGTAACGGAAAAACAGGACAGCGCTATTCTCCAAAAAAAAAATGCCAATTAATTTTCATTATTTTTTTTCATTTTCTGTCTCAAAAACATAGGTTGTGACACTCGTTGGAACGAGCACGTCGAGCGCGTTCCAAAGAGGAGTCATTGTCTATGTTTTTTAGACAAACAATTAGTTATTAAAGAATTGTTTTTGCAAGTGTCGTCTGCTTTCCATGTTAGGTAAAGGGTTAAACACAATCGCAAAGTTAAACAGTTTGTTTATTTTTGATGTTCATCAAATTTACATTTACTTTAACCCTTTACCCAACGTAACGGCGAAAACCGGCCAGCGCTATTCTCAAAAATCGCCAATTAATTTTCATTATTTTTTTCATTTTTTGTCTCAAAAACATAGGTTATGACCCCTCGTTGGAACGAGCTTGTCGAGCTCGTTCCAACGAGGGGTCATAACCCATGTTTTTGAGACAAAAAATGAAAAAAAATAGTTATTCAAGAATTATGTTTGTAAGTGTCGTCTGCTTTTCAGGTTAGGTAAAGGGTTAAAGTTTTCTTTACGCGGTAATTGAACCACATCATGTTTACGTCACATTTCATTACCATGGAAACTACCGTTTTGTTACAGGAGAAATGAAGGATTGGCTTAAAATATGTTGCAGAGAGCTCTTGTTTGCTCAGATGAAGTGTCGTTTACCTCCGTAGTCTTTTGACTTAGTCTATTTAGTATTTGAACCCAAAATGCTTCTTGTTTGTTTTCCTCAAACGGCCAACGGAGACGAACTAACTTTAAGAACAAATGTCGTAATATAGGCTTAAGTTCTTTCTGTGGAACGGCTTCTAAAAACACCAAGATGACGGGACGTTTCTCCGTCCATGCTGCCATTGCTTCAAACTCCGTCCATCTACTCTTTACATAATTTTTTGATATCAGGCAGATAAAATAGTGACTTGAATTAATAGCTGTTAATATTTCTTCACTTATTGTTTTACCAGGCTGGAAGTGTTTATCGTGTATGCAAAGGCAATCTTCATTTCTATTTAATAATTTTTTTAATCGTCCCTCGAGTTGTGGATAAAACATGTTTTTCAAAAAATCATCGTCTTGATGGCAATAGGAAATAAACGCTACAAATTCCAATTCTGTTTGTCGCAAACGCACCCTTCTGAATTTAACTTTTAAATACAATTGCAAAATCTTAAGTCTTTTCGTGTAGATAATAAAAGCTATAAAAATCACGGATATAACACTTACTGAAATAGCCACCCTCAATTTAATTTTATTTTGCAAACAAGTCCACTCAATTTCCTCAATATTCATAACATCTAGCTTCAGCAGTCCATCTGGTCCCTCACATTTTAGTATCGGGAAGTTATTTAATGCATGTGAATACTTGAGCATCTGGCGTGTTTTGCCCAAATATTGACAATTACACTGTAACGGGTTACCTATAACGTTAATATTCTGCAAACTCTTCACTGAGTTTACACTGAGCGTTTTCAACTCATTGTTGCTGACGTCAAGGTTTTTCAGATTTTTCAGGTGAAAGATAGTGAATGTGATGGATACAATGTGGTTGTTTGCTAAATCTATAGTCGTCAATTGATAATTGTATTTAAAAATACTGTCAGGTAGTGATGATAAACCATTATTGGATAAGTCTATATTTAGAAGACTGGTGCAGTTCTTCAATAACAAAGCAAATTGTTCGTTTCTTTCCATCTTCCGTAGTTTATTGCCACTAAGCTTCAAAGTCTCCAGACGAGTTAAATAACTGAACGATATTTCAGTTATATTGGATATCTTGTTGCCACTGAGATCAAGAACCTCCAGCATTTTAACAATGAACGAATTAAGATTAACAATTCCTATGTTGTTGTTTGCGAAATAGCCTTCTTTCAGTCTGTTGTTGGGACTTATAACGCAGTCATCAAACTCCAAACACCAACTGTGTTCCCGGTTGATACCTGAGCCCAGAGCATTCATCTTCAGTACATTCAATGACAGTGGAAATTTAAAACTGTATGACGTGCAATTTATTTGTCGGTACACTCTAACCTCACACATTCCTTCAGATTGTGTATTCATACTTGTAATTCCAAAACTGTCAAGTATGACAATGCGCGCGTTCGGTAGAAATAAATCTAGGTTCTGCATCATTTCTTTTCCCCCTTTAGTGTTAGTTGAAACTATTAAAGTGGACGTTAAGTCAAGTACTTCTACAGTTTTCGGAAAGAATACTCCTGGCTTCCAAGTGAAGCCATGAAGTATGATCGAACCAGAACCAGATAAATTTAAATTCACAATTGGCAAATTCGCGAAACACTCCATGTCGCCCTCTGACACGATTTCAGAGTCAGCTTCTTCTCCTTGAGATAAATTAACTATTTTCAAAGAAATATTCGCAAAGTCACAGAAAACCAACATTAGATCGGAGAAAAACGAGAAATCGTGTTTTATCAAATGGAACTCTTCAAGCTTTCGAAGATGAGAAAATGTGCCTCTTTCAAATATACGAAATCGGCCACTTAGGCGAAGAAAGTGCAGGTCTCTCAGGCCGGAAACGAAACATTCGATACCTCATATATTCTAGAATCTAGCTGCATTTCAACTGAGAGTACTTGGACAGAAAGCCATGATTTATGTTTGAAAAAGTGCTCGGGAAAATACGTATCAAATTTAATTTCACGCAGAAATACTGTGGATGTATTCGCTGGAAGAATTTCTGGACAACTTAAACACTCCAAGGATGACCGAAAACCGGTCAGCATGCACTTACAGTCTGGAGGACAATGGTACTCGTCTGAGACATTTGTTGAATTCAAAACAGAATACATGTGAAATGAGTGTATCTGGAAAAAAGAAAACGACGCAGTTAGATATGATGAGTATCCTTATGATTCTGTGCAAATAATTTACATCGCTTTCTGTCATATACAATTAAAACTAGAAGTCCTGCCACGGATTGTTCGCTTATCTAGGCTTAATTGCGGGTAGCACTTGCGCGCATTTGCCATATCGAATGACACCCAAAGCACGGCAGGTTCTACCGGTTACTCGTCGCAAACACAGGCAATGTTTCTGCCAATGGACCTCCGGGTTACCCGGAGGTCCATTGGCTGAAACATTGCTTGTGGACAGGCCATATGTACAGAATTTGATAGCCTTATTATGATCATAACGAGTAGAATAAAGCGCACATCGACGTGCTATGTGTGCGCATTTCATAACAGGACTTCTAGTTTTAACTGTATAATGCGAAGCATCTATAACCCTTAACCTACCCCAGATCACGGACGACACTTGCCAAACAATTTTTCAATAACGAAATATTTTCAATTTTTGCCTCCAAAACATTGCGTTTGTCATCTCACTGCAGCGAGCTCGATTCAATGAGGGACGATAAGCGATATTTTAAAGACAAAAACAGAAAAAAAAATAAAATAAAAATGATGACTTTTGTGAATAGCACTGACTATTTATTTCTGCTAAATGAGGCTGTTTCCAGGTAACGCCAACATCTGTTAGGTAAAACTTATTGATACTGAACCTGGACTCACTCCGAATAAGACAGGCGTATAATTCAAAATAAAGAAAGTTGTCTTGTATATAACCCGAACGATAGCATATCTGTAACTAAACTGGTAGGAGGTGGCTTTAGTGATTCTCTAATGTCTGTTACCGCATTTCATGAGAGCTGCAAAACGGAAGAAAATTAAAGCAAAATTGTTTGGGGCCTGAGTTGCCTCGGTTATTCAAGAAGGACAATTATAATTTGTAACAACATTTATTTTTTAACTAATTATTCAACCCTTTACGTTTTGTTAACTGTTTGATTGCTAAAAGCCACCATCAGGTCTTTCAGAAAAATTAGGGTATCTGAGCAAAAGCAAATATTTTTTTGCTTATGTTTCATAGTCAGTCAAACGGAAATAATAATTTGTTCATATAACTTTGTTTCATTACAACTTATTGGGCACTCTCCAGTAATATAAAATCAAACAAATTTTGAATAAAAAACTCAGACCTCCAAACATAATCTAGCCCTGAACCAGTTAAAGGGACACGCCCCCTTCCTGGCTTATAAAGATATTCATAATCTGCTCGCTAGCTCAGTGATATGTCAGTGCTGCCCTGCAGACAAACTTGTGAATGTTTTGTGATAATCTTCTTTTTCAGACTCTTTCTCTCATTATTTCTCATTTATAGACAACTTAGTTTGACGTGTATTTTTCCATATAATTCCTGTAATCAGTGTGTGACGTCATCACCCCAATATGTTACATGCAGAAGAGAACATTTCTTTTTCTGCGTTTCAGAGAATAGCGGGAAAATGTTGTCTTCACGGTGTGTTCACCGTTATTTCTATTTTGGAAATTGGTCACGAGGACCAATTGGAAAATTAAATTCTTTTCCGCCAATGGGAAAAGTACTTAGGTATGACATTTCAGTGTTTGGGTTTAAAGAACCAATAATGTTCTTTCTTGTTGACATGTGTTATTCAGAGAGAAGCGTGAAAATAACGATTTTCAATTCTAGACGTCGCCATTGCTTCGACCAGTCAACTTTGAATTCATGATTTTTATTGAGTAATATTAATTATTAGTATTATCATTCTCCCCCCCCCCCCCCCCCACACACACTAAATGTGTAACGTACGTCTGTCCAGGGTGAGATAGCAGGTAAAGACAGATGTATCCCACCCCACCCCACCCACGTGACGTTATACATTTATAACGTTATTATGACGTTATGCATATCGTATCAGTTTCTTGTTACCAACTAATTCATATTGACGTCATCAGAATGCCGTGTGATCAAAGTTTGATGCTCGAAAACTCTGTAAACCCCAAGATGCCACCGTTCCTAATTGATTTCGTGGTACATACCTTTGGTATATACATAACTTTTGCATGCTCTTTCCGATGGTGTCATTAGTTTTTCAAAACAACGAATACCAAATGAGTTGATTATATCAGCACGTGACCGCCGATTACCTCTGGCTAACGTAACCGCTGTATGGTGGGGGAGAAAAATAATCCCTGATGGGTACGGGTATGGGATGGGAAAATCTCACCCTCGGGACAAGATATTTGGTCCAGACACTCGGCAAGCCACGTGTCTGGCCCAAATATCTTGCCCTCGGGTGAGATTTTCCCATCCCGCACCCGTACCCATCAGGGATTATTACATTCTCAAAGTTACAAGTCCGGTAACTTCCCTCAGACGCGTTTCGCATTTGTTTTCGGACACAGGTTTCTAGAGTTTTTTTCCTTTTTCTATATACAATAATAATATAATTCGGTTATTTTACAATGATACGGTTATTTATAATGATACGGTTATTTTGCGCGTAATAGACTCGGATACGGGGAATAACATGAAACGGGGAACATACCTTTGCCACCCAAGGGAGATATGATACGGGGATTGTACAAGCAATACACTTGAATATGGAGAACAACGCGTTTGAACAATTCGGGTCAAGGAATGGTGGAATGTGTGAATATTGCATGCGAACTCGCTTCTGCCTCTGTTACCAGGGCGAGGCTGAGATAAATGATTGAATGCTCCTAAATCTAAGGCTGAAAACAAAATTTGCGCATAAAACGCGGAATATATCTCCACTTGTTACCACCTAAGGAAGATCTGTCCATAATTTACAATTAAAAACAGTGAACAACGTGTAATGAGGAACATATCTTTACTTGTTGCCACCCAAGGAAGATATGTATCGGCGATTTTATAGACGGGTTCGTGATTAGGAGCTAGGCGGCCACTTGCCAAATAATAAATCGATCTGTAAGACGTACGCGTATCTCAATCAATTTTATAATTCCCATTCAACAATTAGGATCTGTGTGACGCTAAAGTTTACGTTCCCATGACGCGATACACATTGGTACGGCACTTAACGTAACGGAATAACAATTAGTCAAAAATGAAAGCCGCTTAGAAGGAAGTAAACTTCCGAGCATGACGGCAATTTGACGAAGTTATATAAAATATTTGATGAAGTGTACAATAATAATAAATAGAGAGAAATCAATTTGTTTTGAGCGTTACGGTAAATAATTCATCGAGAGACGGGACTGTTTCGTAAATCACTCGGGCTACGCCCTCGTGATTTACTCACGTCCCGTCTCTCGATGAATTATTTACCGTAACGCTCAAAACAAATTGATTACTCTGTTTATTACATAACATTTGGAATAAAGAGGTTTTTTACTATATTAATTCAACCCAAACTATTGTCAGATATAATCCAATTTAGTGTAAACACGGAAACATTTCTAAAATTAGCAGGAAGGAAATACGAAATAGTCCTGTCTCGAGGAGAATTATATCCCGTGACTTGCCGTAAGAATGGGTCACTCTCTTCAGTAAATGACATTTTAGACCAAAATGTCTTTTATTAAAAATAATTCAACACAAAATATTCGCAAATGCAACTCTGAAATACTTCTGAAATTATCGCGTATGAATACATCACTTTCTGTGTCAAATCTTCGATTGGAAATGGCCCAGTTTTATTTTTGTGACTTTCGTTCGATATTTTACTATTTTATGTGGCGTTCCAGTCGCATTTGGGGAATAGCATTCAGCCATAAGATAAAACATTTCTCTTTGGATTTTGTCAACTGTGCTAACGAACCTGTTCATAGAGGAAAGAAAGGATTTTTAAAAATATTCAGAAGGAAAATTCATTTTAATTAACTGATGTGGAACTGGAAAACAAAACATCAACAAATCGGTGGGGGCGTGGCTTATATACGTCAGTCGTTCCAAAGTTACTATTGAAGTGACATAATTCACTCGTGACATTACCACTTTTTAATCAACATTAAATTCAATGCAAAACGAACTGAGGAATGTAATAAGTGATAATAATAATAATAATAATAAAGGTATTTTATCTCTAGTTTTTCCTGGGCGACGTTGGGCGTCTTAAAGGGATTCTTCCGAATTTTTCTTCACTTGTGTAACGTTCAGTTGCTATTTGTGAATTGCTTATAATCTTGTTTGTTTCACATATCAATTATATTATGTAAAAATGATATGGAATGAATAAAACTTCTTCGAGCGGTCTTAGCGACACGTTCGGCTAGTTGGCTACTATGTAGTAGTTTATTGTTTATATAACTTAGTGTAGACTGTAAACATACCTGATATCTCTGTCATCATTCGACTATTTCTGTAATTTTTGGAAACGACATCGAAAAAACTTAAAGCTTGCTCTCGGATCCAATTTATTGTACTGAAGTGCATACTATACAAGTTTAATGGAAATAAATATTGTTTAAACTAAAGGGACACGCCACGTTTCGTTTTTGTTATATTTTGAGGTCACGCGTGTATCGCATTTTGATAACCTAGAGACTGCTCGTAGACAAATATGCTTATACAAAAAGTGTGACCCGGAAACGCTGAAGTATCACTAGGTAAATGTTAATTGCTGTCATAAAAATACGTAAGGAATGTTTCTCAAAGAAAACTCGCTTTTTAAAATATTTTGGGAGAGTTTCAAACTATTTCAAAACATTTCACCATCTTCGCATGACGTGTGTTTGGGGTGGTTGGCTCGTGTTTTGAAGATGTCATGTTCGAGCCATTTTCAAAAATTAAAATCAACGTCGGAGTATTTGTAGTCATGCTGTGCGTGATATCATGTGACGCCGCCGTGGATCGAGCTGATCGAGCTCGCCCCAATGAGCGGTCACATGATATTGTTTTGTTGAAAGTTTTTGAAAAATTCGATAAAATATTATTTAAAATAATAAATTTTGATATCGTCTGAGACGCTTAACCCTTTGAACTGTAGTGGTATCTTCCATGCCAGTTCAATGGCATCAGTTAGAAGAGTCCATATTCATTATTCATTATTTGGGGTGGACCAATCAATATTTTCAACGTGCAACCTCTGGGCTGCACGTGGAAAATATTCATTGGTCTCCCCCACACATTTACAGAACAGCCATCCTATATAAAGACGTTATGACGTATCATGTTCCTGGTCGGAAAGGCGACCGCTAGGGTTCAAAAGGTTAAAGGGTTATTGGAAGTGCATCCTAAAGGCATACTCGTTTGTTCCGACTGTGATGGCTCAAGTCCCGATTATGGTATGTATGTTCAGGTAAGAGTCTTTCGAAATACAGGTAAACCGCTGCATTGTTTTGAATACCGATACCACTATTCAGTTTCAAACACAGCACAGGCATGCTTCGTACTCTAATTATATTTCTTGTTCAAATTCTTACTTCCTGGATTGTGCTTTTTAACATGCTTTTCATTTCTAACTCATCTCCCCAGAAATGTATCCTTTTGTTTAGGCCGTGCTGTCATGCACAACTTGACACCAGCATAATACTTGTACAAGGCAGGAATCCGGTGACTCAGTGGCTATGCGAAATGGACTTCAAACCGATAGGTCCACGGTTCGACTCATGCCAGGGGTAACCGCGTTGTGTCAGTGGGCAAGGTACTTAATCCCGGTTGCCCACACGGAGGCATGGTGACGCTGTGTACTAAGTCGTAATGCACGTCGACGGTGCCTTTGTCTTCAACCAATACTAACACTGCTTACGTGGAGTTAATACGTTGGGGAGTCAGACGGTTGGTCGCCGTCACTCGGCGATTCTCTCCGGGCACTCAGGCTTCCTCCACCCATACAACTGTCAGACACGAGGTGGCCCTGGCTGTCGAAAGTGTCGTTATACTCAAATAAACAAATAAAATAAATAAACACTGCAAGATACATTAGTTGACAATATATACAGATAAGCTTTCTATATGTCGGTTAATCTTTTTCACCGTAATTTGTCTGGTATTATCGTCCCTGTTGATCTTGAGATTGGGTCTTCACCCTTGTATTCTATAAATTTGCGGAGCATTGCCAGTTCTTCTCTCACCTTAGCACCTGAAGGTAATTGTAATTAATGGAATGATTAAGTCCAAATCGGGAGAGATCATCTGAACCAGGCTCCGACCACACCACACACCATTCGCAAAAGCATTAGTTGATCTACCTTCAGACCGATTAAGCGAATTCACGATGTTTCTTTAACACTTTTTTCCACCGTCTAGCCTAATTTTTCTTCCTTCTTTCCTCTACCTTTTTATCTGTATCCCCATTCCTTTTGTCTTCCTTACCAAGCTGAAGACAGGAATTGTACTTTCCCGCGGTTCGTAGAAAAAGCGGGAAAGTTTTGTCTTAACGGTTTTTATTATACCGTTAGAGGTTGGGGTTGGCCAATGAGAATGTTAGAAAACGTTTTGGTGACGTTGTGTGAGGTGTTGAGTGTCAATTCTCGTCTGACTTCGCTAGCTGACAGACACACAAATTTTTTTATTCCTCAAAATGGACGACGAAACTAGAAATTTAATAGAGACTCGAGTTACAAAATCTGTTTCTAACAGTCAAAATGTTTTGTTAGACAATATGAAAGAGTTACTAGATAACAGACTAGCTAGTTTTCAAGACTCTATAGCTGTTCAAAGCCAGGAAATATCTACTTCTCAGTTGGCTTGCATTCAATCCCAGATTGGAGAAACGTACAAATTCAATAAGAAGGGGTGCGAGGATCAGCATAGATACAACAACAAAGTTTTGGTGAGCTTGCATAATGCTCAGTGGAGCCTTTCATCTGATAAAATCACCATGAATGAGGTCACAAAAGCAAAAGCTGCAGTGGAGGAAGGTATTGATTTTGTTCAGAAAAGACAGAAGTTGGTTAAAATTGCCGATTCTTGCGAACAGGGATGGAAAGTTGTCGACGAATATGTTGCGAATCCGCTGACTGGTGATTCTGATGATGAACGTAAGATTTGAGACCTCAAGCCCGTGCATCCAAGAAAATTAAAACTGATCGTCTGAAGAAGTACAGAAAAGACGCGAGAAATCTTCCTTATAAAATTCCCGATTCTTCAACTTCTAATAAACAGGTGCCTACTACTAAACCTGGCAGATGCTTCTCTTGTGGGACCGTCGGGCATTGGAGGGGTGAATGTCCTGTATTCACTCAGAAGAACAATAAGATAAGTACTGTTTCTGATATTGTCGATCACAATGATAGTTCGGGCGTAATTGTATCAAAGCTTCAACAAGAGTTGGAAGCCAGTACAAAAGAGGCCAAGTTTGCTGACACGCACTGCTCAAACGCAAACTTCAACGGTAAACGTGCAACAACGTTCACTAATCGGGTTATTCAGTCTCGACAAGGGAATGAGGTCAGTAAATCTCCAGTCGGTCGATTGCGAGCTAAAATCTCATCTTGGAGGAAAATTACGTCCAATTCAAATGTTCTTTCCATAATTTCTAATGGCTATAAATTGCCTTTTTTACGTCTCCCACCAAAATCTTTTCTTTTTAACAACAGATCAGCATTGGACAATTCAGATTTTGTTTGTTGTGAAATAGAAAAGCTTCTGGGTCAACACTGTATTCAACAAGTTTGTGAACCACCTCTTATAGTTAATCCTTTGACGGTGGCTTTTAGTCGAACAGGAAAACCAAGACTCGTGCTTGATTGTAGGCACATTAACCCCTTTCGTTTCAAATTTAAATTCAAATATGAAGATGCCTCCGTTTTGAGGCAGTTCATTGAAAATGGTGATTTTTTATTTACATTTGATTTCAAATCAGCCTATCACCATATAGAAATTTGCCAGTCGGATAGAAAATATCTCGGGTTCTCTTGGAATTGTGGCAACCAAATTTTTTGTTTTGTATTTTGTGTTTTACCGTTCGGCATTTCAACGGCTGAATTCATTTTTACCAAAGTTCTGAGAGAGGTGGTTCGATTTTGGAGAAGCGAAAATACTAATGTTGTTTTGTTTTTAGACGATGGCATTGGAGTGGCAAAGACTTGCTCAGAAGCTTCTTTATTGAGCATGAAAATCAAAGATGATTTGACAGGTTTGGGTTTCTTGTTCTCGGATGAAAAATGTGTTTGGGAGCCACGTCAGAAACTTATTTGGTTGGGGCTCGAGTGGGACACGATTGGTGGTGTCGTTAGAGTGTCGGCCGATAGAATGGCACGACTGATGGTGGCTTTGAACAAAGTTCTCTCTCTGTTGCCCAATACCAATGGTCTGGTGAAGGCCAGATTGTTAGCGGGGGCTGTAGGTCAGATAATTTCGAATCAAACTGTATTTGGCAATATAGAGAGATTGCACTCATGGGAAATTTATGCATGCATTGCTGCGAGAGCCAGCTGGGCTGCATACATTTTCATTACAACTGCGGCTTACAAAGAATTAACATTTTGGAAGGAAAATAGTGAAAAGATTAACAGAGAGGGTGCTTGTATAAATGTCCAGGGAGAGTTAGCTCTTTGCAGCTACCGGTTGCTCAGTGACGCTTCCGGTGCCGGTTACGGCGGTTATGTGGCCCCTAGAGAGGGTTCCTCTTCGAATGAGGTTAACACAGCGTTGATGTTTAGAGAGACTGGAGAGGTGTCATCTTCGGACCCGGTTAAGTTTAGCCCAGATCATGGTGTTATCGATGCTAATTGTGGCGTTGATAACAAGTTACACATATTTGGGGGCTGGACTGACAGTAAATCGTTATTAAGTTCTACCTGGATGGAATTGGAATCAATTCATAGGCTTTTACATACAGCAGCAGATGTGGTTAAGGGAAAAAAGGTTGAAGTTTTAACGGATAGTAAAAATGCTGCTGCTATTATTCATGTGGGTAGTAGAAAACGTGATTTGCATGAAATAGCCTCATGCATTGATGAGCTATGTAACCAGAAAGACATTCTGATTCAGTCGAAGTGGATTCCTAGAAATCAAAATAGAAAAGCCGATTTTTTGAGGCGGGTAAAAGACCCGGATGATTGGGGTATTAAGTTCTGGGCATATATTATTCTAAACAAAAAATGGGGCCCACATACGGTGGATAGATTTGCTTGTCATTACAATGCTAAATGTGAGCGGTTTAATTCTAGATTCTGGTGTCCAGGCTCAGAGGGTGTAGACGCATTCAATCAGAATTGGCAAAACGAGAACAATTGGCTTGTGCCACCCCTAGACACATTGGCAAAGCATTCCAAAAAACGAAACAGGACAAAGCATTTGGCACGCTAGTGGCACCTCAGTGGCGATCATCCCCATTTTGGCCTCTGATTGGCACCGAAAATTCAAAATTTGGAAATTATATCCGAGCTGTGCATATTTTTCCTGGACAAAATGTCATTTGTAAAGGAAAGGGGAAAAACGGTATTTTCTCAGGTTCCTGTCTGAAATTTTTGATGGCTTTTAGATTAGACTTTAGTTAATGGTTGGACACGTTTTTTCTTTGTTTCAGGACTAGGACTTAAATCCAACATTATAAATGCAGTAGAGTGCAGTGGCATTCAATGACGACCGAGTTCAGGTGCTTAGCAGAAAAAAATGTTTTCTTATTTGACGCAGTCGAAAAGTGCTGGAACTGTTCAGAAGTATAACAGCTGTTTTAAAAGGTGGGAACATTTTGTTGTAGTCGAGGATTACCACCGTTACCTGCTGAGCTTATTTATGTTGCACTCTACATAACTTGACTCTGGTCATCGCACAACACAGTTGACTCTTTTGTTTATAGCCTTAAATGGGTACATAAAATTAGTGGTAAGGTAGATCCTACTTGTAATTCATTAGTTACCGAGCTTCAAGAGACTGCAAAAAGGATACATGCAAAACCTGTTACTAAAAAAGACGTTGTCACTGCCGAACATTTAATAGATTTGTGCAATGTGTATACAGACAATCCCGACTTGCTTGTGGTGAGAGATTTGACTATGCTACTTCTTAGTTTTGCTGGATTTTTGAGATTCAATGAGTTAGTTTCGCTAACAGGCAAAGATGTTATTGTGGAAAACGAGTATTTGTTGTTGCATATCCGACATAGCAAAACCGATCAATACCGCCAGGGCAATGAGGTTTTGATTTCTAAAGGCAATTCCGTAGCGTGCCCTTTCAACAATTTTTTTAAATATTTAGAATTATCTGAAATTCAGCTGGGATCTGATGAATTTTTGTTTCGGCCTATTTTTAGATCACATGGTAAATGCCGTCTGATATACAAAAACAAACCGTTAAGTTATACAAGAGTGAGGGAAACTTTGTTAGGACAGCTCAAAAGTGTACTTCCTCCCGCAAATTTAGGGCTTCATTCAATGCGGGCAGGGGGCGCTACTGCAGATGCCAATGCTGGTGTAAACGATCGATGCTGGAAGCGGTATGGCAGGTGGAGGAGCGAATGCAGTAAGGACGGGTACGTTGCTGATTCTCTACAATACAGATTAGAGGTTTCAAAATGTTTAGGTTTGTAATTATACTCCTAACACTGTCGCTTGCTCCCATACTTTGATGTTTTCTTTTTCTAGTCAGCAGCACACAAGGCTAGAAAGCTTTATAAGGTGTTAGTGTTGTGTATTAAGTTGAGACTTGTACTTTCCCGCGGTTCGTAGAAAAAGCGGGAAAGTTTTGTCTTAACGATTTTTATTATACCGTTAGAGGTTGGGGTTGGCCAATGAGAATGTTAGAAAACGTGTTCACGTTTTGGTGACGTTGTGTGAGGTGTTGAGTGTCAATTTTAGTCTGACTTCGCCAGCTGACAGACCCACAATTTTTTTTATTGCAACGTACTCGGACTTCAGCACATCAAGGAAATTTTTCAATTTGTATTAAAGATAATTCATGCAGTTCGTTTAAAAAAAAAAAAAATAAATAAATCGCAAGTCCGAGTGATTTTATCCTAGATGGCGTTGACATGGCTTTCGGACACAGGTTTCTAGAGTTATTTTCCTTTAAAGAAAAGTAAACTAAATAAATGGTTTTATCTCTAGTTTTTCCTGGGCGGTCAGGGTCATTGTTTGAGGTTGTTAAGGTGTGTTATGTTTCACGATTTAATTATTTTATTTTCTTGTAACTTTAATTGGAAATGTATTCAATGGAATAAATAGTCAGCAACACACTAGGCTAGAAAGCTTTATGGGGTGTTAGTGTTGTGTATAAAGTTGAGACGACAGCCATCTGGCTATGCATTTCCCTCTCGGTGTCCACTTGTAGAACTTTGAAGCTCAAATTTTATGTTTTCGATATTTATATTGTAAATATGTGCATTTCATGTAAATTGTGTTGCATTTATGTATACTGGCGAATAAAATAGATTATATAAAATAAATAAAATAGAATAAACTATCGCACAACCGCGTTATTTTGACAGACAGTTGCGAAAGTTGGTCATATTGCGGTGGTAGCCTGTCTTTGAGGTACAATATGACCACTGATTTATACACAACTGGTTTCCTGGAATGTTCACTTTTGATATATAGAAAAGTATCTCTGCCATGTTAGCGGGGAGGGTGTTGCTATAAATCAGCAATGTTGAACAAACAAAAAATTCACGAAGGCTTTCAATTTCCCGACGCTTCGCAATCATCCATCGCATTTTAAAGAATATCCTTTGTCTGTGAAAAACGAATATTTTGTTGATGTGCACATCTTTCGTGGCAATAACAGTTGAATAATTACCACACAGTTTAGTTATTATTGCCAAGAAACAAGTGAACAAATGCAGAGAGTAGAAAATGTATACCGTGTGTAACTAGTTTTCGTGTTTGGTAAACACAATGACGTTTTACGTAGTGGAGGCTGCTACGCTGTGACCTCAGTCACAGCGTAACAGCTCTCACGTCATCAAATGTTATCAACTGGACGTAGTTATGGCGTTGATTGACTTGACGCCATCTCAGGGGCGGGGAGTGGGCAGATTGGATTACGTCGTTTCTTGCTCTCGATGCAGCAATACATACAGGATAAGAAATGAGTGTTTTTCTCATATAATATTTATGAAACGAGTCTAAGAATTTTCCGTTTTCGCGAGCCTGTGGCGAGCCCAAACGGAAAATTCGGACATCCTTGGACATCCTCGTATAACTAAAAAATTCATTATTTGCTTCCAAAACATAGGTTATGACCCCCCATCGAGCTCGTTCCAGTGGGGGGTCATAACCTATGTTTTGGACGCAAAAGGTAAAAATATAAAAAAAAATGAATGACGTTTTTATTGTAGATAAAAGATTAATACAATATAACCCACCCTAAATAGGACAGATAACGGAAATTCTCCCTACTGAAATTATGCAAATGTCACCCAGTTGTATTTTGTTTAGACAATCAAAATGTCCAGTTTTGAAATTGACCAATGAAAGCTCCCAACTCTAATTATGCAAATTGTGAAAATGTGGCCCAGTTGTATTTTGTTCAGCCAATCAAATTGTCTAGTTTTGAAATTGACCAATGAAATTGACGGAAGGCTTTATTTATCACTGATTAATATGAAAACAAAATATCAAATGTTTTAAAGTGAACACAACGGACGAGTCATATGATAAAGTTGAAAAGAGAACAGTGAATATGACCAACGCAACTAACGCTCCACTCCACAATTAGCACTTTTGCACAGTGTTTCTGTAAAATAGACTATTTGTTGGATAACGACATTTTGGTGACAGAGATGGAGCCAGGTGGATGGGGTAAATTGCCACAGGAATTATTGAAAACAGTATCTTTGGAAAATCGGTTACTTTTAGATCTCATTTTATACGGAGATGTTCTGAGACAAGTGACGAAAAAAAGAGATAGAAACGTATAAAATATATTCGATATTTCATAATTTACAAACAGGGGGGGGGGGGGGTGCTTCAGAGAGTGGGTAGGCGTGGGCAGTGATACATTTTTGCTTTGGAAATTTCTCGGTGGATAAAACAGACTGGTTTAAGATTTGTTTTGCACTTTTCTTGGCCGAAACCATGCATTTGACAGTGGATTATTCCCTACACGTAACGTTTGTTAATTTATGCTTTGTAATTTATTTATATTTCTTTCTTTCTTTCTTTATTTATTTATTTATTTATTTATTGGTGTTTAAGGTCACATACTTATGCAGAATGGCTAATCATGACCGTGACAGTTTTACGGTTGGAGGAAGCGGAGTACCGGAGAGAACCACCGAGCAACGTTATGCTTTGTAACATGGTGTTGTCTGTGCTTAGTGGACTTGAAAAAATAAACACATATGATGGGTTACAGAAATAAGGTAGACAATATGTTCATTTAAAACCCTTACCTAACGTAACGGCCAAAACAGGCCAGCGCTATTCTCAAAAATCGCCAATTAATTTTCATTATTTTTTCACTTTTTGTCCCAAAAACCTAGGTTATGACCCCTCATGGGAACGAGCTCGACAGCAGTGGCACGACCTTTTGTTAGGGGTCACTTTGTGCGACAACGAGTCAGAAGAAAAAAATAACTTAAAATCAACCAATTACAAATGACTTTCCCAAATCCGCCATCGTAATATAGTATTTTGACGGTAAAATGTTGACAATCTCAAACCAGTTCTCAGTTAATAATGTGATTTACAAAATGAGTTCAGCTGATTTGGTTTGAAAGGATCCTCGGACCAAATCTAGAACGAGTTCTGTAAACATCTCTTCTAGCAGATTTTAACTATTTGAACGCAAGAGACAATGTTTCCGGCCCAGGTACATGATGATTTCATTAAGTAGTTTTACCTGCTAAGTGAATGTGTGGGGATCATCAATCAATATTTTCAACGTGCAGGCCGAAGGCTGCACGTTGAAAATATTAATTGGTCTAATTCAAAATAATGTATGTGGACTCTTCATGTTACTGCCATGGAACAGACATGGGCGACACCACAAGTGTCAAATAGATAATTATCGCATACCTGGTTTATGTCTCTTAAACAAACTGGAAGCAAAAAAGAAATTTTGTTTCCAAAATTTTTTTCTGCATCGCCGTACTTCGGTGGGACTCTCACCTTTCCCATATTAATTTTTAACTAATAACTGCAAATTTATTATGTAACTGGTTGTGTGGTAAAAGTCGATATTGTGGCTTTATAAAGTGTGTGGGTGAAGCAAGAAGGTTTTCATATTCTCAGCAAGTGTTTAATATTCAAGCGAAAATAAAGGATATTTTGTCAATGTTTATTTTTTTGTCGCAACTGTTGGAGAATACAATAGACAGAACGTGATGTGTGTTTGAATCGGTGGGTGTTTTACATAACGAGTTGGAATGGCGTAGTCATCTTTCCCGAGTGCCGTAGGCTCGAGCGAAATATGACAACGCCATTCCATCGAGTTACATGAAATACCCGCCGATTCAAACACACATCGCGTGCTATGTTTATTACACAACCCATGCATTAACATTCATTTAAATAAACAAATCTTAATTCCGATGTTTAAACCCAAAGGTGATAAGTCCTTTTGTCTTGACTGAAGCTGTACTGATCAAATGGATCAAAACAACCTTTTCGGAACCAGTGTTTGTTGAAATTCGTATCACTGTTTCTCTTCGGCTGGTGCCCATTCACGCCTTACCATTTGGTGGATATTACTGTTAGTAAAAATATAAGTACAAAGGTGTGCAGATGTGCAAAACAGCTGGGAGAAACATTTTTAAAAGAAATTCGAAGCATATCAAGATGTACGAAGATTTACCAAAATAAAGCTGGCCAATTTAGATATAACGGATCCCCGATGAGACTGGAGGTGGGATGGGGAAATCTCACCCGAGGGACAAGATATTTGAACCAGACCCGAGGCTTGGTGTCTATTAAAGCCTCCCATCAAAATTATATACTTCTAATTCCGAGATATTGGACCTGAGTGTTGAGACAATTGAGTCATTCCACTCAGGTCTGTTTCCCCCACCGTACAGTACACCATCCCAATGGTGCTTTTTTTTAGATTACCTTTACCCATCCGAGGTATAGATATCTGCCAGATCTTTGATCAACGGCGGTTTTAAATCCTCTTTTATGTACATGCATCTCCCTCGATCCTGTTGGGTGCCATCGGTTCCTCCTACATCTATCGTCACGCAACTTGTGTAATGGCTATTGTGAACAGGGATCAGAAATTGTCATGTGATAATGTAATGGTCATTAAAAGGTTATTACTTGGTTAGTTTCATATCGGCTCGAGACTGAAGGTCAATTTTATTTATTTATTTATTTATTTATTTATTTATTTATTTATTTATTTATTTATTTATTTATTTATTTTATTTATTTATTTATTTATTTAAGGTCACATATTTCTGTAGAAGGCCTAATCACGACCACGGCAGTTTTACGGGTGAAGGAAGCCGGAGTACCCAGAGAGAACCACAGAGTAACGGCGAGCAACTGTCAGCTCCGCAACATACCAACTCCACACAGACAGGGTTAACATTGGTTGAAGACAGATGCATCATCGACGTGCAGTACGCCTTAGTACACAACGCCAATGTGCCTCTACGATGGCAATGTAGGTGAAGTATCTTGACCAAAGACACAACGCGGTTGTCGCAGGTGGGATTCGAACCGAGGACCTCTCGTCTTGCAGCTTGCTCCTCCACCTTCTGAGCCATCGAGCTCCCTGTTCTTTCTCCTCTTCATGCACCTAATCTTCACTTATTACCCTCATCAGTTCCTCACAATACAAAACTACTCCTTTTCCCCTGTTAACCAGTGTTAACGCTAACTTTCCTGACTGCGTCCGACGAATAACGGTGAGCGATTTCGATGTAAGCAATTGGATGCGCTCAGTAATGCATCAAAGGGGCAACTCTTGCATGGGTCATATCGGCATCGGCAGAGAGCGGCGTCATATCAGCCGATCTTGAAGTTATATCGGCCGAGGTTGATTATGGGCAATTCCGGGAAAGAAAATCAGATCTACTAAATAATACTGATTAAACGAACTAATTGTTTGGATAATATCGGGAGATCAAAGAGCCCTTTCCGCCTGTGAGTTATATTTAATTATTTATTTATTTATGTTCGTATTTATTTATTTGGGATTAACGACACTTTCGACAGCCAAGGACACTTCGTGTCGGGAAGTTTTACGGCAGAAGGAAGCCGGCGTAGCCTGAGAGAACCATCGAGCTGTAAACAACAGCGACAACTGTCAGACTCCCCAACGTATCACACAAGCAGGGTTAGCGCTGGTGGAAGACAAGAGTACCATCGACGTGCAGTACGCTAAAGTACACAACGCCACCGTGCCCACGCGTGCATGGGTAATTGGGATTAAGTGCCTTGCCCAAGGACACAACGCGGTTACCGCAGGTGGGATTCGAACCGAGGAACTCTCAACTTGCAGCCTGGAACTCTACCTACTGAGCCACCGCGCTCCCCATCAGTTAGTTACGCTACAGCAGTTCATCGTCCTTTTCAAATAAAACTGGTCATGTGAGAGTTAACACATTACTACAGTACCAGTTCGAGTAAAGATATTTGTCGAAGGTTTATTGATAAAGGCGAACGATCAACTACACTGTAAAAAATTACTGTAATTTTTTACCGTCATATGACCGGCAGCTAGTTTCCAGGCATATGACCGTAAGCATTACGGCAAACCGTAAAAAAAATTTAACTGTCATTTACCGTGTATTCCCGTAATTATTTTTTCACGGTTTGCCGTTATTTGTACTGTCATATGCCTGGAAACTAGCTGCCGGTCATATGACCGTAAAATATTTCAACAATCGTTCGCCTTATTTTCCCATAAAAATTACCATCAAAATAATTACGGTCAAAATGACCGGAGGCAAAGTTCCAGCCGTTTGGCCCTTTACCATTTAACCCTAGTGGTATCGTCAATATCAGTTCAATGGCAGCAATGGGAAGAGTCCATATTCTTTATTTGGGGGTAGGCCAATTAATATTTCAACGTGCAGCCTCGGGGCTGCACGGTGAAAATATTGATTGGTCTACACCACACCTTCACTCAAAAAAATTCAACCTACTTAATGAAATTATGAAGTATCATGTTACTGGGCTAGAAAAAGGGCATATGGGGTTCAAAGGGTTATTCACTTCGAAACCATCATTTAATTCCAGTCATCATTAACCGCATTTTACCTTGAACCAATAAAAGCATATGGGTATGCCGGCCTTAGCGGAGATCCGTGGCCACAAATCATAAGATCGGTCGAATATCGGTGACGCAGTACGAACAGTCTGCTATTATGTATGATTACCGAAACAATTATACGCATAAAAAATGACATTATTTGATTTTTTTTACAGTGTAGGCGCCTAATATCATAGCGTGGGATAACTGCAAACTTTTTAGGTTTATAGTTTTGTTCAAAATGAAAGTTTAAAGGCTGTTCTTGTGATATTTATCTTTTCAGTTATCGCATGAGATCCGCGCAACCTAGTTTCAGAGAATTTTAGAAATCCTTACGATTAATATAGTTTCACGAAATCCGCAAGTTAAAAAGGTATTTCTTGAAATCACCAAAAACATCTAAGTAATTTCACGTTCACAATTTTAAAATATACATATGTTTGGGGAAGTAAACAATCTCTACAACTTTCTGTTTGTTGCGATAAAGGGTCAGATGAAGATAAAATGCGTTCACTTCACGCTGAAATCAGCTGAGTTAAAAATCAACCCAAATTGACTTGGCTGAGTGAATATGAACCCAGTTGGGTTCATATTGACTCACCCCTGATGATTTAGGTTGATTTTTAATCCTACTGGTTTTAGAGTTTGGATACGCCCTAAATGTATCAGCGTGTCTATTCTAAGTGAAGACAGAAAGGCAACAGTAATAGAGAAATAGCACTGAAAAAAAACATACAACTAATAGTTCAATGTTCTGTTTGTTGAGAGACAATTCCGATGAAGGTAAATGCCTATGTTAAATAGCTGCACCCAGGGATGTGGCTAGATGCGTCCGATTGGGGGGGGGGGGGGTAGGGTAGTAAATTTCCAACTTGGGGAGGGATTGGGAGGGGATAACCCTCTCCCGTTCCCTCCCCCAGTTGGAAATTCACTACCGACAAAAATTTTGAAAATGAAGCCATGAAAGGGGGCATAAAATTGTAACTGAAATGCCAACACATTTATAATAGAATTATCAGGTTGTTATTTTTATTTGGTATTATTCTGGGAGTTGAATATGTGCTAAACAAATGCTGAAGCTGAGAACTTTGGTCAATTCATACTTCCTTAAAATTAAATCAGATCTCATGCAGGAATGATCAATTTTCGATGTTTCATCATTTTATAACCGTGAATGACGGAATAACTCAGGATAACGATTTTACACTTGCGATTTTCTAGAAGTGCAATTCGAGTTTTTTTTTTATTACGATAAGTAAACGTACGTACTATGGAAATCTTGTACAGATTGAAATCATGCATACTTATGAAGCTCGATATTGCGTACACTGCAGTTGTAAATAGAATTTTTGCCGATTTGAAACCGAGTTGGGATTTTGGGAAGTAAAGGAGACATCAGCATCAACAAAAAAGCTCTAAAATCCAGATGGATGGAATTTCCAACTACACATGACTTGCCCTTCGAATTTCCAAGTATAGAAATTTTGGCCATTTTTTTTTTTTTTTGTGTGTGGGGGGGGGGGGGTGACCCCACCCCCTCACACACACACACCCCTCCTGTCGCCACGTCCCTGGCTGCACCCATGGTGTACGGGCCTTTCTGACCTATTATAGACAGAGGAGCAACGGTAAAAGAGAAGAGTACTGAAACGAGAAAACTTACGACAAATTGTTCAGCGTGCTCTTTATTGAGAGGAAAATCAGACGAGGATTGAAGGGAGCGATGTGGCTCAATGGTTACGGCATTGGACTTCAAATCGAAAGGTCCTCGGTTAGATCTCCACGAAGGGTACCTGCGTTGCGTACTTTGGCAAGGCATTTAAACCTGATTGCTCACGTGGTGGTACGATGGTGCTGTATACTACAGCGTGCTTTACGTCGATGGTGCACTTGTATTAAGCCAATACTAACCCTGCTTGTGCGGAGCAAGTACAATGGTGAGTCCACAAGTTGCCAGCGGTTATACACCGGCTTCCTCCATCCGAAAAACTGTCCGACACGAGGTGACACTGGCTCTCGAGCGTGTCGTTACCAGCCTCTCCCCCTCCAGAAAAAAAAAGAGAAAAAAGATGAAGAGAGAATGTCTTTGTTAACTATCTGCACCAAAAACGAATGAGCATCTCTCATTTTTCAGACAGAAGGGCAATTGTAAGGGAGGAACAATATTGAAAAAAAGAAAACTTACGAAAAATGTCAGCAGTTCTCGGATTCCGAGAGGTCGAACGCTGTAGTTTCCAGTCTGTGAAGAAACCATGTAAGAAAATTATAAAAACTGTTTGTTAACCCTTTACCTAACATGAAAAGCTGATTACACTTGCAAAAAAAAAATTCCTGAATAACTAATTTTTCTTCATTTTTTGTCTCAAAAACATAGGTTATGACCCCTCGTTGGAACGAGCTCGACGAGCTCGTTCCAATGAGGGGTCATAACCTATGTTTTTGAGACAAAAGAATGAAAAAATAATGAAAATTAATTGGCGATTTTTGAGAATTGCGCTGGCCGGTTTTGACGTAACGTTGGGTAAAGGGTTAATTCAGTTGCAATAAAACGTTTGAATATAGCCCACCGTACCGATAAAATGTTCACCTAGATTTTTTTATTCCCTTATATACCTTGTAAAACACACTCAGGTCGAGTAGAGAAGGTGATGTTTTCTTAAAATGTTTCATTTTTCAAAGAATGATTTTGAAACCGTCTTCGGGTAATTATGCCAGGTCACTGCAGATATATATAATAACCCTGGTGGTATCTTCCATATCAGTTCAATGGCAGCAGTTGGAAACGTCCATCATATTCATTATTTGGGAGTAGACCAAATAATATTTTCAACGTGCAGCCTTGGGGCTGCACGTTGAAGATATTGATTGGTCTACACCACAAATTCACTAAGCAGCCATCCTATTTAATGAAATTGTGCGGGGTATCATGTTCCTGAACCGGGGAAAGGTCCGCTTGAGTTCAAAGGGATAAGGTGCTTAATAAGTAATAGCAAATGTATTTCTATGAAAATCACAACTATGGAATTCTTTAAACTGCAACAAATATTCTCTGACAATGCACCAAAATGACGGTCGTGGTGTGAAGAAAAAAATATTTGTCGCGGGGGTGATGGTAGCCATGAATGGTTCCTAAAAGTCTGATATCGCATTCGTACCAGCTGATAATAAATATTTGTTTCTTGAGAACACCTCTTGGTCAAATGTGCTTCGGATATTCAGAGCAAAACCAGGAATTCGAAACATTCCGAGATGCAGCCACTGGGCTACGTGGAAACAAATACCAACACTATCGGTTTTCGTCAGGGAAGAACACCACGCTATTGTTTATATTTCGATTAAGTTCTGCAGAGGCAAAACAGACACCGATATGCCCTTTAAAAGGGCATGATAAGTCCGATTGCCTGCACACAGGGATGTGGCGGGGGGGGGGGGCGGGGGGGGGGGGGGGGTCTCATCCCACAAGCTAGAAGTAGTTTTTCAATAGTTGGAAATTCTGAGGTCAAAAATCAAATAGTTGGACATTCAATAAATTAACATTGTTCATGAAAAATATTAAAACTCCAACTTAATGATGAGAAACTTTGATCTTTTATTTCCAGCTGGAAACTTGAGTTTCGAATTTCCTACTCTAAAATTGACATTGGCCTCAAAATTTCGACTCTGACATCAATCCGGTAAATTTTCTGACCCAGACATATTATAAATGATGCTTTTTCCGTTTCAGGACTAGTGAAAATTTATATATATATAATCACTTTAACCCTTTACCCAACGCAGACGATTTCAAAATTCATTATTTTAAACATCAATTTTAAATTTTAAAAAAAAAATGTTCAACAAAAAACCATATCATGTGACCCCTCTTTGGAACGAGCTCGACAAGCTCGTTCCTAAGAGGGGTCACATGATATGGTTTTGTTGAAGTTTTTCGAAAAATAATATTTTTTCAGCAGCTGTATTTGCATATTACGCGGGCGGATGCGGGCGATTCGTTGGTTAAAGGGTTAAAAGGTATCAACCAGCGCTGCAGTGCAACCACCTATCGAAACTACGCACAGTTGGAATTTACACCGGTGCCCCCCCCCCCCCCCCCCCTCCAGCTGAAACCCTCTAGCCACATTCCTGTCTGCACATTGCAGACTGTCATCATACGAAAAGCCCAGAATTAGCGTATTACTTATAAACATCACGACGCTTATTTTAATTTCCTAGAATTTCGAAGTTATTTTCCGCTCAGGTCGAGTGTGCTACGTGACAAAACACACATATTTCGAATATGGCTTATTTCTGAAAGAATAAAAACGTCGATAGTGTTATATTTTCGTGCATGCAGCCCTGTCGCTGCATATTGGAGTGATTTAAATTCCTAGCTATGTTCTTGGATATGTGAAGCTAAATTTGACCACGAAGTGTTCTTACCCATAAACCATTCTTGCCTGCCATTAACTATGATAGTCAAAGACATGTATTATTTTGTATTCTATACACTAAAACCTTCATTTTGGTGTATAATTTGGGTATATTTATTTGGGTTTTATAGAATTCAGAATTGTGACTGTCATAATAAATTGTTTTTTTTTTACTTAAATGGCACCTTAATTCGACCGTTTTCTTTCCCTTACTGGTTGCAGGCAAGAGTTTGAATATTCACCGTGAAAAAGTACCGCAAAACGTGAACAACACTGGGACGCGGCTGCCTGGACCACTACTGCACAGTTTTACGGTATTGCTACTTAAACCTTTAAACCATTGAAACCATTGTTGTATCCTGCATATCAGTTCAATAGCAGCAGTTGGAAAAGGCCATATTCATTATTTGTGGGTAGACGAATTAATATTTTCAGCGTGCAGACTTCGGCCTGCACGTTGAAAATATTGATTGGTCTACCCCACGAATTTACTCAGCAGCCATCCTACTTAATGCAACGTTGATGTATCCTATTCCTCGATCGGAAAATCGGTTTCTCGGGTCAGTGGCGGCGCCAGAAATTTTTTTGTGGGGGGGGGGGGGGGGGGGGGGGCAACTAGGGGGGCAGACTCCCATGAAGGGGGGCAAATACGTAAAGGATCATATCATTACTTTGTTATGAGGTAGTCCAAACTTGGACCCAAAGTCCGTAATATACTTTTTTGGTTTGGTACGTCCTGTGGACGTACCAAACCAAAAAATTATATTACGGACTTTGGGTTCAAGTTTCGACTAAATGTAATGGTAATTAGCGGTCCTCCTTTCAAAAAATCCTGGATCCGCGTCTGGTGGGTCTGTGCGTGAGAGAGAGAGAGAGAGAGAGAGAGAGAGAGAGAGAGAGAGAGAGAGAGAGAGAGAGAGAGAGAGACGGTCTGTCATAATGCGAAATCCATGATTTTTTTTAGACAAGGGATATGGATAGACATGCCTTTGTTGGCTCATAACTTAATTATAACTTATAAGGATCTGCATCCGAGTCTTTAAATCTCTACTGCCTGGATGTGTTCATCAGCTAGCCTGAGGCTTTGGGCTAAGTGTGTATGGGAATAAAAAAAAGAGAGGGGTGTGTGTCTGTAAGAGAGAGAGTGACTGAATGTGTTTGTGTGTGAGGGTGGATGGAAATGCATGCGAGATGGTTGGGGGCAACTGGGGGGGGGGCAAAGCCTTCGTTTGGGGGGGATGCCCCCCCCCCCTATGCCCCCTCGTAGCGCCGCCACTGTCTCGGGTTCAAAGAGATAAAATGTAATCACGGATGTGGCTTATAATGTAATCATAGGAGACACCGACAGAGGGGTACAAATGAAAACCAAAGTATCTTTGTTAATTCCTGCTTTTGCATAATGGTTTCGTCCATGTCGAAAGATGAGTTATGTCGATGGACTAATTAAATTTTTAACCTGCTGTCGAAAAAGGTTAACAGCAGTTTAAAAACCTGTGACTGTAGGTTACAAACAATAATCTGTATACTCTTAAATGTTTTTTTTTTTTTGAGAAAAAGAAAACAATCCGATCCTGTATTCTGCACCAAGGACAACAAAAAAGGTCGTAATTGCAAAGAGGGGTTTTACCGGAACATTTATCGGCAACTCTAAAGTTAGATGTTTTCATGTTTTTGCCGTTTGTCGAATGGTAAATTATTTACAGTGTTAATTGCCTAAAAGAGAAGAAAATTTTAATTTCTTTTCCTTCAAAGCACATTCTTCGAAACCCAGTTGGAACGAGCTCAACGATAGACATAATACAATAATTTAATCATTTGGCCAGCCTCTGCGTTTGATTGGTTGAAAGCATACAGAGTGAAAGTTGTCAAAATCGTATAAACCAAATCACGTAATAATTTGGAATGTATGCACGTTCGCACACATCCGATCCAACTTTGAAGACTCTGGAAGCCCCGCCCACTCAACTCAAATTGTCACCGTGAGGGCGTGACGGCAGACTGATAGATGGATAACAAGCTTGTAAACAAAGATCAATGATCGAGTTTTCATCGCCTCCATTCAGCGAGAATATAATGATAATTTCTCGGGAACAATTGAATTTAATAAAATATACCGAAGTGGGAGACGAATAAAAAGATCATACATCCAAACATGATTTTGGGGGAACTTAAAAAAATGTTTTTAATGCTATTGTTACGTGACTTGCTAAATATCTATCGTCTGCGATCGAAAATCAAAACAGCAAACAATTTGACAATGATTGACGTGACCTGTGTGTGACACACTTTCCTGAGTTTGACTGTTGTCTTTTGCGAAAATTAAAAGTTTTTCGTTCACGTACACATTGTTTTTATATTTCAGTATTACAGCCGGATTAAATTATAAGAAATAACTGTTGTTTTCCTTCGGTTTATGCGATATAAACCGAAAATTTTCAGCACAAGCTTAATCATAACTCGCGTAGTTATGAAGCTTGTGCTGAAAATTTTCGGTTTATATCGCATAAACCGAAGGAAAACAACAGTTATTTCTTAATAACTTTCACTATTTTTCTTTACTGAGTCGGCGGAACAATGATGAGGAGCACAGAGATACGTGCAGCCTTACTTTTTCAGTTGATGTGTTTCATGCTTACACACTGTGTTTAACTATCTACATGCTGATGTTGAAATGTAAAAACCTCAAGCAGCAAATGCATCACATAATGCAATTAGAAATACACCCAGTTCAATGTTGTTTGATAGAGCTCAAGATTATTTTGATTAAATTCCCATTTAGATTATACTCCAGGGTGCAGATGGTTACAAAGCTGAGAGTAAATTAATGAGTCAGTTTTCGCAGTGATGCAATGCTCACTTTCAAACCGAAAGGTTCACGATCGACCCCCACCAGGGATAACTGCCTTGTGTCCTTAATTCCGATTGTCCACATGGGGCGCGATAGCGCTGAGTACTGAGGCGTATTGCACGTTGAAGGCGCACTTGCCGTCAACCAGTGCCAACCCTGCTTGTGTCGAGTTCGTGCGTTAGTGAGTCTGATAGTTGCCTGCCGCCGATCCATGCTTCTCTCCGGGTACTCTGGCTTCCTCCACCCATGACACTGTCTAACACGAGATGCCCCTTGCTGTCGGAAGTGCCGTTAAACCGGATATACGGATATTCCTGAAATATATTCCCAGATAAGGTGAACAAGTTCAGTTGTATCTTGTCAATTAATTCCAACTTCAGCTGCTTCGTTCTATTACTTTCACTTCAGCTACCCTGTTTGGGTTGGAAGATGGGTGAAAAGGAAATAATTGACCAGATAGTGGCATGTACACAATGCAAGCTCTCAAGTCACCTTTCAAATTGAGTGAAGAATTTGACGTTGTTATGGCCTATGACTAGTCTAGTCCTGATATAGAACTTCGCCTACGCTTAACCCTTTACCCAACAAATCGGCCGCATCCGCCCGCGTAATATGCAAATTCAGTCGTTGAAAAAATATTATTTTTCAAAAAATGTCGAAAAAACCATATCATGTGACCCCTCGTTGGAACGAGCTCGGGTTTGTTTGTTGAAATTTTTTGAAAAATTTGAAAAAAATATATTTAAAATAATAAATTTTGATATCGTCTGCGTTGGGTAAAGGGTTAAATTC
The DNA here is from genome assembly GCA_031216915.1 of Pictodentalium vernedei. Taxonomy (NCBI): domain Eukaryota; kingdom Metazoa; phylum Mollusca; class Scaphopoda; order Dentaliida; family Dentaliidae; genus Pictodentalium; species Pictodentalium vernedei. The sequence continues at coordinate 437,402,998 of CM062294.1, forward strand.
TATCGTCTGGAATATTTCAGTTGATCGGAAAAGCGAACCTACGGTTCTGTGAATTTTTAATGAATTTATCAATACTATTAAACCTTTACCTAACATGAAAAGCAGACAAGTAGGTAATAAATGCCGATTCGGGACCAAATGTACACGATTTCGTACATGTACACGTACATCGATGTACACCTCCATAGGATTTAGTGTTAAAATCGTGTACAGGTACACGATTTGTCGTTTTTTTGTGGTCCCGAATCGGCTTGCCGATTCTTCACCACTGGATTCTATATACACATCGATCAAGAGTGAAAAAAATGTATGAAATTTTAAGGAAAATAGGTGTATCGTCTGGTCCCGAATCGCAAAATGGGTTTCCCCCATGGGATTCAGTGTTAAAAATCGCGAGCAAAAACGTGTTGCCGTTTCTGGACCAGCGTCGAAAAGTGGTATGCCGATTCTGAACCACCCCTGTCTGTACACGGTTTTAACACTGAATCCCTATGGAGGCGTACACCAAATCCATTTGCGGATTTTACGTCAGAAATCGACTCATGTACGGTACACGGAAAAGAGGTGGTCCCGAACCGGCAAACCCACCATAGTGGATTTTTCCTAACTTAACAGACTCCATTTCATTCGGATGTCAATCTACAGTCATCAGTCTGTTTTTATCAAAACTGACAAGCAGGTCGCATGTCAAAATGACATTTATTGTATAAACACTTACTGAGAACGCTATTTTGTCACGCTCGAGATGTATTACAGGTTTTTATTCAAATGAGACAATTGTCAGTTAAATGGTTTTATTTGAAAAACTATTCTATGGATGAAAGCGGAAACAGTTCAAAAGATTAATTGATGTTATATTTTTTTTTTTTTTGAAAAGCGTTACATTTACTGACATGCTTTATTCGAGATTATAATTATTCATGTTCTTTCTGATTTTTAACACATTTGAAATGGACGCTATTTTAATATTTTTAACTATTTATTGAGGTTTCATTTTGTAAATGTTTTTTTTCTCAACTGGTTTTAGTTATTATATTAAAGACAGAATATTTTTATTTACTTAAAACATAAAACATAAAAATAATTATACATTTAATTTTGAAAATAATAAAATAACTCACATTAGCATACTCAAAGGAACATTAACAATTAAAAACGAAAAATGTTTTTACAGATGGATTCTAGACGCTGAGATCAAATTTTAGACGAGTATGAACGTGCTAAGAAGGGCATTCAATCGGCTGACAGAAGCAGACGTCTTGGAGAGATGGATCTCAGACGCGAGACCACAAAAATACTTAAACCTGCGACGGAGAGTAAAGAGCGAAGCAAGAAGGAGATAGTCGAAGAATTGAGACCTATAAAAGAGAGTTCTTTGAGAATGGGTTCGTTGCCCGGTAGTTTTGGAAATCGATATTCCTTTCAATCTACACCGGATTACGTTCCCACGGGAATTCAAACAGACATGAGCGACGATGCAACTTCAATTATCACCACTGATAGCGTCGCGTCGTCCGAGGATGGCGGTAAGAGAGATCTGTTGTATGGATTTTATAAGGATTTGGACGGTAGAACTTTTGTCGGTGATACAGAAGTGGAAATAGGTGATGATGAATTAACCGTCGGCTCGAATAGGTACGATTTAAATTCCGGACTGCGCAAATTGCTCCTTTACAACAAGCCTAGTGATTACACAGAACAGGATTTCGACAATTACGGCGACATTCTGGTTCAGACCCACGCCATGAAGAGAAATAACGATGCCAGAGAGACGAGACCCAAAGCCAACAGAGGTTACAAGTGGACGAAAATAGTGAAACCCATATGGGATATGAATAAGAAGTTCGTCGAATCAGTGACTGGCAAAGGGGTGAAAACCAATTTTCTTCCAAGCGATTCTGATGCTCTGTCTCAGAGATTGAGATTGTTGATGGCTAGTAGACGGGCTGGTAACACAGGGTTAGATAATGAGATAGTTAGCATATATGACGAATTGTTAAGACAGAAGGTTTTGAATAAAAACCATTATAAAAGGCTGATGAACGAATTGAAGGATTGATGTATATATAATAAGTAGAGAGAAACAAACAAACAAACAAAAAATATATAAAATAAAGAACAGTAAATTTTTACACTAGAATAATAAAAGTATTTAAAAAACAAAACGATTTACTAGTGAAAAAACAAAATATATTATAAAAATAAAAAATATGTTGGTGATAAAGAACAGGGGATACGTCAGAACTTACGTTCAAGGCGGTTCTGGCATCGTCGATTCTATAATGCGAGCGTTCACGAGCGATGCGGGTAGAAAACTCGCATCGACCATGTTTGAGGTCGGTAAGAAGACGGCTTTGGATGCTGGTAAGAAAGCCGCTTCAAAAGCCAGTGGTAGGATAGCTTCTGTGGCTGGCAAGAGGGCAGCCAATGCGTTGATCGACAAGTTGATCAGTCCACCGGTGAAGCAAGCTGCATTAGAGCGAATGCTGAAAAGTTGGAAAGATTTTAAGGATGCTGTGGTACCCATACAAGATTTAGCCAAAATGACGAGTGGATCCGGATTGAAGAGAACCCGCAACAGTGTGATATAAATAAATAATAATATTAAAAACTGAATTTGAAAAACATAAAAAAATTGTGTTTGAAAGAATCTAAAATAACAAACAAACAAAAAATAAAACAAAGATGAACAATAAAGATATGTCTTGGAACGACGCCGCGACCAAGAGGTCGAATAACGAGTTCTTTCCCAAAAGCATAAGAGGCTTGATAGTGGGAAAATCGAATTGTGGAAAGACCAATCTGTTGATGAATCTGTTGTCCCGACCCGACTGGTTGGATTACGACAGATTGTTCGTGTTTGACAAGAGCTTGTTTCAACCCGGATACAGATTGCTTTGAGAGTGCATGGATCGTAGATTGCCCAAGGACGTAGGGAGGAATTCGACAAAAGTGAAGCTCCTCTTTGAACCATTTTGGACGGTGCGGCGATGGAACTGATGAAGAGAAATGCATCTTCGAACGTTGAGTGTCGATTTTATGAGAACGCTAGCGATGTTCCGGATCCTAGAGAATTGAAATCGGAAGATAAGAATTTCATGATTTTCGATGATCTGCTTTTGGAGAGACAGAACTGATGCGAATCGTATTACGTTAGGGGTCGATTCAGCAACGTGGACTGTTTCTACCTGTCGCAGAATTATTTTTGATTGCCCAGACAGACGATAAGGGAGAACGCTAATTTTCTATGTCTCTTTCAGCAAGATCTCAAGAATCTCAATCACATCTACGGCGATCACGTCGCAAACGACATGAGCGTGGCAGAATTCAGGAGATTCTGCAAGAGGGTTTGGGATGGATGACTTTACAATTTCGTCGTGATCGATTTGACTAGCGAATTTAATCGCGGAAAATATCGTTGCGGATTCGACAAGTTTTATGTTTCTGATGATAATAAAATAGAGCGTGAAAATAAAAAAAAATTTTAGAAAATAATAAATCTTCAAATAATTAGTTTTGAAAAAATAAAAAAAATAAAATTAAAATATAATGTTCGAACAAAGAGAATTGTTAGAACGGATAGCTGAGAATACGGCTGCAAAACAATCCATTCAAATCATGGTGAGTGGCGATTCAACTCGATTCACTATGAAATTCGAACCTTCCATCGAATTGAATAGAGAGAAAAGATATGAGATGGCATTGGTGAATCTGGAGACTTATTATTCCTTTCCCAATGTCACTGAAAAGAATAACTCGTTCAAGTAATCCGACGGCGGGGATTGGTTGGAGATTCGAATTCCCAAAGGAAGTTACGACATAGACGATTTGAACAATTACATTCAGATGCAAATGAAGACGGATGGAAAGGGAAGCAACAAGATCAGACTCGCTCCCAATCCTAATACCTTACAGACGATGTTGGATTTGGAAGATAATTTTCGAGTGGATTTCAACACGGATGATTCTATAGGCAAGATGCTGGGATTCGATCGAAAGATGTATCGAGGCCACGCGGCATCTGAAAATACGGTCGACATTCTCGCAGTCAATAGCATTCTGGTGAATGTGGATGTGATTGCTGGAAGCTACGTGAATGGTAGCACTCAACCGACGATCTATTCCTTCTTTCCAGGTTATAAGATCGTGGAGCGACCTCGAAATTTACTTTATCTACCAGTGATTTTAGACACGTTGTATAGTCTCAAAACCACGTTGACGGATCAAAATGGTGAACTGTTAGATCTTCGCGGAGAGAGGGTGATGATACGATTTCACATAAGAGAAATATAAAAGCAAAAAAAAATAATATATATTGTGTATATATATAGATAACAAAAATAAAATAAACGCAATATTAATTTTACAAAAATTGAAGAAAATATATTTAAAAAAAAAGAATTATGACAGAATACGTGAAAAAAACGTGAACATATCTGCAGGACAGAGGAAGAAACTTGAGAGAGTGTTAAGAACTCGAGGCAAGGTGGTGAAATTTAAATTCACTCACGAAGATCTGATGAGAGGCGGTCAGGATTCGATTGCCTGGACCAAAAGTCAAATCAAAAGGATGGAGAAAGCGATTTGTGATGGAAGAGGGTTGACGGTGAGATTGAGTCCCGCTCAATTGAGATACAATTTGAGAATGAAAGGTGGTTTCATACCGCTATTGGCAGGAATCGCTGCAAAAGCATTACCCTTTGCTGCAAAGGCACAACCCTTTCTCGGAAAGACTCTCGGCATGGGAACTCTCATGGGACTCGCAAGTTCAGCAGTTGAGAGATGAATGGGTGGCAGCAGACTGTTTTTGAAGAAGGGAGGAGCCGTGTGTCACGTCCACATAGACGACAGCAGTAAAGGATTGTATCTACAACCCGTTAGAGGTGACAACTCTTTGAGTGGAAACGGTCTCTATCTGAAGAGTGGACGGAACATTGAGCGACTCAGCAAGGGTTTGTTGTTTGGTGAGAATTCGCCATTTAAGAATATACCAATTTTGAATATGTTATTATAATGTAAAAAAATTATATAATTATATAAAATATAAATCATAGAAAGTATAAAATAATATATAAAATGGATAAAAAGGTGGAAAAACAATTAGACGATAATGATGAATATCGCGAGATATAGTGCGAAAAAGATGTGGAAAAATGGTTAGACGCTAATGATGGATATTTAAGGAAAGAACTGATAAAAGAGTTAAATAAAGATTGGGATAGACGGTTGAAATTTAAAAGAATGAGACGTTTTTCACCGTCACCACTGAGATGTTTTCCACCGTCACCACTATCTTCTGAAGAGAATGGTAATGATGCGAGTGTTACCAAAAGATGCACACCATTCGTTCATAATTATGATTCAGATAAACAAATGTGCTGTTATAAAAAACGTAGCATATCACAAAAAAAAAAAGAAAAGAAGAATCAACGCTGAAATTTAAGAAAAAAGGAAACGTTATTATATTATATGGGTAATAGTGAAGAAGGAAAACAAAAAAAAAAAAGTAATGAGATCTAAAGATTATCTCATTACTTTTTTTTTTCCTTTTTCTTTGCTAAAAAAAAATCAATCTCTCTATTGTTTATATTTCCAAGTCCGTTATTAGCATGTTGACACTCGTGTATTCTCCTTTTTTGATAATGTGTTGAATGTTTATCTTTACTCTTTTGAGTTTTTTTTTACATCGGTGAATGCGCTCTCACCACCCGATTTGTCCACGAGTTCGCGTGAGATTTTTGGATATATGTAACTTCCATAGAACAATGTCAAATCGTCCTTGTCGAATTCTTTATCTTTAGCGATGACGATTTTCTGCAGATCGCTTTGGTACTCATAAAACAAATCGAGCATGGCTTCATCCAATTTCAAAGTCATCTTATATTTGTCGTATTTATGCTCTAAGTCCTTCATCTCGATCTCATTCAATTCGATGGGATCGTCTTGTTGTAATCTATAGATTTCAAAATCTAATTTCTTACACGTTTCGACTCGTTTCAATTTCAATTCGCATCTTTTAGGTGTTGTTGTCATGATCGATTATTTGTTTTGTTTTTTGTTTTATGAATTCTTGCAAATAATGTATATTTTAAATTTTGCATTTTAATAATTTGTTTAAAAAGTTTTGGGGTTTTTTTGCTCTTTATATATATAAAAAAAAAAGTTTTTTAATTTTAATTTTCTTTAATGTGAAAAATTTTTTGTAAAAGTTTTTTCTCTTTATATATATAAACAAAAAGTTAAATTTTAACATTTTAATCTCTCTATTGCTTATATTTCCAAGTCCGTTATTTGCATGTTGACACTCGTGTTTTCTCCTTTTTCAAAAATGTGTTGAATGTTTATCTTTACTCTTTTGAGTTTTTTTACATCGGTGAACGTGCTCTCACCACCCGATTTGTCCATGGGTTTGCGTGAGATTTTTGGATGTATGTAACTTCCATAGAACAACGTCAAATCATCCTTGTCGAATTCTTTATCTTTAGCGATGACGATTTTCTGCAGATTGCTTTGGTACTCGTAAAACAAATCGAGCATGGCTTCATCCAATTTCAAAGTCATCTTATATCTGTTGTATTTATGCTCCAAGTCCTTCATCTCAACCTCGTTCAATTTGATGGGATCGTGTTGTCGTAATCTATAGATTTTATGACCTAATTTCTTATACGTTTCGACTCATTTCAATTTCAGTTCACATCTTTTAGGTGTTGCTATCATGATCGATTATTTGTTTTTTTTGTTTTTATGAATTTTTGCAAAATAATGTATATTTTAAATTTTGTATCTTAATAATTTGTTTAAAAAGTTTTGTTGTTCTTTTTTACTCTTTATATATATAAAAAAGTTTTTAATTTTTAATTTTCTTTAATGTGAAAATGTTTTTTGTAAATAGTTTTTTTTCTCTTTATATAAATAAAAAGTTACAAACTCAATTTTGAGGTAAAACAATGATCAAGTCAAAACATTCGAATTATAGTTTAGAATGTGCAAGACTTCGTGTAAAATTTGTAAGAGTTCTGTTTGTTTTGAACCTCGTGCAAGACTTCGTGTAAAATTTCCAAGAGTTCTATTTGTTTTGAACCTTCTTCTTTTTTAATAGCTTGAATAACATTATCGATTAATTCTTTTTTGCTAAACTTATTTCGATTCGATTTTCTATCGCAAATCATATCGTTTTCTTTCGAAATGCGTAAAAATAAATTACGATTTTTATCGGATGTTGTTGTCATGATCAATTATTTGTTTTTTTTGGTTTTATGAATTCTTGCAAATAATGTATATTTTAAATTTTGTATTTTAATAATTTGTTTAAAAAGTTTTGTTTTTTTTTACTCTTTATATATATAAAAAAGTTTTTAATTTTTAATTTTCTTTAATGTGAAAATTTTTTTTGTAAAAAGTTTTTTTCTCTTTATATATATAAAAAATTAAATTTAACATCCTTTTTTTTCTCATATTAATTCAATTTTTTTCACGTTAAGAACATAAACTGGTTTAATTTTTTTGAAGGAATTAAAACATATATAAACAATTTTAAAACTTTTAAAGAAATTATCAAAAAAAAGTAATGAGATCTAAAGATGATCTCATTACTTTTTTTCCTTCTTCTTCACTAAAAATCAATCTCTCTATTGTTTATATTTCCAAGTCCGTTATTAGCATGTTGACATTCGTCATTTTTCCACTTACGAAAATGTTTTGAATGTTTATCTTTACTCTTTTGAGTTTTTTTACATCGGTGAACGCTCTCTCACCACCCAATTTGTCCACGAGTTCGAGTGAGATTATTGGATATGTGTAAATTCCATAGAACAACAACAAATTGTCCTTGTCGAATTCTCTGTCTTCGGTGACGATGATATTATTCAGCAGATCGCTTTGGTACTCGTAAAACAAATCGAGCATGGCTTCATCCAATTTCAAACACATCTGATATTTGTTGTAGTAGTGCTCTAAGCCCTCCATCTCAACCTCGTTTAATTCGATGGGATCATGTTGTTGTAATGTATAGATATTAAAACTGAATTTCTTATACGCTTCGTCTTGTTTCAATTTCAATTCGCAACTTTTAGGTGTTGTTGTCATGATTGATTATTTGTTTTTTTTGTTTTATGAGTTCATGCAAATAATGTATATTTTAAATTTTGTATTTAAATAATAATTTGGTAAAAAAAAAAAAATTGTTTTTCTCTTTATATATAAATAAAAAGTTAAATTTTAACATCCTTTTTTTCTCATATTAATTCAATTTTTTTTCACGTTAAGGAACATAAAAAAATTGATTAATTTCATGAAAAAACATTTTTCACATTAAAGAAAAAATTTGAATTAAAAAAGAAATCTTTTTATATATATAAAGAGTTAAAAAACAAAACTTTTTAACAAATTATTTAATACAAAATTCGAAAAAAAATATTCTTACAAATGGAGCAAACAGATAAAACAATGGAAAATTTAAATGAGAAAACCGTACCTCAGTTAAACGAGATTTGTAAACTATTAAAAATTTCAGATTTCAGAAATCATAGAACTAAATCCAAAAAAATTGAGGTCATACAGAAATATTTGCGAAACAATGGAAAGGCAAACGAAATGTCGATAGCAACGACGTCATAAAATGCATCGGTTGTGAAAAATGAGAAGAAGAAGAAAAAGATAGTAAAAGGAATCGAAATGCCGACGTCGAAAAAAATCAAAAACGTTTCGATTGTGAAAAATAAGAAGACGACTAAACGAAAAGCCATTGAAGAACTTCAAGTTTCAAAAGAAAAGAAAAGAAAAACTAAAACGAAAATGAGTGATGCACTTCAGATTCTAGACAAATGCGATATATCGAGCAAAATTCGACAAGCAATGAACGAAGGGAAAGGAGAGGAATATCTAGCATGACTCACCACGGAACTATTCCAATCGAAGCCCCTAGAATGGGAGAGTGTGATTAAAGGCATTTTTAAAACTTTTGACGTGGTTCCCTCATTGAAGAAAATCGATCCAAAATTGTTCATGGAATGGGTGAAGAAAAAAGTATTGGATTTGTTTCGCAAATACATGAACGTGGGACTAAATATTAAGATGATGCTCCACTGCATGATGAATAAAATTGACATGAAATCCGGCGAGAGCATCGTGAAAAATGCATATTTCAGATCTAACGTCGAACCCGTATTTCGAGGTTCAGATTTATCAGATGTTTTCGAAAAGATGAAAGACAAGATGTTAACGTCTCTCGCGAATTATCAACATGAAGGTAGTAATTGGACGTTCGCTGAAGTGTTGAAACTCGAAATTCACATAACTGAAAATGATTCGTTGAAAGGGTCTTCCTACATGAAATTACCGTATTTCTTAGCTAAAAAACAATCCGTGATCAACATGAAAAATAAAGATGATCAGTGTTTTAAATGGGCAATTACCTCCACTTTATACCTTGTTAAAATACACTCCGATAGAGTTTCTTGTTACGAGGAGACTTCTAAAAATCTCGATTGGACCGGAGTGACTTTTCCAACAGAATTAAAACACGTCGAACATTTCGAGGCTCAAAATCCCACCATAGCAGTGAACGTCTTGGGATATGATGATGAAAAACGAATGATCTATCCTCTCAGACAGACTTCGTATCTCGAAAAAGAAAAGATGATTATTTTATTATTGATTTCGAATGGTGACAATCGTCATTATTGTTGGGTTAAACATCTGAGCCGATAACTGTCAAGACAAAATAATAACATGGACATAAGGTATGTTTATGTTGCAACTGCATGAACGCGTTTGACAAAGAAAAATCGTTAGCGAAACATCAGGAATATTGCAACGAAAATCAAGGTGTCGCCATCGAAATGCCCAAACCCAACACCATCGTGAAGTTTGAAAATCACAATAGAAGGCTAAAAGTACCATTCGTCATGTATGCTGATTTCAAATGTTTCACTGCAAAAATGAGTTCCTGTCAACCCAACGCTCTTCAAAGTTACGTCGAAAGATATCAAAAACACATACCTTCAGGCTATTGCATTTACGTGAAATGCGCTTTCGACTCGCAACACGGCATGGGTCCCTTCACCTACATGAAACAGTGTGAAAACAACGATGTGGCCCAAAGGTTCGTGGAAGAATTAGAATCGAAAATTCAAATGTTACACGACAAATTCAAAACTCTGGTGAAAATGATCATCACGGGAGAGCAGCAGGACGAAAATAACAGAGCCACCGAATGTCACATATGCAGACAATCGTTCGACAAGAACTCGGAGGAAAATAAGAAGGTCAGAGACCACGATCATTACACGGGTCTGTATCATGGTCCGGCTCACAGCAAGTGTAATATAAAATATCGAGACGCCGTTTTCTATCCGGTGATATTTCACAATCTCTCGGGTTATGACAGTCATTTGTTCGTGCACTTCCCACGAAGAATTAAATTGCATCACGAACAGCGAAGAAAGATACATTTCCTTCACGAAATGGAAGCTCATGGAGAAAAAAAGAGTAATCGACGGAGAGACATTGGAAGAAAAAACGAAATCCATTCGTAGAAGCATACGTTTCATCGACAGTTTTAAATTCATGTCGACCGCTCTGGAAAAATTAGTTGATAACATGAGCAAGAATAAATTTAAAATCACGAGCGAACATTTCGGACGTCATGTTGAGGAAAGGAGTCTATCCTTACGATTACATGAACGATCTAAAGAGATTCGAAGACACCGCACTACCTTCGAAAGAAGATTTTTATTCGAAATTATACGAATCCGACATTTCCGATGAGAATTACGAACACGCCAAAAACGTGTGGAAATCATTCGATATGAAAACCATGAGAGATTATCACAATCTCTATCTTAAGACAGACGTTCTGCTCTTAGCAGACCTGTTCGAGAATTTTCGAGACGTCTGTCGTCGAAATTACGATCTGGATCCCGCTTGGTATTTCACCACACCCGGTCTGGCGTGGGATGCTCTGTTGAAGACCACCGAAGTCCAATTGGAATTATTATCCGACGTGAACATGTTGCTCATGTTCGAAAGGGCTGGGAGAGGTGGCGTCTCGATGATCTCCCACAGATATTCTGAAGCTAACAATCCCTATATGAAAGAAGGTTTCGATTTGAAACGGTCAAATAAATACATACAGTATTGGGACGCTAATAATCTGTACGGTTGCGCTATGAGTCATCCTTTACCGATTGGAAATTTCGAATGGGTGACGGAACAGGAAGAGATGCAAAAATGGAGAGACTATCCTTGCATTTTAGAAGTCGATTTGAACTATCCTGAAGAATTACAGGATCTACACAACGATTATCCACTGGCTCCCGAACGAATGGAACCGAACGAAGGAGACAAGGAAAAACTCATTCCCAATTTATTTAACAAACGTAACTATGTCATCTACAGCGAGAATTTGAAACAATACGTCGATTACGGGATGAAATTAGTCGACATACATTGCATCATTCGATTCGACGAAGAGCCTTGGATGAAAAAATACATCGATCTCAACACGAATCTCAGAATTCAAGCCGAGAACAATTTCGAAAAAGATTTCTTCAAACTCATGAACAACTGCATGTACGGTAAATTCATGGAAAACATCAGGAAGAGAACCGACGTTCGACTCGTCACGTCTGAGAAAAGAGCTAAAAAATTAGTGGCGAAACCCAATTACAAACACCGAACCATATTCGACGAAAATCTAGTGGCCGTTCACATGCAAAAGACGCAGCTGAAGTTCGACAAACCATATTATCTCGGACCGATCATCTTAGATATCAGCAAGCGATTGATGTACGAGTTTCACTATGATTACATCAAACGAAAATTTGGTGATAAAGCCAAACTACTGTTCACCGACACGGACAGTTTAGTTTACGAAATACAGACGAAAGACGTCTACCGAGATATATCTCCGGACGTGGCTGCGTGGTTCGACATGAACAATTATCCCGTCGATCACCCGTCCAACATTCAATAACAACAAGAAGGTGTTGGGTAAATTTAAGGACGAGAGCGGCAGTAAACAAATCGTCGAATTCGTGGGCTTGAGACCTAAACTGTATGCTTATTGTATAGAAGATGAAGAGATCAAGAAGTGCTAAGGGGTTAAAACGTGTGTAGTGAAGAAAAACATCTCTTTCCAAGAGTATAAAGATTGTCTGTTAGGAAGTGGTCCGGTGTATAAGACTATGTAATCGATTCGAAGCAAAAATCACGACTTGTATACCGGAATAGTCAACAAGATTTCGCTGACGGCCGACGACAATAAGAGATTCGTGTTAGATGATAAAATAAGCACTTTGGCACTCGGACATTGGATTTCGGATCTAATTAGAGACGATATGATTGTGGATGATTGGATTCCAGATATGAGTAAGGATGATAGGATTCCAGATATGAGTAAGGATGATAGAATTCCAGAAAATCAAGAGGAATTAGATGGATTCGAAATAATAGAAATCAATAGAGACATCAAGAGAGTTAGTTTAAAAAGAAAAAAAGAAAAAAAAAATAACGTCATTTTAGTGAATTATAATAAAAAATAAATAAATAAAAAAAAAAAAATAAATATATACGTATTTATGAATAAGAAAATAGAGATATCCGTAGAAGGTGTCGTCTTACCTAACGAACCCCTATCCAACATCGATCTGTCGAATGCGGTGAAGGATTTGAAAATCAAAGATTTTCTAGGTGTGTTTTCCAGAGATGCCTTACCGAAGAGAAGACCTCGACAATCGGAATGCAGAATTTTAAATCTAGACGATTTATCGGGTGAAGGCACTCACTGGGTGGCGTGGTTCAAGATCGGGAAGAAGAATTATTATTTCGACAGCTACGGAATCTCGCCGCTGAAAGAAATAAAGAACTATTTCAACAAATCGATGGTTCGTTACAACACGGAACGAGTGCAATCACCAGATCAAGTGTTTTGCGGTCACCTATGTCTCTACGTTCTCAAGAGATGGTCTGAAGAAGATCGGTTTCAAGACATTCTCAATGATTTACATTAGAGAGGATTTTTTTTTATATAGTATATATAAAGATAAAAAAATTATTTTAAAAAATTTTAATCGAATAAAAACGAAAAATAAAAATAAAATAATTCATTTTTAATAAACTGCGGTTTGAAATATATTTTTAAAAAAAACAAAAAAAATCTCAAAAACAACAAGCCAGTTGATAAATTTGGTAGAAGTGATGACGAAAAAGTCAACCTAAGGAGGAAGAGGAAGATGTTCGAAGTTGACGATGGTTATGACGTTGCCAACTTGGACGAACGTTACATTCGGAGATACGAACCTCGAGAGGAACCTTTGAACATGAACGATAAGAAGCTCTACAATCTTCCCGAGCTGATAGATCTTGCAGATGCTGCGACTAAAAAATACGTCGACAGGAGGAACGCCGATTTCGAATGAATCATGCTAGATAATTATGTGGATAAAACCATGACCGACGATCTCGATCTGAAATCCAAATGTTTGGTGAACATCGCGAATCCCATAGATCCCATGGATGCCGCGACCAAGAAATACGCGGATGACTCTCACGCGAGATTCAGCGAACACCTGAGGAATAGATACGTTCAGAAAACAATGCACTCGGAATTGAATGCCAATTCTAACAAGATAACGAATGTGGCCACGCCCACAAATCCCAAGGATGTGGCGACCAAACAGTACGTAGATCTGGAACAGAGAAAGTCTGACAGACAAGAATTGAAATCGGATCTGAATGCGGGATTCAACAAGATATTAAATCTGTCATAGGTCAATGACACGGATGCGGACTCAACCGCGGTCAACAAGGGCTATGTAGATTCTGCCATGATACGATCACAAGAATACCTAGAATCGCAAGTGGATGATCTCTACCTGAACAAACAATCTGGCGGAACCATGGAGGGTGGTATTGACATAACGGTGAGAATTTATTCAGACTCAGTCACAATCCCGAATTCGATTCCAGCCCAGTCAGCAGGAAGTACGTGGACGACAACTCGGTCTGGAGGAAGGGCGACATCATGGAAGGTAAACTAGACATGGGTGGACAGGTGCTCAGGAATCTACCGGATCCCGTGAACATGACGGATGCCTGCACTCTGATTTCGGTGGTGGAGAAAGTCAAATATGCTAGATAATTGATCACCGTGTGGGCTGAGGAGGTCGGCACCTTAGATGAGGGAAAAGCTGAGTGGTCTTTCGGAAATGGAGGTAGCGGATCGAAACATGGTCAGGTGGGACATCCCATGCCGCTGGGAGGTGAAATCCTTCGAATGAGTCTGGCTTCCTCGGATTTGAATAACATAGCAGTAGTCACTCTCATGGTGAATGGAGTAGAGAGCGATAAGAGATACAGCATCGAAAAGACTGAAAATCAACACTTTGAGAGGTGTGCTGAACGTGCTAACATTCGCGTGTTGATTTTCAGTCTTTTTGACGCTGTATCTCTTATCGCTCTCTACTCCATTCACCATGAGATTGACGACTGCTCTGTTATCTGAATGTTAGCACATTCGGCACACCTCTCAAAGTGAATGCTGGAGACAGGATTAATTTCATTATGAAAACCAATAATCCCGAGCTTCCACTTCTGTGGTGAGTCTACTGATCGAACTAGTTCCTTTGAACAAACAGTGAACGCATGGAAAATAATGAATTAAAAATAAAAATAATGTGTGATTTATTAAAAACAAAAAAAAGTAATGAGATTTAGAAAGATGTTCAATCTCTCAAGATCACATTACTTTATTTTTTTTTTTTTTTTTGTTTTTTTTTTTTATATTTTTTTTAATAATTACTCATTACTTTTTTTTTTCTTTTTTTTTTGTTTTTTCTTTTTTTTTCACACTCGTCTCTCATCGAATGATCGACATCTTATTTCCATCTGATTCAAATTGTAATTCTCTGTCCGACAGGACCAGGGCGAAGGCTTCGGTTTTTCTCGGCATGTTCCTATCGAATTGCATCTTGATCTGAATGTCTAAGATGCTAAGTCGTTCACTCTATTTACTGACGTCGAATACGAACATGGGATACATCGACTTGTATTCGCCGGGAGATATGTTAGGGTTGCTCATCAATTCGTCTAGACCGTGGTACTTCTTTCTAAAATCAGCAGCGTCACCGTACAGTCTGCAGAAATCGTTCTTGTCGAACGACGCATTGTAATCGATTGCTGGATATCTCGTGGCGTTCAGAAACACTTGCATGTTTCTCAAATGGCAGTGATAGAACAGCGATGCATTCTTTTCCTGAGACCCGTCCCTATCGGTCTGAAACGCAACCACGATGAAACGCAGTCTCTCGGAAGCGGATTTCACTGTCAATCTCTAATCAAAGTGATTCGTGGAGAGAGGAATGCTAGCCGTGTCACACTGTCTCATTCTAAATCCCACGGGTAATTTACTCTTGGATTCTATGATCTTGTAGAGACATGTTTTTTCCACGATCAAAGGCTCCACGCGTGGAACGAACAACGATATCTTGTGTAGAGTTATCTTACCCGCATTGGTCGCAGTGAGTCTCACTATTGCGTCGTCATCTCCTTTTCGAATCAACGTCAGATTGTGTTTGAATCCGTACATGATCTTGTTATAATCGTCCGCAAATCCGAAGATGTGTTTCAAAGGTATCCTAAACGAAAACGTTCCTTTAGGTCTGGACGTCTTGACGACGTAGTCGAATATCGCGGCGGCGCCGGCGCTAGCAGGGCCTACGGTGGCTTTCACCCACAACTGATTAAGTCCTCTGGATTTTGAAAAATCATCAGGATACGTCAAGAGTCTGAACATCGTGGTGGCCTGACCGGGAAGAAACACAGATTCTATCTCTTGTCCGGATAGCATGTATTTTATATTACTGAATAGATGCATGATG
Organism: Pictodentalium vernedei; assembly: GCA_031216915.1. Taxonomy (NCBI): domain Eukaryota; kingdom Metazoa; phylum Mollusca; class Scaphopoda; order Dentaliida; family Dentaliidae; genus Pictodentalium; species Pictodentalium vernedei. Next base: position 437,418,876 of record CM062294.1, read on the forward strand.
CCATTATTGGCTAGAGTAACCGTGTCGTCGTCGGCGTAGTCACTCCCATCTTCCTTGGTGAGACGTCCCTGCACCACTATGTAACTCTCGCTAGGATGTATGAATTGATCTTGAGTTTCGACGTTGATTCTTATCTCACCCGCATTGTTCAAACTCATTCCGGTTACCGGTTCGTATTCATGAACCTCATATTCTTGAATACTTTCATCTTTCACTATGCTTTGTGCTATATCTAGTATATTTGTCATTTTTAAAGGATTTTTGTTTTTTTTTGTTTATTAATTAGCTTGCTTTTTTTTTATCTAAAAATAGTTTTTAATTATTTTTTTTATTATTATTTTTATTCTCTCCTATATATATATATATATATGTGTGTAAACAAGAAAATGTTAAAGAGAGTAAATAAAAGAAATTTGTTTTCTTATCAAAACTTTGTCTTCTGTAATTGTTGTTCGTAAAACTTTCCGATGATCTCTTCTCCATCCAAAGCTTCGATTTCGTAAGTCACCGGATCGGTGTGAAATATTTTGATTATCACGAAGATTTCCGAGGTCCATCGAGGAGTATAACCCTTTTCGAAGTGCTTCTTATAAGCGTAGATTCTCACTCGATCACCGACCGCGAATTTCGGCGTTCTAGACTTCTTCCTAATCTTAGATCTTTCAGGATATAGATTCGCATAGACACGTTTTTCATTTGGAGGATCGCTAGCTTCCACGGGAGTCATCTTGATCGATCTGTGTCGCGTGTTGTTGTAATCTTTGACCAGACCGTTCAGAGCATATATGTATTTCTTGGTCGAATTCGCCGTGAAGTATCTGTGCATCTTTTCCTTCATCGTTCGATTCCAGCGTTCCACCACGCTGGCTTTCTCTTCGTTTTCGATCGAGTAGAAATCGACCAATCGATGAACGTGCTTGTTGTAGAATTCCTTTCCCTTATCCACCCACAATTTACTCGGTTTTCGAGAAGACGAGTCGAACACACTCTTCAGAGCCTCGGCGACGCAAGGTCCCGATTTATTCTTCACAGCTCTGATCCAACCGTATTTGGAAAACACGTCGATGACCATCAATAGATATTTGACGCCCTCGTTCCACCTCGAAAACGATCTCATGTCGACCAAGTCGGCAGACCAAATATCATCCAAACCCTTCACGAACACCCTTCTATTTCGAAATCTATGCACGATGGGCTTGTGTAACTCCTCGGCCAATTCGCTCGTCAATAATCATTTCTTCTTCTTTTCCGATGCGCTTTTTTTTTGAACGCCCCATCCGAATCGACGTTTCGCACCAATCAGATTGCCGACCAGTGAACGTTCTATCTTCTCTCTCCTGCTCGGATTCGATATGCCTCTCAATTTCCCCAACATGTTTTTATCGCAGACGTCGTTGCGAGTCTTGGTGTCGGGATGTCCGGCGTAGCACATATCGTGATCATAGGCAGCCGCGTCCACCCTATTCACAGGTTTGCTCCAAGATTTAGGAGTCAGATCGGCATTGAGTCTCTTGTTCAATTTCGTTCCGGGCCCCGTGAAACTGTGACCAGGCAGATGCATTTCGAAAGGTAGATTATTGATCATTTTATTCACGATGCCTTTACCTTTGCTCGCATTCTTTTTTTGACGAATCGAGTCTTGATAGAACCACACACGTCGCAAATTCCGCGAAGCATCTGTCTATCGTTTTTAGTTCGTACTTCTCGAGAATTACTCGTCTCTGTAACTCTCTTACACTTTATGCAATACATTTTTAAGAGTTATTTAAATTAATTTCGTTTTTATTTTATATATTAATTTAATAATTAATTAATTCTGTTCTTATTATATATATGTTTTTTTTAATCGCTGCTCTTGAGTACTATCATCTTACTGAATTCCTCCCTGGCCTCTTTCCTCCCCTTTTCCACGAGAGAATCCTTCATCTCTTCTTTGATGATCTGACGAGTCTTGATTCTCACGGCTTCTTTCATGGCATCGTATTTCGTTTTCTCGCTCAATATCGCGAAGTATTCTCCATCCGATATCCTGCCATCTTTCAACGCCATCGAGATCATTTCGGATATCGTGTCGATCATGGAGTCGGCCAAAACGCGAATCTTGTCATGTTTCCTCGCCTTCAGATATAATTTCCTACTCAAAAAGTTTTCGAGCGTGCTAAACAATCCGGCTGCAAGAGCCACTCCTTCTATGGTTAACACGATCGGAATACCGACCGCGGTCGACAACAATCCAATGCCGGCTGCGTGTAAACCCATGGAAATCGTGATGAGTGTCGTGTCGATCGCGTTGACGAATTTAACGAAACACAAATACTTCTTCTTGAGAGAATGACGAGAATCTCTCTCTCGAGTTAGATACTCTTAGATTCTACTGATTTGATCAATGCGATACTTCTCTCCTCTTTCTTTTTCTTCCAGCGACGGTGCCGTTGGCAAAATGCTGATCGGATTCTCATCCTCGTCGTCCACTAACTTCGGATACAATTTATTTCTGGTTCTCATTTTTGTGGGTTTTTTTTTCTTTCTAATATTAGATAAAAAATGTATGTGTGTATTTATTTTATTTTCTATTCTCCCTTATTTTATATCAACGAGAAAACTTAGATGTATGCTTCATTGAACAATAATTTCATGACGCATCCCTTGTCTTCTAAAGTCAGACTTTTACGTGCCAATTTCAGTTCTTCCGAAACTGTGGGCTTGCTTTGATCCTTACAGAAGAGTAATCTCTTCCAAAACGCGATCACTTCGTCGATTTGAACGCGTTCGAACGCCGGTTCGAAATACTTGACGACCATATCTTCCCTTTCCATCGTCAGACACGAATGATTCTCGTGATCGAAGTCTAGGTGATCCCGACATCCGACGCATCGTTCTAACAAGAGGTGACCTAGTTGTCCATTCACACAGAATGCGTAGGCTCTCATCAGCATTTTTAAAAGAAACCTTACTCTAATAGTCTGAGAAGCGCTCATGATTTACGTATTTTTTATTATCTATTCGATTTGATATATTTATTTTTAAATAACTATTTATTTGTATTTTTTTTCTCTCCTGTATATATCAATCACTTTTTTATTTCCTCGGGAAACGTGGCAGTGGGTTTGCCGGTTCGGGACCACCTCTTTTCCGTGTACCGTACACGAGTCGATTTATGACGTAAAATCCACAAATGGGTTTCGTGTACGCCTCCATAGGGATTCAGTGTTAAAATCGTGTACAGACAGGGATGGTTCAGAATCGGCAGACCACTTTTCGACGCTGGTCCAGAAACGGCAACACGTTTTTCCTCGCGATTTTTAACACTGAATCCTATGGGGGAAACCCATTTGCCGATTCGTGACCAGACGATACACCTATTTTTCCTTAAAATTTCATACATTTTTTTCACTCTTGAGCGATGTGTATATAGAATCAAGTGGTGTAGAATCGGCAAGCCGATTCGGGACCACCAAAAAAAAACGACAAATCGTGTACCTGTACACGATTTTAACACTAAATCCTATGGAGGTGTACATTGATGTACGTGTACATGTACGAAATCGTGTACATTTGGTCCCGAATCGGCATTTATTACCTACTCAGACAACACTTGCAAAAATAATTCTTGAATAACTGCCGAGCTCGTTCCAACGAGGGGTCATAACCTATTTTTGAGACAAAAAATGAAGAAAATAAAGAAAATTAATAGGCGATTTTTGAGAAAAGCGCTGGCCGGTTTTGGCCGTTTCGTTGGGTAAAGGGTTAACGTGTTTTATCCCATAAATGGATGTTTATTCGAACAATAAAAGTCTTGGATAATGTTTTGCTTTATTCACCTAGTATCAGCTGCTAGTAGGGTGATACATTTTCCCCGTAGGTTTTACACTGAAAGAATTTATTCCTACAGTAGAGACGGACTTGTTGACCTCTAACCTCTACCGCATTCGTGTTGTCATGACCTGTTTTACGTTTGTCGGAGGCAAAATGAACCGACATTTGTCAAACGTTGACAGTCGCTGAAATGCTCAGTTTTAGAATATATGACACATTTCACCTCTGTCTGACAATAAAACAAACAACACTTGACAAAGAAAACACAAAGTTAATCAATCGAAACAAAACGTTGAAAAGCATGCAAGTTCGATTGTGAAAGGCGGAGGCATGATGAGTGATGTTTCATTTCCCAAATTAGGAGAGTGTAAATAATCAAACGTTCGTGTCGTCTGCTTTGTTTATTAAACTCAAGTTGAATCGATGAAAAAAAAAATAACAATCAATAACGAAATTAAGAAAGATAAACATTGTTCATTTGATAAAGTATTTTTGCAACTTTAGCTCAAGTTTGTAGGAGAATTGTTTTTAGGCAGAAACGTATCACTGCGCCTTGTTTATTTTTGGCAGTTTTGCTTGTCGATCGAATTGGACCAATGTGGTCCTTACTTCTCACAGTGTCTTGCAGCGAGTAACAGCCCCATTTTTGCTGCGACTGCCCTGTAAATGATTTATGGAATAAACACCAGAGGCTCGTCGGTTTCATTCTTATTCCTACTCGTAGAATATTTTTTTTTTACTTGAAAACACTGTGCGTTTATCCTTTATTTTTCTAACTACTTACGAATGAATATTCACAACAGCTGTAGATTTGTGGTTACGCAGCGTAGTTCCACCAATTGTGTTAATATCTTGATGTTTTTCAAGCGAATGAAATACATTTGGATTGAAGTATATCTAGCATGTGCACGGAAGAATATCTCTGTATCTTTATGAGTAAAGAGACGTGACATAAAATCAGCGGTATATATACAGTCTGCGTTCAAACGCCACGAAAAGTGGGTAAAATTGGCTCATAACTCTGTCGATTTCTTACATAATTAGACTGGGGGGGGGGGGGGGATGGGCGGGGGGGGGGGCAAAGGTATATTATATTCGTATATTTGCTTATATCCGATTATAATTAATATGCGGTGTCGCACGGAAGGGAGTAATCAGTTTTTCTGAAGATAAAGTCTATATATTGGTACTCCACCAACCCGACATACATATTTCAACATCCTTCGTCACTTCGTCCAGACGCGGGAATCAAGAAATCAACCATCAGTGACGGCGCTACGGAGGGGATAATAGGGTCATTTGTCCCTCCCCAACATAGACGTTGACACTCCATTTGCTCCAATCACACACACACACACAGTCTTGTCTACCCTACATACCGAGGTACCGCATTGTTTGTCCTTTGTGTGGACTAACGGTTTCTACCTCGTTTTGCCGGTACAGTTCTGGGAAAACAACCGAGATAAAGGGTTTCTTTTGTCTTTTGTACCTCGGTAAGGCGAAACACGCAAACTCTTTTGTCTAGTTACCTCGTCAAGTTGGTAAGACAAACCCACACACACACACACACACACACACACACACAGTCTTGTTTTCCCTACATACCGAGGTACCCCATTGTCTGTCTTTTGTGTGGACTAACGGTTTCAACCTCGTTTTGCCGGTACAGTTCTGGGAAAACAACCGAGGTAAAGGGTTTCTTTTGTCTTTTGTACCTCGGTAAGGCGAAACACGCAAACTCTTTTGTCTAGTTACCTCGTCAAGTTGGTAAGACAAACACACACACACACACACACACACACACACACACACACACACACACACACACACACACACACACACACACACACACACACAGTCTTGTTTTCCCTACATACCGAGGTACCCCATTGTCTGTCCTTTGTGTGGACTAACGGTTTCAACCTCGTTTTGCTGGTACAGTTCTGGGAAAACAACCGAGGTAAAGGGTTTCTTTTGTCTTTTGTACCTCGGTAAGGCGAAACACGCAAACTCTTTTGACTAGTTACCTCGTCAAGTTGGTAAGACAAACGCACACACACACACACATACACACACACCCACAGAGTCTTGTCTACCCTACATACTGAGGTGCCCCATTGTTTGTCCTTTGTGTTGATCTGGGCTCAAAAAAACTTTAAAAATAAGTTGACAGATAAGACGATTTCGGCCTATGAGTCTTCCATTTCGGAACTTCGCCCAGCGTCTGGAGTAAGGAACAATACGGGAGGGAGCAAGCAAACTCCGGCCCGTGTTGTCCCTCTACCCCAACGCGAAAAGCAAAATAAGAAAAGATCAAGGCAAAGCACTTCTCCCTCTTCTTTTCCTTCTACTTCTTCTTTCTCTCAGAGTAAGCGCCTCAATTTGCAAACATCTCCGGTCCATATTGTGACTGAAGATGCTCGCAAATTGAGTAACGCTGTCTCGCCTCGTCTTGCTCCTCTACCTCCTACTCCTCCTCAGCCTTTCTTCTATGGTTCTCCTAGTGCGCTCACTAGAACTCCTTCTCCTCCTCCTTCCGTTGCTTCTCCTGCTTCTGTTTCCTCTCCTGCTTCTGTTTCTTCTCCCCCTTCTCCTGCCTCTAGTGTGGTTCAACCAGGTATATCGTACTCAGAGAAAGTCAAATCACCGAGCCGCAACTCGGGCCGCTCATTTGATTCTAAATTCTCCCAGTTTCGGCATAAAAGCGGAGTTAATTTTGACAAAAGGAATTGGCGCCTCCCCGATGTTTGTAAAAACATCCTTATGATTGGAAGTTCAAATTTAGGACGCATTGATCGAAATCCCCATCCGGACATCCAGGTGGAGTGTTACCCCGGCGCCAAATTCAATCATCTGCGCTCTATGTTTAAAGGGCACAGGGGCCAGTCCAGTCCCCCAAATATATTATTAAATATTGGCCTGAATTCTCGAAACGATCATTCTGATCTCGTAGTTAAGCAGTTGCGGAATATGCTTAGCGATATCAGGGTCAAGTTTAGATCAGCAAAAATTTATTTCGCTGAACTAAACTTTTCGCAAAAACTCCCTCAGGCTGAGAGGAGAACCCTGAGCATCATCAACGAAACCATTCGGAAAGTGAAGGACGTTAACGTTATACCAAAAATTGATGACGCGAAGTTTGATGTTGCTCAGGATTTAATCCATTGGACCACGAGAACCGCCAATATTATGTACGATCACTGGTTGAACCACCTAAATTTAAACTAAGTAAAGGCAAAGGTAACAGCCGCCTAACTGATGTGGGATTAGGAACTAATGTGGTTAACCTGTCTGGCACCAATGACCTAACAACCCAAGAGAAATCTCTTTTAGATCGCGGTTTAACTTTTGTACCAGCACCAAAGCCAAAAACTGATAACCAAACAAATTTACCATCATACAACTGTAATTTTCTTAGGCAAATGAAATTAGCAGACCGCTTTAGAAACTCCAGCGGTCGGAAACTTCCTTTTACAGAATCATCTGGTTGGTCACCTCCAGATAGTGAAGTAGATCCCGAAATTATTGAGGCTAGCAAACGAATCATCCAAAAGGTGTTCAGCATGAACATACTCTCCGATAAAGACAATTTAACAGCTGGTGAACGGAGAGCCCTCACGAAACTTCGAAAAAATAAGAAATTAGTAATTAAACCAGCCGACAAAGGTGGGTCGGTAGTTGTTCTATCTCGGGATAATTATATAAAGGAAGCCATGAGACAACTCAGCAATACTAAACATTATAAGAAAACAGATTCACTTATTTGGCCTAGTAATATTGAAAAATTCAATAAGATCTTAAAATTTCTCCTCGACGAAGGTCACATTACCAAAAAAAACAATTGAAATATTTAACAGCTAAGCTCAGTGCTCAAACAAGACAATTTTATATCCTACCAAAGATCCACAAGGACCGTTCTTCATGGACGGATGACTTAACTCCACCCGTGAGGCCAATTGTATCAGATTGTAATTCGGAATCTTATGCGATCTCGGAATTAATTGATTATCATCTGATACCTATAGCAAGTAGACATCCGAGCTATCTAAAAAATACACAGGATTTCCTGTCAAAAATTTCGAAATTGAAAATATCGAAAAATGCAATTCTGGCTACTTTGGATATCGACAGTATGTATACGAACATTGATATTGATAAAGGTGTTAAATCAGTTAAAAATGCATTTGAAAAATATCCGGATGCGAAACGCCCGGATGAACAAATTTTGGAGCTTTTAGAGCTGAGCTTAAAAGGTAATGACTTTCAATTCAATGGAGAATATTTTCTACAAATAATGGGTTGTCCTATGGGCAAAAGATTCAGTCCTAATTTTGCAAGCATTTATGTAGCGGAATGGGAGGAAAATGCCTTAAGCAAATGTGCAAAGCATCCTCTCGTATATCTCAGGTATTTAGATGACATTTTTATTATTTGGGAACATTCAAAAGAAGATTTTGATGAATTTTTAGAAATTTTGAACAATCACGATCCAAATATTAAATTGAAAGCTACTATCAGTGAAAATTCTGTTGATTTTCTCGATGTGACCGTGTATAAAGGCAAGCAATTTCAGGCGTCCGGACTTTTAGATTATAAAGTATATTTTAAACCAACTGATTCACATCAATTGTTGCACACAAAATCATTTCATCCTCAACATACATTTAAAGGTATCATCAAATCACAGCTCATTCGTTTCCACCGCAATTCAAGTGATAAGGTAAATTTCAATGAGGCTTGTTCTACTCTATTTGGCGCCCTCAGATCGAGAGGGTACTCGCTGCGCCTTTTGCGTAGCCTGAAATCCCAAACCCTGCAAAAGCTCGAAAGTCCAGCTGAAACTACCGATTTCGAACCACTGAAGATTGAACACAACAGACCGTTGCAAAATGGTAGTGGCTCGGTATTTAATTGCAAAAAGCCTCGTTGTAGACTGCATACTTTTATGCCTGATCAGGAAGAGAAATTTTCCTCCGAACAAACGAAAAATCATTATCAGATCCGTAACCCCCTCCATTGTGATTCACCAAACATTATTTACCTTATCACTTGTAAGCGATGTCGGAAACAGTATGTTGGTCAAAGTCAAAACCCTTTCCGAGAACGTGCTACTAGACACAAACATGATATAAAACATAATGCTGATGCCCCAGTAGCACAACATTTTAACCTTCCTGGCCATTCTTTGGGCGATTTCGAAATCCATCCTATTGAACAACCACCAAATAAAGACACATTAGAAGAAACGGATGAATTTAGAAAAAACGTGAAGCTTTTTGGATCAATACGCTTCAAACCCTCTGGCCATTTGGTATGAACATATCAGAGGGCGAATGCGAAAGGAGGTCCATCATTCCTTTCACTTTAACGTACAACAGAATGAATATCGAAATAGCAAAAATATTAAAAGATGAATTCAATTTTACCAATGCTAAATTAAATGAACCTTTGAATCTTCGACCTGTCATCGCCTATAAGAAAAACAAAAGCTTGCGTAACATCCTTGTAAGGACTAAATTAGAGCCCATCAGTGAATAACATCAATTATTGCCAGTCAGTTTAACCAGTTCCTAAGCACATCACTTAGTTTAAATCAATTTTATGTACTTTTTTGTCATGTTTGAAACCCATCAGGGTTCAGTAAATGAAAACAATTTTTTGGCGGCATATTAAAAGAAAAAAACGTTTCAGTATGAAATGTCTGTGCCAGTGCGATTTTTTAACCTCAAACACACACAGTCTTGTCTTCCCTACATACCGAGGTACCCCATTGTTTGTCTTTTGTGTGGACTAACGGTTTCAGCCTCGTTTTGCCAGTACAGTTCTGGGAAAACAACCGAGGTAAAGGGTTTCTTTTGTCTTTTGTACCTCGGTAAGGCGAAACACGCAAACTCTTTTGTCTAGTTACCTCGTCAAGTTGGTAAGACAAACCCAAACCCCCACACACACACACACACACACACACACACACACACACACACACACACACACACACACATTCAACTCACACACACATTCAACTCACACACACATACATGCTGCAAATCACTTTATTTTAAGAGACTCCAATCCAGTGAATGGTTGGTATATATCGCTGAGTGCCGTGTGGCGACCATATATAGGTGATATTGGTAGTACACCCGTCACCCCAATCAAAGACACCAACGACCACCATATACTAGAAGAAGACATTATACAGTGCATGGAGAGTGGATTGTAAGTAAATCACCCGCGGAGTGGAGTTATCACCCAAATTATAACTTTCAAATTTAAAACGTATGGACAAAAAACACAAGCAATGTTTCAGCCAATGGACCTCCGGGTTTAACCCAGAGATTCATTGGTTGAAACTTTGCCTGTGCTTGTTGTGCTTTGCAACAAATTTGCAATTATTGCTTGGGTGGAATCTCCACTAATAATAATAACATTTTGGACAGCCGCTGATTTGTCGCGGTTCTCGGACGAGAAGGCCTTGGTTACCCCTGTACTCCCAACTGCCTCCCTATTCCCATGCTTCTCCTCTCCTCGCAACACTCGTAAACGAACTGCTTGATGACATCCCTTGCCCCATTCTTCCCAATCTCTCCGAATAGCATATTAACCCTCTCCTTTGAGTCTCCCCCTAACCACATGTCCATCATTCTCCCATCCCACTTCCCCATTATACTCCCAGTGAATCTTATTCTTTTAGACTGGTACTTTGGGCATTCTAGAAGAAAGTGTTCCAGGGTCTCCACCATGCCCAAATTTCACATCTGCCACTCCCTTTCACTGTCCTTCCCAATTTTTCCCCTCAGCTCCAGGGATCGCGACCTCATCTTGAACAGCAGTGCCCCCCAAAGGTGCCATCAACGTACTCTTCAAAGCCTGGCTTCTCTTTATCACACAGGTCACCCAACGACCTCTTTGATTTGACCCCCTCTCGCCAATTACGGTTACAATCCTCCATGACTCTTTCTCTGACGATTTTTTTACCCTGGTTGGCCCCAATGTCCAGGTCCGAGATCTCCACTCTGCGGGTGATTTAGTGATAACACACTCTACATGCACTGTAGCTAGAGAAATATCTCTAAATGCAGTGTTACAGATTTATAAATTGAGACCGAATTTCTATTGTTGTTGGGGATACTTAGATAGATGTTCAGATGAACGTTGCGCGATCGTACTCTAACATCTCCATTTCCGACGGTCAAAAAGTGGAGATTTACCCACAAAAGCTATCAGAAGGTTTTATTTGAGAGCATAATTGCATTTTTTCCGGAAGGAGAACCCCGAACCCCGAAATTCCCAGTCAAACAACCTACTGTGATTGCCCATAAAATAATTCAGGTTTCTAAAAGAAATCCTAAAGTATATTTATATTTCGACTTTTTTTAATTACTTTTCATTAATTTATGGGCTTTCTCTCCAGAAATTGAGTTTCACCCAATCACCCCACTATAAAATTTGGCACAATCATAAAAAAAATCATGTAAGTTAAACAGTATGGGTGATGGGTCCAACTTGGCGTGGCACGAGGATTTATTCCAGAAGTCTTCATCCCTGTCTTATAATATATTCAATTCTTTTAACCCTTTGAACTCTGGTGGTATCTTCCATGCCAATTCAATACCAACAATTAGAGTCCAGATTCATTACTTGGGTTAGACCAATCAATATTTTCAACGTGCAGCCTCGGGACTGAACGTTGAAAATATTGTTTGGTCTTCCCCAAACATTCACAGAACAGCCATCCTATTTAATGACGTTATGACGTATCATGATCCTGGCCGGAAAAGCGGCCGCTCGGGTTCAAAGGGTCAAGAGAAAGTCAAACGAGGCTAGATTATCTATTTCAATTATTGAAGTTTAACGACACTTTTGACAGCCAGGGTTATAATCATTTGAGCAATTTTACTGGTGGAGGTCCCATTGGACACTGAGCAGCAAGTAACTGTCGAACTCTCCAACTTACCGACCCCACACAATCTGGGTCAGCGTTGGTTGAAGGCATGTGTACCATCGATGTGCAGAATGCCTTGCGTCAGGTCTACTAGATATTCGTAACTGAATATCGGTATCGGTATTTAAAAACATACAGCTATATACCGATATATCGAACGACTGTTACCTGAGCATATGTTCCAAGAGCGGGACTTGAGCGATGACAAGTCTTCGGTTCGAATCCCTCCTGCGGCAACCGCGTTGTGACCTTGGCCAAGACACTTCACGTCCATTGCCCAGATGGGTGCACATTGTGTACTGAGGCGTACTGCACGTCGATGGTGCATTTGTCTTCAACCAATGCTAACCTTGCTTGTGTAGAGTTAGTATGCTGGGGTGCGAACAGCTGCTCGCCGTTGCTCAGTGGTTCTCTCGAGGTACTCCGGCATCCTCCACCCGTAAAACTGACGTGGTCATGATTAGTCATGGTTCAGAAAAATGTGATCTTAAACACCAGTAAATAAATAAATAAATAAATAAATAAATAAGCGATCACAATCTGAACGAATGAGGATTCCTTGATGATGCACTTCCAATAACCCTTTACCCTGCGTACACGATATCAAAATTTTATTATTTTAAATAGTAGTTTATCGAATTTTTCAAACAATTTCAACAACTCAATATCATGTGATCCTCATTGAAATGAGGCCGTCGAGCTCGTTCCAATGAGAGGTCACATCATATTGTTTTGTTGAAAATGTTTGAGAAATAATATTTTTTCAACTGCTCAATTTGTATATTACTCGAATGACAGGGGTGTGGGGCGTCGAGAAAAGAAACAACCATCATTTAGACAAGGGTCGAGAAAATAAAAAATGAAAATTGTTGAAGCATTGTTAACACTGTTCTTGAATATGCCGTCACGGTATCACATATTGTTGCCTTATAAAATATGCAGATTGCTTAACAGTCATGACAATTTCATATTTTTTTAAATATCTGTATACTTTCTCTACATCTGTATATTTTGTATATTTCTTTGCTGTGAGTTCATGTGGTATTATTATCAGCTTGTATAGGGAGAGATTCTGGCATGAATAAATGAATCTGTCCAAATGAGCCAGTGTCAGTCGCTTTACTTCATTTTTAAGAAAGACACCAAAGTGCGTTGTTTCAGCAAGCGTACACTGTTGATCCTAGATTAGAAAACAATAGGTGCTACTGGCATTCCGAGAATTTCCCGTTTTAAATATGTGGGGAAGTTCAATAACAATTTAACCCTTTGAACAAGCGCGGCTGCTTTTCCGGCCAAGATCACGACACGTCATAACGTCATTAAACAGGATGGTAAATGTGTAGGGAAGAAAAATCAATATTTAACGTGCAGCTCCGGGGCTGCACGTTGAAAATATTGATTGGTCTACCCCAAATAATAGTTATGGACTCTTCTAATTACTGCCATTGAACTGGAATGGAAGATACCACCAGGGCTAATCCTACAGTCCAAAAGAAATGAAGGGTTAAAATTATCACGAATTCTCCAGTCCAAGTAGAAGACAAGTATTACTGTGTTATCTAATTACGGACTACCGACTTTTGCTTTAACCCTCTGCATACAAAATAAGAAAAGTTCGAAAGGCAAATGTTTTCAATTCATGCAACTAGACATTTAACCACTTCGATGTTGTTTGAAAGAAGTCAAAAACCTCTGTCAAACAAGATTGAATTGGGTAAAAAACAAGATGCATGATGGGAAAAAATTGCTTTTTTGATATTTTGATATTAGCTTGGAGAAAGTTAAGTAAAAATCTTTGCACACCGAGTAGAAAGGCTCAACCCTTTACCCAACGAATCGTCCGCATCCACCCGCGTAATATGCAAATTCAGCAGTTGAAAAAATATTATTTTTGAAAAAATTAAAAAAAAACCATACCATGTGACCCCTCGTTGGAACGAGCTCGTTCCAACGAGGGGTCACATGATATGGTTTTGTTGAATTTTTTGGAAAAAATTTAAAAAATGATATTTAAAATAATAAATTTTGATATCGTCTGCGTTGGGTAAAGGCTTAATACATTTCGGCAGCTAAGAACATTTACGTATGTATTATTTACTTATTATTTATTTATGGTCACATTGTTTTTTGCACAATGGCTAATCATGACCACAACATGGAGATAAAGTCAAGGTCAATCAATCGTTTATACCCCATGTTGCCTGTTTTAGAGGACTCACACCCCACGCATTAGTGACTGGCTCCCATTTTACCAGTGGAAATGAGCTTGTCTACCACAGTAAACAAGCACCACTTCACTTCCCGGGGTTCCCGCGGAGGATTTACTAATGTAATCCAAGATTTTGAAAAACGGTATGTCCAATCAGATAGAACGGAAGAAGTTAGATTAAGTTGGAGTGAATGAATCAGTAATCCGTTAGAAACGGATAGTATATTCCATTGCAGTTCAGAGCCACCAACTGGTAGAGCCAATATTTGTTACTGATGGGGGGGGGGGGGATAAATATCACGAACATGCAGCTTTGAGACTGCACGCTGTAAATCTGGTTTGGTCGACCACACAAATTTACCCAGTACCTATATACTTTATGAATTCAGGCCGTATCAAGACACTGGGGTGGAAAAGCGACCTTTCGGATTCAAAGCGTTAAAGATGCTCGGTAGCACCATACTTACCTTACTGAGACCCATGTTTGTGATTTCCAACAATCGTCTGCGGCCATGGAAATAAACAAAAACACGGTATCATATGCGCATCACATGTCTTCCTCGGGTGGCTGAACTTCCGAGAAAATTACTTATATCTATAAAAAGCTTATTAATAACCAAATCATGCTGTTTCTTTGTATACGCCTGCTATATTCCTCGAACAGTTTTACAGTAAACGTTGAACTTGTTTACAACGTGAAACTGTGCAAACCCTTTTTGTGCCAATGGCAATGGGCGATCAAAAGCCATGCTTGAGAACAAATATTCAAATACTAGGAAACAAAGGCGTTGCGTGAGAACATAGGGACATTACTGTGAGGTATCAAACAGTATGCTTGAGAACAGGTGCTTTTTTAACCCTTTACCCACGAAACGACCGCATCCGTCCGCGTAATATGCAAATTCAGCAGCTGAAAAAGTATTATTTTTCGAAAAATTTCAAGAAAACCATATCATGTGACCCCTCTTAGGAACGAGCTCCTCGAGCTCGTTCCAAAGAGGGGTCACATGATATGGTTTTCTTGGAATTTTTAGAAAAACATTAAAAAATTATATTTAAAATAATAAATATAGTCTGCGTTGGGTAAAGGGTTAATAACTATCGCGATTATTGTCCTCTCTAACTAATCTAAGGTAAAGGGTAACCAATCTTGTACGTCATCTACCCCTACTGAAGAAACAATAGAACTCGGCTGAGTGGATGCCTGTACAAACTGTTGAACACAATGACAAGTCTTTGCCTTGCAACAATTTATGGGAGAGTGTCTACAGGCATTCTCGCATGAATTGCAACAAGGGACATTTATACAGATTAAAAAATGTGGACTCAAAGATAATTTGAAGGACATCTACAGAATCTGAAGCCTTTGAGTTTCTGTACCTGCACTTCAGAGTACAGCCCAAATATGGGCTTTCAGCACTGAACTAGTTTATAATCCTTATGACCTGAGCATCATTATGCATCTCCTTTCATGATGCGATGCATCGCAGAGTGAAAGAATCGTGATGCATTGAAACTGCGATGCATCATTGCAGGCCTAGTTCTGAGGCCCGCGATGCCCGTGGTAATGAAGTGATGCAAAAGGAAATAAGATGACTAAATATGATCTACATGTATCGCGTCTATTTCAGTTTTCCTGCTAGAAATTTCTTTATCCTTTACCCAACGTTACGGCCCAAAACCAGCCAGCGCTATTCTCAAAAAACGCCAATTAATTCTCGTTATTTTTTCAATTTTTGTCTTTTTGGTCTCAAAAACATAGGTTATGACCCTTCGTTGGAACGAGCTCGTCGAGCTCGTTCCAACGAGGGGTCATAACCTATGTTTTTGAGACAAAAAATGAAAAGAATTAGTTATTGGAGATTTTTTTTGTGCAAGTGTCGTCTGCATTTCATGTTAGGTAAAGGGTTAATAGAAAATACCGAAAAATGAAATCTTGTCTACTTTGGGTATTGCCAGCTTGTATACTGACATTGATATTGATAAAGGTGTTAAATCTGTTAAAAATAGACTCGACAAGTATATAGCAAAAAGCCAGGATGAACAAATTTTGGATCTTTTTAAGATGACCTTAAAAGATAATGAATTTCAATTTAATTGGGAAAATTATTTTCAAAGAAATGGTTGTCCTATGAGCAAAAGATTCGCTCCTAATTTTGCACTTCTAATAACCCTTTACCCAGGGCAGACGATATCAAAATTTATTATTTTAAATACTAGTTTATCGAATTTAAAAAAAATTAACAAAGCAATATCATGTATGCTTTCATTGGATTGAGCTTGATGAGCTCGTCCCAACGAGGGTCATATGATATTGTTTTGATGGACATTTTGTATATTACGCAGCCGGATGTTGTCGATTCGTTTGGTAAAGGGATAATATTATTTATTCGGGACTACAGTTAAAAAATACCCAAAATATCTAGAAAATTAAATTTTGGGTAAATAATAATCGTGATGAATCGATATTTTGTAATTTTACCGCTATTCAATCGATAGTGGTTTAAATTCCGGTATATTTAAAGAAATAAC
This sequence comes from Pictodentalium vernedei, assembly GCA_031216915.1. Classification (NCBI taxonomy): domain Eukaryota; kingdom Metazoa; phylum Mollusca; class Scaphopoda; order Dentaliida; family Dentaliidae; genus Pictodentalium; species Pictodentalium vernedei. The sequence goes on from CM062294.1 coordinate 437,435,375, forward strand.
ACGTGTCTCGGTTAGGTATTTATTTATTTATTTATTGATGTTTAAGGTCACATATTTATGCACAATGGCTAATCATGACCGTGACAGTTTTACGGGTGGAGGAAGCCGGAGTACCCGGAGAGAACCACCGAGCAACGACGAGCAGCTGCCAGCTCCCCAACATCGTAACTCCGCACTGCAGCACAGGCAGGGTAAGATTGGTTGAAGACATGCGTACCATCGACGTGCAGTACGCCTTAGTACACGGCGTCATCGTGCCCCCACACGGGCAATGAGGGTGAAGTGTCTTGCCCAAGGACACAACGCGGTTGCCGCAGGTGGGATTCGAACCGTGGACCTCTCGGCTTGCAGCCTGCACCTCAACCTACTGAGCCACCGCACCCCACGTCTCGGTTAGGTTTATGGAGTTTTATTACTTTCCAAAGTGTGATTTACTGGGATTTCCTGGTTTGATTATAGACGATAACTTCACAAGTGAATTAGGCAATCAACAATTCTGTCATGTATCCGCGCGTGCTGCCTTTTAGCATATCCTACTTCTATTTATACTTAGTAATATATAACAATTTATACTGACTGCTATACAATATACTTTAATGTACACACACATATATACCTCTCATACCGCTTATGTGGCCAAGGAGAGTGAATAAAGATTTGATTTGCAAACGAAGACGCTTTGCCGTGGTTGTAATGGGGACTTCACTGGGCTGTTTTTTTAACCCTTTACCTAACATGAAAATCCAACGACACTTGCAAAAAAAATTCTTGAATAACTAATTTATTAATTTTTTTGTCTCAAAAACATTGGTTATGACCCCTCATTGGAACGAGCTCGACGAGCTCGTTCCAATAAGGGGTCATAACCTATGTTTTAGGGACAAAAAAATTGGCGATTTTTTTAGAATAGCGCTGGCCGGTTTTGGTTGTTACGTTGGGTGAAGGGTTAAATAATATAATTATCGCTAATAATGAAAAGTGATAAACAGAGTAATTGCTTCATAATTCATTCGAGGCGAGGGACTATATTGTAAAACACTCGCTCGCATTCCCGCACTAGTGTTTGTACAACGTCCCTCGCCTCTCATGAATTATTTCACGTAACCAGTCCAGTCAAGCGATTACTCTCTGTACAATCGTATAGTTTGAAAAAAAATTATCTATAGTACGCTACCTAATCGAGACACGAGTTATTTCTTATAATTTAATTTATCACCTAACCCAGGAGGACACTTTTAATAAAGTACTCATCAACAACGACGAAGAATACTATTTTTATTCAACATCGAGCACAAAAAAAATGTTTTGAGTCTCCGCAGCTCTTCTCCTAATGCTGGTCACTCTAAGAAATCCATTTTGTTTTGTAATGGCGGAACAATTGATTCGCAAACGATTAATGTTGTTTGTTTCCGTATTGAATGTTAATTCAATATTTTTAACAGAAATGTATTATTTTATTTGTCTTTTTATTTCCGACAAAATAATTATGTATAGGCACGTTCATTTTGAGTATCTGGTCATTTCATATGTGCGTAAATTCCATGCAAAATGTTGTCGATCAATGAGATGGCCGGGCAGACATTTGATATTTCTTTTGTGGGGCACGTAGTGGGAGTGGCTACGGCTGATAACTCGACTTCACAACCAGCACCAATTTAACCCTTTGCATTCCAGAGGCCCATTTTCCGACCGTGTCACAAGCTACGTCATAATGTCATTAAGGGAGTTGACTTCGAGCTAAATGTGTGGTATAGACCAACCAATATTTTCAACGTGCAGCCATGAGGCTGCACGTTGAAAATATTAATTGATCTTCCCTCAAATAATAAATATGGCCACTTCCTATTGCTACCATGGAACTGACAAGGATGATACCACCAGGGCGTCAAAGATCAAGTGCAGGTGTCTGACAATTTGGTAGCTGTCAATCAATCAGAATCACTCGGGGGAGGGGGGGGGGGGGGATTAGGTTTATGGAGAATTAACTTAGTTTTTTCTGCCTACATCAACCAATGGCATTGCTTTATTTAGCTTCTAATTATATTATATTGGTTTATCGGTATACCGCGCAGCCGTAGATTCACATCAGCTGCTACATACGAGATCATTCCATACACCACAAACATTTATAGGTATCATCAAACCACAGCTCATTCGTTTCCACCGCAATTCGAGTGATAAGGTAAATTTCAACGATGCTCATTCTTCAATATTTTGCCCCACCAGATCGAGGGGTACTCACTTTTCTTTTTGCTTAGCCTGAAATCTCAAATTCGGAAAAAACGGGAAATTTCTTCAAAAACTTAATGATTTCGAATCTCTGAAATTTGAACAAAACAAACCATTGCAGAATTGGAGTGGCGCAGTATTGAATTGCAAATAAACCTTTTTGTAGATTGCAATTTTTTTTACCTGATCAGAAAGAGGAATTTTCCTCTGAACAAACGAAAAATCTTTATCAGATCCGAAACTCCCACCATTGTGATTCACCCAATGCCATTTATCCTATCACATGTAAACGCTGTTGGGAGCGCGGTGGCTCAGTTGGTATAGATGCTGGCTGCAAGCCGAGATGCCCTTAGCTCGAATCCCACCTGCCACAACCGCGTTGTGTCCTTGGGCAAGGCACTTAATCCCAATTGCCTACGTGGGTGCATGTGCCATGGCGTTGTGTATTAGGGCGTACTGCACGTCGATGGTGAACTTGTCTTCAACCAATGCTAACCCTGTTTGTGGGGTGTTAGTACGTTGGTGAATCTGACAGTTGCTCGCGTTGCTCGGTGGTTCTCTCCGGTACTTCGGTTTCCTCTAGTCGCAAAACTGTCCGACACGAGGTGACCCTGTCGAAAGTGTCGTTAAACCACAATAAATAAATAAATGTGATCGGTGTTGGAAACAGTATGTAGGTCAAACTCAAAATCCATTCCGATTGCTTGCTACCAGAAACAAACAGAAAATAAAACCTAATGCTGACGTCAAAGTGGCACAACATTTTAACCCTTTACCCAACGCAGACGATATCAAAATTTATTATTTTAAATATCACTTTTTAAAATTTTTTTCAAAAAATTTCAACAAAACGAGCTCGTCTCAAAGAGGAGTCACATGATATGGTTTTGTTGAAATGTTTTGAAAAATAATATTTTTTTAGCTGCTGAATTGGCGTATTACGCGGGCGGATGTGGCCGTTTCGTTGGGTAAAGAGTTAACCTTCCTAGCCATACTTTGGTCGATTTTGAAATCCATCCACCTGAAAATGGAACAACCACCAATTACAGATACATTAGAAGAAACAGATGCATTTAAACAACAACGAAAAGCTTTTTGGAAGAATACGCTTCAAACCCTATGGCCATTTGGTATGAACATATCTGATGGAGAATGGGAAAGGAGTCCCATCATTCCTTTAACATACTACAGAATGAATGTCGAAACAGCCAAAATAGTAAAAGATCCAAATTAACCCTTTACCTATTCGCCCGCATAATATGCAAATTCAGCAGTTGAAAAAATATTATTTTTCAAAAAATTTCAACACAACCATATCATGTGACCCCTCGTTGGAACGAGCTCGTCGAGCCCGTTCCAACGAGGGGTCACATGATATGGTTGTGTTGAAATTTTTTGAAAAATTTCAAAAAATGATATTTAAAATAATAAATTTTGATATCGTCTGCGTTGGGTAAAAGGTTAATCAACTCTTGGGATAGTGGTGGCTCAGTGGTTACGGATTTGGACTTCAAACCCAAAGGTCCACGGATCGATCTCCATCAGAGGCAACTGTGCTGTGTCCTTGGGTAAAGCACTTAACCCCGATTGCCCACGTGGAGCACGATGGAGCTGTGTACTAAGGCGTGCTGCACGTCACTGGTACACTTGTCTTCAACCAATGCTAACCCTACATGTGTGGAGTTAGTCTGACATTTACTCGCCACTGCTCCTTGGTTCTCTCCGGGTACTCCGGCTTCCTCCACTTCGACACGAGGTGACCCTTGCTGTCGAAAGTGTCGTTAAACCCCAATAAATAAATAAATAAATAAATAAATAAATAAATAAATAAATAAATAAATAAATAAATAAATAAATAAATCAGACCTGTAAATCCGTGGCCTGCCATCACCTATAAGAAAAAACAAAACCTGGCGTAACATCTCTGTACGGACAAAAACTGGAGCCCTTAAAGGAAAAACATCGATTATTGTCAGTCAGATTAACCAGTTCTTAATTTCAATACTTACTTAAAAAAAATTGTGTATTTTTGGTCATGTTTGAAATCCACAAGGGTATATTAGAAAACGTTATCTCGGCGGCATATTACAAGATAAAAAACAGCTTCAGAGCGAAATGTCTGTGCCATTGCGTATTTTGTGTACAATAAAGACACACACACCCTCAGTCTTCTTTGTTCATTGCTGTGGGGATTTATTTTTTTATTTTGTTCTCGGTGAAAAACATGTCCCACAATATTGATTTTTATCCTTGAGTGAGGCGTGCGGAGGATTATTTCACGAGGTTTTAGCCGTCGTCCCCCAAAACAAATCGTCTTCCCATTCCCACTCGCCGAAAATGGTATTGCACTCCCAACATCGTATTTCCATCTCAGAGATGACGGACTATTTTTTATTGTTTACAAATCAGATGAGTTGAATCAGTTATAAAAAATAAAATAGTGCCTCTTGAAATAATCCTGCACCCCCACCCCCCTCCCCGCCCCACTGGAGATTAAAAATCGTACTCAAATTCGAGCAGTGAACTGTTGTTTATACAATACGTGGAGAGTGGATTGTAAATCACCCATGGAGTGGAGTTATCACCCAAATTATTCCTTTCAAATTCTGTACATATGAACAAAAAATACAAGCAATGTTTCAGCCAATGGACCTCCGGGTTTAACCCGGAGGTCCATTGGCTGGAACTTTGCTTGTGCTTGTTATGCTTTGCAACAAATTTGCAATTATTGCTTGGGTGGAATATCCACTCCGCGGGTGATTTAGTGATAATACACTCTCCACGTACTGTATATCCACGGACTCTGTCAAACAAGATATAATAGAATAATGCAAAGTTTATCTATAGAATAAAGGAAAGTGACAGAATCCCTGTTAATTGAATACTCTTGTTAATTGAATAATGTTCACCGGCAAAGTGTCTACTCAAATAGCAGGGCCCCATTGTATCAATAAAGAAGATAAATTCACTCACAACGACGAGTGGGATAGAGTGTGAGAAAAACAGCGAGAAGGAAATATTATATATATTTGGTATGATTACTTACTTGTAAACCCATATTTCTGGCTTTCAGTTCCGAATTTGATCCATTTTAGACGTATAAAAACACACCGCAGCTTGACTGTCACATGGTAAAATGACTGAACTTTCGAGCCAGTCAACTATATTTTTAGAAATCATCCTTGATCAATCAACAATAATGTCCTTGAAAGAATATATCAAAATCTTGGGCAATTATAAATGGCCCCGGAAAAGTACTATACTTGAACAAAAGAAGCAGGTAATCTGGTTATAACGTGAAAACTAGGTTTAACACTTACGCTGCCGAAAACGACTATTGTCACCTATTTTATGATGATTATCCGTTCGTTCAGGTACATATAGATCAAACCAACCATCTGATTAAATGTAGGAAAGGGGGCGCGGTGGCTCAGTAGGTAGACGTGCAGGCTGCAAGCCGAGAGGTCCTCGGTTCGAATCCCACCTGCGGCAATCGCGTTGTGTCCTTGGGCAAGACACTTCACCCCCATTGCCCACGTGGTTCTCTCCGGGTACTCCGGCTTCCTCCACTCGTAAAACTGTCGAGGTCATGATTAGCCATTGTGCAGAAATATGTGACCTTAAACACTAATAAATAAATAAATAAATAAATAAATGTAGGAAAAGGATTAGAGAGCACTTTAAAAAATTAACCAGATGATAGAGTTTCAAGTATGTCATAAATTTTATTAAACTTCCACGCGTACTTGCGTACATAGAGATCCTACATATATGGATAAAGTGGGCGTGGCAGTATAGGTTAATTACCCTCTACACACTAATCAACACATCAAAATTTAAATTTCAAAATGTAATTTTTTCCCAATACGCAACAAGGGAGAGCGATGCTCGGTGGTTACAGCATTGGATTTCAGACCCAAAGGTCGCGATTGGAACCCCCCCCCCCCTCCACCACCACCATAAATAACTGCGTTGTGTCCGTGGGCAGGGCACTTAATCGCGATTGCCTACGTGAGGCACGGTGGTGTTGTGTATTAAGGCGTATTGCACGTCTTCGACCAATACAAAACCTGCTTGTGCGGAGTTAGTACGTTGGGAGTCTGACAGTTGCTCGCCGTTGCTCGGTGGCTCTCTCCGGGTACTCTGGCTTTCTCCAACCGTAAAACTGTCCGATACAAGGTGTCGACTTCAGTCGGCCATGGCTGTATATGGTAAAGTCGACTTTAACCCTTTACCTAACATGAAAAGCAGACGACACTTGCAAACAAAAAAAAAAATTCTTGAATAACTAATTTTTTTCATTTTTTGTCTCAAAAACATAGGTTATGACCCCTCGTTGGAACGAGCTCGACGAGCTCGTTCCAATGAGGGGTCATAACCTATGTTTTTGAGACAAAAAATGAAAAATAATGAAAATTAATTGGCGATTTTTGAGAATAGCGCTGGCCGGTTTTGGCCGTTACGTTGGGTAAAGGGTTAATCGCCAGCCGCGGTGAAAGAGTTAAATTAATAGATGTGAAAAAGATTTGCTTACGGCAGCCGACGTAGGTTTTATTACTCCAAAAACACAATGTAGCTTGATATTTATTTATTTATTTATTTATTTATTTATTTATTTATTTATTTATTTATTTATTTATTTGTAAGGTCACACATTTCTGCACAATGGCTAATTATGACCGCAACGTGGAGGTAAAGTCGAATTCAGTCAATCATTTATACCCACGTTGTCCATTTTAGAGAACTTCTACCCCAAGCATTAGTGATTGTTCCCTATTTTACCAGTAAAACAGAGTTTGTTTACCACAATAAAGATAAACAAGCACTGCTTCACATCCAGGAGTTCAAGTGTTTAAATCAAGTATCGTCTGGCTGATCCAGTACAGGTTGGGTCCAGCATGGCACAATGTATAACACACTGTCCTAGCAAGAGGGAAATGCTGTATATAATTATGAGGAGCTACGTCCGTTCCATCTCTGCTGTCAATACAAAATTGAACAAGTGGAATCTGACACCCAGATGTTCCTGATTATTCTAGTAATCTGACCGTCTTATTTACTTATTGGTGTTTAAAGTTACATATTTATGCACAGTGGCTAGTCATGACTGCAACATAGATGTAAGGCCATATCCAGCCAATCGTTTATACCATGTTGTCCATATTAGATGGCTTTCACCTCAGTCAATGGTTACCGGATCCCATTTTTTCCAGTAAAGCAGAGCTTGTTTACCATAGTAAACAAGCACTGCTTCACTTCCCGGGGTTCCCACGGGGAAATCTGAATGGATATTTATCATTGTAAACTCATGACATCTAACCCTAGTTATAGAAATCTACATGAGTATGCCTAAATGTGAGACTCCAAGCTGTGAGGTTAACCTTTTACCCACCGTAACGGACAAAACCTACCTGCGTTATTCACAAAAATCAGCATTCAATTTTGGTTATTTTTCCATTTTTATCTCAAAAACATAACTTATGACCCCTCATTGGAACGAGCTCGTTGAGCTCGTTCCAATGAGGGGACATAAGCTGTGTTTTTGACGAAAAAAAACCCAAAATCTATTTATCCAGAATTTTGTTTGCAAGTGTCGTCTGCTTTTCGTGTTCGGTCAGGGGTTAAGACACATTCAATCTGAGGCAAACTGCGCGCTGTTCAAATATGTGCCTATTATATAACACTCATTTCTAAAATAACTGAAAACAAATGTTTCACCCCCTCCAAAAGCATAGCTTGTGACCACTTTTTGCAACGTGCTCGTTTCAGCGAGACAAAAGCTAAACATATCAGACCACAACATTGCAAATGCGACATTCACTGGTTGCACACCCGATGACACCCAAAGCTAAAAAAGTCACTGATAGTTATTTATTGTTGCTGATTGCTGTATATATGTATGTTACACCTCACATTGCTGTATGATGCCTGCGCGCGAATTAAATAAATAATGTTTTAGAAACAATAGATAAATAAATAAAGTGTGCAACCAGGGGAAGTCTTCTATAATATACCATAGAGATATAATATAACAATCCGATGTTTCTATTCTTTTATCACTGTTCCACGATTATTGCGTTACTAATAATGACGCACGTGCATATTTACTAGCAACACTTCAGTGCACAAACATAACCTGATCGTTCTAATATTAAACACCTCGAGGATATATCTAACATCATGTCACACCCTTCAGACTGTAACATGATATATATTCCAGCGGACGTTTTAGTTGAAATATTGTAATGAAAAGAGAATATATTTTTATTAGGCTTTCCCAAACCCAGTTTGGGAAAGACTCTTGTTATTCTTCTTTTTCAAAATTTTTCTTCTCTATTTTTTAATTTTTTTTTTCTCCCTGAATTTTGTCTGCTGAACTGCTCAAAATAAGCTGTACGATTTTGACCAAATTTGGCATACTTGTGTAATGTCATAAAATCGAGTGAAATGCGGTATCGTCATATCTGCGAAAACGCGTATTTTCAAAATATTCTGCCAAAACCTTCAAAATTTCACCATTTTTCGAATGCCTCAAAGTCGTTTACAGTTATTGATCTCAAATTTCCCACACATTTAGAGCATAATATGATACACTACAATCACCACTCAAATCTTTCAACATTAACCCCAAATTGGCCAAAAATGACATGAATATAGATTTTTTCTTCAAAATTGACCAACTTCAAGGGCAAATTTCTCTAATTACAAAGTTTTTGTAACAATTATTTTGGTATGGATAGATGCAACAATGATTGCGGAAGAAATCTCAGATTTAACCCTCAAGCACAATGAGTGCGAGAAAAAGAGTACCGTTTGAAAATGCCAAAATTAGCCAACTTTGGTTGCTTTTTCTATCATTGTGGAATGGGTTAATTTCAAAAACTTTTCGTGTACATATTCACAATTGACTACCGAGCATATTTGCTGTTGTATGTTTGATTGTAAAGTTTAAGACTATCCCATTCTGGTTGCATAAAAGTAGGTACCGTCCAAAAAAACCCTCCATTTTTTCAGAATTTGGTAAGTTTAGGTGGCGATTTCCTCCATTTTTAATTGCTTGCACTCTGAATGTTTTCTATAGCTGCTTGCAGCAGTCAAAGTATGACAAATTTTGTTCTATATGTTATTATTAAAATTTTAACCCTTGGCAGATTTGAGACTTCCCATAAGGGTACTGTCAAAATAATTGTTATTTTTGCCAACTTCAAGGGCAAATTTCTCTAATTACAAGGTAGTTGTAACAATTATTTTGGTATGACTGGATGCAACAATGATTATGGAAGTAAGTTACTGTTTACTTCTTAATCTCAGATTTAACCCTCAAGCACAATGAGGGCGAGAATAAGAGTACCGTTTGAAAATGCCAAAATTAGCCATCTTTGGTTGCTTTTTCTATCATTTTGGAAAGGGTTAATTGCAAACTCTTTTCATGTACGTATTCACAATTGACTACCGAGCATATTTGCTGTTGTAAGATTGGTTATATAGTTTAACCCTATCCCATTCTGGTTGCATAAAAGTAGATACCGTCCAAGAAAACTCCAATTTTTCAGAATTTGGTAAGTTTAGGTGGCGATTTACTCCATTTTCAATTGCTTGAGCTCTGAATGTTTTCTATAGCTGCTTGCAGCAGTCAAAGTATGACAAGTTTTGTTCTAAATGTTATTATTAAGAGTTTAACCCTTGGCAGATTTGAGACTTCCCATAAGGTTACTGTCGGAATAATTGTTATTTTCGCCAACGTTTACATGCACTTTGTCAGCACTGGAGCCATATTGTCTCAAAACCTTTTCCATGAGAGGATTGGACCTTCATCCAAGAACAATTTTACTGTTATATATTTTATTCAAAGTTTTAACCTTCACCCAGTTTTCAGGCCTTGAATTTGAGCGCCCTAAAATTCTTCATAAAATTGGCTAATTTGGAGCTCACTTGTTTCCTTTTTCGAAAGGAATATCGAAAAATGATTTACGTGTTCGTATTTACAATTGCCTACGGAGCATATTTGCTGTTGTCTGTTTGGTTGTAAAGTTTAACCCTATGCTCGTTCTGTTTGCATAATGATAGGTGCAGTCCAAAAAAAACTCTCGTTTTTCAGACTTTGGTTAAATTTAAGTGACGATTTACTCCATTCCTAATTGATTGAGCGCTGAACGCTTTCTATGGCTGTATGGAGCAGTCATAGTATGACAACTTTTGTTTTATATGTCATTATTAAAAGTTTAACCGTTGGTAGATTCGGGACTGCCCATATGGGTACGGTCGGAATAATTGATACTTTCATAAAATCACTGAATATTGAGAAGCGTGCAGTGGTAGTTTGGAATAGAATATCCGAAAATGCTTTCGAAATTCGGATTCACAGTTCAATTCCAAGAATATTTTCTGTTATAAGGTTGCTGTAAAGTTTAACGCAATCCCTGTCTCAGATGCATAAAGATAGGTGCCGCCGAAAATAGCTCTCATTTTTTCAGAATTTCGTAGGTTTAAGTAACAATTTACTCCATTCCTAATTCATTGAGCGCTGAATGTTTTCTGTGCCTGCATGCAGCAAGCATAGCATGACAACTTCTGTTTTATACGTTATTATCAAAAGTTTAACCCTTAGCATATTTAGGAGTTCCCATGTGGGTCTTTTCGGAATAATAGTTATTTTCGTAAAATCAATCCCTGAATGTATTGGTAACCGTGCAGTGGCCTTTCGGTGGTGCAACATGAAGCCGCAAATAGTTAAGGTTGAAAAGTTCATCAGATAGACAGATATAATGCCTAACGCAGCCGGTGACAGGTAAATACTGAATGGAAAAGTTGTTGAATTGAGAATAAAGTAGGTACGAATCGTGCCCTCGGTTTCCACCTGATCCACGGTATTACCACGCGGTCTCGGAACTTGACAAAGATACTAAAGTGTCGGACAGGGAGAGTAGAAAATATTCTGAGAATTTCAAGTTGCTGCCTTGCATGGTCGGGACATAAATGGCGTATATCCGACATTGTATCTGTTCAATTTGAATGTCAAATAGCCAGATGACGGCTTTTTCGCCACCGGGTCGAGTTGTCAGTTTCTGCCGGGACGGTCTAAAATAAGCAGTTTTAACTCCAAACTTTCTGTCCCATATGAATGTGCGAATATTTAAAGCTGAACAGTTCATCAAATAGACAGAAATAATGCCAAACTCGACCGGTAATAGGTAAATAGTGAATGGAAACGGCTGTGCATTGGGAATAGAGTAGGGGCGAACCGCCCCGCGGTTTCCACGCGATCCACGTTGTTTCCACGAGATCACGCCACTCGACAAAGATACTTTCCTGTCGAGCAGGGATAGCAGAACAACTTCTAAAGATTTTGTGTATCTGCCTTCACTGATCTGGACGCAGTGGGCATATGGGCTACTCTGCTGTCTGTTCAATTTTAATGTCAAAGTAGCCAAATTACCGCCTTTTCGCCATTAACCCATGCACGATTTCTGTCCACTTTTCATTTTTGGCAAATATCTAACTGTTATCCAAGAACAATTCTGCTGTTATATGTTTTATTCCCAGTTTTAACTCTCACCAAGTTGTCAGGCCTTGAATTGGAGCTATCTCAACTTGAACATGTTAATTCAAATACCAAGATTCAAGATTAGTCCATGTCTCTTTTCAGACACTCAGTCTGTGATTGATGTTCACATATTAAGATCATAATATGATACACTAAAATCACCACACAAATATTTCAAAATTAACCCCTAGTGGCCACAAATGATATGAATATATCATTTTATCTTCAAGATTTACTAACTTCAAGGGCAAATTTCTCATAATTGCGAGGTTGTTGTAACAATTATTTTTGTATGCATAGATACAACAATGCTTGCAGAAGAATGTTACTGTTTAGATTTTAATCTCATCTTTAACCCTCAAGCAAATGAGGGTAAGAGTACCATCCTAAAATTCCAAAATTAGCTAACTGTGGTTGCATCTTCCTGTCTTTTTGGAAAGGGTTAATTCTAAACACTTTGTTTTGCTATAGGTAGAGATGCGTAATGAACAAACCCCCGGCTGTAAGTTATGCTTTGCGGCTTAACACAACATAAGCTTTGTCCATGTAAAGAATAGTAATGTCAGAAAAAAAAAATGATTTTCAGTGAATTTTGCAAACATCTGTACTCATTTCCTCTAATTGCAAGGTTGTTGTAGCAATTATGTTGGCATAGATAGATGCAACAATGATTGTAGAAGAAAGTTACTGTTTACTTTTTAATATCATGATTTAACCCCCAAGCAAAATGAGGGCGTGAATAAGAGAACCGTGAGAGAATGCCAAAATTAACCAACTTTGGGTGCTTTTTGTCTATCATTTTGGAAATGATTAATTTCAAACACTGCTTTGCTATATGTAGTCTGCATTTTCACATTGGGAAGTTGAGAAAGCCCGTAATTTGTCCAACAAATTACATTTCTCTAGTTTAATTATATCTTTGATGATCTAAGTACAGAAATTAAGATTTTATTTGTGTTTGACATTATTTTTTAGCTTTTGAATACGATAACCATGGAAAATGGATATTATTGGTAAAAGAGGAAATTTTTCAAATTTGCCAAAAAGTTGACGGAGCGAACTGGTATGGGTTCAATGTCGAGTATGAGACCCATTACTCTTAATTACAGCTTGACAACGCCTTCTCATGCTTTCAATCCGGTTCCTGGTGGTCCTTTGTGGGATGTTGTTCCATTCTTGGACCAGCATGGCACAAAGCTCCTGGACACGTCTTGGCTAGGCTGAACGGGCTGAAATTGCAAGCTACAACTCATTCCAGACATGTTCGATTGGATTGAGGTTAAGGGATGTTGCTGGCCAGTCCATACGCTCAATACCCTCCCCCGGTCGGTACTCCCCGACAGCATGGGCAACATGAGGACGGGCATTATCGTCCATCAGAATGAATCTATCACCCACTGCACCTGCATACAATCTGACATGGACATCCAGGATCTCATCAGTATACCGCTTTGCAGTCAACGTACCACGTTCGAGGACACAGAGCTCTGTACGTCCATCCCTGCTGATGCCACCCAGACCATGATTGACCCTCAACCATAGAGATCATGCAGCCAGCAATGTTGGCTGCATGAAATCGCTCTCCTGGTCTTCTCCATACCCTAGAACGCCTATCTGTGTAGTCTAGGCAGTACCTTGACTCATCTGTAAAACGGACAGGTCGCCAATCTTCTCTGGTCCATCCAACGTGGCCCATGACCCATTCATATCGTGCCTGGCGGTGGTTCTAGGATAGCGGAATGCGAATACATGGTCTTCGCGATCGGAGATCACCTCCGTGCAGCCTTGCCCGGATAGTCTGTGTCGAAACATTTACCCCGGAAGGTCACTTCGAAGCTGGGTTTCTGTGGCAAAGCGGTTCCTATGGGCCCGAGTGATCAAAAACCGGTCTTCAGCTGCAGATGTTGACCCGTGTCTGCCACCACCGTGCCGTCTTACAGGTGTGCCATACTGCTGAAATCTTGCCCAGGCCCTGGTGATCACCGTATGGTGCACACCAAGGGCTTCACCAACCGGACGATGGGTAGCCCCTTGCTCCACGATCTCTACATCCCGCCACATTTCTGCGTCAGACAAATGTCTTCTTACATTTACATTTGCCATATTCAATCATTAAATCACAAGGGTTTGTGATGAAATGAAGATTGAATACCCTACACATGTCATGTACATGTAGACAGTACACGAAAACATCATAAAAATCAAGGGGTACATGCTTTCCATGACTGTCACGAAAAGTCTGCCTGTCAAGAGAGTTGATGTAAACACTGGGGACCATCTCAATACATTCCTCAATCATATCCACCAAACATATCGCAAATATGTCACAAGCAAATTTGACAATGATGTGTCAAATATTTGGTGCTTTGCAAACTTAAACTTTCTGTAGTATATATCTCCGATGAATGCAACACGTGACTAACTGCAGTGCTTTTACACTGCGGTTGTCTTCTTGTCACTCTCATTGGATGATGTACACTAAGTAAATAAGATATTATTGCTACAAAGTATTATCCCCAAAACCCGTACAACCCCCGACTGTAGATCTCTTCTAACCACATACGCAACCACGCTTCTCCAGATATATGTATATCCATGACTGTGATTAACTAAGTATGTCTGTCACACTACTATTTAACAGTATTCATCTCATGTGGGCAACATTTCATCATCCTCACGTGGTCAAAATACATTTAAAACAGATATCGGAGTCACTATACATAACACAACGCGTAGGCGGGCTTCACGAGCGCCCACAGAGCTATCACGATTCTCCAGTTATATGTATCTGCCGTCTGTGATCAGTTAAGTATGCCTCACACGCTACTGTTTAATAGTATTCATCCCCGTGTGGACGACATTTCATTTCATCATCCTCACGTGGTCAAAGTACATTTAAAATAGATATTGGAGTCACCATATATAACACAAGGAGTAAGCGAGCTCCGCGGACGTCCACAGAACAAAGAACATAACAAATAATTTGAATAGATCACTCCGAGAAAGAAATACATATTTAGCACATCTAAACTCTAAATACACCGGACACGAATATGTTGACTGTAATTGTCTTTTTTATAAGTGTTTCTGCTCATCTTGTCCTGTAACATGGCATCGCTGACGAAGTTAACAATATCGTCGCTGCTGGAAGAAATCACGTCGCGTATTCAGTCAAACTCAAGGAGTGTCGCCTGAATCCGCGCATGAACGTATATCTCACCGTGACGAACCCAGCTGCTTCACTTTTGTTGGGGTGATTCTTATCCTGAAGGGGGTCAAATACTTTTCCTCGAAAAGCATAAATCAACAGGGGTTCACTGAAAACAACAATTTTAATACATATAAATAAATATGGTAATTTGTGACTTACATGGAATCCAATGAATATGAAAAACGAAACGTAAATCACCCGCAACCCACACTGTTTTTGAGTCACTTGCGGGCCCGCATACTCTGCCATCGGCCGTTTTTCCTCCTTCTCGCTGGTGTTTGTTCTTTGATCGCCTCTTCACTTCACCCTTTCACGACCGTCAGACGGCCACTAACGTATTGTCACTTTATGTGGACGCCTTTGATCTAACAAGTAACGGAATGTCACTATACCATTGCCTTCGCACGGCTACTAACGTATTGTCACTTCACTATATCGCATTCCCTCCAACAAGTGACGGAATGTCACTCTACCACTACCGTCGCACGGCTACTAGCTTATTGTCACTTTACATGACGCTTTTCACTCAAACAGTCCCATTCAAAGGGGTTAAACGCTCCCCTCCATTTATCTCAGAATAATGTTCATACAGGCAAAGCCTACTCTGCCTACGTATGGCTTGCCTTCTAAAACAGGTAATGTCGTTTTCGTAAGTGCGAATAGCTTCCTGAATTCGTAATTCGTGTTTCTGATCCTATTCTCATATATGGCCCTCGACTTGGCACGCGACTGCTCCTATTCTAAATATGAGCTCTGTAGCTCTCCTACATCACAACGTGTCTATACCTTCGCATCGATGCGGCACCTCCTCTAACCTATAGCATGGGGCATCCCGTCTACCCGCAACGACCCACAGTCTTACGTCTTCAGACAGGAATGAATTTTTCGAGAGATCCCCCATTTTTTTATTTCGAGAGCCTGAACATTAATTCTCAGTTTAATCGCTTCTCTTGAATCTGGCCGCTTAGATCTATCTTAATTTAATATTCGCTTTAAAGTTCATTTGAAAGACTCACATATCGGCATATCCTGACATTTCGGTGGCAGGCTAGATGCGTAATATAGGTGTTTGTCCAGAACATGTGCGATGAACTGTTTTTCCAACAATTACCCATTAACTGGCAATAATTACATAAATAATGACTACATGAGAGCACTGGCTTCCACTACGTTTAATCTCTTACCACATATCCCACTATAGCATTAAACAGAAATGCGGTAATAGACATACAAATTCATGCTTTATTAGCAGCGCTTGAATTATTGCTGGCCTGTTTAAGTGACAAATCGGTTTTCGGGGTCCGTCATAAACCTATCTTTACGCTCTACATTTAGCCCGAGTGAGAACGATTATCGAAAATATATACACTTTTAAAAAACAAAATCGAAAATCCAAGGTATCACCTTGACAATCATACTAAGTCACTCAGAGCCGAGAAAAGAAAACATTTCTACTGGTCCCACCACCAGGTACTCGGTATCGATTCGCGTCTGCAGAACAAGAACAAAAATCCTTAGATTACCTTCCTTGTTTCAATTACCCTAGGCTTTGGAACGACCTGGAACCGAGTATAAGAAATGCTACTAATCGTACTGCTTTTAAGAAAATGTTAACACAAAAACTTCTCTCAAATTATCAAACACAAATTACATGTAACAACCCGTATTGCCCAGACTGTACTAGATAGTTTACTATACTAATCTGTAATACAGTTCTACTTTTTTTACCGGCTAGCTCGTCAGTTTGTCACTCATCTTATTCCCAAACTATTATCAATATTATTTTCAATATATTCTAATAATATTATTATTATTCTAATAATATTATTGATATTTTAAGTGTTTTGTTTCCCACGCATTAATGCAACAGGGCAATAATACAACATTATTCCATAAGGATCTGTATTTCTCTCTTCCCGGCTGTATACTCTGTCTGATATGATGTTGCTCTAATTACATTTCTACCTCGGGGGATAGCAGGAAGACAGCCAATCTGGCTATGCTGTCCCTCAACGGTATGTATATGTATCACAATATTATTCTGTAACTGAATTGATTATTATATTTTACATACCGTTAAATAAAATGAATTGAATTGAATTGAATTGATTTCTGTCGTAAAGTAGAAGAATTGAACGCCGTTTCTGACCGAGATGAGAAAACCTTTTGGGGTAATATTAAATCTTTTAACGGGAATAATAAATCTGAAATGGCTCCCCCACCAAACCCCGAAACTTGGATTAAACATTTCCTAAATCCATTAAGCACATGTGACCCTCTAAATCCATTCCATGAGGATATAACAAAATGTATAGTCGAATCAGAAAATAAACTAACACACAATCCCATCACTGATAAGGCGATCACCATTAGTGAAGTTAAACATATTCTAGTTAACTAAAAAACAATAAATCAGCAGGCCCCCGCGGGCTAATATAACAATTACATGACTTTGGGGGGCATTGTGGTTTATTAAAGGCCCAGCAGGTGTGAATAACAGCCCGACAGCTTATAAAAGGCCCGAGAAGAAGTCGAGGACAGCTGAAGGGCTGTTATTCACACCTGTTGGGCCGTTAATAAACCACAAGGCCCGACAAAGTCATGTTATTACTATTATTATCACTGCGATTCTGAAAAAAAGTTTTGACCCTGTACTTTACATAGCAGCTACAAACAGCCAATTGGTCTTCATTCAATTCGCTTGCTTGAGACATTTTTAACGTTTTCAATTTTGGCATATGATATTATCGTCTGTTCTCAAACAAACTGTTGTCACATGGTTATCGCGTGATCGGCGCCGGTACGCTTTCAAATGCAACGAAGTTAGAAAACTTAAAAACAGACCCGTTATTTACCGCTTTTAAATCAGGAATAAAGGCTTAAAATGTCTGCAGACTTACTTACTATATACAGCTGCTTGTTCTTATGGGACTAACTTTGCTGGACGTTTTACGTATTTAATAATTTAAATAAAAATCACATTGTTTACTAGTTGAAACCATTTCTGGAAACTGTTTCCATTTTCGAGTATACGACAGCGAGGAACAAAAGTCACTTGACGTGTCGGGCTGTTAATGAGATGTTCAACTCATTAACGGCCCGACACATCACGTGACTTTATAAGTTGGGCGTTACGTTCTTGTAATGCCCTGTTAAACTTTGTTAATGTACTAGGTGACGCCTTATAAAGTGGTAATAATACACGAAACCCTGAAATACGGAAAGTACATTCTATGTGCCTCTATTACAAAACTGATTAACCACTTTTTGTCTAGTGGCATTTACCCAACATCCTGAAATAAAACTTTCATAACAACATTCCACAAGTCGGGTGACACAAATCTACCCTCGAAGTAAAGAGGTATTTCAGTAATGAGTTGCTTAGCGAAAGTTTTTAGCTCAATCATATAAACTACAAATTATTGGAATACTGTCAAGAGAAATTCGTAAACTTCCAACATTGGTTCGGGAATGACCACAGAACATCGGACTGCATTAAGATTCTGAAAACACTAATCAATAAATATACTAAAATAAAAAATAAAAAGTCTACACCTGTTTTGTGGACTATAAAAAAGCGCTCGAATCTATCTGGAGAACCGATGTAACAGGAATGGAAGTCCGTAGGAAAATTAGTCCCTCTGGACTATTATTCCGCGGAATTATAGTCTTAGGTCTAACATTTCTAGGAAGAGTAGTCCGCTGGAATAAGGGAAAAATGCTACAAAGTAATAAAGTCAATGTACAATAGTCCGCAATTATCACTAAAATTTTCGAATAGCAAAACGGCTTACTTCAATATTAACATAGGCCTAAAAACACAGAACGGCACGCATGTGTGAATAGGTTAATCGATATCGCACGAGTGCCAGCGCGGAAGGATAGAACGAGAGGCCGAAGGCCTTGAGTTTTATTCTTCCGCGATGGCACAGGTGCCATATCAATTAACCCACCCGCACACGCGTGTCGTTCTGTGTTTATTACACGCCTTCGCGTCTATAAAAATAATTATTAGAATGACACTCAGCAATTGATTTGACAACTATCAACAAAAAAACAACATTTTATCACCAACCACATTTGTGAGGGGAACTCGTGTTACTATTTCGCCCCCTAAGTTCCAATGTGTTCTATGTCTCTTCTGACAGATAGAACACATTGGAACTCAGGGGACGATTTTTGGCTGTAGGTGGGGATTCAAATTGTAATTGTGGCGCACGATTTGTAGAAAATTTCAGAGAAATTTCGATTCTATTTAAACATAGTCTGTCAACGATTTCCGTTCCGCACATATGTTGGGAACAGATTTTCATTTTTCGCATTGTTTCGTGCTACTGTATTTGCGGATTCATTAGAACAGGTGTGAAATAATACATTTTGCTGCTGCCAATGCCAGTTAGTGCTGGGAAGAAGGTGTTGGTCAAGGTTCTTCCCCGTGTAAAAATACTCGTGCGAATTGGAGCAGTATGGTTACTTTTTAACCCTTTACCCAACGGAGACGATATCAAAATTTATTATTTTAAATAGTATTTCTTTTAAATTTTCAAAAACATTTAACAAAACCATATCATGTGACCCCTCATTGGAACGAGCTCGATGAGCTCGTTCCACAGAGGGGTCACTTGATATGGTTTTGTTAAATTTTTTTGAAAAATAATATTTTTTCAACTGCTGAATTTGCATATTACGCGGGCGGATGTGGCCGATTCGTTGGGCAAATGGTTAATGCTGAAGTATCCATAAAGTTAGGCATAACACTAGCAGAATTGCTCTATACATATCAGGGTGAGAGAACAAGAACTAGATTTATGGATTTTTTACATGAATGCATATAAGATTGAGATTTTTCAGGAAAAGTGGTGTGGGTGGGGACTCATATTCCCCCATGGCTATATCAGAGAACGGGAGCTTTCGGTTGTCACATATGTGCGGAACAGATTTTCATTTTTCGCATGGTTTAGTTTTGCTGCATATGGTGATTTCATAGAACATGCGCGTAATAGAACAAGGGGACAATTTAAGCCCCACCCTATTTAATATCTTTATCAACGACCTGGCTGATGAATTTATAGGACTAAATAAATAACAATCTAATACTGAAATATAGTGAGTTCCCATGCCTGTTGTTCGCAGATGACTTAATACTTTCAGCAAACTCAGTAGAAGGGTTACAAGACAAACTAGATAAACTCTCCACCTACAACAAACAATGGCGTTTAAAATGTTGAAAAGACTAAGACGATGATATTCTCCAAAAACACATCACAAACTCCAAGTAAGATGTCATTATAACGGAAACACTATAGAATCCGTCCAAGCATATACCTACGTAGGACTAAAACTCGACGACAAATGCCAGTTCGGGTTAGCAAGAGAAGAACTCTCTAAGAGAGCCCTAAAAGCATCTTACGCCCTCATTAAATCTTTACCACTACTGCATATACCACCTCATATAGGAACAAAACTACTAAAATCTCTGCTAAATCCTATTATTACGTAAGGCTCAGACGTTTGGTTCCCCGAAATCATTGAAAAACTCCCTGCCTCTTAAAAAGGATCACTCTCTCTCTCGAACTACATACTACAATATTATGAAAACCTTAAATACTCTGGAGTATGAAAATATGCCAAGACAGCTTTTACAAACACCTGCTTGTGACGATATTTGACCAATGAACCCTAGGTTGTATGTGTTGGCCGCAAGGGTTAATCTACTATATGTGCTTGTACAGTAGCAGAGTGTTCATGGGAGTTAATGATTATATCTTTTACGGGGTTAACAGGCACAGTCCTCTTGCATTGTAACCGAATTCACTTGATTGATGAGGACCGTTGTTTGCAATTAACTGCACATCGTGTCGTCCGGTGAGATCGTATTGTCCGTACGCAGTGTGACCACGGAGGTTATAAGCATGTAAATTGAATGTGACAGGTTATCGCGTATCTGAACGTCAAGCGGACAAGTTATCGTGACAAATACTTGATGAAATGTTTGGGAATCCGGACTGGAGGTTCGTTCCACTTTGTAGTTTTAAAAGTAACATATTTGTACATATTTTTCAATTCGCCTTCAACAGTGAAGTAATTTTGGATGCGGTCTGTTACTTTTAAATTTAAGTCAAAGAAT
This sequence comes from Pictodentalium vernedei, assembly GCA_031216915.1. NCBI lineage: Eukaryota > Metazoa > Mollusca > Scaphopoda > Dentaliida > Dentaliidae > Pictodentalium > Pictodentalium vernedei. The sequence goes on from CM062294.1 coordinate 437,456,486, forward strand.
AGTGAAGTAAATTATCGAATTTGTAACTTTCTTAATTGCTAAATTTGTGCCTTCAGGGTAGTGTTAATTTTGTGCCTCAGGGTACGTGCTAATTTTGTGCCTTCAGGGTACGTGTTAATTTTGTTTCTCCAGGGTACGTGCGAATTTTGTGCCTCCAGAGTACGTGCTAAGTTGTGACTCCAGGGTACGTGCTAATTTCGTGCCTCCGGGATACGTGCTAATTTTGTGCCTCCAGGGTACGTACTAAATTTGTGCCTTCAGGGTACGTGCTAAATTTGTGCCTTCGGGGTACGTGCTATTAAAAATGTGTGCGTTCAGATACGGGATGACATAATTTTGTATTTTAAGATATTACCTACTACTGATAAGTGGTTGTTGGTATTTTGTACTGTTTCAGTACATGAATGCTGGTTCAGTTTGTACTAAATTGCACTTGTAATGTAAAGGTGTTTTACGGTGTAGACATTCTGTGTTTTAAAACATTGTATAAAGTCTGTACGGTATTTTTGCGAGGTATTCAAGACGTTTCTTAACTCAAGTCGGCCGTGGTAGTAAATTTGAGATATTTTTACATTTGGGTTTTTGCAATATGATGGTGTAGCGGTATGTTAGTCCTGGGTGATTTGGTAGAGGGGTGGTTTGATGGATGTGATCGAGTTGTGATTGTGATTATATTGTGATGAGGCGGCAGTAACCGAGTTAACCCACAGTAAAACCAGATAGACTTAGAGTTTTCCATACTTTGCGCACCGTGATAAACTTATAATGTATCGTACTATATATATATATATATATCTACATTCAGGGGCGGCAGAACGATTTTCAAAGTGTGGGGGAGGATGGGGGGGGGGGGGGGGGGGGGGTCTTGGATCGGACGATTGATGATCGTCGGTATGACGGGCCGACCATGATTCGGCCCGTAGTACGAAAATCTTCAATTACAGGGTCCCAATACCCCCATTTCAAGGGATCTGAGTGGATATTTTGAGATTTCTCAGATGTTTTTGAAAGATTTCACACTTTGAGAGCCGTTAAAAAACGTCGGTAAAGCACACAGGTGAGGTCTATTTATCAGCTTTGGTCGTAACGACCAAAACTGATAAATAGATCTCACCTGTATGCTTTACCAGACGTTAACAGCAATTATACTGTCCTCGTATTATCTTGTCTTGGGGTGGATTTGTATTTGTATGTCTGTAAGATTACGATCAATTTCAGTTAACCGATTTTTTAACAGACTGCATACATTTTAGCGTTTGCTGCCACTTATTGCCAAAAATTACCCGAAACCCATCGAAACTGAACAAGTACGAGAGAAACATAGCTGGCGAAAATATGGGGGAGGATCCGCCCCTTGCTTCAACCGTCATTGGTTGTGTTAAAATATATGCATACACAAAAACATGGCCCGTCAAAAAAGTGGTACGGATTACCCCCCCCCCCCCCCCCCCCCCACGCGGCCCCTGACATTTATCCATCCAGAAGTAAACTGTTCCCACAATATTTGTGACTGACCGAATTAACCCTCAGTTAAACCAAACAGACTTTGAGTTTTCCGTACTTCTTACACCGAGGTGAACTGTAATGCATCGTACAATATATATATATACATATATTCATTCAACAATACAGAAGTGTTTTGCTCCAGCAGTTTTTGTGACCATCCAGTAACTGTAATAGTGCGCTTTTAAATGACAGTTTGCAAATGAGTTCACGCTCTGCTTGTGAAATATATAGATACTTGATCAGTTTTATATCTCGAAGCCTGTGTGCGAGATTTGATGTTTGGGGAGGGTTTTTGAATTACGTAACCATATCATCTTTTCATTTTTGCATCGTCCTGGCTTTTCATCATTCATACTTTCATCTTGTTCTCATGTTGTGGATTGAGATTTGGGGTTCGTTATCAAGAACTATTATATACTTCCCTTTTTAAATCCAATAAATGTGCGGATATTTTAAAGTGTCTTAAAGTCCATGTGTTGCAGCTTACCGACTCGGGAGTATGCACGTTAGTTGGGGGCGCGGTGGCTCAGTTGGTAGAGGTGCAGGCTGCAAGCCGAGAGGTCCTCGGTTCGAATCCCACCTGCGGCAACCGCGTTGAGTCCTTGGGCAAGACACTTCACCCCCATTGCCCACGTGGGGGCACGGTGACGCTGTGTACTAAGGCGTACTGCACGTCGATGGTGCACCTGTCTTCAACCAATGCTAACCCTGCCTTTGTGGAGTTGGTATGTTGGGGAGCTGACAGTTGCTCGCCGTTGCTCTGTGGATTTCTCCGGGTACTCCGGCTTCCTCCACCCGTAAAACTGTCACGGTCATGGTTAGCCATTGTGCAGAAATATGTGACCTTAAAACACAAATAATAAATGCACGTTAGTTCGTGACACTGCTAGACCTACCAGGACACTGTAGTAACATAGGTACAAAATTGGAACTGAATATTCTGCCACAGACGGTAAACATGGCAATTAATTTTTAGAAATACAAGGAGCATGTTGATGCCCTATCAATTGGTCACCTGATAAAGGAAGCCCTAGAGACCCCGGACCTTCCAAGCGATAATGACATGAACTGCTGGATATGCAATCTACACAACTGTACAAGGCTTATAGCGACAACATCCCATGTGGACGGACACTGGATACACACTCTGTCGTTTCGTATTTCTGCGATGCAATATGGGAAGACCTAAACAGCGATGAAGTGTAAAAGAGCAGCGGGTCTAGCGTGCTGCTACTCTTTAATAACACGGATTCAGATCCCTCAATAAACAAAATAGCTCAGAGTTTAATCCACAATTTTATTTGTTTACACACATGTGACCTTTGACAAGTGTTATTCAGTCTGTCGTGGAAGGAGGAGAGCCGTTTCATAAAATGGGCGGCGGCAACAAAAGAAGGTTAGGAATCCACTGTCTCCAGGTAGAGTGTAACAACTTCAAAGCGCTGGCCTTAACAATGTTATTTCCCGAGAAAATTCGCAGTCAGCTGCCAATAGGCAGCGTACCGAAAATTTCAGGGCGCTCGCCATTTTACAAATAAGAAATAGCGAACAAATTGAGCGAATATGTTTCACTCCATCCACAAAGGAATGCTTTGGCAAATAGTGTTTTACCTTGTATTTCTCAATTTTTTTTTTTTTTTTTTTTTCTTTTATTGTAAAAAACACATTAAAACTATGTACAAAACAACAAAACAGACAAGATACAGTTAAATATTCTCTACCTATACTAAACATAAGTTTTATTTCTAATTAGTCAAACAAAGGCCATAACTCTAGTAGGAATGTATGGACGAAACTCGCGAAATATGGATATCATGCCCTCATATGTGTCTATCCTCAAACAAATAGACACCAAATTCTGAAGATAAATGGCAGGGTTATAATACAAAACACTCATTTTGAGATTTTTTCTAAGTCCAACAAGTGCCATAAGTCTTGTAGATAAGCAAGGGAAAAACCTGAGGTATGTTGATATTTGCTACCTCATGTTGGTCAATCACCATCCCAAAGGCCATAAAAAAGTGAAAAACCCAATACAAAGTTATAATGCAAAACATTCATTTTGAGATTTTTCTAAAGCCAACAAGGACATAACTCTGGTGGGTATGCGAGGACAAAACCCGCGACATGTGGATATCTGTTACCACATGCTAGACTATCGTCATACCAAAGGATATCAATTTCGTACGGACAATACTTCAGTTATAATACAGGATGCTGTACGGACGTACGAACGAACGTACGGACGGATGGGTGGAGAAGTCGAATATATACCCACCAAATGTTCAGTCGAGAGAACAATAAATCATGCCATTATCTTAGCATTATAATTCATCTTATTCTGTAATCAAAGGTTCAAATATCTGTTGGTACGAATATTTTGTGGAACCAAACGCAGCTGACGTTTTCCGATGACCATGCATGTAAGGAGTTATTTCCCATGTAAATTTCCAACGATCAGAAAATTGATCACATTTGCTCGCGATAAAAGTAAAATTTCTGAATAAACGGGATATTTTAGGCACACCTGAATTGAATATTTGTACAATGAAACTTTCGGAAATAAACCCCGTTTGTTTGAAATAACAATGAACCATGATTCATGGCAAACCAACATCTTTAAGGGAAATTACGAATTACCGAAAAAATATCAAGTTGAAAGCAGCAAAAATCAAACACACGGTGAAGATCGTATCAAAAAGCTAGTAACTCAGATAAGATTCTCCGAACAAAAATATTAATTGTATGTCAGAAAAACAATTTTTTTCAGTTTTCACCTAAACTTTGACAACTGTATTCTTTTTAAATTTTCAAAATGGTCTAATTCCATGGCATAGACCATTCACAGAGTAATTCCTCTAAAAAAATTGCGAGAGTGGAAAATAGATAACCATGAAGTTGTGCAACCTTTTGTATAACCTGAGAGGCCAGCCTGTACAGCTGACCTACTATTGTACACTTGAAGTCCCCACCAGTTTAAAATCACCGACTCTATAAATATTTAAAAAGTGCTGAAACACTTGGCATCACCATGAGATCACTAAAAAAAATACATACTTTTCTCATAGGTAATACTATGTTTTTCATGCATCGGTAAAAGATTTTTCCATAAGAAACATCTCGGTTACATACAGATTATGGGATGAGTCTAAAAGCTCTATCCAACATATTTTACCAAAACAATTTAAAAAAGGTGACCAATATTTCACCATTCAACTGACCCTTTAACCAATGTATTTGCAGGAACCAGCAAACTCGTATAAACATAAATATCTATTTAATTTTTGTTTTCAAACCCTGTTTTCAAAACACAGCCCATGACACCTCATTGGAACAAGCCTAATGAGCTTGCTCCATTGAGGGGTCACTGGCTATACTTCAGAGAACAAAACTGCAAATTTTCTATTTTTTTATAAATTTATTTGCCAATTTTGGTAATTGCCGTCTTCAGTCTACATTGAATAAATGAAGAAAAAAAGAGAAAAATTAAATATTTTTGCTAATACAGTGAAGCCCACCCAATTGTATATCACTTAATTGAAGTGTATATCCCTGTTAATTGAATATAATTTACAAACACAAAACCATTTACCATACTTTCAGTACAAATTTGACCTGTTAATTGCATATAGGTTATAGAGTAAACTCCTGTTAATTGAATAAAAAATCTTGCAGTCTGTCGAAAATTTACTTTTGACGACCAGTGAATTCCCCACATTGATAAACATTCTCCCCTCCTCCAACCATAAATTGAGCACCCAATGCACCATATCCTGCCTGAGAGAGCTCAGTGAGCTCTGTCAAACAAGACACAACACACCAAACACCCAATCCACAACTAGAAGATGGGAAAATGTCCAAATTCCTCTTAATTGTATACATCTGTAAATTGATATTTTTCTCTGACAAAGTGACTAGTCAATTAACATGGATCCACTGTACCAGTTTCCAGATAGATTTCAGTTATAACCACAATACTGGGACTTACTTGTGATTTGGAAAATTGATTACTAATTCTTCGTTGTTAAAGTGAACAAGGGAATTATTTTCAGTTATAATTTCTTTGAATATTTCTGCATTATTTTGGCTTCTGTAATATTTCCAGCAATACTGCAAGTGACTATTGATCATTGTTCTAAAAATTGTCTCAACAGTTAAAAACTTGGCTTCATGAAGGAAATAATTTCTCCTTCTCAAAACAGAGAGTCTATAACAACTAAGAATCAGATTGGTAAAAGTATAATTTACTTTTTTACCACTCCAGCAACCAAAAATCAACATATGTTGAAAATTTGATACCGAAATAAAACTAATTTGGTTGAATAATATATCTAACAGCTTTCTAATAAAATTTTTAATGCTTACCAGAAAAGGGCATTCTAACAGAAGATGTATCAAATCTTCGGTTTCTAATTTACATAGGGAACACTTATCCGAAACCTGCTTACCCGCGAGAAATTGTTTGCGCATTGTAAAAATTATATTATGTTCTATTTGAAAGTCAATATCCACCATTTCAGGGGATTTCATAGTCATGTAAAGTGCCTTCCAACGGAGTATAGATTCAACATCCAAATGTGGAAACTTTGAACTCCAAAAATCATCCGAAACTGGTTTTTCTGCAATCTTAGAAAGAATAATTGAATATGCAATTTTAGTTGATATTTGTTCTACTGGAAAATACATATCTTTGAAAGGAAATTTCAGTTTTTTATCAGACTTTGTCAAAAAGTTGTCGTTTTCTAAAAAACTACCACTCGTAATTGCCAATTTCCAATCTTCAGGAATGCAGTGTTGTAAAAATCTGTAATTATCTGAAACACCCCTTATGTCTTTTATTGTTGAACAGTTTGTTAATTCGTGTAAGGCAATGTCAGGAAGAAATCCAGGTGCATACTCATAGATAACATCCTTAATGCGAGTCACACCCGATTCTATAAATCTTTCAAAAAACAAACATTGATTATTTTCACTGATATGTGGGTTATCGAAAAGTGATTGTTCTGTTAACGGTATAAATTCTGTGGTACAAGAAGACAAATGTGTATCTGTTTCCGTACCGAAAATTTCAGGGCGCTCGCCATTTTACAAATAAGAAATAGCGAACAAATTGAGCGAATATGTTTCACTCCATCCACAAAGGAATGCTTTGGCAAATAGTGTTTTACCTTGTATTTCTCAATTAACACGGACGGAAACCCCAAAAAACCCGGATCAAAAAGTAACCAGAACTTTAATGTATAGAAACAATGAACACAGCGATGGTAAGAAACCAGGTTTTCCAAAACATAAATTGCTGCCGCCGCGACAAGACCCATGAACGGACCAATATCACGTGCATCACTCCAAGGCTATGCATTGGAGTGACCCCCACAGCACTAGCACGTGCATAGATGCCTAAGAGAGAGCAAACCGTTCCCCAAATATTCCAACCACACACCTTACAGAAAACGTACATCAAACGTTGCCGAGATGCAAGGGAGACAATCTGCTCCCCGCTACACTCCCCCACCCCAGACTGAATTAACTTTTCTTCCCTAACTAATTCAGTTTAGCCAATGTTTCTTGGGCACCACAACACACTGTACTCCCACAAACTCAGCTGAATGGTCCCTGGGAACGTTGTTATCAGTTGAATGCCACTGGACCCCTTCGTCCCGCACCTGTCTTCTATCTCCCGCCTGACATGAACGCTCTTCCTGGGCGTTGCTCTCTTGTCTCGTGCGTCTCCTCGGACAACGACGTCACCGGGTGAAATAAACTTGTCATTGGAAACTCGAGCAGGATTCTGATATAAACCGACTCTTCTCGCCATAACTACCATAACTTTATGCTTAGCTTTCAAATGTTCATGATAACTACCTTTTCTGGTGAACTTCTTTCCACAAACACATTTTGTCAGCTGGATGGTGGCAATATGCCGCTTTTTCCAATGACCATAGAAAGTCCCAATGTTGTCATACAAATGTTCATTGTCACAAGTCTGAACAGGCCATGCAGAAGGCTCATCAGGCCATATAGTTCTAGACAAAAAGCCAGGGGTTGTCTCTTCATCATCCACAGCAGATATGAGATCCATATCTATCTCTTTCAACTCCCCGTCGGGGACCATCAACTGTAAAACATCTGTATTCATTCTGCAAATATAGAGAACGAAAATAAGTACAATATACAAACTTTACCACATGAAAATTGAAGCATCAATTTAGGCAAATCCAAACGTAAGAGAAACTCACTGGCTCGCCAGCATCAATGGAGACGTCAAAATATATTAAAATCTGACTATGTGTTGAAATTTACTAATAATACTCAGTAACTACCAATAATAATGGTTCACTGGGCAAAAAACATATTTCGCCTCATCTCAGAATGCCTGATAGCATTCAGTAATAAAACGGAATGGTTCCATACTACAACTAAATGGAATTTCTGTAGTTTTTTTCCCAGCACATGCTATGTCACAGACGCCTCCACAAAAACTACCAAACCAGAAGCGATCTCGCCTAGAGTTATCGACTCCAACATCCGTGTAGATTATGGTTCACAAAACATTCTCCCAAGATGCACGTTTCTATAGGTCCATACGGTTATGCGGTTTTACAACCCGTCCCAGACGAGTACGAGTCAGGATAGGAGAAGGAGGCTCGACCAAAACAAATCCATCAGAATCCCGATCACAAGAAGACGTGTCAAACGACTCTGTGTCAGTTGTTAGTTCACACTCGGGAACATCAATTTCATCTGTACCTTCAGTCTGACAATCTAAATTATCATTAAACGATATTCCCTCATAGGGTTTTAAATGGTCAATATGGACAAATAATTCCTTCCCACTTGCTAGGTGTTGGATTTGACACGTTACTGAATCAAGAGTTTTAATCACCCTATAGGGTCCAACCCAAGGCATAACTAACTTTTTGTTGGCATGGGGTGGATAATACCTCCAAACGATGTCACCATTCTGAAATGATCTTGATTTTAATCCCCTGTAGTAATTTCGTTTTTGACGTTGGGCCGCCTCTCCCAAACACTCCTAAGCATATTGAATACTACCCCTTAATTTACTCTGAAGATCACGTACATGCGAAATTTCGCACCTGGAGCCAATCTCACAATTGCCCAACATAAAATCAATAGGGTAATTAACTTCCCGGCCAAACATTAATAAATTTGAACTGCACTTGGTACTGTTATGAACTGTGGCTCTATACGCCATTAAAAGAAAAGGTAACTTTTCGTCCCAATCCCGTTGAACATCTTCAACAAAAGGCTTCAAAATTTGTCTGAAAGTTCGGTTAAACCGTTCAACTAAACCATCCGATTGTGGTCGATATGGTGTAGTTCGGGTGTTATGTATTTCCAAAATCTCACACAAACTCGTGAACAATTTTGACGTAAATTCGGCTCCCTGATCACTATGGATTTGTTTTGGTATTCCAAACCGAACAAAAAATTATGTTACCAGCTTCTTTGCGACTGTTTCAGCATAGTGGTTCTGTAAAGCATATGCCTCAGTCCACTTTGAAAAATAATCACAAACAACCATGATGTACTCGTTTCCACCATGAGAAGTGGGAAGAGGGCCCATAATATCAATAGCAATTCTGTCCAGCAGGTGCACCAACGTAGTCCTGAACCAAAGATGATTTACCCTTTCCGGGACCGGATTTAGATTGAGCACACTTATCACACTGGGTACACCATCGAGAAATGTCAGAAAACATCCCAGGCCAAAAACATCTGGAACGTATAGCTTGGTAATTTCGATCACTACCTAAGTGTCTTGCTATCTGATATAGTGGAGCTAATTGAACAGGTCACCCCGAAGCTGACTCAGGGACAACAAAGTAACTTTTATCATCCTCTACTAAATAAAGAAGGCCATTTTTTTACTTCCAAAGAAGACCAGCGAGACCACAGACACTTAGATTAATATGATAAATGAGCTACATCCTCCCTGCCCGGTTTGGCTGACAATTTACTTTTCATTTCCAAAATGGGATCCACTATGCCATCTGACTGTTGCATCATAGCAAGGTCAGCCTTGTCAAATATTTGGAACCAATTGATCAGATCCTCAACCCTCCTTCCACAATCACTAAGAGTACTGTCAAGGCCATTACCACAATCAGTGTCATTCTGACCGATACTCATGACACCGGTGTGTGTATGGGCAGAATCTACTAGAACAGAGCCTTGTTTATCAACTCGTGAGATGGGCGTTTCCAACCTAGAAGCAAACTCAGAAGTCTTGGGACTACTTTCAGTAATATGCTTCTCTGGATTGGGTTTCCCCTGTGTTTTCACTGCGATAGAATCAACGGATCTTTGAAAGTTATCATTCTGCACACCAGTAGAACTAGACTGAACCGACCCAGGATTACAACAACATGGGCAATCATTTCTCTCACACAAGCGATATGGGCGTCTAGACAAACCATCTGCGTTTTTGTGATGTGAACCTCTTCTATGTTCTAAGTGGAAGTCAAATGCTTCAAGGACAGAAATCCACCTAGCGACCAATCCTTCAGCACCCCTGAAATTTCTTAACCAAATCAATGAAGCATGATCCGTTCTTAACAAAAAACGTTTACCTAACAGGAAATGCTTAAAATGTTTTACAAACTTAATGAAAGCAAGCAGTTCAAGGTAGGTGGCACAATAATTGCACTGTTGTCTATTCATAGCTTTACTGGCATAAGATATCACCCGTTCTTGTCTCTCCTGCATTTGAGATAAAACAGCGCCTATACCATCCAAACTTGCGTCGGTGTCCAAAATAAATTACCCCTCCTGGCGAGGATATGGAAGCACTGTGGATGAAGTAAGAACCCTTTTCAAGCTATTGAATGACGTCTCACATTTTGAATCCCATTTAAACCAGACATTCTTTCTCATCAAATTAATTAAAGGGCTGGCTAAGTCGCTAAAATTTGGACAGAACTGTCGATAATAGCTGGCAAACCCGACAAAGCTCATAATCTCATGCATATTTGTAGGCCTGGGCGAATCAACCACTGCAGCAATTTTTTGGGGATCACACTTTACTCGTTCCGGTGTAACTTGGTGACCCAGAAAAGAAACGTTCTCCTGAAACAATTTACATTTTTAAGGCTTCAGCTTAAGACCAGATTGACGAAACCTTTTAAATACATCCCTCAAGTTTTTAAATGCAACCTCAATATTTGAACCAAAAATAATGACGTCATCGACGAAGCACAAACAACGTTTCCACTGCATTCCCGAGAGTACCTTTTCCATGAGGCGCTCAAACACGGCCACTGCATTGCATAACCCATAGGGTAAAACCTTAAAATAATGAAGGCCTCATGGCGTTATAAATGCAGTTTTAGGTCTATCAGACTCTTTGGTCTCTATTTTCCAGTACCCACTAGCCATATCAACGGTAGAAAACCATACAGAGCCTGCAAGTGAATCCAAACATTCCTGTATTTTTGGCAAAGGGTAAACGCCTTTCTTTGTAACAGCATTAACTTTCCTATAGTCGAAACAAAACCTGATGCTGTCATCAGGCTTTGTGGCGAGTACAATAGGTGAGGCCCAAGGACTGTCACTGGGTTCCACAATGTCTTCTTTAATCATTTTATCCATTTCGATTCCAATTGTGGAGTTTTATGAAAAGGAAGGAGCCTGCACGTCTGTTTAATGGGTTTACTGTCTCCCGTGTCTATAACATGTTTAGCCAAGTTAATTCTTCCTAGTCTTCCATCCTAGTCTTCCATCAGTACCCAAAAATATATCCTGAAATTCTAAAACCAGCTTAGCAATTTCCTGTACCTGCAAAACATTCAATCTGTCAGAGCATCCGTTAATCAAAGATTGCAAATTCTCGGGCAAATTCAAAATGGCTTTACTGGCGCAAGTTTGAGAATCACCAGATTGACTTCGGGTGTCAGTATTATGCCGTGCAGTGATCGAATCAGAAGCCTCTTGAACCACAGTTTTCGAAAAAGTTTGGTCACTAGCCATAGCTACAGGAACGACTTGACCCACATGCAATCGTTTCTTAAGCCTAGTGGGTTGATCAGTTATGTTCATTATTTGAACTGATTGATGACACCTATCTGTTGTAAAGAACGTCTTGGGAATGCAACAACCTTTCCTAAGCATGTAATTATAGGGATCAAGCATGACATTAGAAGGCAATGAACCACAATTTTCTAGAAAACCCTCAAGAAACATTTCTAAATTTGGCGGAATGGTTACACATTTCCTGAGTCCTAGGTAAGAACAGCGTTTGCTTCTTCTTTGAAACAATTTTGCCTTGAAACTTTTTGCGCATAACATCTGTCTGAAAAGTGAAATATCTGACCCTGTTTGTAGCAAAAAGTCCATTCCTAAAATGCCAGCAACTGCTTGAATGTTAGCAACCAAAAAATGTGGATCAACAACTGATCCACCTATGATAACATCGACCACAACCTCCCCTTTGACCTCCAGGGGTGTTCTATCCGTGATAGCGTAACTAACAGACACGTCACTAGACCTTGGTTCAACAGATCTCAAAGAGGAAAACAATTTAAAAGAAAGAATGCTACAAGGGGCTCCTGTATCTACAAGTATTTCTGCTGACACACCTTGCATCATACAGTTTACAAAGAGACACGAGGACTCAAAGAATGGCTTTATTTTGTATGACCGTTTAGTATGTTTCACCTCGACTGAGCTTCCGGCCTCAAACTCAGTCTTGTTTACTTTTCCTGGACGTGTCTCAACTGCTTTTTTAAGTCCCGCATATTTTGAATTTCAGGGCAATTACGCAAAGTGGCCAGGCTCATTGCAAAAGAAACAACACTTTGATGGTTTTGATTGTGACCTTGAACTCTTTGTTTTAGGGACGCTGGCCCTTTCACTGGTTGATTGCTTGTATTTAATAGACTCGGCACTTTCAGTACCTTCAGCCATAGAGACATCGCTACTCGGGGAATTCAAATCAACAGCAAACAATTTTCCCTGAGCAAAATTACCCAAATTACCCGGATTAGGAAACTGAGAAGGATTGCCCACAAAAGTTTCAAACTCCTCTGCATAACTGAGAGCAATTTCCAAAGTACCAAAAGTAGTTGGGTGGTGGAATTGAATATGTTTCTTCATCTCTTGGGAATCTAACCCATCAATGAATCAATCTATCACATATGTTTCCCTGGAGCCGAACGGCAACTGGGGGTATGCCAAAGAACAAAGTCTCCTAAGAGCAAACCCGAAGTCAGCCAAAGACTCCAGTGATTACCTCCCACGGGATCTAAACTCTACCCTAAAAGCGGACTCTCTTTCCGGTGGGTTAAAACGTTGAGCTAGTACACCCTTAAGCAGGTCGTAATTTTGTAACTGCTCAAGGCTCAAATCTCCCAACATTTTCTGACCGTCCTCCTTAGGGACATTATTAGTTGTGGGGCCATTTCAGCCGGTGTCCAGGAATTCCATAGTGCTACCTGCTCAAGGTGGAGTATCTAATCTTTCCACTCAATGGATTTTCCGTCAAACGTGTCAGGTGCTTGAAACTTTCGGGACTTAACCAAACCAATAGATTGTGGATTAGTGATAGCAGTTACATTTTGATTTGTGTCCCGTTTGGGTGTCCTCCTGTGACAGTGTTTGCAGTGATGAAGGAAACAATGGATAATTTGCTTGAAAATATTCTCCAATTAACTGGGAATTAGAGTTCGTCTGATTAGTAGCATTACTCTGACCCATCAAATGCGTTGTCTCTACCCTGAAGAAACAAATCTCTAGCTACCCTGGAACTATCTTCCGTGGGTAGTGGATTTTCTTCAAAATCAGTTAAATTATAATTATCTACATTATTTACACTACCATACCCAGTGGGCCTAGTTTCAAGTTCGCCACCTTTTGAGACATATTACTTATATGGCTCCTCCCTTGCGTGTCCATGAGCTCCTGCATTGAAAACAATGGATGGCCGTATGCGTACCCAGATGGGAGGAGTTCCATGAGTCTCTCATGACCTTGGGATACTTGGGTAGTACTGGTAGTATTGTGATTGTCTGGGGTGGAAATATTCCACCCACTTGCCTCACCTCTACGATCATTGCCTATTTGAACCCCTCGAAGAATCGGCTCAGTTTGGGGTGTACTGATAGCGGACATTGATTGCCCCAAACCCAAAGGGTCGGTAGGCACAGGTTTCCGCCCGTAAGTCGTATTTCTAGGATTGGAAAACCGAACACTTGAAGTACGCGGAGTGCGAAAATCGGCGGTTCTAATATGGGTAAGGCTCCCTCCACTTCAAATGTATCCATATTGATAAAAAAACAAAACAAGGAATGTGGTTATTTATTTGCTAATTTATGTAAATTGATGGGATCCCAGGCGAGCCCCCAGTGTAAAAGAGTAGCGGGTCTAGCGTGCTGCTACTCTTTAATAACACGGATTCAGATCCCTCAATAAAACAAAAAAAGAGCTCAGAGTTTAATCCACAATTTTATTTATTTACACACATGAGACCTTTGACGAGTGTTATTCAGTCTGTCGTGGAAGGAGGAGAGCCGTTTCATAAAATGGGCGGCGGCAACAAAAGAAGGTTAGGAATCCGCTGTCTCCAGGTAGAGTGTAACAACTTCAAAGCGCTGGCCTTGAAAATGTTATTTCCCGAGAATTAAGAGAGCTCTAAAATTCGTAATCAGCTGCCAATAAGCAGCGTACCACAAATTTCAGGGCGCTCGCCATTTTACAAATAAGAAATAGCGAACAAATTGAGCGAATATGTTTCACTCCATCCACAAAGAAACGCTTAATCGAGAAACTGTGGCAAATAGTGTGTTACCTTGTATTTCTCAATTAACACGGACGGAAACCCCAAAAAGCCCCGACCAGAAAGTAACCCGAACTTTAATGTATGGAAACAATGGACACAGCGATGGTAAGAAACCAGGTTTTCCAAAACATAAATTGCTGCCGCCGCGACAAGACCCATGAACGGGCCAATGTCACGGGCATCACTCCAACGCTATGCATTGGAATGACCCCCGTGGCACTAGCACGTGCACATATGCCTAAGAGAGAGCAAACCGTCCCTCAAACATCCCAACCACACACCTTCTAGTAAACGTACATCAAACGTTGCCGAGATGAAAGGGAGACAATCTGCTCCCTGCTACGGAAGGAAGAAACGGTTGAAACAAATTAAGGATGTATACACAATTTGAAGAGAAATTTGAACTTGAACCATACATCAAAAAGTGACAAATTTCAAAACACAGCAAGGCCCTAACAAAATTTCGCCTAAGCTGTCACAATTTGGGAATCTCGAGAGGCAGATATTATTGCATCCCAGAAGCGCAGCGTCTATGTCAACATTGTGGGGTGGTAGACGATGAGACACACGTCCTCCTCCACTGCACAATGCTGACAGAAGGCGGCGAACGCCCACTACAAAACATCCAAAACAACAATGAGTATTTCAACAACATGACTGATACAGAAAGAGTTAAATATATATTAACAACTGACAACACAGAATGCATAAACAATGTTGCACAATTTGTTTCTCATGGTCTTCAAAAAAGGGTATGTGGTATGTAGCAGCCCCAGGTCGATAATAGCACGTCGAGCTGAGTTGAAAGTTTTTTGTACCACCTTATGTAAAAATATGATTTTTTTCTCTTTTTTTCCCGACCAACTAAATGTGTAAAGTTAATCTTGATGTACATTTGACCATGATGTTGAAGCAGTAAAATAATAAATAAAGATTTATTTTTATCCCATAAATGGCCGTTTATTTGAACAATAAAGGCCTTGGATTAATTTTTGCTTTATTCACCTAGTGGGATGATAAATTTTCCACATAGGTTTAACACTGAAAAAATTTATTCCCCTAGTAGCGCCGGACTTCTTGACCTCTGGCCTCTACCACATTTGTCTGGCAAAATTAATAGTTCGATCATTAATTTCTTTAAATCTTTTTGAAGGTACTATACAATGCCAGTAGAATACACCACCCAACGCTCATATAATAAAGTATTTTTGCAAGCTTAGCTCAAGTTTTTGGGAAATTATTTTTAGACCGAAATGTATTACTGCGCCTTGCTGATTTTTGCCTGTTTTGCTGGTCGATCGAATTGGACCAATGTGCTCATCACTTTTCGCTGTGTTTTGTAGCGAATTATAGCACGATTTTTCCGCGACTACCCTGTAGAAGATTTAGGGGATAAGCAAAATAAACGTATACCGTTTTCAAGTAAAAAAATTATTCCACTCGTAGAATTAAGAATGAAACCGACTCGCCAGAGGCTCGTCGGTTTCATTCTTAATACTACTCGTAGAAATTTTTTTTTACTTGAAAACACTATATGTTTATTCCATATATAATGTTTTTGAGACACAAATTGAAGGCATGGTAAACCTGTGAGTGGCGAATTTCTGAATTGCATTGGTCTGACTGCAACAAATGGTAAACAATTAACTTCTTGCATGCGTATGTCTGTGGCAGAAACAAGGAGATCTGAGTCTCGGTGGAAAAATTTGTTGATGTGAAATAATAACCGTCAAAGACAATATTTTGTGAGATTTGTATCAATGTGAGGAGGATATGTAATTGTGCACGGACAACCATTCTTAGCCAATATAACTAGCACAGAGTTAGTCAGGGACCTTATTTGTCATTGTGATTAACATTATCCCCGAAGTTACAAAATTGTAGTGCGTCAGAATGACCATCTAACTATTTTCAGAAAAAATACCAAATAAAACTGAAGTGAGTCTTTCATGGGGACATGATCTGTAATTTATAATTTGCAAGTTCTTAAAATCCCCATGGGATCAAATATTTTGGCCTGTTAGTGTATCTAGTGTATGTATGTATACTACTCAAAGTTTGCTAAGCATCAAACATTTGATACATCATTGTGAAATTTGATTGTGACATATTTGCGATATTTTTGGTGGATATGATTGAGGAATGTATTGAGATGGTCCCCAGTGTTTACATTAGCTCTCTTGGCAGACACACTTTCCGTGACAGTCATGGAAAGCATCTATCCCTTGATTTTCATAATGTTTTCGTGTACTGTCTACATGTAAATGACATGTGTAGGGTATTCAATGTTCAGCAGTATGGCACACCAGTAAGATGGCATGGTGGTGGCAGAGACAGGGCAAAATCTTAGCTGAAGACGGTTTTTGATCATGCCACAGCAACCCAGCTTCAGTGACCTTCAGAATGCATCCGGGGTACATGTTTCGAACCAGACTATCCGGGAAAGGTCACACGAAGGTGGTCTCCGATCAAGAAGACCATGTATTCGCATTCCCCTGTCCCAGACCTACCGCCAGGCACGATATGAATGGGCCTTGGGCCACGTTGGATGCACCCGAGAAGACTGACGACCTGTCCTTTTAACAGATGAGTCAAGGTACTGCCTAGACCACAAGGATAGGCGTTCTAGGGTATGGAGAAGACCAGGAGAGCATTCCAGGCAGCCAAACTGCTGAGCATGGCAGCTACGGTGGAGGGTCAATCGCGGTCTGGGCGGCATCAGCAGGGATGGACGTACATAGCTCTGTGTCCTTGGCCGTGGTACATTGACTGCACAGCAGTATATTGATGAGATCCTGTATGTCCACGTCAGATTGTATGCAGATGCAGTGGGTGATATACTCATTCTGATGGACGACAATGTCCTTCCTCGTGTTGCACATGCTGTCGAGGAGTTCCGACAGAGGGAGGGGCTTGAGCGTATGGACTGGCCAGCAACATCCCCTGACCTCAATCCAATCGAACATGTCTGGAATGAGTCGCTCCTTGCAATTTCAGCCCGTCCAGTCCAGCCAAGAAGTGTCCAGGAGCTTGGTGCCATGCTGGTCCAAGAATGGAACAACATCCCACAGAGGACCACCAGGAACCTGACTGGGGACATGATAAGGCGCTGTCAAGCTGTAGTTGACAGTAATGGGTCTCATACTCGATATTGAACCCATACCAGTTCGCTCCGTCAACTTTTTGGCAAATTGAAAAATTTCCTCTTTTACCAATAATATCCATTTTCCATGGTTATCGTATTCAGAAGCTAAAAAATAATGTCAAACACAAAAAAAATCTTAATTTCTGTACTAAAATCATTAAAGATATAATTAAATAAAAACGTATACACTTTTCTCAACTAAAACGTAAACAGGCAGTTGGATATACTTGGTGCTTAGCACACGTTGAGAAGTATATATTGACTTTAATTGACAGCGAGTATAAAAATTACGCTTCCTTCCCAAACCATGATATTTGGAATCACACAATCATCATTCCTGAAAAACGGAGGATTCTGGGAAACGACGCTTTCTCAATGTGCCATTCTTAAATTGGTAATTTTGGGCTCATTTTGCCTAATATTTTGAAAGGATTTGACTAAAATTTTTTTTTTTTTGATATATCAGGCCTGGCAATCTTTAGGAGTGCGGGAGTGTTGCACGCCTAC
The DNA here is from genome assembly GCA_031216915.1 of Pictodentalium vernedei. NCBI lineage: Eukaryota > Metazoa > Mollusca > Scaphopoda > Dentaliida > Dentaliidae > Pictodentalium > Pictodentalium vernedei. The sequence continues at coordinate 437,474,440 of CM062294.1, forward strand.
TGCACTAGAAAAAATTGAGGAAGGCAATTGTTTGCACCCCATGATTTTCTGGAATGCCAGACCTATTTGGGACTCCCTTTAAAATCTTTTATCATTTCTTCCCCTGAGTTTCAATGTGTTCTCTGTGCCTACTGAAGATTTGTCAATGTTGCATGGATTCGCAATAATTCATAACCCATTCTGTGTCGCATTTCAATACATTTTGAGTATAGAAGACAGTCACATAATAATTGAATGCAACATTTTGAATAATGAGAAGAGGTGTGTGCCAATTGTTTTACTATGTAGCTGAAAGTAGTTCAATTTTTCAGTCACAATGTTAATACCTTGAAGTAAATATAACCAAAATAGCATACAAGTTTTTGATTGAAAATTTCAGGTGCAATTGCACTCCCAAGCAATCTTGAGGACGGAAATTGTTTTACACTCCTTGATTTTCTAGATTGCCAGGCCTGATATATTGGTTACATGTCAGTCAGAATGACTAAGTTTCATTAATTTTGTCTAATATTATGAAAGGTTTAGACTAATCTACCTAAACCAGTTTGACTAATATACATGTTAGTCAAAACGACTAACGAAAGTTAGTTACTGGGGGACAAAGGTGTGACTAACCTAGACTTGTCAAATTGACTTAATTTTAGGTTTTCTGTGTGAATAGAGACACAACAGCAGCAGCTATATCAAAAAGAAAAGCCTTAACTGAGCTCACACCTCCAGCTCGTGAGAAAGAAATCATGGCGGAGTGTGATTTATGGAGTGTTGATTTGACTGATTTGCCTTCAGCTATTCAGGGACGTCGCGACAGGGGGTGTGGGTGTGTGTGTGGGGGGGGGGGGGGGGGGGGTCTCCCCCCCCCCATATTTGTCAAAACCTCAATAGTTGGAAATTCGGAGGGCAAAAATATCAACAGTTAGAAATTCAAAAACTACTGAATACACGGTATAATTCACTAACAAACCTATTTTTCCGACTGGAGGACCATAATAAGGAAATAATATTCCGACTACCGACACTTTCGGGTGAAAATCGGGTCAAAGAATTCCGACTCCACGCGGCCTGCAGTCTGGATGACATCAATTACAAGAGTCCATAATCACCATTTGGGGTAGACCAATCCATATTCTCAACGTGCAGCCTTTGGGCTGCACGTTGAAAATATCGATTGGTCGACCCTACAAATTCACTGAGCACCCATTCTACATTTTAAATGTACGGTTTGTCATGATCCTGGACCGGAAAAGCGGTCTTACGGGTTCAAAGGGTTAATAAAAAAGTACTTGTTGTCATGTAAAGTGCCTGTGAAATGCTCTAGAAACACAAAACTCCCACTTTCCCAAAAGCGATATTTCAAATTGGTGAGACAGGAGGCGTACGAGCCACTGGGGACAATTCGGGAAAAGCAAGATATTGAAAATTTGTATCCGACTCGAATTAAAAATGTTTCCCCACAAAAAAATCTCTGAATTTGGAACTGAAAATTAGCCTTATAACTATTACCAGAACCCATGAAAACGCATCTGAGCACATAAAATTTTTCAAAATTTTCCAGGGGAGGACCCCAGACCCCCTGCTAAAGATTCGCGGCTTTGGCGCTCGCAGTTTCGCGCCTACCATCCTACGGTGCTCATGTGTCGGAATTCCCAGTTAGAATTCCAAAGGGTCTAACCACCCCCCCCCCCCCCCCCCCCCCCCCCCCCCATTAAAAGATTAAAAGGCCTCTAGCTGCGTCCCTGTCGCTATTGCTAATAGTGTGAGGATAGTTGGTATTATATGTACTTTGAATGAAGATTTTGACATCCGAGAAGCCGAAGATGAACATTCACAATTATTTTTCACCAGCCATACAGTTCGTAGAAGGGGGTCACCTGTTGTTGAAATGTTAGAATCAGAAATGACACGACCGGTGGATACCGAACTGAGCAATACTAACGCTAATAGTGCAGATAGTAAACAGATAGCAGTGTCAGTGGGTGGCTACCAAGAGTTTAATAAACAAAATTCAGAATGTTAGAAACCATTACTTAGAGGTTAAATATCATGGATGAATTAAGATCAGATGTGAAACTTATACACACAAAACTGAACACTATAGGAAGCAATGTGGAAAATCTAGGTGAAAGGGTTCACGAACAGGACTCACGTACACTGAAAAACGATGAGTGTTCTGTAAACTCTTTGCAGAGGGACATCCCTCGTGCCAGTGATAGTCTATCGGCTGTCCAGGAGAACAATGCTGAACTTAGAGAATCCGTTATCGACATTCAGGTGCAATCCATGCGCAACAACTTGTTATGCTCGGGACTTAGAGAAATTGAAAATTACAGAACTTCCTCAGAAGAGGTATTGGTAGATTGTATGAAGGACAAAATGAAAACAGATTGGCCAATCTCTTTTGAAAGGGTTCATAGATTGGGTAAAGGAGACCCCAATAAGACCAGACCTATAGTGGCAAAGTTTACTTTTTATAAAGACCGAGAGTGTGTTCGTAATCGATCCTATAGTTTGAATGTCTCGCACTATTATGTAAGTGAACATTTCCCAAAGCATGTAGCGGACTGCAGAAAAACTGTTGATGCCAATTTTGAAAATCGCAAATCAAAAAGAAGGGGAAAATGCAAGAATTGTGAGAGATAGATTTTTAAAAATAATAGAGTATATTTTACCTTCTACAAGTATTTGGGAATTTCATTGGTTCAAAGACGTCACATGCAGGCTGCATATAAAACCATATACTGACTGTCAACATCAATATACGCTGACAGCTATGGGTACTCTCCCCTTTGTTCATTGATTATTCAAAATGGCGGCAGCCGATAAACGCATCAAGTTGAAAGATTGAGTGTTGGAAGCCCATATTTGGTCTGAAGTGCAGATTAGGCAACTTAAAAGGCTTCATATTCTGTGGATGTGTGTCATGTTACCTTCGAAATGCAACTGTATAAATTTGCCTTGTTACAATTTATGGGAGAGTGCCTGTAACCACTCTCCCATAAATTGTAACAAGGCAAAGACATGTGAACACATTGTGAGAATTCTCTCATTTAGTTTTGATCGCTGATGTTATTAGTTCTGTGCATCGATGCGGCAGTCGGTAAGATATATTCGTTACAGTTTGTTGGTGGCCTAATATGGTATATATGGTGTCAGTTAATTCCATATTGAATTCGCGCGAATCCAATATGGAATTAACTGACACCATATATACCATATTAGGCCACCAACAAACTGTGTAACTAATAGTATTTCCCCTTCATACCACCACTGTATAGTGTGAATCAAGCCCAACAAAAACATACACAGATGGATGGTGGAAGGGGAGGAACTGAGTAGGACACACCGAGAAGTATCAAATTCAAAGTGTTGTTGTTAAATGTTTGTGGCCTCATATCAAAACCAAACGACCCTGAATTTGTTGACAATATCACAGATTTCGACGTTCTGATTTTCCAAGAATCTAATACTGACGATATTGATATAGTATAAATTGGGGGTTTGCGCGTATTTCCATTAAAAAACCCGTACAGTAAATCATGCTTTTTAAACAGTAGATTAATATTTTTGCGGGGGGGGGGGGGGGGGGGGGGGATGGAGGAAGCTGGAGTGCCGAGTGAGAACCACCGAGCATCGGCGAGCAACTGTCAGACTCCCCAACGTACTAATTCCGCACAAGCAGGGTTAGCATGGGTTGAAGACAAATGCACCATCGACATACAGTACACAGCGCCAAAGTGCCCCGCGTGAGCAATCGGGAGTAAGTACTTAGATCAAGGACACAATGTAGTTATCCCTGGTGGGGATCGAACCGTGGACCTTTCGATTTGAAGTGGAATGTCGTAACCACTGAGACACCTCGCTCCCTAGATTCCTAAAAAAAACAGACACAGCCCACAACAGCGTGACTCCAGAGGTATATTTTAACCTACACTAACTTCATTTATTTCAGTTCTTTTAACAAAAACTCTTACTTTATTTGTTATGTAGTACAAAAGCCTAAAAATATTACCAAAAGCAAATTTCACGTTTTGAGACAGTCAAAATGTCATCTAGTACAAAACGACCCCAATTCTCAACAAACAAACACGCACGCACGCACGCACAGATAACGGTTCAACGCCTTTCTAGTTCCACAACCATAATTTGTACATCACATATCATTATCAAGTGTGTTTCACTAATTGCAACTCTTCTAAGTGACATTTTGATTACGCTAATGAGAAACGCAGACGACAAATTATATTTAGTTTGTCTTTATTACAGACATCGGCACCCAAGTTTGATTCTCGAAAAGCCCCGAGACCTTTCCAAGAATCAGCATCACGTGATGGTGTTACCGGTAAAAATAATTAGTTTTTATTGTACTATTTCCCAAATTTTATATTATCACAAGTGTAGATTCATGACATTTTATTAACCCTTTACCTAAAGTAACGGCCAAAACCGACCAGCGCTATTCACAAAATCGCAAATTAATTTTCATTATTTTTTTCATTTTTTGTCTCAAAAACATATGTTATGACCCCTCGTTGAACTCGTTCCACTGAGGGGTCATAACCTATGTTTTTGAGACAAAAAATGAAACAAATTAGATATTCAAGAATTATGTTTGCAAGTGTCGTCTGTTTTTCATGTTAGGTAAAGGGTTAAAACGCGTAATGTCGTCACATGTTCAGGTGTGTTTGTTTCTTTATTGGAGTTGAAGCTCACGAGAATAAAGTTAATTAGCTACTCGTTTATAATCATGCAACCAGTTTCAAAGGACCCTGGACTCGGACGTTCGCCGACGTATTCTAAATGACCGAAACCATTTTCCGACGCGAAAACAGGATGTGATGTTTCTTCCGGGGATGCCAGGGAACATACGTTGATCTGATACCCTCTCTTGTCATCAGCTTAAATGCTGGGTTCACTACGCTGTTAACATAGGAAGTGTAAAGAATAGATAACGTAATATCTAAATTTAATAATTTAAATGATAACTCAGAGTATCAGCCCACGTGTTTGAAGATAAATTATTTCCAGCGTGCAGCGAAAAAGAAGTTGGTAGAAAATGCTAGAGAAGTTGAGAAACAGAAAACTGTGGTGGTGATGTGTGGACGTTATTGTCCCGAGACCATATATTCATAATAACCGAAGACTGGAATTTATTTTATCCCATGATTGCGTGTATTCATCGTTATCCGATACAATAATGACATTGGGAAATGTTCTTGGTACACCACGCTTGAAATCCGCCCAACGCGGATTTAAGAGCGTATCCGATTGGTCGTTACGCATCTGAGTGACGTTATGACGTGAAAATATGTTTCAAATGTTTCGACACACAAAACGGTGCCAATCAGTAATATAAACAGACCACCGAAGGTGATATTTTTCTTAAAAAAGCTTCATTCATTTAAATCAAGTTAAATCGTGCTCTAAATGAAGAACACAACTCGGGTAGCGTATGGGAGACAAGAATCAACTACTCTTTTCGGAGTTTTTCCTGTATTTCACGCGCGCCTTCGGCGCTCGTGAAACACAGAAAAAATTCCAACTCGAGTCATTGATGCCATTCCCCCATCTCCATCATTGTTGTGATCTGTTTTCTTATTCACCGACACATTAGTACCCACTCCATCGCATCCCATCCAACATGGCAGGGGTGGTTCTATATGACGCGGAACACTAAACAATACACCACACTTTCAGTGTTGTGGTCTCCACTTCAACAGCCTGGTTCATTTGGATGGAATTATTGAATATAGAAAACTGGTTGTTGAGTATTTCAAAGCCTCAAGAATGACAAAAAAAAATCAGTGTTATATTTACTCTCGGAAATCCTGCAAAGTTAATGTCTAGAGGTTGCACGTTACGAATTTTCGTTTTTCAGTCTCTTTTCTATAACCGGGCATCTAACGGTCGAGTCCATTAACTAATGATATGATACCTGTACAGGTTGAAATCTGGCAATGCCCGTCCGGAAAATTGTGGAGAGAAATAGAATAATCTGAACATGCGTGTTTAGTCAAGTATCTTCTCACTTCGTTGATATGTCTTGGCATAAAACAGTTCATATACCCCATCCCCAATATTTAGGGTACATTATCATCCAGCCTATCGATACACATACCTAGTATGGATTTTTGTTACTGTTCTTCAGGTCGAAACTATAATTTTAGCTAAGGAGCTTCAGCCTTTGAGCTGTTCGCATTTTGTGTAGCTGTTCGAAAGTGGATGATATAGGTCACAGAATAGGCCTTAATATTATGAGCTGGTGGTCGTGTTTCTCTCGTAGGCACCATGGACGTTTTGGTTGACATAGTTTTGTTCTAAGTGCAGTTCGTTTACACAGATATAAGAAATATACATATAACATTGACATGGATACACCACTTGCACTGCTCAATGTGGTAATGGTGAACCAATATCAATATTCTTTGCAATTCTACCCTGTTGATGAGAAATAATGTATACAAACAATAATAATAACACTTTGGCCGGCCGCTGATTTGTCGCGGTTTTCGGGTGAGAAGGCTTTGGTTATCCCTGTGCTCCCAACTGCGTCCCTATTCCCACGCTTCTTCTCTCCCCCAACACCCGAAGACGAACTGCTTGATGACATCTCTTGCCCCATTCTTCCCAATCTCTCCTTTGAATCACTCACTAACCACATGTCCTTTATTCTCCCATTCCACTTCCCCGTTACACTCCCAGTGAATCCTGTTCTTTTAGACTGGTATTTTGGGCATTCTAGTAGAATTTGTTTCAGGGTCCCCACTACTCCTAAATTACACAGCCGGCGCTACTTTTCACTGTTTTTCCCAATTGTTCCCCTCAGCTCCAGGGATCGCGACGTCAGCTTGAACTACAGTTAAGGATTCGCCTCCCGTTCAGAATCAATTTATTTTTATTCGTGTTTTTCGGTATATGCCTCTTCCTGTGATGTTTATGTTTACCCCCCAGATACTCGTAGTCACCTGTCTCTCCTACACTAAGAAGTTTGCTGCTACCTTCTGGAATACAGAACTCCCCCACTCTCCACCTTCGAGTAGGGTCCACTTTATGGCCCACAGGTATAACTTTGCTTTTGCTTTCATTTAGTTCGAGTCTCCATTTGTTCCCATATTTCCCAAATGTTTCCAGCTTTTTCGCTAGCTCCTCTTCGCTTTCTGACACAGCACTATTTTGTCTGCACAAAATAGCCTTGGGATGTTCAAGTCCCCAACTGCTACGCAGGAGTTCATCTCCTAAACCTTTGGCGTACAATGCAAAAAGAATCGGCGAAAGGATATACCCCTGTCTTAGGCCTATCTCCATAGGCACACGCTTTGTTACGTTACCCAGGTGAAGTTCACTTTGTACATATTTATATAATGCTTTCAGAATTCCAACAAACTAACCCTCCCAAGCCCAGAGCCTAAAGCCTTCGCCACACACCCTCCTTCCTTACTCTACAGTATGTCTTTTTAACATCCAAAAAGGCCATAAACATCTTTTCTCCTTTTTGCTTTCGCTGATTCTGTCATATGGGATAGCGTGAAAGGATGGTCAGTGAGTCTTGTTCCCTTCCTGAAGCCATTCTGAATCCCTCCCAAAAACCCTCTCGCCTCAATCATATCCTTTAATCTCCCATGCAGGACTTTATAGAAACTTTTCCAATGTTGCTACTGACAGAGATCCCTCAATAATTAACCAAAACGTCCCTTTTCCCCTTTTGTGAATAAATGTCACTTTGCTTTCTCTCACTCTTTCGGGACCTCTTGTTTTTCTATGGCTAAACTGAATAGGGCAGTTAAGCTACCACAGAGTTCCTTTCCCCCTTTCTTGAGAAACTCGTTATGAATTTCGTCCACCTCTCCCGCATTTCCATTCCTTAATTTTGAGACCATCTTTTGCACCTCCTCGGTTTTAATTTCACTGCACACGAAGTTCGACAGATTTTCCTCGACCTGATTCGGGCACTCCGGTGGATTCCCCATCTCTTATCGTTTACTTTTTCCTAGTGCTTGACTGGTTCTGGCGCGATTTGGTCTTGGTCGTTTGTATCTCTGCCATCTATTTTAATACTGTGTGGATTACTTCCTTTGTTTCGTTTATTTACCCATTTCCAAAATACGTTCGAACTCTGATTATCGTCTTTAATCTTATATTATTTTATTTCGTGCTTGTTGGTATTATTTCGTTGCTACCATGGCCTCGTTGCTTTCCGCCCCTTGATTTTTCGTCTTCTCCTGTATGCAGCACATTTAACTTTTCTGATCTTTATGGCCCTTTCCAGTTCTTCACTCACTCTGTACCCAAGTGTCCGTGTTGGCTCCCTAATCTTTCCTTCACTTTCCTTTCCTGCCTCCACTTGGCTCGGAACTATGGTGTCGCCCATTTTCTGGACATCCCCACCCCCGGGTACAGTTGTAAGCTTTGGTTTCTTTTTTTCCTCGAACTTCGCCCAATCAACATCCTTTTTGAGTCCCTAAATCTCCATAAAGCTTCCTTTGCTTCTTAATAGATTTTGGCCCTGATCGTCACTGTGATTAAGTTGTGATCACTACCCAGCTCTCCCTTTCATCCACTTCTACCCCTAACACCTCTCTCCATAAATTAATATCCGTGTGAATATAGTCGATTATTAATCGTAAGTCGTTTCTCTCCCAGGTCTATTTCCCCTTACACCTCGAGTCCCTGTTCACAATCTTCAGACCGAGCTCATTTCTGAAGTCCAACAGCTTCCTTCCATTCCTGTTGACTTCCTAATCCCCGCCCTCTATGCCTTTCCTTTATCATCTATGTGTCCATAAAAGTCACCCATCAAAATTATACCGAGCCCCCTGTTTTCTAGTTCTGTGATATTGGACCTTAGTGTTGTGTATATTGAGTCATTCCACTCAGGTTTGCTTCCCTCCATCGCGCACTAAACAATGCCAAGTGCAATACTTTTGTTTTTATTAGGTTGACCTTTACCCATCCAATTTCTTTCGATACCTCAGCAGAGGCGCTGACATCTTCCAGTTCTGTGATCGGCAGCGGTTTTAAATCCTCTTTAATGTACATGTCTACCCCTCCCCCTTTTTTCTGACCTTCCGTTGGACATACACCTATCCACACGCACCCCCGTAATTGGTATACCCGTTCCTCGCGTTTTAACCACGTCTCGCTTAAGCCCATGACATCAAAGTTCTCTGCCACGATCAATGTAGCAATTTCGCTTGCTTTCCTGTTGAGACCCTGGGTGTTGCTATAACCGATTTTCAAGGTACCGAGATTCATTGTCTTCCGCCTTCTGATTCCATTGTTTCCTGACGCTAGCCTTGATAAACTCGTTATCCTTGATCTTGTTCACCCCACATGTGTCCACTCTTGCTATACTTGCCTCTGGCCTCCTATCCCGCTCCTCTCCAAAAAAGGCTCTGATACCTGTAGATTTTCTCCGCAATACCTGTGTCCCCATCCTGCTAAGATGCAGCCCGTCACGCGCGCACATGCCCACGTTGCCCCAAAACGTGCCCCAATGGTCGATAAACGGTATTCCCAGGTCAGTACAGTAGTCCCCCTGCTCTCCATTCAGCGGCATATTCCTTAAGTTCCATTCGTCCCTGGATACCACTACTTTTGCATTCTTACTGAGCAGTTTGCTGACTAGACCTCTGTACGACTCCACCAAACTTACTGACCTTCTCTCCCTGATATTGTTGGTCCCCAAACGGACCACCACTACCGGATCTGATCCCGATCCTGCCAAAATACCATCCACCCGGTCCTTCAGGTCCTCCACTATCGCCTCAGGAAAGCACAAGACTTTTCGATTAGTACTATCAAGACCACAGACCACCTTGTCTATCCCACGTACAATACTACTCCCCGCTACAACTAACTTTCTTCCCCCTCCCCCCGACCCTATATCATCTGCAACTCGCCTCGTTTGGCGTGCCTCCGACCCCTCTTTCTCTTCCCTATCCTCCTTACTCCGTCAACAATGGATATCTGAATAAAAAAAATTCGAAAAACAAAAAAAAAGTATCGTCTGTCTGGACATTAGAAAACAAACATCTGCAAGGAGACGAGATAATTGACGTTAAATAAAACCACTCACTTTTCTTGCTAAACTAGTTTAAAAAATTAAAAAATTATCTCTTGCTCCTCATTAAACTGACGTGGAATCCAGCAACCAGTAACACAGGGATCAAAGGTCCAACAAGGGTAACAGCCAGGGCTTCATGGTATTCGAACTGAATACCGGTATCGGTATTCAAAAAAAAATACCACCATATACCGCTATATCGAAAGGCTGTTACCTGAACATACGTACCATAATCGGGACTTGAGCGATCACAGTCGGAACGAATGAGTGGGTATATACGCCTTGAGGGAACACACCAATAACCCTTTACACGGGGCAGACGACATCAAAATCTATTATTTTAAATACTAGTTTATCAACTTTTTCAAACAATTTCGACAAAACAATTGTGACCCCTCATTGGAACGAGCTCGATGAGCTCGTTCCAATGAGAGATCACATGATACTGTTTTGTTGAAATATTTTGAAAAATAATATTTGTTTAAATGCTCAATTTGTATACTGCGCGGGCGGTAAAGGGATAATATTATTCGTTCGGGACTGCAGTTAAGAGAAACTCAAAATATCTTGAAAATCAAATTGTGGGTAAATAAAATCACGAAAAACCGATATTTTTGTAATTACACCGGTATTCAATCGATACTGGTTTAAATTTCGATATATATAGAGGATCTCAAACGAGTGATGTTTGGATATAAGATTTTTTGAAACGAGTTTGATGAATTTGATTCACAACGAGCCTTTAGATGATTCTGTATATCACATGAGTTTTCGAATGTTTTTTACACTTTTTATTTAATTCATTGTGGCTAAATTCTCCCAAAACAACCGACAATCAGTTCGTTGACTCAGACGCTTCACCCCATGACGTCAGGAATGCGCTTTACTTGAACCTGTTGTCGTAATTGGCGTCAAGAATACAATTCTGCTGCTATGGGACCACGCGCCGATTAGACACTAGTTAATAATCAGAAAATAAGACATGGCTTGTTACGTCGAAATTAACGACGTTTCATGTGATATATCGGTTTATCGATACACCGTACAGCCCTGGTAACAGCCAGGGGCGTCTCTTGGGGTGTGCACTCCCCCAATAATTTGTCCAGTTGGGACCTTTTCGTCTGGTTTGGAGTCTTGGATAACGATATGCCCTTGCAGGTAATCTTGTATTTCTAAGACGACTGGGACCCTGCGAATTACCCGGTGTCGCTTTAATCGAATCTCGAATCGAATCTGGTCTATTATTCTTATTCGAATCGACTCGAATCGAATCAGGGGCGTATTGAAGATGACTGACTGGGTGCTATAAAGCTGATTTTTTTCCGACAGTGATGGCTGAAGTCGTGACTGATAAAATGAAGGCATGCCTTGGTGATGTAGCCGGAATATTACCCACTAAGGATTATTGTTCAAAAACAGAAACGGGTGCGAAAATTATCTTTATCCCATAAATAACCGTTTATTTGAACAATAAAAGACTTGGATAAATTTTTGCTTTATTCACCTAGTAGGGTGATAAATTTTCCCCGTAGGTTTAACACTGAAAGAATGTATTCCCCTTGCAGCGACGGACTTGTTGACCTCTGGCCTCTACCACATTTGTCTAGCATAATTAATAGTTCGATTGTTGATTTCTTCATATCTTTTTGAAAGCAGTACACAATGCCAGTAGAATACACCACACACTGCTCATATAATAAAGTATTTTTGCAAGTTTAGCCCAAGTTTGTCTGGGAATTATTTTTAGACAGAAATGTATTACTGCGCCTTGTTCATTTTTGCCAATTTTGCTGGTCGATCGAATTGGACCAACGTACTCCTCACTTCTCGCTGTGTTTTCTAGCGAATTATAGCACGATTTTGCCGCGATTTCCCTGTAGAAGATTTATGGGATAAACAAAATAAAAGTATAGTGTTTTCAAGTAAACAAATTATTCTACTCGTAGAATTAAGAATGAAACCGACTCGCCAGTGGCTCGTTGGTTTCATTCTTAATCCTACTCGTAGAATAAATGTTTTACTTGAAAACACTATACGTTTATTCTACATGTACAAGGCATTGCATAGGGCTTGCGCTACCAACAGCTCATCGTTGATATTGCTTGGAAACTTTTTTTTCAACGACGGTAATGTCTAGTGAGACTGGAATTAGCATGGATGGTGGCACGGTTACATATATTGTTTCTGTTCAGATAGCGGAAACTACACCCAGTCTTTATTTTCAATATTATTTATGTACAATTTCCATCAGAACTATACGTATTATGAGACGACGAAGATGACTGATGCCAAGCTATATTCCAGTGAAATGATTCGAATGCAAACGAATCTTGCAGCCAATTCGAATAGAATTGAATCTCGAAGCTTCGCGGGGTCCTTATGTTAAATGAAACCACTTACTTTTCTTGCTGAACTAGATTTAAAAAAATGAACTCTTTTGCTCCTCATTAAACTGATATGGAAGCTTGCAATCTGTAATGCAGGGTTCAAAGGCCCAACAAGGATAAAAGGCAGCCATGGGTGTTACTAGGGGTGTGTACCCCTTCAATAATTTGTCAAGTTGGGACATTTGCCTCTGGTTTGGAGTCTTGGATATCGAAATGCTCTTGCTAATAATCTTGTATTTTCTAAGAAGACTAGATTTGATACAAGGATTTATCAAATGACTTCTCCATTTTTCGATTTAATACCGTTTCATATTTTCAATATATATTAATTAGTGCTTTGTAATACTTTTAGTTGAATTGATTGGTCAATTTCAAAAGAGCGCTTTCTGATTGGTTACCTCCAAAAGGTTCTGTGTTAATGCGCTTATAAATAGAACTATTTCAAAACATCAACAAAGCCACGATGCCTGATTTTATTTGTTTTAAACATTCATTAAAATCGCAATCATAAGAAATGTATAAATACTTGAAAATTAGTATATATAATGCCGAATTGTGGCATTATAATTTGTCGTGATGCAGCTGATGCAGCTGTGACGTGTCAGAGTCAAATTCTTGATGTTCAAGGTGAAATTCCATTCTTTAACCCTTTTCAATCTAAAATATGTGTTTTTGGTAACTGTGGTGTAATATGGTAAACAGAATAGGAAATTCGTGTTTTGGGCATACTCTATTTATGAAACTCGTTTTCGAATTTCCCGTTTTTTTTCTCACCAGAGGTGGCTCGGCAAAATGGAAAATTCTTAGACTCGTTTCATAAGTACTCTTGAGTGCCTAATAATCATACATGTATAATTATTCTTTTTCGAACAAAATTCCCGCCTGGATGATCCTTATTTGACCCTGTATGATTATTAATTTTCAGCAATCGAATGTGCAGAGCGACTGCTTATCTCAAGAAGTTCACCAACACAAACTAGTACAAGCAAATACAGGATGCAATGGAAATGTTAATGAGTAGAGAGCTGGAAGCATATATTTGGGCTTTATTCTGAAGTACTGCTACCATAACTTTAAGACGTAGTACCCAATGGACGTGCTTCATACCACCACTGAAACATAATTAATTAGTCTATAAGGTTTTGCCTTGATGCAATTTATGGGAGAGTGCCTACATGCACTCTCCCAAAAATTGCAACAAATCAAATCCATGTGAAAATTATGATAACCGAAAGTAATTTAGCTCTCCACCACTTCAAAAGCAACAGACGTCTGAAAACGGTTCAGAGCCCAGCGGTTGGCTCACAACTACGAATTTTCCACCCTATACTATTATTAGACCCTGTACCATTATTAATTTTCAGGACATTTTCAACCCTGTACTATTATTTTGCCCTGTACTATTATTAGGCACTCGAGAGTAGAGTATGACCAAAACACTCATTCCATATCCTCTGTTTATGCCCAAAACACAGTCGTCGGCCATACAAATGGTGGTCTCTAGTTCCCGATTCGGGCTGCTTTATGACCAGTTTGTATTAAAGGCATGGTTGGTGTCAATTTTATACCATGATTACGTATTCTACTATAGGCTGAAAAGCCTATGACATAAATTTTAGCTTTACACATCAACCGTGATGAACACGCCAGTAATAGGATTTCAATAGTAAAAATTTACACCTACAATAGAACTACATCCCCGTTGACCTTTGGTGACGTCGACCTGAATGCAAACTTGTCTAAATTTATCGCACGTCGCCTCGCGAAGAGTGAAATGGAAGTGGCAATTATGTATTACGTTTTTAAACGGGTTTACCTCATAAGATGACAAAAATTAACAAGCATGCGTTGTCCCATGTTAATAAAGCATGCATAACTCGAAATAGTATGTTATTATGTTATTAAAACGAAAAAGGCTCAGTTTCTTTTTATCATTTCGTTTCGGCAATAAAATTGACAGCGGAAGTACCGCCTACCGATGCTCGTGTAAACAAAAACAGATTCGATCGTATGTACGTTTGCTGTTCAGTAAAATCGAGAAAAAATAATAGCGACTCTTAATAATCTGACGATCATGGTATAAATAAAATATACCCAAAGTAGCTTTGTGTTCCAAATGTTCACTCGTGGTGAAGTGTTGTTAACCGCGCGCCGAAGGCACGCGGTTAACAACACTTCACCACTCGTGGTGAACATTTGGTACACCAAGCTACTATGGGTATATTCTATATATATAAGGTGAAGTGTTGTTAACTGCGCGCCGAAGGCACGCGGTTAACAACACTTCACCACTCGTGGTGAACATTTGGTACACCAAGCTACTATGGGTATATTCTATATATATAAGAAGCTCTATCCCGACTACTGCATGTATATTTCCTTTCCGCACAAACTTCCAAGAAGTCTCCAGTTTTTAACCCTTTATCCAATGAAACGGCCTAATCCGCCAGTGTTACTCGCAAAACTCACCATTCAATTTTCAATATTTTAAAATTTTTGTCTCAAAAACATAGCCTATGTCCCCTCAGTGGGACGAGCTCATTGAGCTTTTTCCAATGAGGTGTCATAAGTTATGGTTTTTTTTTACGCTGGTCTCTTTGATAGAGGTCCCAGGATCGATCCTCGGTCGCGGAAAGTTATTGTGGTGTCAGAACAGTCTCTGTCAGCATCTATCGTCGGGTTGATGCTGTCACAGCGTACCGTCCTATCGGGTGGGCACGTGAAATGGCTGTCGTCTGTGCGGAGAGAGACACTCCGTGCAGGCTAAAGATCCAATCGTAGTATTCGAGAAGAGCGAGGCCACGAAGTTGCCGCTACGAAGATCGCTCCACACACCTGCTCCAATGGGTCAAGAAGAGACGTTAATATAAGTTGCATAACTTGTTCACCAATACTTATAAAACGAATAAGCTTAATAATGTTTTTGACGCAAAAGAAAACAAAAAAAAAAAACAGTTATTCAAGAATTTTGTTTTCAATTGCGTCTGCCTTTCGTGTTATGTAAAGAGTTCCCATTGCCCACGTGGGGGCACGGTGGCGTTGTGTACTAAGGCGTACTGCACGTCGATGGTGCACCTGTCTTCAACCAATGCTAACCCTGCTTGTGTGGAGTTGGTATGTTGGGGAGCTGACAGTTGCTCGCCGTTGCTCGGTGGTTCTCTCCGGGTACTCCGGCTTCCTCCACCCGTAAAACTGTCATGGTCATGATTAGCCATTGTGCAGAAATATGTGACCTTAAACACCAATAAATAAATAAATAATAGAATTCTGACTGACAAATAATAAGGTAAAGAGTTAAATATAATTCAGACGCACTAATACTCCAGCTGATGTAGTTGAAAGTGTGATCAGTCTGGACTTGTGGCATTGCAGTTGGAAAAACTGGGCTTTTACACTCAAATAGGTCATCTTCGTTGGAAACTGTCAGAAACCTGCGGACAGCTGAAGTTGCTTTGACTAAATTGTAATCCACTGGTCAAGGGGAGAGAAGGGCAATTTAGGAACAGCTGATCAGGACCAAACGCACCAACTAGCGGCTTTGTTCAAGCGCGCTTGGTCACGACATTTGCGTTTGAAATGCTGGTACCTCTTGAGCTTTTATAAATGTTACAGCAAACACATTTTGATCGGAGAAATTTCATTTGTTTAACACTTTACCAAAAGTAAAGGTCAAAACCGGCCAGCGCTATTCTGAAAAATCGCCAATTAATTTTCATTATTTTTTCATTTTTTGTCTCTAAAACATAGGTTATGACCCTCATTGAAACGAGCTCGTCGAGCTCGTTCCAATGAGGGGTCATAACCTATGTTTTTGAGACAAAAAAATGAAAATAATAGTTATTCAAGAATTTTTTTTGCAGGGGTCGTCTGCTTTTCATATTAGGTAACGGGTTAGGCGCTCTGTTGACTTAACCTATTCAGTAACTGAACCCAGAAGGCTTCATGTGCATTTTGCTTATTCGGCCAACGAAGACGTACCAACTTTAAAAACAAATATTGTAATATTGGCTGCAGTTCTTTTTGTGGAACGTTTTCTAAAAATACCAAAATGACGGGACGTTTCTCCATCCAGGCTGCCATTGTTTCAAACTCTGTCCATCTGCTCTTCACGTAATTTTGAGATACCAAACAAATAAAATAGTGGCTGGATTTGATAGCTGTTAATATCTGCCCACTTATTGATTTACCAGGCTGGAAGTGTTTTTCGTCTAAGCACAGACAATCTCCATCTCTCTCCAGCAACGTTTTCAATCTGCCCTCGAGCTCAGGATAGAACGTTTCCTTCAAAAATTCTTCGTCTTGATGGCAATATGAGATAAACGCTACAAATTCCAATCCTGTTTGTCGCAAACGCAGTTTTCTGTACTTGCATTTTAAATATAACTGCCAGAGCTTTAGCCTCTTCTTGTAAACAATACAGGCGAAGACAACAACGACCACAACACTAACTGAAATAGCCACCATCATTTTAATTTCATTTTGCAAGCACGACCACTCAATTTCCTCAACACTCATAAAATCTAATTTCAGTAGTCCATCTGGTCCCTCACATTTTAGTATTGAGGAGTTATTTATTGCATGCCAATACTTGAGCATTTTACGTGTTTTGTCCAAATATGGACAACTACACTGTAACGGGTTACCTGCAAGGTTAATGTTTTGTAGACTCTTCAGTGAATTAAAACTGAGCGTTTTCAACTCATTGTTGCTGACGTCAAGGTTTTTCAGATTTTTCAGGTGGACGATAGTGAATGTGATGGACGAAAAATGGTTGTTTGCTAAACCTATAGTCGTTAATTGATAATTGCATTTAAAAACACTGTCAGGTAGTGATGATAAACCATTATTTGATAAGTCTATATTTAGAAGACTGGTGCAGTTCCTCAGTAACAAAGAGAACTGTTCACTTCTTTCCATCTTCCATAACTCATTTCCACCAAGTTTTAATGTCCGCAGTCGGGTTAAAAAGCTCAACGATATTGCAGTTATATTGGTTATTTTATTGTCGCTGAGATCAATGACGTTCAACATTCGAAGATTCCACGAATAAATATTCACAACTCCAATGTTATTGTGTGCTAAATAAATTTCTTTCAGAGAGTTGTTGGGACTTATAAGGCACTCATCAAACTCCAGACATGAGCTTTGCCGTCTGTCTAAACCTGAACCTACAGCATTCATCTTTAGTACATTTAATGACAGCGGCAGTCTAGCACTATATGATGTGCAGTTTTTCATCTCATATACTATATCCACGCACATTCCATGGATTTGTGTATGCATATTAGCAATTGCAAAACGGTCTAGAATGACAATGCGCGCGTTCGGTATAAATAAATCAAGATTCTTCGCAAATATGTGTCCCCCGTTACTGTCACTAGGGAATATTAGAGTAGAGGTCAAGTCTAATATTTCTACAGTTACCGGAAGTAATAAACCGGGTTTCCACGTGAAACCATGGACTACGATCGTACCAAGGCCAGACATATTTAAGTTAAGAATTGGCAAGTTGACTAAACATTGCATTTCGTTCTGTGTTATAACCACAGTCCTAATTCCTGTTCTCTGCGATATATCAACTATTTTTAAAGAAATATTTGAAAAGTCACAAAAGAGCAACAGAAAGTTGGACGAAGACTCAAAATCGTGTTTTATCAGATGAAACTCCTGAAGCTGAAGAAGATGGGAGAATGTTCCTCTCTGAAATGATAGAAATCGGCCACTCAGGTGAAGATAGTATAGGTCTCTCAGACCGACGAACGAACCATTGGACACTTCCGATATGCTATAATCAAGCTGCGTTTCAACTGAAAGTACTTGAACAGAAAGCCATGATTTGTGTTTGAAAAGTTGCGCAGGAAAACTCGAATCAAATTCAACCTTTCGCAGGAATACTGCGGATGTGTTCGTTGGAAGTTTTGAAGGACAACCAGTACACTCGACGTAGACTCCTCTAGCGCCACGCAATGCGCACTTGCAGTCTGGGGGGCAAACGAGTTCATCAGAGATAACTGTTGAATCCCCAAAACAATAAATGTTGAATAACAGTAGCTGAAAACAAGAAAAGAGATATTTTAGATATAACAAGAGTAATAAGAAGCAGGGTTGCACGGTATAAAAACAAACCGCGGTGTGGTGGTATATCGAAAGGCTGTTACCTGAACATATGTATCGCAATCATCACTTGAGCGACCAAGTTCCTCGAGTCGATATTCTGAAGGTGTTTTTGACGTAGGTGTCGAAGAAATGAAAGTTTGGTCGATTTGTGGGACATTTTAGTATATTCTACAGCTCAAACAGTAAAAATATCTGTATTTTTGTTTTGCCGATTCTTGGCCATTTTCGACGTTTTTTATGTCACTGTCAGTTTCTCGATAGCTAAATGTTTATAATACTAACGATAAAATATAGAAACATCATATTCCGTATATAGAAGTAAACATAACCGAAAATATGTATTATCTTAGTCCGATCTTCCATTCGCAAAACTTCTGACAGTTGATATGAAGTGGGCATTCCAGCCCTCGAAAAAATCATTTCGAGTCCACATCAAAATTTAATCTTGAAAGCAATGGGAATTTAACATTTTCGAGCCCAGCTAAAATCGGACTTAGTCAATTTTCACCTGGGCTCGAATTTCGGCTAAGGTTAATCCATTGGTGGAAAATAAAAAAGAAAATAAACGCGAAGTGGGATCGAAGGAGACGATATTTTTTCCATGTAAATTTCCAGAGGAAATTACATAAGTGTCAAGATCGCCAGTCTAGGGTAGTTGCAAAAAGGAACTTTTCTGCACACTACTCAGTGAAATTGTCTCATAGGGATTTATAATGCGCTCCCTTCGCTCTCAATCCCAAAAGCAGGGTCGAACAGACGAAGCCGAAAACTGTCTCTTCTAGAAGAAAGTTCCCTTTGGAATTTGTAATGCGCGATTATTTGGGCACCGCCAGGACTGACGAATTCGCACAGGATGTGGTTTTGCCACATGTTCTTTCCAATGTGGAGTTTGTTATATTTGCAATTGATGTTTCATCGTCGAATCGTAATTTAATGGTGAGAGCTCGACCTTCAAGGACGCTTGCTTATTTTTTTCCCCTTATATATAGAAACAAGAAAAAAAAATAACTTAAATTTAATTTCTAAAAAAAGAAAGAAAAAAAAAGGAAAAATATTTTTAAAAAAATGCCGCTCAGGATCACCGATCCAATGTCGAGTTGTGACAACAGTTCCTCGCACCAAGGCCAACACACCTATGAAGTTTCATGACTCTAGGTTGAACCACTATCAAGTTCTCATCCGGAAACCAATTGTTGCAATATACTATGTTCAAGGTCACTGTGACCTTGACCTTTGACCTGGTGAGTCCAACATCAATAGGGTTCTTCCTCGCACCAAGGCCAACACGCCTGTAAAGTTTCATGACTCTAGGTTGAACCACTATCAAGTTATCATCCGGAAACCAATTGTTGCGATATACTATGTTCAAGGTCACTGTGACCTTGACCTTTAACCTGGTGAGTCCAAGATCAACAGGGTTCTTCCTCGCACCAAGGCCAACACACCTATGAAGTTTCATGACTCTAGGTTGAACCACTATCAAGTTATCATCCGGAAACCAATTGTTGCGATATACTATGTTAAAGGTCACTGTGACCTTGACCTTTGATCTGGTGAGTCCAAGATCAATAGAGTTCTTCCTCGCACCAAGGCCAACCCACCTATGAAGTTTCATGAATGTAGGTTGAACTACTATCAAGTTATCATCCGGAAAGGAATTGTTGCGATTTACTATGTTCACGGTCACGTTGACCTTGACCTTTGACGTAGCAAGTCCAAAATCAATAGGGTTCTTCCCCTCACCAAGGCCAATCTACCTATGAAGTTTCATGAATGTGAGTTGAACCATTATCAAGTTATCATCCGGAAACCAATTGTTTAAGATTTACTACGGTCAAGGTCACTGTGACCTTGACATTCGACGTAGCATGTCCAAAATCAATAGGGTTCTTCCTTCCACCAAGACCAACCTATGTATGAAGTTTAATGAATGTGAGTTCAACCACTATCAAGTTATCATCCGGAAACCAATTGTTTACGCCCGCCCGCCCGCCCGCCCGCCCGCCCGCCCGCCCGCCCGCCATTCACCAAACTATAAGTCGAGTTTGACTTCGTCACAACTCGACTAAAAAGAAGCATGTCATTTTTAAAGATCAAAAGTCCGAAGCTGAGAGATGAAAATGTTTGTCGATTTCCAGAGTTGAAGAGGAATACTCGAGATAGCAATCTGGCTAAACACATGGGCGAGAGATCGAGATGAAACGAGAGATGAGCAAGTTGTTCAACCTGTGACAGAAACACAGAAAGAAATGAAAAGGGAAAGAGTTGAAACTCTTGAGAGAAAAAAGCAAGACACCTATTTACAGACCTTACAAACCATACGTTTAGGATTACACGTCCCTTGGCCTACCTCGTTATACACCGTCGTCTCCTGCATACCAACCTCCTCGTTCTGTTCACCATCTTCCCCGGAGCACCACCCCCCCCCCCCCCCCCCCCACGAGAAAGATCGAATTGAGACCGATTCTGGGAGTGGACAATCGACCGTTACAGTGAACACGATCGGCGATCCTACGGTGGATGCAAGCATATTGAAACCCGAAGATTACGCGAGTTTATATCAGACGAATCCGTTGAGTACGGACCTTGTCTTCGACTCGCGCGAGGGAGACGAGATAATCTCTACATAGGTGACAAAAAGTGGAAATAACCGACCATTATAATCTGATCGTCGAAGATCGAGAATACGAAGGTACTTGAGGATTGCTCGTGCTGGCTAAACCTAACGAATTTGAGGAATAGGATTACAAAACATGCGGCGATCTCCTGTTCCATACAAATGTCATGAGAAAAAAAAACGATTCCAGAGAGACGAGACCGAAAGCGAACAGACGTTCAAAGTGGTGCAACCTATATGGGATGCGAATAAAGCGTTTGTCAAATAGGTCACTGGACAGGGAATGACCACGATCATTCCTTGCGATCCTAATGCCCTGGAGAAATTAGATCTCTAGATGGCGAGTCTAAAAGCTGGTAACACCAGAATGACAAACGTGTTGGTGAACATATATGATGAATTGTTGTGACAGAAGGTGTTGAATAGAGATACCTATAAATCGATCATGAACATGTTGCAAGGAAATATAAAACAAATAATAGTAAATAAAATAGAAAGTAACAAAAAAAAAGTAAATTAAAATAATTATTATTCAATTAAAAAAACGAAATAATATGAAAGAAATACAGAACGTGGAGAGTGGATTGTAACTTAATCACCCGTGGAGTGGAGTTATCACCCAAAGTATCGCTTTCAAATTCTGTACATATGGACAAAAAATAAAAGCAATGTTTCAGTCAATGGACCTCCGGGTTTAACCCGGAAGTACATTGGCTGAAACTTTGCTTGTACTTGTTATGCTTTGCAACAAATTTGCAATTATTCCTCGGGTGGAATCTCCACTCTACGTGTGATTTAGTGATAGTGCACTCTCCACGTACTGTATGTTAGAAATAAAGAACTGTATGTTAGAAATAAAGTACTCTCCACGTACTGTATGTTAGAATTAATGAGATCTTAGGTCTACGATGGATCGATTTTGCTGGATTCGATGATGGGTGCTCTGTCACGCGTCTTCACTGGTCATGTGGCGAAACAGATTGCTTCTACCACCGTGAAGGTCGGAAAGAAAACCGCCATGAACGTGGATAAAAAGGCCGCGACGGAAGCGAGCTCTTTTATCGCTTCGGAGGCCGACAAGAAGAGTGACGAGAGTGACGATTTAATTCAGACGATTTAATTCAGACGTTGATAAGACCGCCCATGCAAGCAAAATTATCGTCGAAATCGGAAAGAGATTCTAGTGACCATGAAACTTGGAAATTTCAAGGGTTACAGTATTGTGCTTATGGAGGATAGAGGAACTCACTGGGACGTTGAACAGCGGATCTGGACTAACATAATAAATAATAGAAAAATTAGTTTTAAAATAAAACGCATAAAAAATAATAACTTGGAAAAAAGCAAAAGAATTGAAATTAAAAGATTTATGGTGAAATGCACCAAAGACTGAGAAGTCCAATCACAAACTCCTTCCTCAAAGCAGATGAGAATTGATAGTGGAAAAATCGAATTGTGAAAAGACGAAACTATTGATGAATCTGTTGTTGCGATCAGAGTGGCTGGATTACGATAGACTGTTCGTGTTTGACCAGAGTCTCTTTCAACCGGAATACGACTTATTGCGAAAATCTCTGAGCGCAAACTTGTCGAAAGATGGTAAAATGAGAATCATCGATAACCTAGATGAATTCGAAAAATGTGATCCATCACTCGCAACGACCGTGCAAGAAATGTCGAAGGAACTTGGGAAAGATAAAACATCCAATGTGGAATGTCAATTTTACGAAATGCAAACCGTGTGTAGGATCCGCGAAACTTGAATTCTCATGATATTCGATGACTTGATGCTGAAGAAACAGAATCGGTGTGAATCTTCCTATAGTCCGGCTGCCAAACGCCATTTTTTCACCAAACCACGTTTTGTTGTATTAAGTTTTTTTCTCAACGGTTTTTTGTTAGTTCGGACATCCCTCTTACTAATTTTTCTTACTGGACAGCTGACAGCATTGAGCATTTTTTTTTAATTGGGCCTTAAAGTGAGGTACTGTTGAAGGGGTCGAAAATTAATGTGGAAATTACAGATCTGAATGATTATTTCATCTTAACTCACTATATAAGCACTAAACGTGATGTAATTGTGTTTCGATATAGTAGCTACATCCGCATTGGGTATTTGGTAGAAACTGAACGGATATTACACCTCTATTTATATCTATCAACGCTATTTATATCTAACAACGCTCTTTATATGTGAACGCGTTTGGAGATTACGTCATATTTCTGTTCTTTCTCTTTGATTTCTTAGAGCGAGGACGCATTATTGCAACTGCGCAATTGTGTCTCACTACACGCCTCATAAACTTACAATTTTGGCTCGCCTTTTATCACTAGCGTTTCTATTTCTTCAACTTCACTCGATATAGCATAATGTTCGGGCGTTCTTTGCTTTGAAACGACATAGACTAACTCCGTCACGTCAGATGCTTGTTTTTTCTCAACCACGTTCGGTTGTGCTGAATCGAGAAGCAAAGATCCTCTAATGAACGCGAAAGCAAAGCGAATTGAGAATGTACTCAGGTGTAGTAGGATTTATAACGATGACTTACATATAGCTCTGCAACATGGGTACGATGCAGATCTAGATTTTACTCTGAGTTGTCATAAATAATGTGTTGAGAAGTATTTGCACCCGAAGAATGTAAAGCAAGCAAGCATTGCTAATAACACGTCCCTAGATTCTGATGCTCCGCCCGAAAAACGACCCAAACGTTCACATGACGAATTTACTTTTAGGCGTCGTTGACAATTTTGTGGTGATGACTGCATAGTTGACCGGGATACGAAGAATCCTTCAAGGTGGAGGCCCGCCTACCTGTTTCGCCAAATAGGCACACATACACCACATATGTCAGTTAGTGATGAAATAATTGGCATTTGTTGTCGTAGGAACGATAAATGGTTTGAAGAAGTAATGCTTGGTGTGTGTAGTGCTGTTAGCGACTTACATGCTGCCGATGCTCGGTACCATGTTGACTGTAGGTCGAAATTGTTACGAATTCAAAATCGGTAGAATCAGCTGCAAAACAGAAAATTGATCTTTCGTCACCACATAGTCAGGCCATAGAATCTGTCATATCTTACATGAAAAATGACACATCCCCCACGTGGAATTCTGTCGAATTATTTGATCTTTATCTGCAATCTGGTGGGACTTTCATGTACAATTCCCGTCGATCATTTGTGTTTGATCTAGTCGATAGCTGCGGAGATGACATTTTGGAGTTGTCTTCCCCGGGAATCGCCACCGTTTTGGCAGACAAATCCAGAGCTGGCACCTTACTTAGGCACGTTAAAGACTTGGATGATGACAATATTGACAGTTCCATGAAGATTCCCAGTAAAGCAATTGCCAAAGAAATCAAAGATATGGATCATGACAAAGATAACTACGCCACTGATGTTAACAGCGAGAGCGTATCCTCGTTTGTAAGTGGTACACTTCTCACATTACTAAGTCGTTTAGCTCCACAGTTGGACCACACATTACCTGCTCTGATGATAGGAAACATAGTGACACCGGCGTTGTGTGGAAAATACACACCGCTTCAAATTTCATTGGCAACGCTGTTAAGAGATTCTAAAGAGTTGGTAAAAACCATGCATAAGTTTAGTGTTACATGCTCATATAACGAGCTATTGAGATTCAGAAAATCTGCGGCAGCTCTGGCTGCAAAGAATGCAAATGATACACCGATTTTAGATGCCAACAACGGCTTCATACAATTGGTTGTTGACAACTTTGATGCTGAAATTGCTTCTCAAAATGGGAAGCTAAGCACCCATTCATTGGCAATAGTGATGGCTCAAAAGGACAATAATGATTCCGTTGAGTCTCAGACGATCCCAAGATTGAAAAAGTCAGATATGGCAAAACCAACAGAGTACGAATTGGATGTTGTGCGTTTCAATGGACCCAAACGACCCGACATGCCCGCATCACATGTACGAAACACTGCTCCCCTTCTTTCAACATTGTGTCGCAGTGCAATGTCAGTACGCAGAGCGATAGAACTTGACTTCGCATTTTTTGAAAGATATGGTCAGTGACCAGAACTGTCCGGAGTTCAATGGGTATAATACCCGCATGACGAGAGACTCGGGTCAAGCAACGAACCCAAAAACGAACGCAGCATACCTCTCTCCAATAGACATGCCATCTGCCGATCCAGACACTATCATGACAGCTATGGAAAAGGCAGAGCAACTATCGTCAGATGCAGGACAGCCGTTCACTATATTTACTGCTGATCAGCAGTTATACAAGATAGCAGTTCAGGTGTTATGGTCTTATCCAGACAAATTCGCGGCATTTGTTCCTCTATTGTGTAGTATGCATTTGCTCATGAGTTTCATTGGTTCACTTGGAACGCTCATGGCCAATACTGGACTTTCAGATCTACTTGAGTCAGTATTCGGTGGGGTTGAAAAGATGTTGACTGGGAAAAAGTTTCCAATGAATATGAGAGCCATGCGTTTGTTATCAGGGGAACTTTTGCGAACAGTTTTCGAGAATAATGGTTTGCAATGTGCAGAAGATTTATTTGCATTGCTAGAAGAGAACGCGTGCAAAAGTAGCACGACAAAAATGTGGGTTGATGCTTTTTTTGAAACCATGCTTCCTCATGATGTTGTACGTACGAGCGGAGAGAGAATGTGACTGGCTTTTGCACATCGAAGCTGTGAAAAGCATGCTTCCTTATTTCTTTGCTTCTGGTCATGCAAATTATGCAAGATATGGGCTTTACTATCTGCGGCAGATGCAAAATATGCCAACGGATATTTTATCTCATTTCTTGAAGGGTGAACATGTGATGAGACACATACCTGGTATATGGAATGGCATATGGAGCGATATGTATATCGAAACTACCTTCATGCGATATGGCCATGGCAAATCCGGTACAATGGGGATCACATTAAAGCCAGAAACACTAAAAACCTGAGCATTGAGTATGCATGCGTGTGGGAAGTTAGCTACCGGTATATCAACTTTGCGAGAAGATCGAGATAGTGACAAATTACAGATCGCACATAAGGAAGAGGCCAAGTCTAGAATTGCAAGTGATTCTGTCGACCGTATGGGTCTGAGAACTAAACTAGGAATGTGTATGGACCCGTTGGATTCAAACGGACACCCCGAGACCATAATTAACATCGCAACTGGTAGGATAGGTCCAACGTCTGTCAATGTCGATAAGATTTTTCAGCCTCGGAGTTCAGAAAATGACGGAATTTGAAGAGGCCTTCCCGAGTGGATTTTATGAGTCAATTTCGAAACCAGTATAAACTATGGCAATCTTGAAAAAGTCGCTGAAGGTTGGGGAGCTCAAAATATATAACACTAATCTCATTTATTCCATCGGACTTTTATGTAGTTCACGTGAATTAGATATCAAACATATCCTTTCCTTTGAACTGTCACCACTACCAACCGCCATATTTGATGAATCCTGGGATGTGCGCGTGTGTACATCAAAATCAGTATTGAAAAATAAAACAGCTGTTGAGAAACCAAAAAGAATGTCTGGTGTGGATAAGAAATCTGCAACTGTTATCGATGGCTGTGCGCTGCTCTGGATACCTCATTGGCCCGTGTCTACAAAAACCAGACCGGCAACTGTTCTAGACTGCATTACAGCGTTTAAAGACAGCATCAAACAGAAGTTGCGATCGAGTGATGTGTATTTGGTATTTGACAGATATGTTGACTACAGCACCAAGTGCGTGATAAGGGCACACAGAAAGGCCGATAGCTGCCGGGTGTTTCAACTTGTACCCACCTCCCTGCTACCACCACAAACACATGTGCTTACCGTAGTGGAGAACAAAAAGAAACTGATCTCCATTATATGTGATCAACTCACCACGGACAAAAGTTTTGCTGAGCAAAACACACGAACTCACAAATTGTAATTACCGGCCAACATGATGTTCCGGTTGAGGTTAGTTGTGGATTGGTGACAGATAGAGTAGATATGGCAGCTAGTCACGAGGAAGATGGCAACATTATCGTTCAACAGGCAATATTGGTTGCTGCAGCTGAATGTAATAACGCTGTGGTTGACACTGACGTCTATTTGCTGGTGTTGTTGTTGCTGCATCACTACCTTGAACAACACTTGACGGTTGCAATGACCATGAAGTCACCAATCCATGGACGGGTGGTGATAGATATACCTGCCGCAGTTGATACACACAAGAAAATTGTTCCTCAATTGCTTGATGCTCACGCACTTTCCGGGTGCGATACTGTAGGGGATACTTTGGTATCGACAAAGGGCGTGTACTGAAGTTTCTGCAAACTGGTGGGACACTGGAATCTCTTGGTGAGAATAACGTGGAGATATCGGATGTTCTAGAACAAGCCACCAAGTTCATAGCATTATGCTATAGATCTCCTAAATCAACATCAATGTCCGATGCTCGTTTGTGCATATGGAGAACGAATTGGGAATCCGACTGCAACAGCTACTCCTAAATTGTGCAGCCTACTGCCCACAACAGAGGCTTTTACTGAGAATGTCAAACGGGCCCACTTGCAAACCTGTATATGGAAGCATGCCCTTCAACCTAACTCACCGCAGATGGACCCAACTGTATTTGGATTCGAGAAAGACGTGAATACAAAATCTTTGAACCCTGTGACTGTCGAGTCCAATGTCAAGCTAGCACCTGGTGAAATACTGAAGATGATTAGGTGCATATGTTCGAGTAAAACGCCATACAAATATTCGAGGTGTAAGTGTAATGCAGCAAACATGGCGCGTACCATTTTTTTGTGCGTGCAGTGTTTCAGAGGACAGCTGCAATGAACAGACATCGCTGGCAGTAATGCGTAGTGATGAGTCGATCTAAGAAACTTGAATTTGGGGCCATCTTAGGTTTTGGCGGTTATAAGGAAATTGATCAACCCTGTCAGCTGCCCAGTAAAAGGAATCGCACGAGGAGACCATATAGTTATACGATATAGTGATACGATAATTCACCGAGAAAAAAACAGGTTAAGTGTATTGGCGACTGGACTACGGGCAGATGAGTGTAGACTGTAATTGCTTTGTTACTTTTCCAATTTTGGGGGCATTTTGGACGCCATATTGGGTTTCTCAAACAATTCCTTTGATCATATATAACAAAAGAGCATCACCCCATATGGCTAATTCATATCGGTAATCATAGTTGGACATTTCAAAATAATAACGCCTAAGAGCCGCCTATATTTGTAAGAAATGATGATTTTTTGTCATATTTGCGGCCATTTTGTACGCCATCTTGGGTTTTGAGAGAATATATTTCATATGACACATGAGAGTAACAGTAGGTTCGTGAAAATGTGCCGATATGTGTATATACCTTACATTGTTTATTCATATAATGTCGGTTAATTCCCACGGACATAACATAATTCGCAACTTTTTTCGGATTGACTAGGTTATACCGGCGTTTATAAATAACGTGATACAGTGAGCAACAATCCACTTCTGGTGGATATTAGAGCACCAGTGTGTGCAGAAACGGTCCCTCTGGTAAATAGAATTATATAAGCATGCATATTTGTCAACATCTTACCAACAATATGAAGGATACGTGGTGAAATCTCAAAAAAATGAAAAAAGTGTGACACATTGGCGGCCATCTTGGCCGCCATATTGGATTTTGGTAATCTTATTTTGGCCAGTAAGTAACAATTATATATGTGTACGATGAATCAAGAAGACAAATCTTCAAAATTCCATATTATCCTACCAAAAAGTCCGATCCAAGTTATATGGTGATATTGTATTTTTTCATAGCGGCCACCTTGGCAGCCATCTTGGATTTTGTCGAATAAAAAAATTGCTCAACACTGTCAGCTGTCCAGTAAGAAAAATCTCATCAAGGAGACCCTATAGAATAATAATCCGCCGAGAAAAAAACTTAACAAAACAAAACCAGGTTCAGTGCCTCGGCGACCGGACTACTATGTTCGAGGATGTCACAGCAATGTGGACTGTTTCTGTCTATCTCAAAATTCTTTCTGATTGCCTTGGCAGACCATAAGAGAGAATGCGAACTTACTGTGTCAGTTTCCTCAAGATTTTAAGAACCGCGATCACATTTACGAGGATCACGTGACCAATGACAGGAGCAAAAACGAATTCAAGAGATTTTGAAAGTTTGTGTGGGATTGTACACCTTTTAACCCTTTGATACTTGTGTGCGTCTTATGACGTACAAAATCAAATAGCGCATTGATACTTTTGTACGTCTTATGACGTACGAAATCAAACAGCTTATTGATACTTTTTGGTCATTTGTTCTTTTTTATTATTTTTCGATTTTTTTAAGTTTTAACCTCAATTCTATTTTCTCCTGAATAATGCTCTATGACAACCGTTGAGCCAAATGTTATCGCAGCTTTAAATACTAATATAATCCTGCCGTCAAGACTTTTTAACTGGTTGAGTGCAAGAAGACTCGATACCAGAGCAAGAACTAACAGTTCCCTTGCTTATATTTCATATTCAGTCAAACACAAATAATATTTTGTTTATATAACAAATTCATCAACAATAATCTAGCACTCAGGCAGATAATCACTAATGTGAAAAATATCTTATTTGTACGTCCCGATGTTTGACGATGCATTTTGAAAAACGTTGAAGAAACTGAATTCCCGGTGACGTTGGAACGTCAGAATAATTAAAGTCTCAAAGGGTTAGTTTCGCGGTGATCGATCTGATGAGTGGTAAACGTTATGGAAAATATGGGAAGGGATTCGACGACTTTTTATATTCCAGCCGATTGCAATTATTAAAATGAGAAAAAATCCTAATGAGTAGAAAATAAAAAAAATATTAATATACAATTATTTAAAATAAATATTTTAAAAGAATGTTGCAAGACTACAAAACTCAATTACTAGAAAGGATAGCGGAGAACACGAAAATAACAACTAATGATACGACTGCAAAAGATTCTTTTTTGGTCGTTATGAACAATGACAAGACTCGATTCATGACGAAATTCAATCCACTGATTGAATTGAAGAGGGATAAGAAGTATGAGATGGCACTGGTAAAACTGGAGACGTACTATCCGTTTCTCAACATCACCGAGAAAAATAATACATTCAGATATTCGAACGTACTGGGCTGGTTTATGATTCACATGCCCAAAGGCAGTTACATCATAGTCGATTTTAACGAACTCATTCAAACTAGAATGAAGATCGATGGTCGGGGGGGGGGGACTGCCAACGTCAGCACTTTGCAAACGATATCGAACATAAGAGGGGGTTATTGAGTAGATTTTAGAGGAGATTACACCTTTGGGAAGATGTTGGGATTTGATCGAAACACGTATGAAGGCCATGCGATATCAGAAAATGTGGTGGACATTCTCTCTGTCAACAACATTTTAGTGAACGTGGGCTTGACCTCTGGAAGTTATGTGAATGGTGGCACACAGCCCACGATCTACTCCTCTTTTCTGGACCCTTCTGTGGGCTATAAGATCAGAGAGTGACCTCGAAATCTAGTCTATCTGCCTATGATAACTCATACATTATACAGTATTAACACTGAATTAACGGATCAAAGCGGAGAGCTGTTAGATCTTTGTGGCAAAGGTGTGATGATGCGATTTCACATAAGGGAAATTTAAGAAAAGAAAATTTGCTAAATAGTTTATTAAACAAACAAAAAAAAATGTATTTTTTTATAATTCTTTTTGCAGAATAGGAAAATGAATTACATTACCAAATTTTCGTTTTTTTTTAAATCACGAATTAAATCAATTTTCGTATATAACTGGAAGTAACAAAAAAATAAATGAAATAAAAAAAATTAACACAATTCAAATTAAAAAAAAACATAATGACGAGATACATAATACAAATGGTAAATATGTCCGAAGGTCCGAAAGACAAACTTCACGGAGCATTAGAAAATCGAGGAGAGAGACTGTGAGATTGAAATTAAGTTGTTAAGACTTGAGCAATGGACGCAACAAAATCTCTTGGACCAAAATGCAAATTGACAGAATAGCCAAAGCACATTGTAATCGAAGAGGATTGACTGTGAGACTGAGTCCGCACAACTGAGAAAAAAATTGAAAATGAAAGGTGGCTTTTTAGGATTGATGGCGGGATTGTCTATCAAGGCATTACCCATTCTCATCAAAACCGTGTTGCCGACTTTGGGTATAAGAGCTCTGTCGGGATTGGCCAGTTCTGGTATGCAGAAAATAATGGGGAGCGGATTGTTTCTGAAACACACAGGAGTTGTGTGTCGAGTCAAAACGGATAGTAAAGGATTATATCTGAAACGCGCGAAAGATAACGGCGTATTTCAAGCTCGCAGAGACGGTGTTTATATGAAGAGAGGAAAACATTTGCTCAACGGCCGAGGATTGTTATCGGATCCGAATTCGCCTTTTAAAAAAGTGCCCATTCTCTGTGTGTTATTATGAGATGTTGTTTGTGATGAGAAAAAATAACATCATATAATATTTTTTTTACATATTAAATAATAAAAAATAAGATAGGAAGTGACAAATAAATAAAAACAACATAAATAAATAAAATAAAAAACTGGAATTAAGAAGTGACAATCTATATCCCGACTTATCGACAACTGTATTGCCGACGCATTTCGCGACGATCGCAATAATCTGAAAGAAAAAATGTCGAGAAAAGGCCAGGGAATCTTTTCCTAAACTCTTTGGAAAAAATAAAGAACCCTTGACAGGTTCAAAATAAAAAAGAATATAATTATATTATATATATATAAGAAGGCAATAAAAAAATAAAATAAACAAAAAATGAAAAGATACAACAAAATGTATTGTCTAAAATGTAAGAAGTCTACGGATACGAATAACTTGCGAAAAGTGCAAACTAAAAATAATCGGCAGGTGCTTCGCGGCACTTGTTAAGTATGCGGTTTGACTAAAACTCAATTTGTCACA
The DNA here is from genome assembly GCA_031216915.1 of Pictodentalium vernedei. Taxonomy (NCBI): domain Eukaryota; kingdom Metazoa; phylum Mollusca; class Scaphopoda; order Dentaliida; family Dentaliidae; genus Pictodentalium; species Pictodentalium vernedei. The sequence goes on from CM062294.1 coordinate 437,506,568, forward strand.
AGAGGTGGAGGAACGGTCAACAGACTCATCAATAATCTTTCCTGCGAAATGCATCCGCCAGGACATGATTTTACAGAGCCGGGCACGAAACTGAACAAGAGATTGAATAAAGATCTAACACTGAAATCGTGAAGCAAACTCACCAATAGAGTGGATCGAGCTGTCTACGTTCATGATTCCGACACGAAGACTAGAAACTGTGTGTGCGACAAGAACGTGTTGACAGATTTGAACAATATAGTCAATGCCATGATGAGAGAGAAATTCGAACGTTCTCTAGTCGGTAAACTGATTGGCACGAAACGTCGATTTAGAAAGGGAAATAAAAACTTAAAAAATCACTAATGCATTAGCGAACGAACTCCACAAGCCCATGGTGCTTAGATTTCGAAAGAGGGGAGTATTCGTCAAAGGATAGGATCGAGAGTGGGCTGCCGATCTGGTGGGCATGCTATCACCGTCTTAACACAACAAAGATGTGAAATATCTATTGATGGTCATAGACGTGTTTTCGAAATACGGATGGATGAGGGTGTTGAAAAATAAATCTTCATCACTTCTTCGCGAAAACCTGAGAAATGATGGGTGGATAAAGGTCGAGAATTCTATAACCTTCACGTTCGTCGACTCGCCGACATCTCTTCCTCAGAAAACGAGGAGAAGATGAGTGTGGTCGAATGATGGAATACAACCATGAAGAAGAAGATGTACAGATATTTCACAGCCAATTTGACTAAGAAATAATTGAATGTCTTAGACGAGTCGGTTAACAACTATAACAATACTTGCCACAATTCCATCAACATAACGCCGATGGCAGATAGTGATCCTCGAAACGAAAAGGAAGTCTACGTGAATCCCTTTCCATTTACAAGTGGAAAAAACAGTTTGAAAAACGTTATACACCTGGATGGACGGGAAAAATATTTGTGGTGGTTCGAGTGTTCTAGACTGATTCCATTGCTTAGGAGATAGAAGCATTAGATGGTGAAGAAATCAGGGGAAAGTTTCATGAACAACAGTTGCAAAAGACAGTGTTTTAAAAAAGTACGATGAGGGAAACTTTTTTTGTTGTATATATATTTAAGTAATAAATAAAAAAACAATCTAAAAATAAAATAATTGAACAGAAATTAGAGTGAAAAAAATGAGAATCATATTAGACATAATAGAAAGTATAATGAAAGACAAAAGTATTCAAGAGTATGAAGTGCATGAATATTTACCCTTGGCGGGAATAGTCTCAATAATGAAGGAGAGATAAGACTCGGTATTGAAACGCAAGCTCTCTTTCTTCGTCTGAGAGAACATTAGCTCCAGAGAGAAGAACGATTGGTGAAAAAGCATGGTAGCGATTATGCTGCGATGACTTCATCACATTAGCTCATAACAGTATGATGCATCTTTTCAACAGTATATACACATACACTCGCAGGTCAAGAGATAGAAACAATGTTTCTTCCTAGTCAGGCAACCACGATGTTGGGACTTTTGAAATATCCATACGATTTTCCCAAATCTAAATGACTCAAACAACTGTGGATGAAAGAAATGTGGGTTCAGGCATGATATTTAAACAGATGGTTCCAGCGTCTTTGCCAAGGGAAACGTTCTTGTTTAGAATTCCTCTGAAACACCTGTTTGGATTCCCTGAGGATTACGACAAAATTATCTACGGATTAAAACACAGTTACAAACTAGTTCATCAAAATGACGACGGTAGCATCATGAGAGCAACAGACCCGAGCAAAGTACATCCAAACAAGGTGTTGTTGTTTATGCCACACGAACTACCAAATGACGAGCAAAGAATGGAACTCTTCAAGATCATCGAATCAAAAACCAGATTACCTGATTGCTTTAGATTGAGACGATGTAGCAAACGGGCCGATGTAGACTCAGTTCGATTGGTGATTGTCTGTAAAATCCTCCCCAAAGAAACCGCGTATCACCATAGAGGGATTTCAGATGGACAGGATAGGATCTCAAGAAAAGAATCAATCCCTCTTCGATCATTTCAGCTTGAGAAACATGCAGGCATTTCTCAATGCCGCGAGATATCCGGCCATAGATTACAATGCCTCGTTCGAGAAAAACGATTTTTCTAGGATGTATGGCGATGCATTCAATGACGAATTGACAAGAAATCCAAATGTAACATCCATCGAATATAAGACGCGCTATCCCCTGTTCTTGTTCGATGTTAGCAAACTGAGCGGCGAGAAACTCAAGAACACCGTTCCGATCACAATAATCGAGATGCAGTTTAATAGGAACGTACCTGTACAAACTGAAGCTTTTGCAGTTTTGGCGTTGCAATCAGATGGAAGTAAAATGTCTGTCATTCAATAACTCCAAAACAAAAAGAACGAAAAACTGTAAATAACACCAAATAAAAAACTTCAACGAAATCTCAAAAAAATTTAAAAATATTGTCAAAATATACTACTCAAAGTTTGCTAAGCACCAAATATTCGACACATCATTGTGAAATTTGCTGGTGACATATTTGCGATATTTTTGGTGGATATGATTGAGGAATGTATTAAGATGGTCCCCAGTGTATGTATTAGCTCTCTTGACAAGCAGACTTTTCGCGACAGTCATGGAAAGCATGTACCCCTTGATTTTCATGATGTTTTCGTGTACTGTCTACATGTACATGACATGTGTAGGGTATTCCATCTTCATTTCAACATTAAAATGTAAGAAGACGTTTGTCTGAAGCAGAAATGTGGCGGGCTGTAGGGATGGTGCAGCAAAGGGCTGCACATCGCCAGGTTGGTGAAGCCCTTGGTGTGCACCATACAGCGATCACCAGAGCCTGGGCAAGATTTCAGCAGTATGGCGCACCAGTAAGACGGCATGGTGGTGGCTCGTAGGAACCGCTTTGCCACAGCAATCCAGCTTTGCAGTGACCTTCAGAATGCATCCGGGGTAAATGTTTTGACGCAGACTATCCGGGCAAGGTTGCACAAAGGTGGTCTCCGATCGAGAAGACGATGTATTCGCATTCCGCTGTCCCAGAACCACCGCCAGGCACAATATGAATGGGCCATGGACCACGTTGGATGGACCAGAGAAGATTGGCAACCTGTCCTTTTAACAGATGAGTCATGGTATTGCCTATACCACACAGATAGGCGTGTTCTAGGGTATGGAGAAGACCAAGACCAGGAGAGCGATTCCATGCAGCCAACATTGCTGCGCATAACTGCTATGGTGGAGGGTCAATCATGGTCTTTGTCGGCATCAGCTGGGACGGATGTACAGCGCTCTGTGTCCTTGAACGTGGTACATTGACTGCACAACGGTATATCGATGAGATTCTTGATGTTCACGTCAGATCGTATGCAGGTGCAGTGGGTGATAGATTCATTCTGATGGACGATAATGACCGCCCTCGTGTTCCCCATGCTGTCAGGGAGTACCGACAGAGGGAGGGGATTGAGCGTATGGCCTGGCCAGCAAGATCCCCTGACCTCAATCCAATCAAACATGTCTGGAATAAGTTGCAGCTTGCAATTTTAGTCCATTCAGTCCAGCCAAGAAGTGTCCAGAAGCTTGGTGCCATGTTGGTCCAAGAATGGAACAACATCCCACAAAGGACCACCAGGAACCTGATTGGGAGCATGAGAAGACGTTGTCAAGCTGTAATTAACAGTACTGGGTCTCATACTCGATATTGAACTCATACCAGTTCGCTCCATCAGTTTTTTGGCATATTGAAAAATTTCCTCTTTTACCAATAATATCCATTTCCCATGGTTATCGTATTCAAAAGCTAAAAAATAATGTCAAGCACAAACAAAATCTTAATTTCTGTACTTAAATCATTAAATATATAATTAAATAAAAAATATATGCACTTTTCATTACAATATTTCAACTAAAACGTAAACAGGTATTTGGATATACTTGGTTCTTAGCAAACTCTGAGTAGTATACGTTAAAAAAAACTTAAAATAACACCAAACAAATTTAAACATAAAAACGGCAAAACAAAAGAAGTTTGAGAACTCTAGAAGCATTTAATAAAGTTCCCAAACTTCCTTATTTCCCACGAATTGTTATTTGAGAACTCTAGAAGTATTTAATAGAGTTCCAAAGCTTCCTTATTTCCTAACCCGCCCCCACCCCACTTTCAAGTATTTCACACATGTTCAATTCGATTCATAAACAGTGTATTTGTTCATGCATTCAAAGGATCGCATTTGTTCAACACAGATACTGTGGAAGGAATAGCTTCAGGATTAGTCGTCTTCATCTTAAAATTAATTCTGTCTCCCTCCTCAACTATCAAAGATGTTTTAAATTTGCTCGTATTGCAATATTGACTCGCCCTCTCCTCGACTTTATATCTATCGTTTTCTATACCATTTACCACCAAGTTGACAATGGCTCTATTTTTCGAATTTCTGGTAGTTAGACTCATTTGAACATTGCGTTCACCTATCGGCATAGGATATCCTACCTGACCATGTAGTCATCCATTTCCGAAGGACCATTCCGATATGCCAGAATCCAATGTACCATTTTCCTCGGCCCATAGAGTTATCAGCTGTCTCGCGGATTTTATTTTTTCCAGGACCCAAATCATTGCGCAGTCATCAGTCATCACATCAGAAGTGGGTGGATTCGTGATTCCATTACCATCCATGTCCAGATCGCCTTCCATCACATCACCACTTTTCTTGACTTTTGTGTTGTTCACATATTTTTGCTGACTGCACTCGAATCGTATACCGGGTTGAACTCGAGACCGAATAGTTTTTGTTATCGTTCATGTTGATGCCGGACTCCATCGTCCTTCATGATTGTTTGTTGAGATAGAGAACGTTCACATATTCTGTGAGATAGGTTTGAGATTTGGTGAGAGCAGAATCGATGTAGCCTTTGTTGACTGTGGTCTATTCGGTATCCTCTTCGTCGATTTGAGCCAGATTGACGATCTTCTTCAATCAGGCGTTCAGATCGGTTGTCATTTCATTTTTCGCATTCAAAGTATCGACGATCTTTCATTCCACGACGTCTACGTATTGTTTGGTGGCAGCATCACTCGAATCGGCAGGATCTGTTACATTCACCTGTAATTTAGATTTCAAGTCTAGATGATCGGTCATGTTTTCATTCTTTCACATGCTCTACATACCTTTTAGTGGCAGCTTCGCTGAGATTTATCGGTTCTGGAACGTTATAAAGCTCCTAATTATTCATCTTTAACGGTTCCTTTCGAGGTTCATATCTTCCCACAAAATGTTGGTTCAAATATGTAACACACTTCGTCATCACCTTCAATCTTTCTCTTTTAAGACAATTTCATCATCATCCTGTTCATCCAAATTTATCGACTGTATTTTTCAATTTTTTCTTTAATTTACTTTTTTATTATTTAATTTATTTTTTTATTTTTATTTTCTTATTTCCTGTTATTTAAATGAAAAAAGCCTTTACTCTCTCCCTCTTAATGTAAATAATTGAGGTTGTTTGGAAAATAATGTTTCAAGGGCAATCTCTTGAGAACGTAGAGACACAAGTATCCAGAAAACACTTGATCGCGAGGTAGCGCATGTTCAGTATTATAATGGAAAGACAATTTTAAATAATCCAGGAACTCTTTGGGTGGTGAGATTCCGTAACTGTCGAAATAATCATTTCTTCTCACGTTCTTGAACCACATCACCCAATGTATGCCCTCAACCAAAATATCGTCCAGGTTCAAAATTCTGCATTCGTCACCATCTCGCAGTTTTCTGAGTAATGCATCTCTGAAAAAAACACCGCAGAAATCTTTTTTTAAATGCTTTTACTGCATCCAATAGATCGACGTTAGACAGAGGTGTGTTGGGTAAGATGACACCTTCTACCAATATGTATTTTCCATTTTCCAATTTATTTTATAGTTAATTAATTTTGATTTTTTTTTTATTTATTTACTTTTCTTGGCTATAAATTGTCTCATTTATATTTTGTATATCCTATTTTCAAGATTTTCTGTTTTAATCTATCTGACTTGTCATGTAATCATCCAATGCCTCTTCATTTTGAGGAATGATCGACTTTGTGGAATAATGACCGTGAGCTGATGTGTTTATTCAATCCGATTGCGTGATTCTTTTATCATCATCAGCGATAAAGCAATATTTTATTGATTATTTCCGTGTAGAGAACGTGCTTGTCGCTTTGAATCGTGTTTATGGTCTTGTAGACATCTCGATTTTCGAAGAGGCATATTTTTTACTCTTCGAATGTGATATCATTATTCGCGATGTTTCTTTTGACACCTTTACATTTCTTAATTGTCTTCCATCTAAGTAGTAAGCGTACCACTTCGCCTTTAAACCCACGAATTCCATGGTCTATCACCTTGAATTTTCGAACCACTTTTTTATTCACACCTAAATGATTGTTAGAATTGTGATCGCTGGGATAATTGCTCATGTCGAACCACGCATCGACATCTGGAGATATATTTCAGTAAAAATCCCTGTCTCTGACTCATAAGCCAAATCTTCTGTTTCAGTAAACAACAGTTTGGCTTTCGAATCGTGTTTCTTCTTGATGTGTTCACAAGGAAATCGATACATCAACTGTTTGCTGATGTCTAAAATACACGTTCCCAAATATATCGTTTTGTCGAATGTCAGATGCATCTGTTTCATGTGAACGGCAACTAGATTTTCATTAAAGAGGTTCGATGTTTATAGTTTGGTTCCGAAAAGTATTATTTTCTAGCATGACTATCCGTCACCACCAGATGAATGTTAGTCATTTTTCACAATTTTTCATGAGTTTGAAAAAATCTTTATCGAATTTGGTCAGGGCCTGTTTTCTCAAATTCGTGTAAAGACCTATATACTTCTACATCCAAGGTTCTTTATCAATTCGGATGATGCGATGGATGTTGATTGATTTCATGCCATAATCTATGTAAGGTTTCAGATTTTTGCAGTGAAGTACGTATTTACGTTTGTCATTTAAATTAGGAACGAGTTTATCGACTTCATTCATTTTGATTTGTTCAGGTGGTAAAGGATAATCATTGTGCCGATCATGTAACGATTCAGGATATTCAAGATGCAATTCCAGCAGACAGGGATAATGTCTCCAATTTTCAATCTCTTCACGATTCTAGACCCATTTGAAATTTCCTGTTGGTAATGGATGACTCATGGCCCAACCATATAAATTATTAGCATCTAGATATGTTATGTATTTACTCCGTTCTCTCGCATCGAATCCTTCCTCCATGTAGGAATTATTCCCTTTCCCGTGTCTGTAAGATATCATCGACAGTCTACCTCTCACACCATTTTCAAACATGTCAGCGTCGGATAATAATTCTAAGCGGATTTCAGTCGTCTTCAACAGTGCATCCCAACCCAAGTCTGGCGCTGTGTAATAATACCACGCCAGACCCAGATCGTAATTTATACCGTCATTACCTATTCTACTATATATGAAAAGTCTGACACAAATTTTAGCTTTCCGCACCAACGCCAGCAATGGGATTTCAGTAGTAAACATTTACATCTACAGTAGAACTACATTCCCGTTGACCTTTGGTGACATCGACCTGAATGCAAACTTGTTTAAATTTATCGCACGTCGCCTCGCAAAGCGTGAAATAGAAGTGGCAAGTATTTATTACGTTTTTAAATGGGTTTACCTCATAAGATGCCAAAAATTAACAAACATGCACTGTCTCATGTTAATAAAGCATGCATAACTCGAAATAGTATGTTATTATGTTATTAAAACGAAAACCGGCTGAGTTTCTTTTTTTCGTTTTGGCGATAAAATTGACAGTGGAAGTACCGCCAACCGATGCTCGTGTAAACAAAAATAGATTCGCTCGTATGTACGTCTGGTGCTCAGTAAAATCGAGAAAAAGTAATAGCGACTCTTAATAATCTGACGATCATGGCATAAATAAAATATACCCAAAGTAGCTTGGTGTTCCAAATGTTTACCAAATGTTCACCACTCGTGGTGAAATGGTGTTAACCGCGCTCCGAAGGCTCGTAGTTAACACCACTTCACTACTCTATATTCTATATGTCTCCAAATATGTTTCGAAAATTTCCGAACACATCTGCCGAGGGAAGGACGTCAGTTTTCAGATAGGGATCGTGATAATCTCTCAAGGATTTCATGTCGAATATTTCCCACACTTTTTGACCGTGTTTATGGTCGACATCGGGAATGTCAGCATCATATATAATCCTCATAGGAAATCTAGCTTTTTTCGGATCGTCATATTCCGAAACGTTTATGGCGATCATGGGATTTTGATTTTCAACATGAACGATGTCGTGTAGTTGAGTAGGAAAATTTATTCACGACCAATTTAAATTCTTAGAGGTCTCTACACATTTTGATGCTCTATGAAGATGCTTTTCTATGGGATACAAGGCAGATATGACAGCCTATTTGAAGCACTGACTGTCTTTGTTATTTTTCAATTGATTATAGCTTTTTTACCTACGAAATAAGGCAATTTTATATATGAAGACGTTCACAATGGATTGAACTTGTCGATGTGAATTTCTAGATCCAACACTTCGCCGAATCTCCAATTGTCACCTTCGATTTGATACTGCGCTGATGAAATAAGGCAATTTTATATATGAAGACGTTCACAATGGATTGAACTTGTCGATGTGAATTTCTAGATCCAACACTTCGCCGAATCTCCAATTGCCACCTTCGGTTTGATACTGCGCTAATGATTTTATATTTTTTCTTTCATGTTGGCAAAGATAATGTACAAGGAAGGGCCTTTGGTCATGGTTTTTATGTGCGTTTGAAAATAAGCAGTTTTCTCAGTGACTTCACCAGTGTTCACGTTGATCTTCTCCATCGGATGCTTCAATATCATTTTCGTTTTAATAACATCGCCTTGCATTCGACGAATAAATCCAACACGCTAGTTTTCATCTCGTGCAATAAAGTTTGGGTGTTAAATCTTTTTATACCTTTGACATTGAAAGTTTTGAAAAAACCCTTCACAGTCTACTCTCGTTCTACAGGTGTGGGCAACAGTGGTTTACGCATGACTTTGGCTAGAATTTCTGTCAAGTCGCCATCACTTTTTTCCCGAGTTCAGTCATTGCTGCTTTTATGATATTTGATATTTGATCTTCGTTTGTTTTCTTTTTTTATTTTCGCCGATTGAATTGAGATGTTTTGGTTTCGTTTCCTCTTTCCTTCCATTGTTATTTTTCTCATCTCATCACCTCCTCCAAGCATCGATTTTATCAACTCATTTTTTTATTTTGTGACCCTACACCTTTCAAACAGATCCAACGTGCTTTAGATGTTAATTCTGACACCTTTTTCTCATCAGTGTCAGCTTTTATAACTTTGATCATTTGTGGTTTAGTTATATATATTCGACGAATTCGCGATGCCGAGATTATTGAAATATTTTTTTTCCATTGAGGTAAGTTGCATGCTTCTTATAATAATGACATTTTTTTAACTTTTAAAAACAAATTAAATATGAAAATTGTTTTTTACCGTTAGTTTTTCTATATACAAATAAAATTATAATTTCTTTAAATTAATTCTCTTTAACTTGAAAACAAATAAAAAATAAAATTGTTAAATCAATTTTTCATGTTTTAGTTCCTCCAGAATTTGTGACATCATGTGCATAATGATTTTGATAAAACATCATACGTGAAGCCACAGCCGACTTAGGACAGTTTACACAAGCAAAGCAAAAAAGAGTCTCTCACTTACAAAAAAAATCAGCTTCACTCGTATTGAATATTACATAGTAAAGTGTTAAGCAACACTGACAGAAACATCTTTGTTTGGGAAAGACAAAACTGATTTTTCTGAATCAACAAGGTGTACTTGCTTCCGTGCACTGGAAAAGAATTGATTGAGTGCAACTAAAATCTAAATAAATACATCATGCACATAATGGAAACAGAGTCTCTCACCACTTACAAACAAAAATCAATTTCATTCGTATTTAATTTTACATAGCTGATAGTAAAGTGTTAAGCAAAACTGATAGAAACACCTTCGTTTGGTGCAGATAATGCAAACAGAGTCTCTCACCACTTACAAAAGAAAATCAACTTCACTCGTATTAAATATCACATAGCTAATATTATTAAAGTGCTGAGCAAAACTGATAGAACCACCTTTGTTTCGGCAAGACAAAACTGATTTTTTCGAATCAAGAAAGTCCATTCGCTTCCACGCATGAAGAAAAATTGATTTTCAATTTTCGATTTTTTTTTATTTGCTTTTTCTTCTCGTTAAAAAAAATTCATTTATCAGATTTTTTTTTTACTTTTCCTTCAAGTTGAAAAAGTAATTTTAGTTAAAAAAAATAATTATTTCCAATGCAAAAGAATAAAATCAGTAAAAAAAATTCATATATATACAGGAATTAAAAAAATAGATCAATAAAACATTTTTTCATATTATAATATAGGAAATAGAAAAAAGAAATTCAAATTAATTGAAAAATGGCAATGGAAAAAATCGAATTGAAAAGAATTGCTTCATACAGTGTTAATAAAACGTCTTATTTAAAACCTAATCCACTCCAACTGAATGATGTCGAAATGATAAGGTTTGAATACAAACACGAAACTTATAGCATGGGACTAACACTGAACGATGGTTAAGAAGATTTATTTTCAGATTTAGAAAATTCATGTCGCAAACTTTTAAGAGAAGAAAGAAAAAAATATCAAGCAGTTCATCCTGACCTGCGGCAAAAACAAAATATATACGAAAATTGATGAAGATGTTGTAGATTGACTCGGAGAAGGAGCTCTAAACAACGTGAACAAATTAATGAAAGTAGATTAGATAAAACATGTTTTATTTGTCATTCAACAAAGCAAATCAGGATTGGAGGACAAGTGCTAACCACTTAGAAAACCCTCCGCTCCTGTACAAAGACTAACTGATTACACAAGGCAGAACAAAATATAACAATACGATAACATTATACACAAAAGAAGTTAACTCAAGAGAGAGAGAGACAAAGAGAGAGAGAAGAGAGAGAGTGTAGAAAATCGGGTAAATGCAGAATAAAAAAGAAGACAAAGACAAACGAAAAAAAACAAAAAAAGACCCAAAAACAAAACAACCCTCCCCCCCCCCACAAAAAAACCTAAAAAACCCAATATACAACAGAAATTCCAGTGGTGATGCCCCCCCCCCCCCTCCACACACACACACACACACAATTTATCAGTTCTAAATTTAGTTTAGTGCCACTAAAGAAAGTTCACAGAACATGTTGGGACCAGTTAATCTGTGCGTGCTCTTTCTTTAGGACATCACGGCGGATGTTAGGTTAGTTTGGACGTGGAAAAAACGAAAGTAGACATGGTCATTCCACATCTTCATAACAATGAAGAGGGAGAAAGAGACAGCGTGCATGTGACTTTCTAAAAAAAATGAAAGTTAATTTTCATAAAGTTGTTTGTTTTCTATAATTTATTATTGTTTTGATTTGATTTTCTTTTTCTGTTGTAAATTTTATTTTCGTTTTTTACTTCTCTTTTGTCTTCTCGCAAATTGGATAAAAGATCATTCCAGTCACATTCTCCCCTTTTTCATTAACAAATAAATGGCTGCTGTGACGATACTCATTTAGGCTAACACGTTTGAGCGAAGTCTCGGCAAAATCCTTTTTCATCATGTTATCGCAATATTTATCTTTTAAATAATCCATTTTTCAGTTTTTTTCTTGTTTTGGGATTTTGCCACCATTTAAGTTCTTTCAAAATGGAGCCTTCAAAACTTATTTCCTCACACCCTCATCCGAGACATCCATTTCTTCATTTACACCCTTTATCCTTTTTTATATTCAATCTCAAATTTAATGTATTTTTTTTTCTTCACCCTTTTAGAATCGAGCTGTGTCGACTTTTCAATTTCCATTTTTTCAATTTTATTATTTTTTTTTTGTTGAAAGATCAATTTTTGGAAATTTTTTTCTCAATGTTTTTTTTTAAATCAATTTTCTTTTAATTTAATGATATTTTTTCTCCTTCACAAAATCGAATATTCTCTACCCAGTAAATAATACAAAATGCGCTCTCGATTTTCAGTTGTGAGATGACTCACTCTTATTTGAAAAGCTGAACATTCTAATTCACAGGGTCTCGGTTCTCCTATATACAAGACCGTCTCCTTCCAAATTCACATCAAATCGCGTTTGCTGACCATATATAATGCCAGCACTAAACACATAATGATCACCTCTAAGTATTTCTTGTCTTGATAGTCGTGACCATAGTCCCATCCGAACTTGCAACCGGAACATCTTTTATTCAAGGCTCTTAGAATGTTTTTTTTTCACGAGGTGGGCAAACGCTCTGTAAAACACTTCTCGCAGAAACCCGTTACGCTCGACTCTTTTTCGCCTTTTCATTTCGTCTACGAATCTATCCATTTTTTAATTTTATTTTTTTTTTAAAATATATGTTTTTTTTTGCTTTGTTTTGTTTCGTTTTTTTAAATTAAGTTATTCTTTTTCATTTTTTCTGTATATAAGATAAAAACAAATAATCAAGCACCCTTGAAGGTCGAGTTCCCATCTTAAATTTTGACCCGGCGATGAAACATCTATTGCAAATATAACAAAATCCCCATTGGAAATAATATAGTTCAAAACCACATCGTGCGCAAACTCGGCAGTCTACACTAAGTTATAAAAACAATAAATTGCAACATAGTAGCCAACTAACCGAATGTGTTGCCAAGACCGCTCGAATAAGTTTTATTCATTCCATATCATTTTTATATAGTATAATTTATATATGAAACAAACAAGATTATAAGCAATTCACAAATAGCAACTGAACGTTACACAAGTGAAGAAAAATTCGGAAGATCCCTTTAAGACGCCCAACGCCGCCCAGGAAAAACTAGAGATAAAATACTTTTTTTATTATTACTTCTCATTATTGTATATAGAAGCGCATCTGAGGGAAGTTGGGGAGCGCGGTGGCTCAGTAGGTAGAGGTGCAGGCAGCCAGCCGAGAGGTCCTCGGTTCGAATCCCACCTGCGGCAACTGCGTTGTGTCCTTGGGCAAGACACTTCATCTCCATTGCCCGCGTGGGGGCACGAAGACGCCGTGTACTAAGGCGGACTGCACGTCGATGGTACGCATGTCTTCAACCAATCTGACCCTGCCTGTGCTGCAGTGCGGAGTTACGATGTTGGGGAGCTGGCAGTTGCTCGTCGTTACTCGGCGGTTCTCTCCGGGTACTCCGGCTTCCTCCACCCGTAAAACTGTCGCGGTCATGATTAGCCATTGTGCATAAATATGTGACCTTAAACATCAATAATAAATAAATAAATCTGAGGGAAGTTACCGGACTTGTAACTTTGAGAAAAAAGAATTATAATACTAATAATTAATTTTACTCAATAAAAATCATGAATTCAAAGTTGACTGGTCGAAGCAATGGCGACGTCTAGAATTGAAAATCGCGATTTTCCCGCTTCTCTCTGAATAACACATTTCAACAAGAAAGAACATTATTGGTTCTTTAAACCCAAACACTGAAACGTCATACCTAAGTATTTTTCTCATTGGCGGAAAAAATTTTAATTTTCCAATTGGTCCTCTTGACCAATTTCCAAAATAGAAATAACGGTGAACACACCGTGAAGACAACATTTTTCCGCTATTCTCCGAAACGCGGAAAAAGAAATAGTCCTAGCGGTGTCCAAAACAAGTCGCGCATTACAAATTCCAATGGGAATTTTCCACTGGAAGAGACCGTTTTCGGCTTCATCTGTTCGAGCCCACTTGTGGAATTGAGAATGAAGGTAGTGAATTACAAATCCCTATGAGAAAACTGCATTGAGTGATGTGCAGAAAAGTTATTTTTTGCAAATATCCTAGGCAGGCGATCTTGACACTTTTGAAATTTCCTATGGAAATTTACATAGAGAAAAGATCGTCTCCTTCGAGCCCACTTCGAGTTTATTTTCTCCCATTGGATTAACCTTAGCCGAAATACGGTGAAAATGACTAAGTCCGATTTTAGGTGGTCTAGAAAAAGTTTCAAGCTAAATTCTCATTGCTTTCAAGTTTAAATTTTGAGGTGGGCTTGAAATGAATTTTTCGGGGATTCAAATGCACATTCAAATCTTCTCCCGAAGTTACTGCAATAAAAACGTCAAAAAAAAACAAAAAAAAAAACAAAGGCTCAAATTTAAATATCACTGGATAAACTGGACAAAGTTCAAACCGAATGATTCTTGGTTCATTTTAGTTGAGGGGACATTTTAGTACCTATTATTCCAAACACAAAGGTAAAAAAAATGAAAATCCGACTTCAAATAACGGAACTATGACGTAAATATTGCAGGGCGTAATACTTCATATTTTTTGTCATTTTGGACAGCTGTTTTTATTAAAAATTCTAGATTTATTATCGAGATATCCCCGTAGTTTTAGTGGCAAAACCTTGAAACGTAAATAAAGATTTTTGGTCATCTGAAATTATCAGCAATTTATTCACTTTTCACTGTCGATTCGTGATGCGAATGCTACCTTTTTTTATTATACGCTAAACGATATATGATCGAAGAAATTGCGAAAAGATAGAAATCGTATCCCCACTGTGAAGATTTTGAAATTTTCACTTTCACGGCATCAATCAAAATGGCGGCTTTGAAAGGATCACTACTTCAAGGTGAATACGAGTCAAATGATCACTTGGAATGATCACTTTGTTCTGAAAACGTATAATAGAAAGGAAATCTAATGTTTTTGAGTGGATACCGATCATTTCTAGCAATAATTCAACACGTATTCATCTTGAATTGAGAGCATGAAACCCGCTAGTCGAAACATGGCCTGAAAGTCCGTAATATAAGTTTTTCATTTGGTACGCCCTTTTAAAGGACGCACCGAACTAAAAACCTGTATTACCGACTTTCGGGCCATGTTTGGACTAGAAACCCACCAGCTGAATCAGATTGCAAGACGCTATCTGTTCCGAGTATCAATGAAATCACGTCCGCGTTTCAATGATTCAATGCGTTGTTTACTTTCATGCATCAATTCAAGGTTGAAACGAGTGGAATTATCAGATTTTTATAAAAAGCGTATAATAAAAAGAAAATCTGGTTTTCTTGAGAGGATACCGAAAATTATCTCACTTGTGACCGAGATAAATGGTAATGTTCGCTCGCGCAAGCGCTCGTGAAAAATAAACATTTGTCTCGGTCACTCATGAGATTATTTTCGGTATCCATTTAAAAACACAAGATATCCTCTATTTATTAAGCTTTCGTTTCTAGCCCCACTTTGGCGATGATTCATCTAAAAACTGAGGAATATAATCTTCAATAAAAAACTTATCTAAAAATGTGTTGCGGACCTGGACAATTCTCTACGCTTGAATCCGAACCGAACTGACTCGTGACGTCATAGAATTTTAGTATGTTGTACAGATAAAAACAGCAGCTACATGTTTTTGTTTTTTTTTCGATTTACTGCCAATTTCGAGGTTTTTATGTCAAATTCGTTTTTTTAGAAGTAAGAGTTGGCGACCTTCCCCTTCAGGTGACTAAATCAACGCTGGCCATGCTTCGTTGGATGGTGTGTAGAGACTCGCTCGCGAACTTAAGCAGACCTCCAGTTAGAGTTTTACTGCAATTAAGAAATAACTGTTGTTTTCCTTCGGTTTATGCGATATAAACCGAAAATTTTCAGCACAAGCTTCATAACTCGCGTAGCGAGTTGTGATTAAGCTTGTGCTGAACATTTTCGGTTTATATCGCATAAACCGAAGGAAAACAACAGTTATTTCTTCTAATTTAATCCGGCTGTAATATTAAAATATAATAACTATGTGTACGTGAACGAAAAACTTTCAATTTTCGCATAAGACAACAGTCAAACTCAGGAAAGTGTCCCACAAACAGGTCACGTCAATCATTGTCAAATTGTTTGTTTTGATTTTCGATCGTAGACAACAGATATTTAGCAAGTCACGTAACAATATCTGAATATCCTTAAAAACATTTTTTTAAGTTCCCCCAAAATCATGTTTGGGTATATAATCTTTTGTTCGTCTCCCACTTCGGTATATTTTATGAAATTCAATTGTTCCTGAGAAATTATCATTATATTCTCGCTGACTGGAAGCGATGGAAAATTGATCATTGATCTTTGTTTACAAGCTTGTTATCCATCTATCAGTCTGCCGTCACGCCCTCACGGTGAGAATTGGATTGAGTGGGCGGGGCTTCCAGTCTTCAAAGTTGGGTCGGATGTGCGAACGTGTAGCGACATTCCAAATCATGACGTGATTTGGTTTATACGATTTTGACGACTTTCACGCTGTAACCTTTCAACCAATCAAACGCAGAGGCGGGGCAAATGATTAAATTATTTGAGGATCAACTGAAAAAGAGCAGGGCCCAATACTATGAAACTTTTACAATTGTATTTTCCAGAACTGTATTTCCTACCTGACAATATAAAAAAAACTGAAATGCCGGTAAACTGCCACGTCTTTAAAAACACTAATGATTTATTTCAAAAGTTAAAAGTCATAGAAAGACAATACTAATTCTCTAAAATACAATTGCAGAAAATCTATAGTGTGTCCAGAAAGTAAATCGACCACTGGCAATGTTCATTGGAATTTAACCCTTTACCCAACGTAACGACCAAAACCGGGCAGCGCTATTCTCAAAAATCGCTAAATTAATTTTCATTATTTTTTTCATTTTTTTCTCAAAAACATAGGTTATGACCCCTCATTGGAACGTGCTCGTCGAGCTCGTTCCACTGAGGGGCCATAACCTATGTTTTTGAGACAAAAAATGAAAAGAATTAGTTATTCAAGAATTGTTTTTGCAAGTGTCGTCTGCTTTTCATGTTAGGTAAAGGGTTAAGGTGTAAATGTAGATTCAAGTTTCTGTCAAAATAGAGACGTGGGACTCATTTCAAATTGGGGTAGGAAATTACGGCCATAGAAAGGCAACTACACAATTATATATATATATATATATATATCAGTGGTCGTCCATAAGTCTCAGTGGCATGGTGGGATAACAATACCAAAAACCATGTTTGGGCATACCTCACCTCTACATTGAGAGAAACGCGCACATTTTTGGATCCTTATTTACAAATTCCCCCACCGACTCGAACCATTGTTTCAACGCGGTTTGGAAATTTGTTAACAAAGGAACCAAATATTTACATTTTCATTAATTTTAAGGACGCCAGAAAAAAATAATTTTCTTTGTTCTTTAAACATATTTTGGATATGTTATTGTTTTAAGGTTTCGTTTAACTGTGAAAAGTGTTTTTTTATCTTCGTGGCCTTTGCGACAGATAATACCTCTCCTATCCTGGTGTCAGCCAGAACGGTTAATTTTTAACGTCTGGGGAATAGAGTGTGATGCTTACAGTTTGGATGTGTGCTTAGACAATAAGATGAAAATAGAATGAAGATGTCCACCTCTAGAGATTAGTTTTGGACACAACGTATAAAGTTAAAAGACTTTTGCCCAGAAAGAAGAAACAATAAATGTGAGTTACTTGCTCATTCAAATTCTTATTCATTTGTGTTTTTATTCAGACAGTGTATCTATTTTGTTCCCACATAATAGCATATATTATTACGTAGAAATAAAATTGAGAAAAACATCTAATATGAAGATACGAAAGTTAACAGGGAACTATTGTGTAGGACGGTTTGGGTCTCTTACGCTGCAACAACAATTGCATGTACTTGTAAAATATGATCGCGTGTGCTTTGAAAGGTGAAAAATCACAGGAGATGACTCGAAATTCTGGCTCTTACTACAGGAGCAGAAATAGTTCAATATGATGGTTATTGAAGTGCATTCTCAAGTCATACTCATACCTTCCGATTGTGATTTCTTAAATCCCGATTACGGTACGTATGTTCAGGTAACAGTCTTTAGATATACTCGTGTATATAGCAGTATTTGAATACCGATACCGATATTCAGTATAAGTTCCAATGGCATGGTAGGAATACTATACCCCAAACTGTGTTTGGAATTACCGCATCTCTGCATTGAAAAACTGGCAGATCTTTGGATCCTTATTTTAAAATTGCCACACCGGGTCGAAATAGTGTTTCAACCCGGTGGGGAAATTTGTTAAATAAGGAAACAACCAAACATTTGCACCTTCGTCGATTTTAACCCTTTGAACCCAGGAACCCGATTTTCCAGTCCCGACAAATGATACTTCATACTTTCATTAAGTTGGATGGTTTCGTAGTGAATGTGTAGGGTAGGTAGACCAATCAACATTTTCAACCTCAGCCCC
Organism: Pictodentalium vernedei; assembly: GCA_031216915.1. Taxonomy (NCBI): domain Eukaryota; kingdom Metazoa; phylum Mollusca; class Scaphopoda; order Dentaliida; family Dentaliidae; genus Pictodentalium; species Pictodentalium vernedei. The sequence continues at coordinate 437,524,891 of CM062294.1, forward strand.
CAAGGCTGCAAGTTGATAATATTAACTTGTCTACTCCCCAATACCCCCAAATAATGAATATAAACTATTCCAATTGCTGAAGTTGTACTGAAATGGAAGATACGACCAGTGTTCAAAAGGTTAAAGACCTTAGAAGAGTCAAGTCATATGGAAACTCTTTCTCAAATATCCCTGTCTGTCTTTCACTCTCTCAACATTTTTTTTCTGCTCCCTCCCTCCCCGTGACCCCGGTTCCTAGGTCCCCGAATCAATATATATACGATAATACCATAGTGTGGTTTGATATGTTTGATATCTCAACGAGTTGAAAGTGAGTTTTTTTCGCGAGGCTTGCCGAGCGAAAAAAACTCACTTTCAACGAGTTGAGATATCAAACATATCAAAACACACTATGGTATTGTTGTATTTATCTTATACCGACCATTTTTGTTCTTTTCTGCATTTTTAAAAGGGTTTTGGGGATGACTTCGTGTCAAAATGTCGACTCAAAATGTTCTCCAATCTATATGACATAGGGGTATGTGTTATAGATAATCTATAACACATGGGCTATATCTTCAACAGGTATAAGATAAAATATACATTATCGGATTGGTATAATCATCTTTACACCACCAAAGCCCAGTACAAAATCAATACAATTGTTACAAGTTTTGTTATTCACTTATCCGATGAATCAACCGCATCCACACGTGTAACTGACACACTGAGCAGTTGATAAAACGTTGCGAAGAAATTTTTAAAAAAGCATAGCATGTGACTCCTCATGGGAATGAGCTCGTCGAGATCGTTCCAATCAGGAGTCATACGATATGATTTTGTTAAAAAAATATTATTTTTTTTAAAAAGCAATAACAAATTTGTAAAAAAGTGTACGCCGGGAGAAGGGTTAATCAATACCCTTCAAAAATATAAGCATAATGATCATTGTTAAGTCGATTATGACCCTCAGAAAAATAATTGACACAGGAGACTAAGTCATCTTATTAACAAACGATTCGTTGATACCACACCATTTTGAACTTCCCATCAAATTAAGCCATGGTTGTGAAAATGAAAACAATTTCTAGAAGGCTGAGAGTAAAGATAAAACTAAGAGAAGAGACTAAACATCGGAGGTAATAGGTTGCGGCGTCATAAAACGCTGGTCGTCGGTAGCTTTCGGAATTAACGGCGACAATACAAAACATTAACACCAGATGCATTAACGTATGCGGTGAAGTATGGGTGGCGTCAAGGCAATAATTGGGGATAACAGCATCTTCCCGTCCCTCCAAAACAAATTTCACGTGGGACATACGCAGGGCATTAAGTCTTGTCAAACAATTGATAGCGTGAACTCTCGTTGTTCGACTCAAAGTTCAACAAATCAATATTAGTACATTAGGTGCTTGACTATTTGTGTTAAAATCAACTTTCGCAGTGAGGATCGAATGGAACATTAATAATATGGCAAATCAAAGATGAAAGCGAAACCTTGGGTAAGGAACACATTGACAAGTCGTCTCTTGAGTTTCAATGTGTTCTATGTGCCTACTGGCACATAGAACACATTGGAACTCAGGGGACGATATGACTGCGTATAGTCAGAATTGCTGAAGTTGCGTATTTTTCAGTGTTGCTTTAGGAAACACACTACAACCATTACGAAACTCAGACAATCAAATTGCATTCAGAAAAAGAGTACAGTGAATACATGACATTTAGGACTTTGTATATTTGAGTCAACCGTTATGAAATTAGTGAAATATGAACCGACTGACGCAAATTTGACTATCAGTAACCGTATTTATTGTCTTTCCATTTCGCTTCATGTGTGTATATTGTTTTGTAAATAAAGACCACGTGAGGGGAAAAGGGGGGGGGCGCTTACGTCATCAAAATGTGGAATGCTGATCAAGCCTCTAACGAAAATTTTTAAATCGCAATTGACAAATGACAAATGAGATGTCCAGAGTATCACGGCCATTTTGACATAAAGCTAATGATCTCTCTATCAAATGAACCGTGAAGGTCTGGGAAAGAGAGAGAGAAGGGACCGCCGTGAGCACCATTTCTTGAAGGCGGACAAAATTGTCAATAAAGCCATGAAATCCAGTTGTTTGTTCTAACGCCACAAACAAAGCTGCGTTGAAAGCAAGCGCATTGGCTGTTTGTTTGTTAACCCTTTACCTAACATGGAAAGCAGACGACACTTGCAAAACAAATTCTGGAATAACTAATTTTTTTCATTTTTGTGTCAAATCGACGAGCTCGTTCCAACGAGGCGTCATAACCTATGTTTTTGAGACAAAAAATGAAAAAAATAATGAAAATTAATTGGCGATTTTTTAGAATAGCGCTGGCCGGTTTTGACCGTTACGTTGGGTAAAGGGTTAAGCGAAAATATCTGATGACGATAGAATATGTTTTGTTAAATAGGTGCCCCAAATCCCGTGCACCTGTCTGCTCTAAACATAGGCAAAACTACAAGGGAAAGGAGATCTTTGAAAGAAATAAAACTCACCAAAAATCTATTCATTTCTGTATTCCTAATGTTCTCTATTCTGATGTTGATATCTGTCTGTAAAGCAAAAAATGTTAGATGGCAATAACTAGACTTTATGATTCTGGAGAATCATGGCTTTTCCAGATGAGATTCCATGATTTTTCATGACCCCAGAGTGTCTGATGAATTGTTTTTAACTGTCTCACTGAAGTTCCCTTTTTGATGTTATGAGAAAGATGGGTATAGTAGTCTCAAATGACTAAGTTTGATAAAAAAGTGTTTAGATAAAAAACATCATTAACGGTGGAGTTGGTTAATATCAATATCGTCGTCCGACAGGTTAATGACCGACAAAGGGAATTACGTTTGTTTGACACATACCCACTGAGTGCTGTGGCTATTTGAAAATGGTCCATTTTATCTCAAATGTATCCCAAACATTGATGTCTGGTAGCCTGTGGAGGGTTAACAAGTGCTAACAGTAATATTTTCCATGCATCTTGTAATGTCACACCAAGAACTGCGAATGGCCATTTTTTCCTAAAAATCTACAAGAAGTTTTCAGAGAAATCCAGGGAAAACATGAATTTTATGCTTTTGATGGGAATCATTGTTTATCCAGCCAAAAACAGGATAAGGGTTGTTTTTTGAATACCCTTATTACTTACAAAATATAATTCTCTGTGAATTCTACTTCCACTAATGTTGATCTCTCCTCATAACTTTTGGTGCTGTGGGTGTGCAAACACAGACCATTTTATCAAAATTGTGGTGTTTGAAATCTGCATAGGGTTAACAAATGCTTACTGGAATATTTTGGTCATGCAACTTGTAATGTCACACTAAGATCTGAGAATGACCAATTTTCTTGAAAATCTACGAGATGTTTTTAGAGAAATCCTCAGATATCATAAATTTTTAACCTTTTGAGGGGTATCGGTCTGTAACCAGCCCATCACGGTTTAATGCTTGGTTTTGTGAATACGTTCATTACTTGCAAAAATGATCCTCGGTGAATTCCACTTCCAATGAGGGAGGTTATGTTTATCTCGGAGGTACACATTGGGTGTTATGGGTGCCCACGAACAGCCCATTTTCTCAAAATGTCTATGCTTGGTGGCCTCCGGAGGGTTAATAAATGCTTACATGGATATTCTGTCCACGCAACTTGTAATGTCACTCCAAGACCTGCGAATGGTCAATTTCTCTTGAAAATATTTTTGTAGAAATCCACAGAAAACTGGAATTTTAAGCTTTTTAGGGGTATATCTCCTTAACCAGTCAAAAATGGGTTAAGACCTCGATTCTTGAATACCCTTACTACTTACAAAAATGTTTCCCTAACCGTTGCATTCCAATTTTATGTTGTTGGTGTCCAAAAACAGACTATTTTTTCAAAACGTTGACATTTAGCAGCCCATGGGGGGTTAACAAATGTTTAACGGAGTAATTTATCCAATCAACTGGTAATGTGACAACAAGACCTATCAATGGCCATTTTCTCTTGAAAACCCTACCAGATATTTGTAAAGAAAACCAGGGAAAACATAAATTTTTAAGTTTTTGATGGGTATCACTATTAACAACCACAAAAGGGGTTAAGGCTTGGTTTTTTGAATACCCTTATTACTTACAAAAATGGTCCTCGGTGAATTCCACTTCCATCAAAGGAGATTATGTTTATTTGTCAGGTACACGTTGGGTGCTGTGTGTGTCCAAAAACAGCCCATTTCAACAAAATTACGATGCTTGGCAGACTGCAGAGGGTTAATAAACGCTCACCGGAATATTTTGTCCATGCAAATTGTAATGCCACACAATGACATGCGAGCAGTCAATTTTTCTTGAAAACCTACAGGATGTTTTTAGAGAAATCCACAGAAAATGGGAATTTTAAGATTTTAAGGGGTCTCCTTCTTTAGCCTGCCCAAAATGGGTTAAGACTTCGACTTTTGAATACCGTTACTACTTACAAAAATGTTTCCGTTTAGATTATGCGCTCGATAAAAGAAGGCACTTTTCTTTGTGGCGTACTCATTGGGTGCTGTTGGCGTCAAAAAACAGCCCATTCTTCACTATTTTGACCTTTAGCAACCGTGGAGGGTTAACAAATGCTCACCGCAGTATTTTGTCCATGCAACTTCAATTGTCTATTGAGCTTTTTCCAATGAGTGGTCATAGGCTTTGTTTCTGGAGTTAATTTTCTTTTTTATTACTCAAAAGAATAAGTTTCGAGAGTCGTCTGCTGCACCTGTTAGGCGAGTAGTTTAATCTAGATGGTAGCAGATAGAGATTTGTGACATTTCTAGGGAGAGCGGTGGCTCAGCGGTAGACTGTTGAACTTCTATGCTAAAGGTCCCGAGTTCGATTCCCGTCCGGGACGACCCGCGTTGTGTCCTTGGGCAAGCACTTTATCCCGGTTGCCTACATGTGGGCACGATGACACCGTGTGCTAAGACGTACTGCACGTCGATGTTGCACATGTGTTCAACGCTGTAACCCTGCTTGGGCGGAGCTTGAACAGAGTTAGAATATTGAGGAGCTTACAGTTGCTCGCCGATGCTCGGTGGTTCTATCCGGGTATTCCGGCTTCCACCACCCATAAAACTGTAACGGTTACGATTAGCCAGTGTGCATAAGTATGTGACCTTAAACACCAGTAAATAAATAAATAAATGTGACATTTCCATCACCTGGTCGTCGAAATATCGGTAGATATGATATATCGTCCCTTGAGTAGCGACCTGCGAATCACCCATTTCCACATCGAATCGAATCTCAAACAGAATCGCGTCTGTTATTCGAATTGAGTCTCGAATCGAATCGAGAGCGTCTCGAAGATGACCGACTGGGAAATGGGGGTGGGGGGAGTGGGGTGGTGCTGTAAACCTGTTTTGTTCTGACGGTGATGGCTCAAGTCCCGACTGATAAAATATTGGAGATGTAGTTCGAATATTTCACAGTAAGGATAATAGGTCAAAACCGGAAACGGATGTGAAAATCATCAGTACAAGGTACTGCATAGGGCTGGCTGCTAGCAAAAGCTCATATTGCATGGAAACTTTTTTTTAAACAGTGGTAGTGCCTAGTGAGACTGGAATTGGTGGCATGAGTTCAGATGTTGTTTCAGTTGAGGTAGTGGAAAATACACTCAGTCTTTATTTTCAATATTATTTATGTACAATTTGAATATTGCAGCCAATTCGAATCAAACCGAATAGCACCTTAAGATTCGAAATCGAATCGAATCTGGACGCTTCGCAGGGCCCTACCCTCGAATGCATCAAAATGCCATTGCAAACAACACCTTGGTGCACACAATAGACGCCATGTTGTTTTATTTACAAACATGGTCGTGGCGACATTGGGCGGGCTTTGGGAACCAAACTCTTCAGCAGGTGGACATTTCTAGGTGGCCGCTTGACAATTTTCGCTCAAGGGGAGTGATGGAAATGGTTTTCTCAAAGGTCACAGGTCTTGCTTTAGCATTGCAGATGACGACTTGTTGCACTCAAGAGGAAATAATAGTACTCATGGAATTGGAAATACAGATCTGTTGTGATACCTTACAATGTCGGGAGGTCAAAAATCAACATTATTGCAGATGCTACCAAGATCACGGATTGTTTTACCTATTTGGAGGACAAGTTTCGTGAAAATGTCGAATAATGTCTTTTCAAACAGACCTCGACTGGAATATTTCTTCAGAGTATTCAGCCCAAAGAGAGTAGCGTTTTTATTTCGCCTTTATAAAACTGTCGACTCGATATAGGCCTCGTACTAGACAGGTATGATATGAATTCTGAAAAAACTAGACAGTTTTCCCGTCTGGCCAGAATTAACCTTTTGAACCCTGGTGGTATCATCTATGTCAGTTAAATGGCAGTAATTAGAAGAGTCCATATTCATCATTTGGGGGTAGACCCAATTATATTTTCAACGTGCAGCCTTGCGGCTGCACGTTGAAAATACTGATTGGTCTACACCACAAATTCACTAAGCAGCCATCCTATTTAATGACATTAGGATGTATCATGTTCCTGGGCCAGAAGAGTGACCGCTCAGGTTCAAAGGATTAATGAGCCAACTGCGGCGGCATTGTCTTACTATTTGTGGAAGCGAAGTAACAAACCATGTTCGTTGACCAAGTTCTGATAAAATATCAGCAATTAACCCTTTGAACCCTAGTGACATCTTCCATATCATTTCAATGGCAGCAACGGGGAGAATCCATATTCTTTATTTGGGGGTAGACCAATTAATATTTTCAGGGCTGCACGTTGAAGATATTGATTGGTCTACACCACACCTTCACTCAAAAGTCAACCTACTTAATGAAATTATGAAGTATCATGTTACTGGGCTTCAAAGGGTTGTCTAATAAGTTTACGTTCATGTTTTTCCTTCATCAGGTGAAGGTAGTTAACTACGTCTTAGACCAAACCTGCCGGTGCGGTCCAACTGGGGAGTAGATGCAGAAGGCCTGCTGTCTGAAAAGTTGCCAGCTTGTCGGAATTGATTGCAAATTTAATTTGTAGATTTTTTGTTTTCTAAACTTAAAAAAGTGAAAAGTGACACACTCTCTTGACACTGGGTAGTCAAAGAGATTTTCGACAAACATCGGCGATACATACAGGTTATTGCAACTGTAGGTGGACCTGGGTCAGCATAATCCGTTGCGATTACGCGACAAAATCGACCAGGCGGCCGGTCTTGTCTTGTCAGCGATACGATATATGACATCCGAAGAATGTGTAAGTGTGTAATTACTCTGGAATAAATATTTGGACACAGATGGTTCACAACCCCATTCACGATATTGTCACCAGAAAACTGTATATTAAATTAGGAAGAAAAATCTTCAACGGTTTTCTTTGGTGTGATGCCAAGAAATGGTTCTAATCCTTACTTACTGTCATCATTAATACATTATACATTACACTCGGTCAATATAAGTTTTTTAGGTTCATATCACACCATATTCACCACCACAAAAATCCATAACTGTTTTATTATAGACACCATCCTCAAAAAAAAAAAAAAAACATTCAAAAAAAGAACACTCTTCTATTTATATATTAAAACTTCAACTACAGGAATATCAACTAGAAATACTTTTATTTTAACAATCAAATTGTTATCATCTGCAGAATAACATAAAAATAAATAATGTTATAGAGATTTCGTAGATTGAAATAGAACAAGACAAGGGATTTCCAAAAGGTATATTTAGAAAGTTGATATTCACTGGAAAACCGGTGCACATGGAGTTTGCAGTACCAGTCACGCGTATAATTTATTTATTTATTTATTGGTGTTTAAGGTCACATATTTATGCACAATGGCTAATCGTGACCGTGACAGTTTTACGGGTGGAGGAAGCCGGAGTACCCGGAGAGAACCACCGAGCAACGCCGAGCAGCTGTCAGCTCTCCAACATCGTAACTCTGAACTCTGCACCGCAGCACAGGCAGGGTTAGATTGGTTGAAGACATGCGCACCATCGACGTGCAGTACGCCTCAGTACACAGCGTCATCGCGCCCCCATGTAGGCAATCGGGGTGAAGTGTCTTGCCCAAGGACACAGCGCGGTTGCCGCAGATGGGATTCGAACCGAGGACCTCTCGGCTTGCAGCCTGCACCTCTACCAACTGAGCCACCGCGCCCCTGTCACGCGTATAAGATCCAGCCAATAGAAATGTGACTATTTATAAAGTATATAATAACATCATTTAACAATTCGGCTCTAAACCACTCCACCATGTCCGGTAATGCCAATTTTTCCGATAGCGTTCGATTAATAAAGGTGAACAATTTCGATTTAACCCTTTAACAAACGAATCGCCCGCATTCGCCGCGTAATATGCAAATTGAGCAGTTGAAAAAATTTAATTTTTCAAAATAGTTCAACAAACCCATATCATGTGACCCCTCATTGGAACGAGCTCATTGAGCTCGTTCCAACGAGGTGTCACATGATACGGTTTTGTTGAATTTTTTTGAAAAATTTAAAAAAAATTATATTTAAAATAATAAATTTTGATATCGTCTGCGTTGGGTAAAGGGTTAAACAAATTGATTGCGCCTTGAGACGTATCAAGGGGACAACTCTAGCTTGGTTTATATCGGCCGAGATCGACGTCGTATCAGACGAGTTTAAAACCATATCTGCCGAGTTTAATAATGGGCAATTGAGGAAGAGAAAATCATATCTAATAAACCAGAGACTGAAATGAGCCTAAACCGCTCACCTGGCTCAAGTTGTCAAACGAGATGAGTGTGTCAGTAAGTGATGGGCAGCAAGAACATTATTTGATTCGCCGTGACACAACCAAAGGCAAATGTTTTGGCCGTTCATTTCTGCTGGTCCTAGGAAAGCTGTCCAGGCAAAAACAAGGCTCTGTTCTGTAAAGTCTCAAAAAGTGTCCATACGAAACTTTTTTTTCAACTTCTGTGGTTCTATCTACCACACCCTCTAAAAAAATTTTCGCGCTTAAATCAAGAACTTACGACTCAGTTGTACTTCTTGACAAATGTGGTTTAAATCAGTCCCTTGGCTCTGGAAATATAAATTTTGAGTGGAGCCTGAAATGGGCATCCTCCCACAGAGAGATCAAATTTTGACCTACTGAGTTCCTTTGAAAAAGACGTGAAACTAAAGTAAGTGTCATACTAGGAATCTAAGCATTATTGCGAGTGGCCTATGAGATGATATTTAAGGTATTTTATGCTTATGGCGCATTACCCCACCCCAAGGGACATAGTAACTTTTGCGAGGAAACCAGAAGAATAAACTCCACAAAGATGCTTTGTACCAAATTAGTTTGGACTCGGCCCAAAGATTCTAAAGAAGAATACTTAGAAAGAAAGACAAGAAAAGTTTTGTGCAGAGCACAAGCGCGCAGACAAAGGAACATGAAAAAATACAATTCGTGAAAACATTCAATAAGATTTCACATTTGATTTACAGGTTTAAAAATAATTTACATTAAAATAAACATTGTTTGTGCTATATTATAAAATGATATCCATAATATTTCATGAATTATTTTAATTTAAATTGCATTATCTTATAAGTGATTTGTTTATTAGTCTTTAATGTTATCGGCATCTGTGCTATACCATGAGAGAACATGAGCATAGATTAAGGCTTTGCCAATTGTTTATGTCGCCCATTTACTAAACGTTTGCACCTCATCTGTGTTGATCATATTTTACCGTTGTATGAGAACAAATATAATCAAATCTATAACCCTACTTGCCTAATATGACAGTCTTGGGAGAATAATAATAATATATATTAAATTTACTCACATCACCTTTAGGCTTTGGGAAACTGGCAAGATTTAAAAAAAAATAACAGCACATGTGTTCAATTAGTCTTAACCTAAAGGTTTAATGTATTGGAATTATATAGTTCATTATTAAACAAAATCAGAAATTCATGTTTGTGACAAAAATATCTTTTATTAAGAACATAAATATACAAATAAAATTACATAATATACAATAATAAAATTTTCGATGACACTCTAGCTCAACTTCAATATGACAGGATTTTAATATTGCTATGACCATATCAACAATAATTAATATAACATTAATTATAATTTGCTGTGATCAAGTCAACAAAATAAAAAAATTACAAGTTGACTGCAATAGACTAAAGATTATGACCAATCAGTCGAGTCAATTTTCGAAACAATTAGATGGGAAATTGTCTTCAACTCTTGTCACAGACAAAGATGTCACAAAACATCATATTGGTGATAATGGGAACAATATTTTATGGCAGGCAGACCAAAAACCCTGCTTCATATCGATTCATAGATATGACCTCTAGCCCGATCTTTACTGACATGTGCACTTACTTTGTGTAAGTTGCACTGAATAATCAAAGTTAATCTAATTTGCATAATTTATTCACGAGAGAAACACCTGTATTATATGTGATGCATGCCAAGTTACTAACCATTCATATACACAAATTTATTCAAATCACTACTTTCATATAGAAGTTCTGTACAAAAAACTGATTGCACCTAATTTCGTTAAAAATTGGTTTCCGGAGACTTACATTTTGTACCTGAACCCAAAACACTTGTTCTTTTCCCACAATGATAACAAAGGTTCCCCAGAAGTTTCGTGAAGATGGGTTCATAAGTAAGGCCTCTAGCCCGAGCCTTATTGACATGTGCACTTACTGTGTACAAGTTGCTCTGAATAAATCAAATTTCTCATCTAATTTGCATAATTTATGCATGAAAAAACCCATATGCGATGTGTTCCATGTTACTAAACATTCACATAAAAATTTATTCAGATCACAACTTTCATGGTCTCAAGTCCGAGCCTTATTGGTATTTGCACTTAGATTGCTGAAATTAATAGTAAATAAATCAAATTTAGTCTAATTTGCATAATTTATGCACGAGAAAAAAAATTTCTATGTGATCTATCTCATGTACTAAACATGCATAGAAAAAATGTATTCAAATCAGAGCTTTCATGTGGGAGTTCTGCGCAAAAGTTTGATTGCACCTAAGTTTGTACAAAATGGCTGGCAGCGGCGATCTTTAATTTTAGAACGGACCCCAAAACACTCGTTCTCGTCCCACGGTGATAACAAAGTTATCCAAAAAGTTTCGTAAAGATCGGTTCATAAATATGGCCTCTAGACTGAGCGTATTCGCATTTGCAGTTACAGTGCTAAAAGTAACACTAAATAGATCAAAGTTAGTCTAATTTGCATAATTTATGCAAGAGAAAAAGCCCACATGTTGAGCTAATGATACAAATGTAAAATATAAAATAAAAAAATACAAATGCAAATTAAAAAAAAATCTTTTAGTAAACAACAAGTTTCAAAAAGAAACGAAAATCATGAGTCATTGTCAGATATATCATAATTACACAATATACAATAATCATATAAAGTTAAAAACTTTTTATTAATATAAAAAAAAAAATATGTATACAAGGAAAAATCTGAATTTTGAAGACAACCCGGATAAACTTTTAAAGGCTTGTGGGAAAAAATCATGAGACACATCGAGCCGCTCTTCAAGTCTTGAAAACAAAAAATGCGTATGTAAGGTACAACCAAGGATAGGGAGGAGAGAAATAATTATATCCCGCCAGAGCTTAAGCTTAATTCCTTTACAAATTTTCACCCACAGGGCGGGGACACATGTTCCATGCCCTATCCCATTCTATCCTGTTCTCGGCCTCCGTCCTTCAACAGCGGTATCTAGATTTTGCTCCCCTACAATATATTGGAATCCCCCCACCCCACCCATGATTTGTCATTATGGATCAACAAATGGTACATGCTAATTCTGAATGCGTCTCAATCTGAATGTAGGGTGTGTGGTTATGGAGGGGGTGGGCTCATAATTATTTTTACAGTGATTATCCTGATGCAACGTGTTCATTATATCCACAATATTCTCGGGTAAAAGGAATTTTCCTGAGCATGCTTCCTCCTGTTCCAAAATTTTAACCCAAGTTAGTTGCCGTTAGAAGTGGAAGTTTCATTTCGATATCTTTGCATAATGTAGGAGTGCATCCCAACATTGCTCTTGTTGAAGGGTGAAAACGACGTTGGACATAAACTATCGAACAGTGATGATTTTGGCCCAAATATGAGTAACATGTACACTATATCGCATGTTCCCAAGTTGAAAGGTTAAATTTTCAATTTTCATCTACGCATGCTTATTCATGTCAAAAAAAAAAATTACCCCCCCCCCCCCCCCCCACACACACACTTATAAAAAGTACAATGGTACGGTAAATCACAAAATAATTGGTAATACCAGGTATTTTGGGACGTGCCATGCTTTACCATGGTACATTTTTTATAAGGGCCAAGTCAGCTGAGTTTGAAAGTGCCAGGTTTTCAGTTCGATATCTCTGTATATGTAGGAGTGCACCCAAGGTTTATACTTGTTGAAGGGTTGACACGTGTTTACACGTAAAATGGAACTTCCCATGTTTGGCCTGCTCAAGATTAAAAAAAATATATAAACCTCAGTGTGAAATGTCAACTAAAATTCAAATGTAGGTGCTAAACTTCCCCTAGTAAACTCTAAAAGAGCATACGTACGTTCGGGTTCCTCTTGTTAAAGGGGTAATGAGTGAAGGGTTATCGTATCAGGTAATATTCACTCCACCCAGATTACTCCTTATCAAAAAAAATTACACACAGATGTCAGCTCGATATTTCTGAAAACGTTCGAGCTCATTTTCTTAAAGGGTTAATCAGTGAAAGATTAATATTCACTCCGCCCACATTACTCCTTATCAAAAAGATTTTACCCACAGATGTCAGCTCAATATTTCTGAAAATGTTGGAACCAATTCCACATCGCTGTTGTGGATGAAAGGTTAATGCGACGCATAACTCGACGGAAACCTCTCACTGAACCTGTAATATCGTGTATATGTTGACAAAACTGTCCAAAATACAACAGAGAGCAGACACTTCACAGAACACGCAAACCAGATTCTTAAGCCAACTGTTGAACGCACCAAGTTACACCATGGCGATCTTTTTTTCCCTATATCTCTTCTGAAATCGATAAGAGTACTGCAGAGTTTATCAAAGGAACATGTCCCATCCACCAACCAATTTTAAAGCAATTATTATGTCAATTAAGCCAGCAGTGAATTGTTTGTGAATCTCTTTAATAATACTGACCATCAAAAAGTGAGATGTGCAAACATTTGCTAAACTAATTAAACAAATCCATTGCATTTTAAACACCCTTCACACATAAAACGTATACGAAACATGCACATATTACAATTTGAAGCGAGTAACTTTGACCTACATAATGAATATATTTTATAAAATGACGTATCAATAACGAGAAGGTGAATTCGATAATTTGAGAATACGGCGGCCTTTATTAGAGAAACGTGTCCCAACCTATTTTTAAAACCCATTATGTATAATCGTTTTCGGACTTTGAAACCGACAGACTCGGAGTGTTATGCTGATATCGTTTACAATATATTTAAGTACGCCATGAATGCAGAACTATTTATTGCAAGCCTTTATGGTTGTGTAATATTGTAACAAATTGTACATAAAATAACAGGCCACAAAATCAATTAAATCAATGAGAGTTAATATCGAATGTGTCCACAACAATAGGATTCCGTTTTTTTAATTTTTGAAGTCGATTCAAAATATCGAGAGAATTCAATTTTTCTCTTAATCATGTCAAAGAGTGTACCAAATTGCGCGCGCATGTGCGCTAAATAATAGGTCCCAAGGTGCCTTGGGCGCTCACCTGACAATAGTCGTTTAAAGAAGGAATTAATTGGCATCCATTCCGACACGAAGTGACCCTGACTATCGAATGTGTCGTTAAACCAGAGTAAATAAATAAATTAACACGAAAGCTAGTTACCACAACAGAGGGATGAAGTTATTTGATTACTTATGATTCTGTTGTCCATGCCAGATGATTTTTTCTAGGACCGGGATGCTACCACAGGAATAATGCCCAGGTTTCCAGTGATGCCAAACCAGGGAGTCCAAATATCACCCTCGGAATTAAACTTAAATAAACTTGAATCTGAGCCCTTCCCTTCCACCACCAGGATGCTGTATATCAAATGAGTGAGCATTCTGACTGGTGGATCTGAAGAAGATTTTAAAATAAATTTTCTCATATTGTACTAAGTTGAAATTTGGGCTACCAAAGGGAGCCCAAATATTAAACCAGGGACCCGATGTGAACAAACTTGAATCTCACCCCCCTGGGGATGTTTAATACCAAATATGAAAGCATTCTGACTGGTGGATTTGAAGATGATTTTTAAAGAAATTCCCTCATATTGCACAAAGTTAAAATTCAGGCTCAAATATTAATTCAGGGACTCGATTTGAACAAATGTGAATCTACTCCCCCCTCCCCCCCCCCCCCCCCCCTCCGATGCTGTATTACCAAATATCAAAACATTCTAAGAGATGGTTATGGAGAAGAAAACTTTCAAAGACATTCCAGCATATTGCGCTGAGTTAATATTCGACCCGATTTGAACAAACTTGAATCTAACCCACCTGGAGATGTTGTATACCAACTATGAAAGGATTCTAACTGGTGAATCTGAAGAAGAATATTTTTAAAGAAATTTCCTTATATTGCACCAAGTTAAAATTTGGGCTCAAGCAGGAAGTCCAAATATGAACTCAGGGTCTCGATTTGAACAAATGTGAATGGGACCCCCTAGAGATGTTGTATTCCAAATATGATAGCATTCTGAATGGTGAATTTGAAGAAAAATTTTTAAAGACACTTCCCCATATTGCACTAAGTTAAAATTTGGGCTACCACAGGGCGCCCAAATATTAACCCAGGCACTCGATTTGTACAAACTTCAATACCCCTCCCCCCTCCCCCCAGTGATATTGTATACCATATATAAAAGCATTCTGGCTGGTGGATCTGAAGAAGATATTTTAAGAAATTTCCTCATATTGCACTAAGTTAAAATTCGGGATACCATAGGGTGCCCAAATATTAACCCAGGCACTCCATTTGAGAAAACCTGAATAACCCCCCCCCCCCCCTCTCCCCCAAAGATGCTGTACACCAAATATGAAAGCAGTCGAACTGGTGGATCTGAAGAAGAAGATGTTTAAAGAAATATCCTCGTATTGCATTAAGTTAAATTTTGGGCCCTCACAGGGAGCGCAAATATTAACCAAGGAACCTGATTTAAAGTAACTTGAATCTGACCACCGATATATGTTGTATACCAAATATGAAAGGTTTCTCGGTGGTGGATCTGAAGAAGATTTAAACTTCCTCAAATTGCACTAAGTTAAACTTTCGACTCCAACAGTTAGTCCAAATTATAACCCAGGGACCCGAATTGAACAAAATTGAATCTGACTCCTTGTTGATGTAGTATACCTAATATGAAAGCATCTAAAGAAGAAGATTTTTAAAGATAATTCACCACATTGTCTTAAGTTAAAAATTCAGGATGCTGTATTGAGCCCAAATATAAATCAAGGGTCTTCATTTTAACATACTTGTGCCTGACTCCCAATGAATGCAGAAAATCAAATATCAGGATTCTGATCAGTGGTTCTGGAGAAAAAAATTGTTCTCACTTTTTGCAAATTTGCTGACTCAGCAATTTTTCGATTTCCCGTACAGAACACCCTAACCCAACCGATGTCACTTTTTTGACCATTCATTTCTACTGTTCCGTGCGGTTTGGGAAATATGGGCATTTGAAAATATTTCTATTTTTAGCTTCAAGGGTTCCACGGGCAATTATTTTGCCTAAATCAAGTACATATGTCTCAATAATACCACATATGAAATTTGTTTAAATTTCGGCAGGCTCCAAAAATTTGCCCCCCCCCCCCCCCCCCCTCCATCACAAAGGCAAATATTTATCCAAGAACTTCGTTTGAACAAAGTTGATTCTTCACCTTAAACGGAAGCTCCATGCCAACTATCAAGTCATGTACCCACTGAAGATTTTTAAAGAATTTGGAGCATTTTCCCCTATCCCCCCCCCCCCCCCCCCCCTATGGAGCTGGGCAGGATGGTTTGAACAAAAACAAATTGCGATGTCAGAACACGCAAGCATCTCAAAGTTCACTAAAATGGGTTCAGCGGTTTAGAAGGAACAGTTGCAAACACCATATTCACTGACGACGGACAGTTAGTGACCACTTGAGGTCATCCTGACTATTTCCCATTGCCAGGAGTGTTAAAATGGACATCCCCACATGGCACCCTGTGGCAAAGTCGACAGCACTTTCTTTGGTCCATCTGATTCCACTGGTCCCAAGGAAACAATATTTTGGCCCATGGAGTTTTTGAAATATGGGTGTTTGATATTTGTCTATATTTAGCTCCCGGGGTTCCCGTGGGGCAGCGGAAATAAAGTTTCGGGCCTAAATCAAGAGGTAATGACCGACTTATACTACGTGCTAAAATTGGCTCAAAACATCCTATTGGTTCATGAATAGAAATTTGGGGTGGAGCCAAAATGGGCACGTAACCACAGGGAGCCCGAATTTTGACCTACTAACTTGCCTTGAACAAATTTCAGTTTCCACGAAAGGAAGTTTAATACCAAATATCTCCTTGGGCAAGACACTTCACCCCGATTGCCTACATGGGGGCACGATGACGCTGTGTACTGAGGCGTACTGCACGTCGATGGTGCGCATGTCTTCAACCAATCTAACCCTGCCTGTGCTGCGGTGCAGAGTTCAGAGTTACGATGTTGGGGAGCTGACAGCTGCTCGTCGTTGCTCGGTGGTTCTCTCCGGGTACTCCGGCTTCCTCCACCCGTAAAACTGTCACGGTCACGATTAGCCATTGTGCTTAAGTATGTGACCTTAAACACCAATAAATAAATAAATAATACCAAATATCAAGTATTCTCTGTGGTAGTTCGGGAAAAGAACATTTTTAAAAACATTTAGGGATTTTTGGGCATTAACCCCAGCCGCAAGGGGGTATCAACTTTTTGGGAAAGACAATCTGAAGAGTATACTCCACTGTGATGTTTTGTACCAAATTAGCTCAGATTTCGCCCAAAGGTTCTGAGGAAGAAAACTTAGTTGACGGAGCACAAGAGAGACGATGACTCAACATTTGGGCATCTCCATACGGCATCCCATGACAAAACCGATAGCAAAGTTTAGGTCCATCTGATCCGATGGTCCTTAGGAAGCTGTAAACCAAAAAACAATATTCAGGTCCATAGAGTTTTTGAAATATGGGCATTTGATTTTTTTTTCTATTTTTAGCTCCTGGAGTTTCCACTGCACTGCAAAAAAATGTTCTGGGCATCAGTCAGGTACTCACATGTATGGCCTAATTAAACTACATGCACAATTTGGTTGATGACTCAGCATTTTTCCACTACCTGCAGTCATGCCTGGAAATAGGCAGGCTGTCATCTGTAGAATCAAATTCATCCCCGACGGTGAATTTGGTGACGCTACCGGTAGCATCACTAAATTTACCCTCTGAACCTCAATCTGAATCAAGGTCTGAAGCCTAAATAGAAAGAGGCACACAGAGAATCAAATGGCCCTCTGTATGAGATAGCACCAGCAAATTCACCCTCTTGAGGCTCATTCAGCAAATAACAGATCACGGCACCCATGACAATTTTTTATCCATCTGATTCCATTGAGCCCAAGTAAGCTGCATACAAAAAGACAATATTCTGGTCCGTGCAATTTTGTAAATATGGGCGTTTGAATTTTTTGTATTTTTAGTGGGGTTCCCACAGGACTGTAAATTTTCTTTCGGGAATCAACCAATTACTTATGACCCATTTATACATGATAAATTTTGTTCAAATCCGCCCATCGGTTCCTGAAATACAAATTATGGGCAATGCCCAATATGGGCATGCATCCACAGAGCCCTAATATTGATCTAGAAACTACCCTTGAACAAAATTTAATCTTTACCACCAAAGGAAGTTCCATACCAAATATCAAGGCATTCTCTCTGGTGGTTCATGGGAAGAAGAATTTTAAAGACTTTTAGGCTTTGGGGTATTAACCACAGCCGGAAGACGGCAGCAAGTTCATTTGAACAACGAAGAAGGGGTATACTCCAAAGATGGTCAGTACAGACTATGTATGAATTTAGCCCAGTGGTTTTGAAGAAGAAGACAAGTTTCAAAGATAACGGACGACGGACGCCAAGTGATGGCAAAAGCTCCTTTTGACTTTCAGCCAGGTGGACTAATAAAAGGGTGATAACTCCTGCAATACTTGTTAAATCGAAACGTTCTACGGTTCTATTGGTATGCATATTTCTACTTCCTACTGACAATTCACATCACGCGTTCAAAAAAAAAAACAACACCAACAGTGTAAGAGTTAACCCTTTACCCAACGTAACGGCGAAAACCGCTAATTAATTTTCATTATTTGTCTCAAAAACATAGGTTATGACCCCTTATTGGAACGAGCTCGTCGAGCTCGTTCCAATGAGGGGTCATAACCTATGTTTTTGAGACAAAAAATGGAAAAAAAATAGCTATTCAAGAATTTTTTTTGCAAGTGTCGTCTGCTTTTCATGTTATGTACAAAGTTAAGAAAAACAAATAATTATAACGCTTATTTAACTACAGAGGGCCATAACTCTGGAAAGAAACTGAAAAATTAAAAATTGTTTTTCAGATGCACAACTACATTTCATACTCATACTTCATAACTTTCGTAAAAATCCACTAAAATATAGGAGGAGTAGACAACCATTTGTGATGGATATGTGACCATAAAAAGACCATAATCCAGAGAAGGAAATCTCGAATTTTGAGATAACCTATTTACTGTTCATCTTATAAAGACGGTATATTACACTACAGCCATCATGGACGAGTCCACATCCACAGGTAACTCCGGTGATTCACTGGTGGAAATTTTGCTAACTGTCTTAGCGGATAATATCTGAATTGTATGCGTGGAAAAATGACAAACCGTGGATTTTGATCCGTCCGCGATGGCCCTGATGTCGAAAGCATCTGCGGCATGCACAGTGGGCGTGAGCTGTCTTAGGGACTTTGAGCACTGAAGAAGGGGACCTGAGGGGTCTTCACACAGGAACATTTTAAGACAGAGCGTTCAAATAAGGTGATAAGAAACAACTTTTTGACGAACTAATTGTAGTTCCAGATGAACAACTTTTCTTTCTTTTTTTTTTATTTTTTATTTAGATAACCACCAGCGGAACGATAAAATCGCTCCTCTAAAATTTAATGGCCCGATAATCCAAAAAAGCTTCTTTAAAAAATCCTTTACACATGCGCATATGGACTTAGTGCCCATGCTTCACACGAATTTTCATAAATCACATGTAGTTAAACTGAATGGGTCGACGAGCTACGCGAGGTCCGATACAGTTGACGCGAACTCACATTTTTCCAGTCTTCATTTCGAATCTGTAATCAGGAAGCTAAGACAATGGGGCTTTTATTTTTCAGTAATTATGTGCATTTGTGTTTATAATCAAAGGGGTTGAAAAGTGTAAATTAAATCAAAACCAAATAGGAGTGAGACTCGGACAGAGGGAACGAATAATAAGAAACACTCAGTTTAGTCACTTACTTGATCACATTAAGAGCGATTTTTGTGATTTCGATCCGTAATCTTGTATGATAGAAAACACATCGTATAAGGTTCGTGTCACGTGTAACTCTTTGCATGGTTGAACTTCCGAGAGATTTAAATGTATGTCAAGAAAACTTTGCTAACCGAGTATTGTTGTTTTGTTTAAACCGAATGACATTGTGAAATGAATAAGCATGAACAAATGATTGTTATTACGCAAACAGGACATCAGACTTTGGTACATTGTGAAAGCTGGAACTAACCTTGGTGATGCAAAACCATTGAAAACATCCCAACATTATAACATCAAAATTTTCACCTAATTTATCCTTGCTTAAGGTCTAATTTTACGACCCTAAACCGCAACAAGCTCTTCGAGCTCGTTCCAGTGTGTGATCGTAAGTTATGTTCTATAAGAAATGGAAATAGTTCCAAGTGACTTTGAAATGGGAACTAATCTACTCACACTCTCTCTGCACCGATGTTAACCCTATCTCTGTCACCACGGCCGATACGAGCCTTTAATGTCTGTTGCTACAGTACGTGGAGTGTGTATTAGCACTAAATCACCCGCAGAGTGGAGATTCCACCCAAGCAATAATTGCAAATTTGTTGCAAAGCATTACAAGCACAAGCAAAGTTCCAGCCAATGGACCTCCGGGTTTTTTTTGTCCACATGTACAGAATTTGAAAGTAATACTTTGGTTGATAACTCCACTCCCTGGGTGATTTAGTTACAATCCACCCTCCACGTACTGTATGTCTGCCTATCTCATTGACTCTACGCCTCTCTCTCTCTCTCTCTCTCTGTCTCTCTCTCTCTCTCCCTCGAGAGAGAGAGAGAGAGAGAGAGTCCGAGAGTCCACTTGTTAAAAAAAGAAGAAATGTGACCTATGAACTCATGAACAAGAGAGCCAGACAGACAGCGAGGCATAGTCGAGAGAGTCGACCACGGTGACAGACGCAGGGTTAAAATACAAGAATTTCAATCTCCATTTTGCCATAACACTGATAGGAATTCAACCAATTCCCTAAATTCTGTTTCTCTTTCAAAATATAATTTATAACGCCTTATTGAAACGACTCATTATGATATCGCTGAACTAAATTTTGAATTAGAGTTATCCGCCTTGAAATCTTGCACTCGAAAATGATGCAATCTCTAAAATTAACCAGCTTTGGCTGGGGGGGGGGGGGCATCATATTTTTTCCGGACACAAGTCGGGGGTGGGTGGGTGGGTGGATGGGTAGGTCAGCGCCTCTGAAAACACCTTTTCTCCATGCCTTGATTTTTTTTTTTCCTGTGAGGTTTTATCTTTCAAATAAGTGACACATACAGATCAAGGAAGCTTATGTTGTTTTTTTGCCACAACTCCATCTCCTCTGGGTTAACGGGGGGAGGAGGGGGGGGGGGGTAGTAGTACAGGATAAGGGCTTGCAGCATAAGAATGTGGACAGACGTTCACCGTTCGCCATCACACTGTAATGTAATCTAAAACCAGATCTGACAATAAAAGGACACTTCTCACCACGAATAGAATAGCTGACATCATACAGTGGCAAAATGCCATTTCCCAATGCAACTGACTACTTTCACGGATTCTCATTATGTAATTATGAATTTCAGTCATATACATGTATGAGCAAAATGTAGGGTTGTTATTGACCTTTCAAGCCTTGGGCTTGGTGGGTAGTCTTCAAACCAATTCCCTTCCATTTGTGATATACATTCAGAAAAAGGCTGAGCCATCAAATAGTCGGGACATCATACCTTTATCATTGACAGAGAGTTTATCAACAGAGAAACTGTTTGCCTGTTAACAAACTGTTTATACAATAGTGTAAACAGTTTGTCCATAGGGAATCAGTTGAGTTAATATGAATTTCAGCCATTTATCCCCACACCATAGTGTATAGCTCATGTTGAGCAAGATACTGGGTGTCTGGAGAGAAACCTGGCGTATGAGATCTGCAATCTTTGCAAACAAATATAAGACACCTGGTTGGGTTATCTTATAATAGAAATGAAATTAACTTTTTTTAAAATAACTGTAGCAATAAAATTAGATCGTGGAATAAAGTGTGTTGGGATCATCTGAGTCGGAAAGGATACGCATGTGTATCATGTTTCAGTGAGATCAAGCTGAATATTGTAACAACCATTTGGAAAGTTACTGTCCTGTCACTAGTCTTGTACCATGTTTCGAGCAAATAGGTTTCAAGCCTCTCTGAGCTGAATGGACGGCCTCCAATATATTGTAGGATAACACTGACATTCATTGCGTAAAAGGTAATATATAAATCACAGGGGCGTCACTCGACACATCATAACCACAAAATTTCCATAATGTGCCCTGACCAAATTTGGAGAGATATGGTTGACCTTTTCAACTCAACGTGGTCATCATTTCTTTCGCACTTGATCATCTAACTTGCTAAGATGAATAAACCAAAACTTACTAATCGCTCCATCACATGATGCACTACTCAGTTCGTCCAAGGTGCCGTTTATGAGGGGTGAATTTCTGATACCAATGAATCACCCCTCATCATATTGACTACTGACAGGTTCAATACTATAATTTATTTATTTAGTTTTTTTGTTGGTGGGGGGGGGGTGGGGGTGAGGGGGTGAGGGGGGAGATTCCATATTTTAAAATAGAATTTTTTTTTTCCTTCAGACAAAAGGGTGGGTGGGTGCGTGCCCAAGGCTTGGAAAAAAACTTTTTGCTCCTAGTGTCCGAAAATATTTTCCTGACAACCCCCTCCCCCTGGCTTTGGGGAAATATATTGTTTCAATAAACGTTTGAAACGTTCTATTGACATGTTATATTATTTTGTAATATTCCTGATAAAGAGAGAGTGATTTGGTGACTTTTTGACCTAAAAAATACAATTTCCCTGAAAAATATGTGCACGTGACCGGTCCTTTCCTTCGTATCATTTTTTCTCTCTTATTTGTTGTATGGCCCCCTGTTTTCAGGACGGAAAAAGTTGTCTGAATGGCTATACTTAACAAAGATATTTGAATGCCAAAATTAAAGTGATGCGATCATACTTTTTTCTCCTGAACGTTATAATGGTGGCCTATGGGAAAATATTCAGTTCTGTGATACCTATAGGAAATATGTTTTTTGGCTTCCAAACCAGATTCAGTTATTATTTTGGGGGATTATTTCACATTTAAATGTTTACTGGGGGACCACACACCTTACACAACTGTTTTATTGTTTTGAAAAGTTACATTTTTGTCACATTTAGCAATAGAGGCTATATATGGCCACAACTAAGGCTGTTAATGCAAGCAAATTCACATTTTGAGCAAGTGTATTTCCCAGGAGCACACTATACCATTTGACAGCTGCTAGCAAACAGCCTATCTTATCCTATTAACACATTTATTTAAACCATGGTTACCCCTCATAGTAATAGGAGCAGGGAGGATTCCAATCCTCCAAACCCCTCCCAAATCACCATTCAAACACAGCCAGGAAACCTATACTGCACTTCTATTCACTTGTATTTAGAAGTTTTTCTCTTCTATATTATGCTCTTTAAAACGTTGAAAAACAATTCCTTCATCGAAAAAGTGTTTTGGAACACAAATTTGTGGAGGGGATGGGGCTACAATGGAAAAAATAACTTACTTGTGCTGCCATGGTTCCCATGATAAGCACAGATTTACAGTAACAGTTGTGAAATATTGCTTTCTCCTTGAACCAAGCCCCCTTCCCACACACACTTAACCATTCTTCTGATGATAAATATTTGGAAAAACTGTACAGCATATATCATCATACCCTTCCAGTTTCTTGTGATTTACCTTGAGCCTGCAGCACTCATGGTCCACTGAGTTATTTTTCTCTTTGACAACCTTGTCTGGGTAAGGGCCTGCCTAGGGTAGGGTTAGGGTCAGGGGTGGGGTTAGGGTTAGCCCCAGAGTAGGGCTTAAGGTTGGGGTGGGAAGGTTCCAGGAGGTGTGAGGGTTAGGGTCAGGGGTGGGGTGGGGTGGGGTTTTAGGGTTAGGGTCAGGGTGGGGTTGGGTTAGGGTTAGGATGTGGTTTTGGGGTGGTGGGGGTGGGGTTAGGCTTAGATAAAAGTTCTAGGGTGGTGGGGTGGGGTTTTGGGTAAATTAAGGTTTTGGGGGGTTGGGGCATTTCCAAAAAGCTCATAAATCCGAAAAAATACAGTGTCCGTCCGTCCGTCCGTCCGTCAGACAAGGTGTTTTTACTTTGCTTTTTATTTGCCTGGATCTACATTTTCAATATAGGCAGCTAACTATCTTTCACCCTCACCACCCCCCCCCCCCACCCCCCTCCGACACAATATATTAAACATCAACCAGCATCAACGACCAGTATATTCTTCAAGCAAATGTCTAATTCCTCCTCTCTGGAAGCATATTTTCTACAATTTCGCCCCATTTGTCAGAATGGGTGTCTGTGGAGATTAAAACAAAAGTCGTGAAGGTGCTATTATGGGTACTTGCAGCACATGCATAACACGACAGAAGCAATATTTGTTGGTTTTAGGCATTTTAACAGTGTTGAGAGATACCACAGTAGCAGGACTGCCCATACGCTAAAAAAGAGCACTGTTTTATGTTTTGTCAGTGCCATACCAATGACTCTAGGTGCCTTAACTGAGAAAACTGGGGCTTTTTCTTTACAAATTGCCATTCATATTGTTTCCTGGGGGTTGGAAACTGTTCTGTTTGCAGTATGGTTAAATGGGACCGATTTTTTCCCAAAATATTGTGTACTCATGCAGATTTTAACTTTTGTTTTGGGATCAGGGTAGTTTTTAAAGAAAGATGTAATTTCTCATCCCTTTCAGCTAATTTATTAGGTAACAGGGTAGAAAAATATTTTGGAGCAATACCAGTTTTTAAGCCCATTTGCCAATGTTTGGACACATTTCCTTAAAAGAGCAAATTTCCAATGTCTTTGACTCAGCAGAAGCCAAAGGTTGGATTCTAATGCAGAAATGACTCTTTTATCACATGGAAATGGTAAAATGTCTCTTTGGTAGGGTTGGAGATAATTATAGGCATCGCTGAACTAAATATTTGAATTAGAGTTAACCGCCTTGAAATGATGCAATCTCTAAAAATAAACAGCCTTGGGAAAATATATTGTTTCAATAAACGTTTGAAACATTCTTCAGACATTTTGCATTATTGTTGAATATTCCTGATAAAAAGAGGGTGATTTGATGACTTTTGGACCTAAAAAGTACAATTTACTATTTGAGTGTTTTTGTTGGGAATTTCCTGAAAAATATGTTCTCGTGACCGGTACTTCCCTTCGAGTAAATGTTTCTCTCTTATTTGTTACACGACCCAGAAAAAGGTAATCATGGTATAAAAAGTATTTGTGCATGTACATTTACGAAAAAAACCGAAAGATATGAATTACTTCCATCAGCGTGACAGAAGGCTCAAATATGAATGGACGAATAATTGAATTTATTTGCATTATACACTGCAAAAATATAGGTTCTCTTTAGAACCCAAACTGGTTCTAATCTTGTCCCTGAGATGGAACTAGTTCTGTTTAAACAGTATTTATTTCAAATCAAATAAATTTATGAAGATTAACATTAAATATTAACAGAATTAAACATAAATTGAGGGGGTTTCAGCCGTAAGTTTAGAGCTTATACGAGGTTGTCTCAAATCATTATTAAGCAAAGGATATATGAACAGTTGGCATATCGAACCAGTTTTGGTTCTTTACAGAACCAAAACTGGTTCGATATGCCAACTGTTCATATCTACTTTGTTTCAAAATGTTTGGCGACTGCATTGAATAAGCTCCAAGTTTCCTGCTGAATCTACTTTTGTTCATGTAATATTCTGTTAAAACTGAATGCTAATCTTGGTAAATTTATTTGACTTGAAATAAATACTGTTTAAACAGAACTGGTTCCATCTCAGGGACAAGATTAGAACCAGTTTTGGTTCTAAAGAGAACCTATATTTTTTGCAGTATAGTATACATAGTCATGAACAATTATTCATACCATGATGACCTATTCTACTGTATAAAGCCTATGACATAAATTTTAGCTTCACACACCAACCGTGCGGAAAATGTGTGTCTGGTGAACACGCCAGCAATGATATACTATGCAAAAAAAAGTAGGGGGTATCCAAACTGATGTTGATATTTTCGGAAAATGGTATTGGATACGAGTGATTGGACACATCAATATGTTACCAAGTTTAGTATGGATCATGAACGTCACCGGCCCACGAAAACTTTCTGCAGGTTTTTCCCACGAGTTAATGTATGTTGGGTACGTTTTGAAATTTTCATTTGTACTCGACGGGGTTTTCGGAGGTCTCGTCGTTCTTTTCTTGGTATAAACTCATTTATAAATAGTTTCTGTTCGAAACGTAACTTTTTGAGGTATGCGAAGATTGACACGTGACGAACGTGTACGTGCCGTTGGCATGTTGGACGCTGGAAACAGACTGACTGCAGTGGCTCAAATTCTCAACGTTACTCAGTCAGTGATTTGCAGGTTGTGGTCACACTACCGTCAGACAGGAAATGTTGCTAACTGACGTCGGTCTGGTTGTCCAAGGGCGACAACTGGTAACCAGGATCGCTTCATCCGAACCACAACATTACGTAACTACCATCAAAGTGCCTCATGAGGAAATTGGACAGTAACTGCACCGAGCGACAGATGTTCGACTCAGTGGTCAGACCATCCGAAATCGCCTACACAGCTGGAATTTGTACGCTCGTCGGCCTCGAATAATTCCACGTTTGACTGAACGTCACATCGCAGCAAGGCAAGTAATTGACGTGGAGCACGACAGCGCTAGGACAATCGTCAGTGGAGCAACGTCATGTTTCCGATGAATCGACGATCACTCTCGACTTCCATGTCAGGCGAAACAGAGTGTGGCGGCGGTGGGTCGAACGATACCATGACGTAACTGTTAGGCAGCACGATCGTTTTGGGGGTGGTTTCGGTTTTGGTGTGAGTGCATAATCATGACAAGCAGAACAGCATTGCAGGTCATCCAATGGCGTGTCACGTGGCAGTACTACCGTGACAACATGTTAGTAGCTCATGTGGTGCCATTTGCGCGACGTCACGGCCGTCGATTCATTTTCCGAGATGACAATGCAAGAGCACACAGGGCTGTTGTCACTACAGAGTTCCTCCAAGAGCAGAACATCACTACACTGCCTTGGCCAGCCTTAAGTCCAGACCTTTCACCAATCGAGCACGTCTGGGATATACTGGGCAAGCGTCTACGACAACGCCAACAGCCCCCTACCAGGAAGAATGGAATAACATCAGTCAAGCTGAAATTGGACGTTTGGCGAGGAGTATGTCACGTTGGATTCGCGCTTGTCTCGCGAACCGAGGAGGAGTTACAAGGTATTGAGGTCTTGGCCTGAATGTGGTAAATTCTCTGACTGACCATCCATGTCTTCTACAGCACAGTGTGTGGAATGTGTGCTTGTCAGACACCCAACTATCGCTGAAATCAGTCAACAGATCCCACAGTGCAATGCCTCAACTGTCTTTTTGATAAATATATTTCTTCATATATCTCACTTTTATCAAATATCCCCTTCTTTTTTTAATAGTATATTTCAATAGTTAATATTTACACCTACAGTGGAACTGCATCCAAGATGACCTCTGTTGGCCTCGACCTGAATGCAAACTTGTCTACATTTATCGCTCGTCGTATCGCGGGAAGTGAAATGAAAGCGGCAATTATTTAATGCGTTTTTAAATGAGTTTACCTCATAAGATACCAAAAATTAATAAACATGCGTTGTCTCATGTTAATAAAGCATCCATAACTCAAAATAGTATGTTATTATTTTATTAAAATGAAAAACCCCCCGTGATTTGCGCTTTTCTTTTTCCATTTCGTTTCCGTGATAAAATGATAGCGGTGCTCATGTAAACAAAAACAGATTCGCACTTTTGAACGTCTGTTGCTTCGTAAAATCGAGAAAAAAATAGTAGCGACTCTTGATAATCTGACGATCGTGGTATAAATAAAATATACCCAAAGTAGCTTGGTGTACCAAATGTTCACCACTGGTAGTAAAGTGATGTTAACCGCGCGTCGAAAGCTCGCGGTTAACATCACTTCACCACTCGTGGTGAACATTTGGCACACCAAGCTACTATAGGTACATTCTACATACAATTGTGAAAAAGACAACTACACTACGGGAAGTGACGTAGCTAATATTTAGAACACTTTTAAGTCCCCATACCCCTCATTTGAATACTCCCAAATTCAGTATATTCTCCACTAACCATTTATCTTTTATTCAGCGCTAGAGTAAATACATTTTATGATCCACAGACAGTCAATACATACTTATCTCGTTATTTGAGTGATTTTACTTTTCTAGATGAAAATTGGCAGGCGTGTGTGTGTTAGGAAGTGTTCGCAAACAGTATCAACAATAAAATAGCACTTGTCTGTTGCAATTGCGGTAAAATTTCGTCTATGGCCACGGACAGAAAGCCATTCTGTATGTCTCTATACCTTTCGCCTGTGTCGAGATTTTTTACTCTTAACTCGGAATGTGGCAGTAAAACATCTCTCTTTGCATGTACATTAAGGGCAGCAAAATCCAAAGTTGTATTTCTTTCTTCAAGGTGAACATTGGCTTTAGATGGTGAAAGATTTCGAGTGTAGTTTGGAATACCCAAACTGTCAACATATCCTATCAAACTGAGTACTCCCTTCTGAAACTGAATTAGATTCCACGAGAGTGACGCACATGCATAGATTGCCTCCGGGGAAAAACTTGTGTCTATACCCATGCATCACTAGGTATTTGGTGACGGTTGACAGGCTTCATATACACATATGGTTTTCCCGACTTTACACATTAATGCCATATTTTCACAAATTGTGTCGCCTCAAGAGATGCCGCTCGAGAAAGCCACCCCTCACTCACTGAATGCCACTGTAACCCGAGGAAAAGGTTACCTTAATTTTTTCACGCAGCCACTTTTTCTGATCCCTCTAAAACCTTTTCAGATGTTTTATACAAAATACCGATGTTTATCATTGGTAGTGCAAAGTCAAAAGTGTTCATTCTGCAGCTTATTTCACGAGTTCCTGTTCTTAATACACTGATAGAAATGGCACCAAGAACCCTTCCTCACTCTGTATGACATCGCGGCATGTTAATAGACAATGCCATAGAACACTGGGTTCCATCTGAATACCATAGTTAACCTTTTACCCAACGTAACGGCCAAAACCGGCCAGCGCTATTTTCAAAAATCGCCAGTTAATTTTCACTATTTTTTTATTTTTTGTCTCAAAAATATAGGTTATGACCCTCCCATTGGAACGAGCTCGTCGAGAGCTCATTCCAATGAGGGGTCATAACCTATGTTTTTGAGACAAAAAATGAAAAGAATTAGTTGTTCAAGAATTTTTTTTGCAAGTGTCGTTTGCTTTTCATATTAGGTAAAGGGCTAATTCGAGGAAACATTCTCTTTATTGGTCAGAGATTGTTATTATCCCTGATGGGGTGGACGAGGAAATCTCACCCGTGGGCAAGATATTTGGGTCAGACACGAAGCTTGCCGAGTGTCTGGGCCAAATATATTGTCCCGAGGGTGAGATTTCCAATCTATCACCCGCTCCCATCAGGAATATTTTTTCTCCTCTCACCAAAACACTCATACGTCATCACAAGTAAATCAGTGACACGTGTACTTATATCGAACAATTTTGTTGTACATTTCTGAAAAAAAACTGATTTGCTTAACGCAACAAAAGTTCTTCTGTATTAACCACAGGTATGTACCTCGAAATTAAACCTTAACGCCGGCAAGACAGGAGTTAAAGATTTGTAGTGAAATGAACATTGATACATTCTGATGATGTCAGTTGGGCGCGTGCATCAGTCGATTATTATCGATCAATTATTTTTATTTTCTTCCACAAACGTTCGTCTGCTAATATTTCCGAAACGTGACGCCATGTTGTTTGATTAAATAGTTTGTACACTCATTAAATGTGCTAATAAGTCGGTCACGTGGGTCATGAGGGATAGATATCAATCTCACATGGCCTTCTCACATGAGATACGCATATCTTGCATAGAAAGTGGGGGAGAATAAGGCATCATGGCGAACAAAAAATCGCTTAATCTCCTTCCTTGCAGGTCTGTCAAACAAGATGATATTGGTTATTTCCAAGTTGCATCACCATTCAAATTTTATTATTGTTTAATTTTTTATCTCAAAAACATAGCTTATGACCAATCATTGGAAGGCGTTCAACGAGCTCGTTCTAAGAAGGACCATAAGATTCGTTTTGTTGTAAAAAAATGGAAATATAAAGAACGACACTCGTGTGTAAATGAGTTAATCGGAAGGATAGAACGAAAGGCCGCATTCACACACGCATGTCGTTCTGTGTTTATTACACGCCTTCACGTCTATAAAAACAATTATAAGAAGGACACTCTGCAATTCATTTGACAACTATCAACAAAAAGAACACATTTTATCGCCAACCAAATTTGCGAGGGGAACCCGTGTTACTAGATCGTCCCCTGAGTTACAGTGTGCTCTATGTGCCTACTAACTTTCAAAGAAATTGGTTTTTAAACATCCGGCAAAAGGTCAGGACAAAATAATGTCCACGGACAGGCGGACGTTATTCTAAGACGGAAAGGGGCATAACTCTGGCCAAAAAGTCCGATCGAAACTATAATCGCCGATACACACGTTCCCATGGTATTGAACATTCATACTAAGTTTCAAGGGAATCGACCCATAAACGCCTGACAACATCTCTGGACAAAAATATTCTAAGACGAAAAGGGTCATAACTCAGGCAAAAAAGTCCGATCGAAACTGTAATCGCAGGTGCACAGGTTCCCATGGTAGTGAACATCCCTGCCCACTTTCAAAGAAATTGGTTCATAAACAACCTAGAAAAGCTCCGGACAAAATTATGTCCACGGACAGATGAACGTTATTCTACGACGGAAAGGGGCATAACTCTGGCAAAACGTCCGATCAAAACCATAATCGCAAGTGCACAGGTTCCCATGGTAGTGAACATCCATACCAACTTTCAATGTAATTGGTATATAAACAACCGAGAAAATCTACAGACAAAAAAATTATGTCATCGCACAGATGGACGGACAAGCTGATACCAATATACTCCCACCGCCCTCCACAACTTTGTTTCAGGGTGTATAACGAACACCATAAATACCATATTGGGTCACTAACAAACTGTGTACCGTACGGCCACCGTGGAATGATCACTTTCCACGGGCGGGTAAAATTTCCACGGACGAAATAATATTAGACCCCAGCCACCAATTATAGGAATAATCATTAAAAATTTAATTAATGAAGTATCACTGCCCAAGCGTGGATTACGGCCAGTTCACGGCGACTATGCTGTAACTAATAACATTTTACCAAGTGGTGTTTCAAAAACACCTTTTGTCAGTTTTGTTTGAACAAATAAAACAGCTAAGTTTCTGTATTTAACCACATGAGCAGACGAAAATTCGACCAGGTTATCGTTAACGGTTTGGCAAGAATATTTGGATTTTTGGTCTGTCGTTGAAATGCTAAGACTGGATTTGTCCAACTCTGAGGCTGTACCGACTTGCCGGCCTCCCCTTAACCCTTTACCTAACGTAACGGCCAAAACCGGCCAGCGCTATTCTCAAAAATCGCCAATTAATTTTCATTATTTTTTTCATTTTTCGTCTCAAAAACATAGGTTATGACCCCTCGTTGGAACGAGCTCGTCGAGCTCGTTCCAACGAGGGGTCATAACCTATGTTTTTGAGACAAAAAATGAAAAAAATTAGTTATTCAAGAATTATTTTTGCAAGTGTCGTCTGCTTTTCACGTTAGGTAAAGGGTTAATGCCACCCACTTCCCCAAACACAATTAAAGACTCGTTATTACCAAATCTGTCATGTAAGCATACTTGATGAGACAATGTGGCCAACGCTTGGCATGTAAAAACTTTTTGGTGCCTGCTGTCACACGGGAAACGTGATATGGTGACAGGCTCCTTGCACCTCCCCTTCACCAGAGACGTTTGCTATTTGGTAGGACAGTTATTTATTTATTTATTGTTGTTTAAGGTCACATACTTATGCACCTAGGGGGGTTTGATCATCCCCTACTAGGCGGGTCCTCAGGTGGCGGATAGAGGACGGCCTGCTCAATTGGGCAGGTTTGCTAATTTCTAATTGGCAGGTTTGCTCAATTGAGTTGGTTCGCTGCGAAATACATAAATACGCAGCCCCGGACCAAAATGATCAATCCTGCTAATACCATCTGGCAGGCACCTTGTTCTCCCGTGAGGTGCATTCCGAAGGCCCGGGAAGAAGGAATCCTGGCAGTTGAGGACTCGTGGCCCCGGTTAGGGCAGTCTCCGGGATGGAGCCCTGGTCTCCATTTCGGAGATACTGTTGTTCAACACACTGCTTTGGCCCCAATTTCGGGAGTAGACGGATGGTCGGTTGGCCCGGTCTGACCAATCGGGAGCCCCCAACCCCAAAAATATCGGGTGTCACGTCGGGGGGCATTGGGTGGTCGTCCAATCAACCATTTCTTTTAGTTTTATTTTATCATTACTACCCAGACTGACTTTTAATTATTTTGATACCTTTTGAACATCTTCCGTTTTGTTGTACTGTCTGCGTCGGTTGTCAGAAGTAGTTTTTGTTGAACTGGTTTTTACTGAAATGATTGGTTGGATGTCTGCCACGACCTGGCACTTCCCATTAACTTTCAACGGGTCAATCCCTCAGCGGTATGCATTAGCATCAACGCTGGGGGAGTATGCTTTCCATGTACTCTTGGTGCTGTTTGCTGGATATCCGCAACATAACCCCCAAAGTTGGGCTCAGAGTAAGGGTGGGAGTCATGGAATGATGAATCATAAATAAAATAAACATGGAAAATACCAAATACAAAAAACAGAAACGTGGTAGAGACTTGACTTCGGACTCTGATTCTGATTCTGATCATGACATTTCACAACAACAAAATTGGCCAAAATTCATTATTATTTATGCGGCTGATGAGAATCAAAAGGCATCCAACATTAATCCTTTTTTGTTGGAAAAAGCCATTAAAGGAATAGCTGGCACAGTTAAGACAGTTAAAAAACTAAGATCTGGGGCATTATTAGTTGAATGTTCCAAAGAACAACAGTCGATTAATTTGCTGAACACTGATAAACTGGCGGACATCAATGTAAATACCTTCCCACATAGAACCCTTAACAGCAGCAGAGGTGTAATTCGTACAAGGGAATTATTTGACATCGACGTACTAGAAATCAAAAAGGAACTTCAACCACAAGGTGTCAGCGATGTCAAACGTATTGAAATTAAAAGAGATGGTACAATAGTTAAGACTAATACGTATATTCTGACTTTTGATTCTTCTCGGCCGCCTAAATCAATTAAAGTTGGTTATATGAACATCGGAGTGGATTTGTATATTCCAAATCCTCTTCGATGCTTCAGATGTCAAAAGTATGGTCATGGTCAGAACAATTGTAGAGGAAAATCTATCTGCTTTAAGTGTGGTCAGGAACATCAAGACCCCTGCACAAATACTATTAAATGTTGTAATTGCCAGGGCAGCCACGTAGCTGCATCAAAGGACTGCCCTGTTTGGCAAAAAGAAAAACAAATCCAAAAAATAAAATGTGAAAAACAAGTAAGTTTCAAAGAGGCCAGAGAGATGGTAATGTCGATGCCTGGCATGAATATGTCATCGCCATCATATGCAGCAAAAGTATCACAGAAAGTACCATCAGTGGCAGTAGGTTGCCAAACCCAATATACTTGGATTAGAGGCACATTACCATCTCTAGTACAAGCTTTTACAATAAAACAGTCAGACGAAACTGAACCAAAATCCACCCAAACACCATCAACTGCTCGGACAACAATAGAAAATAAATTAATACCAAATCCACAGAAAGAAAAACAAAAACCAGAAGGAAAAAAAGTAAAGGAACCAAGATCAGAACCAAAAAAAGACCAAACAAAACCGAAACCACACATTCAAAAACTTAGTCAGAATCAGAAGAAGAGTCAAGCAAAAAGCCAGAAGAATATTGAAACACAAAAACAATCAGACAGAACTCCCAAGGCTCTTCAAGATCCTGTTACTCGTAATAGGTTTGAAGGCCTTGAGGACATGGAGGTTGGTGAGTGTATCGAGGAAACATTCGATCACTTACGTTCGAATTCCTCACAGAATAGATCCCCGAGGAAAAATTCCTCACAGAATAAATCTCCGAGGAAAAATTCACCTAAGAAAACATCTGGGGCTATTTCGCCCATACGTCCACCCTCTAATTCTCCAACCAAATATGGCTAATTCACACAAAAATAATATTATACAGTGGAATTGCCGAGGTTTTAGAGCCAATTTTAATGAACTGGGTCTTCTAAGCCAAAAGTATAAACCTGCCGCTTTTTGTCTGCAGGAAACTCTTTTAAAGAAACCTGACTCGCAGGATCATTCAGATTTTAAGCATTATACTTCGTATAATGCGTGGGCAGATGATAATGACCTTCACGTCCGTGGAACATCTGTTTTAGTTAGAGACGATATCATTCACAGATCTGTACCTTTGAATACAAATTTACAGGCTGTGGCGGTACGCCTAACATTAGACAAAACAATTACACTATGTTAGATTTATGTTTCACCAAGTAAGACCCTACAACTGAATGATCTCGAGATGCTGGTCCATCAACTCCCAACTCCATACATTTTGTTGGGTGATTTTAATGCACATAGTCCCACTTGGGGTAATTCCTGCAGTCAGGAAGACGTAAAGGGTAAAACTGTGGAAGAATTTATTTTAAAATACGACTTGTGTTTGTTTAATGATGGTTCAGACACTTACCTACACCCCGCATCTGGTTCGTATACATCAATTGATCTTACAATTGCTTGCCCTTCTATCTTGCTCGATTTTTCTTGGAAGGTAGAAGATGACTTGTGCGGGAGTGACCACTTTCCAATTGTGTTGGACAGTGTAGTTCCGGCAGATGATGAGAGGGTGCCCCAGTGGAACTTTAAAAAGGCTGATTGGGACACTTTCTCATCGCTTTGTTCTGAACGACTCACACGGGAGAAATTTCAGGATAGTGCTGATCAAATAGAACATTTTACAAATGAGTTACTTGACATTGCAAACAGAGTCATCCCTAAGACCTCGGCAAATCCAAAACGTTTCACTAAACCATGGTTTGATAATGAATGTAAACAGGCTATAAAGGTTCGCAAGAAAACTGAACGGGAATTTAATAAGTCACCAACCACACATAATTTAGATAAACTACGTATCAATCGGGCAAAAACAAGACGACTTATAAAACAAAAAAAGAAAACCTCTTGGGAAACTTATGTTTCCAAACTTAACCAAAACACTCCTATCAACAAAATTTGGAAAATGATAAGAAAAATTAAAGGAAACGAAACAAAATCAACTGTACAACACCTGGAAGATAACAACTCATTACTTACATCTAAAAAAGAAATTTCAAACAAATTGGCTTCCACATTTTCGAAACATTCGTCGTCTGTAAATTGTAATCCAGAATTTATCAAAATTAAAAAACAGCAAGAAAAACAAAAAATCAAATTTACCTCCAACAATCTTGAGGATTACAATGAACCTTTCTCTATGGAAGAGGTACGTAACTCTTTGCATAGAGCAAGGGATACTGCTACTGGTCCCGATGAAATTCACTACAAACTTTTAAAGCATCTACCACAAACTTCACTACAACTTTTATTATCAATTTTTAATGGCATTTGGGTGACTGGCCAGTTTCCACCATCCTGGCGTAAAGCAACAATAATTCCTATTCCTAAGCCTGATAAAGATCACAGCAACCCAAGCAATTACAGGCCTATTGCCTTAACCAGTTGTCTGTGTAAAACCATGGAGAGGATGATCAATGACCGACTTGTCTGGTTTCTGGAATCGAACAATCTGCTTGCGGGTGTTCAATGTGGTTTCAGAAAGCAGAGAAGTACTGTAGATCATTTGGTCAGACTTGAAACGTTTATTAGAAATGCCTTTGCCAGAAAAGAACATGTGGTCGCCGTCTTCTTTGATTTGGAAAAGGCATATGATACAACGTGGACGTATGGGATTTTAAAAGATCTTTTTAACATGGGGTTGAGAGGGCGTATGCCCCTTTTTATTGAAAACTTTTTAAAGGACCGCCAATTTCAGGTTCGTGTGGGGTCAACGTTATCAGATCCCCACGAGCAGGAATTGGGGGTTCCTCAGGGTAGTATTTTATCTGTTACCCTCTTCTCAGTAAAAATCAATAGTATTATTGATGCAATTGAGAATATGGTTGACTCGTCATTGTATGTAGATGACTTTTTAATCTGCTATAGCAGCAAAAAAATGAATGCTATAGAGCGCAAACTTCAGCTGTGTTTGAATAGAATCCAGAAATGGGCTACAGAAAACGGCTTCAAATTCTCTAAGACGAAAACTAATTGTGTTCATTTCTGTAAGCTCCGTAACCACCACCTTGATCCGGAATTGAAAATATACGGGAGTCGTATTAATGTTGTTAAGGAAGTGAAATTCTTGGGTTTGTTGTTTGACAACAAACTGAATTTCACTTCTCACATAAAACAACTAAAGATAAAATGTAAAAGGGCACTGAACCTCTTGAAGGTAGTTGGTAGCACTGATTGGGGTGCTGACCAAAAAACATTGATCCATCTGTATAGATCACTTGTCCGATCTAAATTAGATTATGGCTGCGTGGTTTATGGTTCTGCAAGAAAATCATACCTGAAACCACTTGATGCAATTCATAATAGTGGTATTCGAATTAGCTTGGGTGCATTTAGAACTTCACCAATAGAATCAATGCTTGTTGAGGCGGAGGAGCCTTCTCTTGAGAAGCGCAGAATTAAACTCTCCCTTCAATATGTCTCTAAACTTCATTCTAATCCATCAAATCCTGCTTATACTTGTGTTGCAGAACCTCGAAATATCGAATTTTTTAACCGCCACCAGAAACATATTCCTCCATTGGGAATTAGAATTAAGCCCCATATGGAATCTGCCAAAATTGAACCAGATGCCATTAAAGAAAACCGTATATCACAGAATCCTCCCTGGCATCTTATAAAACCGACGGTTATTTTAGATCTTGCTTCTACCAAAAAGTCTGAAACAAATTCTCTGCAATTTAAGCAGAAGTATGCTGAAATTAAGTCAAAGTATAGTGCATATACAAAGATCTATACAGATGGATCAAAAGATGGTGACAAAGTATCATCAGCTGCTGTTACTGGTGATCATATCACCTCAATCAGAATACCGAATCAAAGTTCTATTTTCACAGCTGAAGTTAAAGCTTTACAACTCGCTCTTGAACATATCGAGAATGCTCAGGAAAGGAAGTCGATTATTTTTTCCGACTCTCTTTCCTCTTTACTAGCTTTACTCAACCCCAGGTTGAAGAACCCTCTCATTTTGGAACTTCGTGAGAAGTTGACAACTCTCATGTCTGACCGATATGATATTGTGTTTTGCTGGTTACCCGGACATGTTGGTATTGCTGGTAACACCAAAGCGGACAGTGCAGCAAAACAGGCTTTGACCAAGCCTCTCACTGATTTTAACATCCCTTCTAGTGATTTCAAACCACATATTAATAACTACATCAAATCTCTGTGGCAGACGGGATGGGATGGAGCGACAAATAACAAGCTCCATCGCTTCCGACCAAACATATTCGATCACTACCCATCCAGTAACCTTTGTAGAAAAGACCATGTTATTCTGACTCGATGTCATATTGGTCACACACGACTTACACATTCCTTTTTGTTAGAGGGTAATATGCGACCAGAGTGTGTTCCCTGCCAGCAGGTGTTGTCAGTGGAGCACATTCTTTTACATTGTACTGATTTTGATCTTGTTAGACGACAGTATTTTAATGTTGTGTCTCTTCGAGACCTATTTTATAATACAAATTCAGATAAAGTTTTGCTGTTCCTGAAGGAAATCAACCTTTTTAATAAATTTTAAATTGTTTGTTTTTATTATTTCACATTCTCATTCATTCAGGGTTGATTTACGCAGCATTTTCTGAACACTTGATTTCACTTTCACCTTACTGTGTTCTTTGATTAATTTTATTCCTCATACTTCATATTTCGTTGATTGGTTTTTAACTACCTCATGGCAAATTGTGATCTATTTTGAAATGCATACCTTTCATCGCCACGATATAGCCTTAGCTGCTGATGTGGCGTAAAGCAACAATAAATAAATAAATAAATACATACTTATGCAAAATGGCTAATCGTGACCGAGGCAGTTTTACGGGTGGAGGAAGCCGGAGTACCCGGAGAGAACCACAGAACATCGACGAGCAACAGCCAGCTCCTCAACATTCTAACTCTGTTCAAGCTCCGCTCAAGCAGTGTCACAGCGGTTGAAGACATGTGCACCATCGATGTGCAGCACGCCTTAGAACACAGCGTATTCGTGCCCCCATGTAGGCAACCAGGATAAAGTGCCTTGCCCAAGGACACAATGCGGGTCGTCCTGGACGGGGATTGAACTCGGAACCTCTAGCAAAGAAGTCCAACAGTCTACCACTGAGCCACCGCGCTCCCGGTAGGACAGTTAAGCGAGTGAATAAGACTGGTATTCAATTCACCTAGCTATAGTCAAAAACGGGAGCACTGCAGTGTACTGACCGGGCAAAAGAGACACTCAATTCCAGGTCTATTTAGTCGAAGGCACGTTGTGCCCAAGTGTTTTATTCGGGAAAGGTAAAGTAGAAAATAGAAAGAAAAGGCTGCCCAGGGGAACTCACATCCTCTAACTAACCGGTGTGAAGCGTTGGCTTCGAAATCATAACACCATTTACTTTTAAGCAAAGCAATTCCATTCCACTCCTTTCCAAGAATCGAGAACAGTAGGTTTGGGATTTTATTACTCGCCTGTTCTATGAAATCCACATCTACAGCAACGGTAAACCGTGCGGAAAATGAAAATCCGTTCCGCACACATGTGCCGAACGAAAATCGGTGACGGCCTATTTTTAAACTGAAGCGAAATTCCACTGGAATTTTCTACAACTCGTGCACCGCATTTACAATTTGAATCGTTAGCGATAGCTAAAAATAGGAACACTGGTTCCTCTCGCAAATTTGGTTGGCGATAAATGTGTTCTTTTTGCTGATAATTCGACCACTGAGTTCCAATGCGACGAGTAAAGGAAAAATCGTCGAGCGTTCCAACGAGGGTCATAACATATGTTTTTGAGACAGAAAATGAAAAAAATGAGTTATTCAGTAATTATTTTTGCAAGTGTCGTCTGCTTTTCATGTTAGGTAAAGGGTTAAATGTGCACGTATACGTGTTCATTCAAACGCAAACAAATAATTTGCATATATAAATTTGCTCTGTTGCAATTTGTTGGAGGGTGCCTATGGACAGTCTCCAATAGTTTGAGATAGAACAGTCTTTGAATAGCAAAACGGGTTCTGAATAACAAATTTAGACCACCAAAAATCTAGCCCTCATTCAGTTAAAAACGACCTCTGTTTTTTCTTTCGATTTAAATAAAACAACTGTTTTTCCTTCATTCCATCCCATCCCTCCAACTGTCTTAGACAGTTATTCGTATACACACAACGTGTCCCTAAATGTTCAACCTTTTTCACTGTACTCCACAATAATGTACCCATCCGAATGCACCCCTACAGGCATGTACGTGATAGCAGGCACATGCGCGTATGTGTATTCACATGCATACCACCATTTGCACCAAGAAGAATACAGTTTTTTATACTAACCTGTACTTATGACATACGTATGTACTAAACGAAAGCACCTATGTGAGCTTGCTTGTAGCGGCATGCGTATACTCGTGCGTGCATTCTCGAAAATGCACGTCTTATGGGCAAATTACCTCGGATGCCACTGTCGTCCTATGGAGTCGGAAATCTCCCCGTGTACATGCATAAATGAAAATACTGGTATTCTAATCCCATATCCTCAGATATCACCCCTCTTGAATATGCAAACGATCGCTATAAACATCATGTTATAGTTTAATGTGTGCTGTTTGTTCTTGAAATTCTACACATTCATGTGTGCAAATGAATGCATCTCTGCAAACATGCGTGCATCTGTACGAGTATGTGGGTAAAAGGATCTATGTGTATACCCCCTTTTGCAATCCTGTATAGGCGAGTTGTCTTTGTGTGACATTCAAAACGCGCGCAACACACAAATTGGATAACTAATTCGAAACTGGGCCAACATTTCATCGCGTGGGAAGATAGAGTCTTGTGGTTCTCACGCGACAATTAACGACGATGAAATTGACGTTGTGAAAGAATATAAGCACTTGGGTATCATATTTCAACAATCAGGAAGTTTTGTTAAGGCGAAAAAGCAATTTATTTCCCAAGCTAATAAGGTCATGTATAACGTAATACGGATATGCAGACATCACAATTTATCACTGGTATGCACAATTGACCATGTTGATAAATTAATCGCCCCGAGTTTGATGCAAGGAAGTGAGGTTTGGGGATTTGGTGACATCAAATCGATCAAACAGATCCAATTAAAATATCTTAAATTTACATTCAACTTGCGAAAAGCCGCATGTGGTCATACGATATATGGCGAAACTGGTAAATTCCCAATGGATATAGCAATAAAGGTCCGTATGATAAACTTTTGGGAAAATATAATTTCTGGAAGTCAAAATAAATTGACAGCAATTTTATACAAGTACATGTATAATTTAACAGTGTCGGGTAATTATGTAAACCCCTGGATGAAAAGTATAAAAGGAATACTTTACAGTTGCGGGCTTTCTGATATTTTGTATTTTCAAGCTTATACTCCTGCAGGAATTGTCGTGTAATTTGTTAAACAACGACTAAAAGACCGATTTCTGCAATCGTGGGATGCATAAAAGCGAGAATCATCGAAATCGAGTAGATATC
Source organism: Pictodentalium vernedei (assembly GCA_031216915.1). NCBI lineage: Eukaryota > Metazoa > Mollusca > Scaphopoda > Dentaliida > Dentaliidae > Pictodentalium > Pictodentalium vernedei. Next base: position 437,565,558 of record CM062294.1, read on the forward strand.
GTATTTTTAAGGACTGTTTTGGTATGGAAAAGTATTTGACAAATCTGAACAGGACAGAGGCAATTACCCTTTTGAAATTTCTAACTTCAAATCATAGCTTACCAATAGAAACAGGGCGATGGGCGGGGTTATTGTGGGAAGAACGATTATGCAATCTTTGCAAATTGGAGCTTGGCGACGAGTACCACTATATACTCGAGTGTACCAAATTATCCAGTTTACGTAAAAAATATCTTAGTGAAGTTTATCGACACCGGCCAAACATTATCAAATTTAAAATGCTAATGACAAGTAATGACCCAAATACCCTTAGATCATTGTGTAAGTTTATTAAAGAAATCAATAAACTTATCTTTGGGAGATAAAAATAACTAGGAGACCCTGAAACGAAATAAGAACCTAGAAAACACTTAAAACCTTTTCCTTCTATTGACTGATTTCAACACTTATTGTTGCTACCCCCCGCCGACCCACAGCGCCAGGTTTGTAGATGATTAAAACGCAACGGTAAATTTACGCCCTGTCAGTGTGCTACTCAACAAGGATTTCGCGTATAATGATTGTGATGGTCGTTGAGCTACGTCTTGAACGGAGCTAGGCGATTTTCGCAATCTCTGTTCGCGGAAAAAATAGACCCAATCATTCGGGCCTTAAACCTAACGACAAAACAAAATGCGCTGGTGGTGTGCGAGGAGTGGCATGTTTGTAACAACGTTTTTCAACTTATGTACCATCGTACGCTGCAAAAAATATAGGTTCTCTTTAGAACCAAAACTGGCTCTAATCTTATCCCTGAGATGGAACTAGTTCTGTTTAAACAGTATTCATTTCAAATCAAATAAATTTATAAAGATTAACATTAAATATTAACAGAATTAAACATAAATTGAGGGGGTTTCAGTCGTAAGTTTAGAGCTTATACGAGGTTGTCTCAAATCATTATTAAGCAAAGGAGATATGAACAGTTGGCATATCGAACCAGTTTTGGTTCTCGTCAGAACCAAAACTGGTTCGATATGGCTACTGTTCATATCTCCTTTGTTTCAAAATGTTTGGCGACTGCATTGAATAAGCTCCAAGTTTACTGCTGAATCTACTTCAGTTCATGTAATATTCTGTTAAAATTGAATACTAATCTTGGTAAATTTATTTGATTTGAAATAAATACTGTTTAAACAGAACTGGTTCCATCTCAGGGACAAGATTAGAACCAGTTTTGGTTCTAAACAGAACCTATCTTTTTTGCAGTGTATGATGGTTTTATAAGAGTGAATAAATCTGTATCTGTATCTTTATCTGATAACCATAGAGTATAACACCCGTTGTATATACTTGAAGTATATACAACGGGTGTTGTATATAATTATAATTTATGCTAACGGCCTTTGACCTCGTTCGATTCCATTTTCATTCATTCATAAACTTCGTAATGCAAGTTTGAATTCTACGTTAAAGGAGCAAGTGAAATTTAATCGAAATATATATGACATATTTTCTATAAGTATAAACGTGTAAATTTTCAGTTTAGTTTGCTGTAATAAAGAAATAATTACAACCTACTTCGTTCAAAACCTTACTAGACTGTCAGTAATGTGTAATGCGCTATTTATAGCTACGTCTACGCCCACGATCAAAGTACTGCTCCAATTACACGTTCGTCTGCTACGTGAAAAAAGCGTTCCGTACGAATTGTAAACAAAAACAAAAGTGGACCATAATTAATGGAAATTGGAAACTTCTCGATTGAATACACATTATCATCGTCGCCAGGTAGAGCTAAAAAAAACATGAATAATAGATCAACTGCAACCAGTGGCTATGACTGTACAGCAACAACCAAAAGATCGCGTTTGCTTTGTCTCATTTTCTACGGAGGCCCGTGGGAATGAGCATAAAAGTGAATATAAGCCTCAACTTGTGAAACTGCTGTTTGTTATCAGATAAAAACAATATACATATAGTATTTTTTTATATCTGGTTTATACAACTCGTTGAAATATAGTTAATATTTTCTCGGCAGAGCCTCGAAAATATTAACTATATTTCAACTCGTTGTATAAACCAGATATAAAAAATACTATATGTTTATTGTCTATGTATCCAATGGTTTGTAGCAGAACGGGGCTTGAATAACAAATGTATACCACTAAAAATCTAACCCTCAAGCAGTTAAAAAGGACCTCTGTTTTTTCTTTCGATTTAAATAGGACAACTGTTTTTTCCTTCATTCCATCCCATCCTTCCAACTGTCTTAGACAGTGCTTCGTACACACACAGCGTGTCCCTAAATGTTCAACCTTTTCCACTGTACTCCACAACAATGTACTCATCCGAATGCACCCCTACAGGCATGCACGTGATAACACGCACATGCGCGTGTGTGTATTCACATGCATACCACCATTTGCACCAAGAAGAATATAGTTTTTTTTTATACTAACCTGTACTTATCACATAAGTATGTACTAAACGAATGCACCTATGTGAGCATGCTTGTAGCGGCATACGTATACTCGTGCGTGCATTCTCGAAAATGCACTTCTTATGGGCAAATTACCTCGGATGACACTGTCGTCCTATGGATTCGGAAATCTTCCCGTATACGTGCAAAAATGAAATTACTGGTATTCTAATTCCATATCCTTAAACTTACTCCCCTTGAATATGCAAACGACCGCTCTAAACATCATGTCACAGTTTAATGTGTGCTGTTTGTTCTTGAAATTCTACACATTCAAATGAATGCATCTCTGCAAACATGCGTGCATCTTCACGAGTATGCGGGTAAAAGGATCTATGTGTAGACCCCCTTTTGCAATCCTGTATAGGCGAGTTGTCTTTGTGTGACATTGATAACGTGCGCAACACACAAATTGGATAACTAATTCGAAAGTGGGCCAGCATATCATCGCGTGGGAAGATGGAGTCTTGTGGTTCTCGCGCGACAATGTGCACCCCCCCCCCCCCCCCCCCTTCACCTCTCCGACGACCATAGTCAACACATAACTTGCGTGTCTTCTGTCATCTTGTCCATCCCAAGATTGATATTGTGTGACTACCCATTAGATGAATCCACAATGGAGTGGGGCAGGTTCGTGGCGACTGTACTGTATGTACGAAAACGCGGACACCAAGCAAATTGGTATCTGTTTTGAAATTGAAAAAACATGTGTATCCACCCCCCCCCCCCCACCCCCATCCGTCGACCATAGTAAAAATATACAATACATGCAATCTGTCTCCCTGGTAACAGATTCAGTATTGCAGAGCTACCCATTAAATGAATCCACATCTCTGGGTATGCGTCCATGACTGCATGCTCACTCATGCTCAGGCATATATATGTATTTAAGGTATATGCTTCTAACCACCCTACATTTGCTGGCAGGATGTACACCAAGTGTATCATCATATGCCCGCCCCACCATGCACCTTTTACATAGCTTCTGAACTAATATGCGGGTATCCACCCCTTCGGGCAATAAATTCTAGCGTGCTCACGGTTTGTGTGTACTTGGGCATTTGCGATCTGGGCCCAGTGTTGTTTGGTTTACAGGTGTGCTTTGTGACACTGTATTTTCTAATTACGACTTTCAATTTTCTTAGGATAGTTGTAAAGATGTGTTTACGAGTCTGCGTGTATATATTCAGCATGTACGCATTTATATCTGCAGTTGTAAATTTGTTGCATGTATTCGTTTCTCACTCGATCGCATCCCTGGTCTTTATTTATTATTGTCAACCACTTCTCACTCCGATAGGCTCGTATTAATGTGCATCCCTATTATAATCTTGATAGTGTTCTACTTTAATTTGATGAATACACTTGCTTATTTTCATTCACGGAATGGATCTCGTGCATTCTTATAAAAGTGTGGTATGGGACTCGTGCACCAACCCCACCCTACCAAACCACTATTTTAACATTTTATCACGATCCTAACCAAGAAATTCGCTCGATAGTCAAAAACAACTCAATACTCACTTGACTGTGGCGTATTATACTTCTAATTCTCCACACCCAAGCAGGTACCTTAAATCCCAAGCAATCTAGTGATGCCATTATCAGTTTCAAGTCAAACACAAAAATTTCAAATAGCGGCATTTGTCACCGAATAGGATGTCCTGTTGGACGGTAAACGGTAATACATCCGTCCTTAGATCAACACTAATATTCATAACTGGGTCGACTGTTGATTAGACACCTATTTTTCCCAACGTTTCTCCAGGATGTAGGTTACCCACGTGCAGTTAACCGACAGCCCCATTATCTCGTGTATCAGGACACATTGTTGACCCATATTTTCGACGTCCAACTTTCTTTACAACTTTCATTACAACCAGCCGCACGTGAAATGCGTTACAAGTCCGCCCTTAGTGATATTTTCTGTTCAACTCAGTCAAATGTTTGCTCCGAAATAATACCATCTGATTAATTATATCCCTCGACCAGCGTGTTCAGTTTAGCCACTTGACCTATTCATCGAAAGAAATGGGGCAGGCAGCACTGCTGTTGCAATAGAGCTAAACAACAAAGCATTCAGCAGCACCCAAACGATTTCAATCAGCTGCGAGTAACATCCGTTTGTTTCTTGATCGACAATACAATCTTAGATCAGTTAACAGAAGCCCCACATCCAAAAAAGGTATGCGATTTACCTTATTAATGTATATTTGTTATTCAATTATCTTACTTGGTTTTCTTACTCCTCTCAGCCCCACAAAATTATTGTTATTGGGTGTGTGCTTCAGAGCGTGCGTGCGTGCTTGCGTGCGTGCGAGTGTGATTGACCATATTGGTGTGGGCGCAAGTAAGCGTGTCTACACGGCTGAAATCGAGTGTAGTGTATTTTAACATCCGGTTTCTTTACTTGTCTTATATGTGGAAGCATGTCTTTTAAAGGGTATTCCGGTCGTTCTACGACTTCTTGTTCTTTGCCATCAGTGCGTTCTCGCAAATGCTCGACTTCTTTTCTAAATTTTACTTGATTGTGGACTATGGCTAATAATATCCCATTTGATGAGATCCAGAATTCTGACGCTTATGATTTCATATCCAAGTTCAACACTTCACTAGTAGGTATTGGTTGTAGTGACACTGACCCACCATACACAATTGACAATTCAAGCTGTAAGTACTATATACCAGAGAAGTTTAGCAAGCAAATACCAAAAAAACAAAGTCATTCTCTTTTCTTCTATTTGAACTGCCGAAGTTTGAATGCTAACTTTGAGAATATTCAAACTCTTTTATGTGACATATACCCCTGCAAAAATAGATCTGATGTCGTGCGACTTGCTGAAATATTTGATGTCAAAAAAGATATATGTTTTGAACTCGAAGGCTATCACCCTTTAATTCATCAAACACGAACAACAGATGACGATGGCAGAGGAGGTGTTGGATTATTTATTAATGACAACATTAGCTTCAAATAACGAGGTGATTTGTCAATCTTCATACCTCACGTATTAATCTCTTTTCATTGAAACAACCTCTAAAAAGAAATGCATTATTAGAATCATTTATAGACGCAAATTCCAAAAGCTCACCTTGACCTTTTCTTGTCCACAATGTCCGAACTATTGAATAAAATCAACCTGGAGAACAAAAAAAACTCCCTTATGGACGATTTCAACATTGAGCTACTCAACTTTGTTAATCACAACAAAACTGAACTTTTTATCGACTCTGTATTCAGCTCAGTCTTCTTGCCCCTCATCACTAGGCCGACAAGAGTTACCGAAACTTCGGCAACTCTTATAGATCATATCCTTAGTAATGACTCCACTACAAACGTATCAGGGATTGTCATTTCTGATATCAGTGATCGCTCGTCGTTGCTCAGTGGTTCTCTCCGGGTACCTCGGCTTCCTCCACCCGTAAAACACTCGCCGACACGATGTGGCCGTGGCTGTTAGCCTTTTACCCAACGAATCGGCCGCATCCGCCCGCGCAATATGCAAATTCAGCAGTTGAAAAAATATTATGTTTTCAAAAAATGTCAACAGAACCATACCATGTGACCCCTCATTGGAACGAGCTCGTCGAGCTCGTTCCCACGAGGGGTCACATGGTATGGTTTTGTTGATTTTTTTTTAAACATTTGAAAAAATGATATTTAAAATAAATGTTGATATCGTCTGTGTTGGGTAAAGGGTTAAAGTGTCGTTAAGCCTTAATAACCAAATAATTAAATAAATAGATATCACAGATCACTTTGCAACGTTCTGCATTGGCGACTTGGAAAAACAAAATGCATGACCAACACAAAGTAATAAACACTCCTTCAAGAAAGAGAACATTGACCATTTCGAGAAGCTCGAGACGTCTTCAATACAGCTGATGTCACCCTAGCATATGACCTGTTTATCGATACCTTTTACAAAGCATTTAATGAAGCTTTTCCATTGGAAGTAGCATCACTACCTTCTAAATAGATTAGACACGAGCCCTGGATGATGGCCGGACTATTAGAGTCTTCCCTACACAAACAGAAGCTGTACAGAAAAAAACTGAAAACACCGACAACCCAAAATATCGCGGACTACAAACAATTCTGTCACATATTCAATCGTGTGAAAGGAGCAAGCAAGTCAGACTAATATCGACCGTAAACACAAAATGGCAAATATTACGTAAAACCATTAATAAACCGGATCGAAAAACTGAGCCCCCAAAAAACCTTTGTCGATAACAATACCACTTTAAACGACCCCAAACAAATTTCCGACAAGTCCAATGCATTCTTTGCCAACATTGGGAAATCAGTAGATGACCAATCGCCAGACACAAATATTCACTTTTGACATTATATGAAGCACAATAATGGAAACCCTTTATTTGTAACACCAACTAATACACAGAAGGTTATCTTTAGTACTTCCAAATTGTTCTCAAAACCAACAAGAGATCAAGATGAATTCTCTACACAACTTTTGAAAGCCCTCGCTTGTGAAGTCGCCAGCCCACACACATCATCAACACTTCATTTTCACCCGGTCATGTGCCAACAAAAATAAAAATAGCCGAAGTCATACCAATCGTTAAGTCTGGTAACCCTCAAATGTTTAATACTTATCGCTACATCAGTATTCTCCCGACGTTCTCAAATATACTTGAAAAGTTAATGTATAAAAGGCTAGTGGATTTCATAGACAAAAATAAGATCTTATATCAGTACCAGTTTGGGTTCAGAACAAAACACTCAACTGTCCACCCTGCATTGCAGCTACCCAGCGTGGAAACGGAAAATGACAAACCAACAAAGAACTGCTCTCTTTCTCTATTCCTAGACTTCTCCAAAGCATTTGACACCATTGACCACTCGATCCTACTACAGAGACTGGAATACTACGATATTAGAGGTATTTCGCATCAGTGGTTTCAAAGTTACTTAACTAAACGAAACAATTTCGTCTCGTTCTTGAAGACTATTTCGGAAACGTTACCCATAAATACAGGTGTACCACAGGGGTCCATACTTTGCCCAATTTTATTTATATTGTATATCAACGATATTAATGAATCTGCAGCACTCAGTTCACTTTCCTTTGCTGATGATACAACGGCCTTTATGTCTTGACACCCTTTCAGAAAGTATATATTCCGAACTAGCCAAAATAAACCATTGGTGTTCTGCCAACAAACTGACCCTCAAACCTGCTAAAACCATATATTTCTGCTACTTCATCCACAAAACGATTCGTTAAGGTAAACGATATTAAACTATTTCTAAACAGTGCAAATATTGAGCCAGTTGGTAACGAGCAAAAACAAACAACTATAAAATATCTTGGTGTACATATGGATGAAATATGAAATTTAACCCTTTACCTAACACGAAAGGCAAGCGACACTTGCAAATAAAACTCTTGAATTACTACGTGTTTCATTTTTTTGCGTCAAAAACATAGCTTATGACATCTCTTTGGAACGAGCTTGTTGATCTCGTTCCAATAAGGGGTCATAAGTTATGTTTTTGAGACAAAAAGTGAAAAGAATAATGAAAATTGGATGGTGATTTTGGTGAATAGTGCTGCCCGGTTTTGGCCGTTACGTTGGGTGAAGGGTTAAAAAGCATATATCTGTGGTGTACTCAAGAATAGCAAGTGCAATTTTTGTACTAAATAGGGCAAAGAAATTCTTGCCCACGAAGATAATGAAAACTTTATACTTCTCACCAATTCATTGTCATCTTATATATGACATCCAGGTCTGGGGCCATTCGACCTACACCAGTCGAATTCTAAAACTACAAAAAAGAGTTGTCCGGGTCATAACAAAAAAAAATCATATCTCTGCCACACAAATCACCTTTACAGAGATTGTGGCATTCTGAAATTCAGTGATCTCTACAGCCTTCACGTCGCCCTCTTTATTCACGACTGGACGAAGAAAAAAACTTCCCATGTCATTTGATGCTACCTTTCATATATATAGAAACCCCTCAGGAATGAATACAAGGCAAACCGGTAAATTAGATACCCGCAAACCAAGAACACAGTTCTCTGCTGTGCTGCCTTACACTCCTTCCTAAGAACCTGGAATAGTATAGACCCACAAACCCAGCAATTAAATAGACCCAAATTTAAAAAGTCCTTAATTGATTAAACCTTGAATAATTAATTATTCCCGTCCTAACTCCAAATGTGACAACCCAATCTTGCCCCGACTGTGTCATCCGCCAGCCATATCCTCTGTTATCTCATCCTCCTCTTCCCACAACTTAATCCTCAAATACATTCTGGCCCCTTGAATCACAAATAAAATAACAGACAAGCCCGTTGTGTGGAAAGCACTTTGATACACTGATGGCAAAGAAACTTGATATCTTTCCTTTTTACGGGAATGGCAGGAACCGCAGACCTATAGGCTATGCCATTTCCACGCTGTATCCTAGCTTATGTTCCTGTTTGTTGTAATGTTATTTTGTAATCAATGTACCAGTATACTGCAAAATAAAGATCTATCTATCTGTCCACATGACAACCATCAGTAGCACCTTCACCATTCGGAAATCCCCATTTGTCTCGATAGCCTTTAATTACCTGGTTGAGTTCATCATCTTTGGGGAAAACAGTGTATTGGTCTAACAATTCTTTGCTAATAGCTCCGAAAACTTTGTGAACTAAGTAGCAAACGGCTGGTACATTATACCGCAATAGGTTTCCAATGGTCCTGTATTCTGAATCAGATGCCATCCAATATATGGCAATTGCAACCCTTTTGTCGACCGGAATTAGTTGTCGTATCCAGTTTGTCGCTGGGCAAACGAAAGGTTTCAATTCTTTACACAGGTCCTGAAAAGAAGATGTTTTCATGCGAAAGTTGTCCATATATTGTCTGTCGTTAAACGTGCCTTTGGTGATATCATCGAACCAGTTCCTTGCTCTTACACGCTCCCAGCACGAACAAACTGGCGTGGTACTATGGCTCCAAAGGACAAAGCATAAGGCAACATTCTTCTTCTACACGTCTTACTCGTTCCATGTCGATAGTGAAAATGGCATCAAACCCAAAAGTATAGTTTTTGTATAAGCGCATTTAAATGCAGAGTACTTTTGCAATTTACTCCCGGATTAAAATTTATTCCGCGATTAAAAATGTACCAGAGTTATTTTTGTCATGTGAATTGCCCTTTAGTCAGTGTACAATATATACCAGTACACTTCAGCAAGTGGCGGGAGACCATTTGAACAGATGCCTCGAAATTATAAAGATAACATGTCGAGGGTGAGAACAGAAGCAGTAATAATAATAATAATAATAATAATAATAATAATAAATAATAATAATAATAATAATAATAATAATAATAATAATAAAACATGAATTTTCTTAGAAGCAGAAGGCATTCTGGCGAATTTATTTGCCACCCTGTGGATTCTGAAGCTAAAGTTGATGGATATCTCAGTCGTTCTATTTCATTAGATGCCGGTGTGACTGTAGGATAATAATAATAAAAACACACACAAAAAAAAAACACAAAACAAAAAAAAATAGATATTATTAATATTATATAGTATAAAGTTTAGGAACTGTTTTCTTTGTCGCAGACTCCCACTACATGCTTTCTTGGACGAAATGTCTGAAGATGCAAACTCCAGCGCTTGCAGGTCTAACATATCTGTCGCCCGGCTCCTACGGATATAATTATATACGTAAAAATAAGCACGCCTATACACACAGGAGTGTATATGTCTGAAGATGAATATGTATGCCCTGGATCAAGAGTATCTCCAAGTCTAAATTAACTGCTGAATCTCTGGGTACTTGAGATAAAAGACTGGACGCACTAACAGATGAATTTATTGCTGGAAATGGAGAGATCTGGATTGCCAAATAATATGTCGTTCAATGTAACAACACTAAAATCGGAGAGCCTTCTGAGCAGAATATTACGTTGCGCTTTATAAAATGGACACTCAAAAAAATAGTGTTGGGCATTTTCTAGCATATGTCCACATCTACAAATAGGCGTTTTGCAGATATAGTTTGAAAATTTGTCGCCATTGAGATCGCTGCAATTATTTCTTAGCCTACAATGTATGATATTACATTTTCTCTTCCCACTAGCAAAATAAACTGGCAGTGTAATTACAGGGTTCAAGTTTGTGTATTTCTTTTTAAATTCTGTTAGGGTCTTTGACTGTGAAACATAATTCGTCAATTCATTCCAAGCCAACACTGTTGTGGGCAGAAACGCGTATCTGAAGTGTTCGGTACGTGTTTTATAAGAGGAAAATTGTTCTGCGCGGCACAGATTATATGTACTAGATTGTACAACTCGGGAGGGTTCATGGTTAACTATTCTGTACGTTGTACTTAATTTGTGGTTTTCACGTCGACGTAACGGAAAGTTCCAACCAAGTTCAAGCAGAATGTTTCCTGATGATACTGAACTAGTTCGACCTGTAATGATACGGTCTGCGTGTAGGTGTAAGCGGTCGAGTCTTCCCACAGTACATCTCAGTAATCCATTAGTATATAGCATAATCCAGCAGTATATAGGATATGTAAATCTTCTCCAGTGTTTTGCGTGAGAGTAAAACTTTCTGTTGCGATAATCTGGAAGAAACTTTTTTTGCAAATTTCATTGATTTGGACATCCCCTTTGAGGTTACTTCGTATGTAAATGACTAAGTGTGTGTGGTGGTCACAAGCTGATACCATGCCATTATTAAAATGAATGTCTGGTGAGGTTGGGCCAGGAACGAATGAAACATAAACTGACTTTGTTTTGGATAGGTTGAATGAGACTAACCATTGTCTGGACTGAATGTTAATTTTTTCCAAGTCGTTATTGGGCAACTGAGCTATTTTTATTGGATGGTAGACACGTGACATCTGCAAACAGCAGGAACACGTCCGTTCCAAAATTAACAAAACATAGTATTGTACCAAAATTAACTCAACATTTTTGGTAGTAACGAAATTTTAATTTTCTGAACGGAAACACTCATATGAACGTATATGTCACGTCTCAGATTGTAAAAAGTATGCAAATTTCATATACCACTGTAATGAGACATGGTGGTGGCCTACAAAGGTGTACATCGTTTCGTACCATCTGATTAGTCCATATAGACAGCATTATGAACAGGAAAGGTAAGTGAAAATCGTTGTCGCCGTTGGATTGTACTTCTCCCAACTCGGACATCACACTGTCGCCAGACATGTTGGCACATTTCTGTAAGAGTTAAACGACGATCGTCCATACAATTTCTTTGCCATGTTCTGTCGTCCCTGATAGGGGTCTTCCCTTTGTGTCCTCTTCCCTTTACATCCACAACAGATCAGTCTGTTTATATTTTTTATATAAATTTGTCATAGTGTATCTTGAGAATGATATTCCATAAAATTCTGCCATTTGTTCTTGGAAGGTTTTTCATTTTTGTTTACTGTCACGTAGTGTTACTATTGGTAACCATTCATTTGAGAATTCTTGGAACTTTTCCTGCAACAAAAAGAAAAGTGATATCCCAAATCGCATCAGAACTACTTTAAAACCGTAAACAGAAAAGGTTAGTTGTAACTGATTAATATAAGCGAAAAATTGACTTGATTTTCACTTACCTTTGCGGTTCATAATTGTGTCTGTATGGATTTTTAGTTCTTCACCAATGGCAAGATATGAAGCGATATGCACCTTTGTGTGCCGCAAGATCATGTCTCAGTACAGTGGTATATAAAATTTGCATATTTTTCACAATCAATGACGTATACGTTCATATGAATGTTTCCGCTTAGAAAATAAAAATTTCGTTATTACAAAAAATGTTGAGTAAATTTTGGTACAATACTATGTGTTGCTAATTTTGGAATGGACCTGTATTGTTTATATAAACTAGGAATAAAAAGGGCCTAGCACTGAGCCTTGTGGAACACTCGATTTCGATTATTTTCTACTGGGAAGGTCCTTCATTAATTAAAACCAATTGTTGTCGATTATCTAAGTAATCGTCTATCCATAAAAGCAGATTTCCTGAAATGCCGTTCTCTTTAAATTTAAAAATCAAACCCTTATGCCAGACTCGTTCGGGCGCTCTTGATATGTCAAAAAACTCCAAACAAGTTAATAATTTATTGTCAAGAGAACAGCAGAGGGTGTGATATAGTTTAATCAACTGGAACGTTGTGCTGTGTCCGGGAATAAAGCCAGACACGTATGGGTAGAGGATACCATTTTCAATGAAATAAGACGGGAAGTATTTGAGTGTCCCTTTTTCGATTACTTTACTGAGACATGTCAGGAGAGAGATTGGTCTATAGTTGTTTTTGTGTGTCGGGTCATCCATTTTAAATATAGGGATCACAATTGATTTCTTCCAGTCATCTGGGAATTTACAAGCTGGAAGGAATATTCAAATAAAAGTTTTAGGTGTGGCGAAATACTTGCAGCAGTGTCTTTTAACATTTTAACGCTAATTTGGTCGTGACCAGGAGATTTATTGGACTGCATCGAATTAATGGCGTCGGTAATGTCATCAACTTCAAAATTAATTTCGGATAAGTCATTGCTAGAACGGGAGAAAAAATTCGGGAGTGCATGGTCTGTTTCGTCTTTAAGCCCGTTTGACACAAATGAGTGATTGAGTAAATTAGTTTTTTCTTCATCTGTAAATGTAATTTTGATAGGGTTGTCCTTGTTTATTATATACAGGGTGTGATTGTATTAGTTTTATCTTTTTTGGAGTAGATCATTGATTACATGCCAATATAATTTGGGAGAGGACTGATCTGAGAGGGAATGGTCAAGGCTGGATTCATACTGAATTTTTGAATACTTTATCATGTTATTTACATGATTTCTTTGTCTTTTGTATTTGACCCATTCGCCATGTGAATATGATTTAGTGGCTTTTTCCGTAACCGATCACGCTGCCGAATTTCCTTTCTAAGTTCAGAGGTAAACCAGTGTTTGTCCTTTGGACGGATTAGCACGGTAGATTTTGGTATACATTTGCCAATGATGCCAAGGAATGCTTTTGTAAAGATTTCAGTGGCCATATTTAAGTTAGGATCATTTTATATTAAGGATGTCCAGTCTGTTTGGAGGATTAATATATTTGCTAGATCAAAGTTTGCTTTCTTGTAGTGTTCAACCGATTACCAAAAATTGCAGATGACTGATTACTGGTTATTTGAGCTCACAATCCGCCGATCCGATGCCGATTACGATTTAATACCGTGCACCACTAGACAAGTCGAGGCTCTAAACAACTACATTAAGTTGAATTTATTTTACGGGTTTACAGTCCGTTCACTACTAGATAAGTTGAGACTCGAAAAAACTACATCAACATATTTCACAATATTATACCCCGCTGACTCAGGTCCAGCTTTCGGAGCCACGTCTACCACCCAAGTGCGCGCAACGGGTAATTTTTACTGCGACCTGAGTCCAGAGAGTGCAACCTTCACTTTTCCGGTATATATCGGTAACTGCCGCAAGTACGCTCAATTGTCAGTTTTACATGTCGTTTAACTTGTATATCCCGTAAGAGGGCGTCTAGAGAGATTAAGAATACACAATGTGGTGGTTTTTTAACTTTATTGAATGGTATCATTGACATCATTTTACATTAACAATTGAACAATTGCAAAAGATAATAAAATGCGGTTTATGAATCGTCACAAAATGCTTGGTAAACATCTGTTGAACTGATGTTCCAGGAGCCGTTGTCATCCGATTGCCCACAATCGACCGACACAACTTATTGACTGCACAATGAACAGAAACTTCAAGATCTATTGTATCATACTAGGAGTAATTAATTTGGTCACTTATTAAAATCGGATCGAGAAGTGTTTGGCTGCTTGATGTTACACGAGTGGGATGGGTTACTATGTTGCGTAACATAGAAATAGAGGGCGAGAGAGAGAGAGAGAGAGAGAGAGAGAGAGAGAAAGAGAGAGAGAGAACAGGGTGGCAAAAATAGACAAAGACAGTTCGAATGGACCAACACAAGAACTTGACCGTTTTAATCTCAAAAGGACAAAATATGAAAATCAGTTTATCCACAATTCTATTAATCGAGAGAGCCATGTCGTTATTGCATTCAATGATGCGCATATGTTCTACCCACTTGATAGAGAACAAATACAGAGGACATGGACAAGCTATTTGCATTTGTAATGGGTTTATTCAGGAAACGGCTATCGTATTTTCAAATTAACTGTACAAAGCTGTGAAAAAAATTAAAAGGTTTTGTATTCCTCGAGAGGACAGTGTAGCAAACGAAGCGCACACTATGGGGTCAGTTTCATGGCCATTCCCAAATTCTGTGTGCAATTCCCAAATTGTTTGCATCACATTTATTGATAAGTTTAGAAAATAAGGGAAGATAAAGTTCTCAAAAGTCACTTCAAATGATGAAAATAAATGGGCATGCGGTTGTGGTAGTTTTTTTTTAGCCAGTTGTTAATAATATATGACACTCACGCAAGGAAACCAAACTCTTGTTCGTTTGTTTACTAATCTTCAACTGTTAGTCTGGAATTGAGAACAGTGTTTTGGCAAGGGCAGAAACTGTGGCGCCGAGGAGGGGAACGAGGTGAAGGGTGCTCAGAACTTCCACTTTTTCATTAAGTTATCAGTATTTTGGGGACTCGAATATGATATCAAGCGTTTATAATACATTGCACTAAATAGAGAGTTATCGCTTGACTGGACTGGTTACGTGAAATAATTCATTCGAGGCGAGGGACGTTGTATAAACACGAGTGCACGAATGCGCATGAGTATTTTACAATATAGTCCCTCGCCTCGAATGAATTATTTCACGTAACCAGTCCAGTCAAGCGATTACTCTGTTTATTAATTTTGATTATTAACGATAATTATATTATTTAACCCTTTACCTAACGTAACGAACAAAAACCGGCCAGTGCTATTCTAAAAACTCGCCAATTAATTTTCATTATTAAAACATAGGTTATGACCCCTCGTCGAGCTCGTTCCAATGAAGGGTCATAACCTACGTTTTTGAGACAAAAAGTGAAAATAATAGTTATTGAAGAATTTTTTTGAAAGTGTCGTTTGCTTTTCATGTTAGGTAAAGGGTTAAAAAAAACAAAACACAATGAAGTCCCCGTTACACCCACAGCAAAGCGTCTTCGTTTGCGCACACGGATACATGACCAAATTGTTGATTGCATAATTCACTTGTGAAGTTATCGTTTATAATCAAACACGGAAATCCCAGTAAATCACACTTTGGAATGTAATAAATGGTAAATAACTTACACTTTTAACCAATATGTCATTGTGTCTGAATATGCTATATCAAAAGGAATCCAATGAGCCCATATGTAACTTATAGCATATGTGATGAGTTGACCAAAGTCGTTTTGAGACATTGGACAGACACTGAATTTGGGATGTCTACTTGGTGTGTGTGAAGGGTCTGCAGACTCGCTACGAAGCTTTCTTTAGTTAATATCTCTATCCGCCCCAAAAATGAGCTCAAGTGTATTTTTCACAAGAGTTAAGTGTTTTCGGTAGTTTTTTCATTCGATGTGTTTGAATGGACTGTTGTTTATTCTGAGTGCACTTTGTATTTTTACTTTCACCTGGAAACACAGCGAAGTGATCGCCTTGAATCTGTATTTATCCCATACCACACAGCACGGTGATCGCAAACACTGTTTATTTCTCGATCAGATCGCGACCCGAGGCAAATACTATAAAAACTTTTACAATTATATTTACTGGAATTGTATTTTCTAGTTATGACTTGAAATGGGTTGAATAATGCTTTAGTATTTTCAAAGATGTGGCAATTTGCCAGTTGGCAAATTGTCATATTTTTAAAATGCTAATGATTCATTTAGTCATTTTTTTATAGGTAGAAAATACAATTCTAGAAAATACAGTTGAGAAAGATTTATAGTATTGGCTCCTGGTTTCGACATACTTACACTAATGGATATAGTTGTCATGAATACAATATTGTGAAATCAAAACCAATTCAAGAAAAAGAAACGAAGCATTCCTGATTTGTATCGTCATGAAAATCGACTTTCAATAAAGTTTTCTACCTTCAATTTATCAGGTGAGCGAGGAAGGTCCTATAAAGAAGCAAGTGATTGTTGATGAAACACCTATAAAAATACAGCACAGTTTTATTGTGTTGCTTTTAATAAAAGAACAGCTCTCTTGGCTTTTTTATGGCAAACTTATCAGAACCAAGTAGTTCACATATAATCCATCAATGAGAATATCTGTCAGTATCACACACTCATCAACACTGAGTGTCCACTTGAAGTACTTGTACCAGGAGGTGTGCCATTGTTTCAGCTGACTGCTGGGTCATCTTACCTCATCTTATCCAATTGTTTCCCTGTTCTTTATGCACGAGAGTAAGCCACGTTAGGGAAAAATACATAATTGTAAAACAGTCTGGTTTAAGGTTTCGTAATGCACAGCTTGGAAGACAAAAGGTAGACAGCCAATCTGGCTATATTGTCTCCCTGCAGTATGCACTGATATTGTCATGCTCGAGTAGTGTTAATTTACATATCTTTTCGAATCCTCAAAAGACTCTTTACTACTGTATGTGTCATCTCTATTTGTGTCATGTATACTGCAAAATAAAGAAATCAATCAATCAATCAATCCACATTGGCTCTTTGTTCTGCGACTGTGTTTTTACAGTAATTTGCATGTTTTTTATTCTTCACAGGAAAAAATCGCAAATCTACCCTTCTGGACTTTATATTAATGGAAACGATAGTATTTCTATTTTATGTCACGATGCACACACTGTTGATATAATTAACAGAAAAGGGTTACAGAACAGCAAAAAAATGGACTACAGAGAATAATAGTCATATGTTCAAACTGATCGGGGAAAACATTTAAAAAGCTATCTTCTCTAATCCTATACTACACTATAGGAAAATTCCTGAATTTTGTGAAATGATGAGCACATCGATGATACACAGTCGTTAACATTTCAAAATTTCATTTTTTATATGAAATGTTCATACCCTCAGTGTGAAATGTTCTGACAGCGTTAGAAAATTAAAGGGAGCTAACTTTCCTGTAAATATCTTCTTTTGGGCTATCCCTGACGTGTATCGTCATGAGAATCGACTTTCGATAAAGTTATCTCCCTTGGAATTATTAGACGGGAGAGGAAGGTCCAATTAAGAAGTAAGTAACTGTTGATAAACACCTACGACATCAGTATAAAATAAAGCCAAATTTTCCTTTGTTAGTTTCAATAAACGAAAACAACAGACAGCTCCCCGAGCTGTCTGTTGTTTTCGTTTATTAAGGGCCTATATAAGTAATGAAATTTTGTTTATTTTAAAAATTCTCACCTCTGATATTCCTTCACTTCAAATTAAATATACACAAAATGTACATCAACATGAAGGCTGGGATGTATAGAACACGAAACACATATGTAATCAACTCATAGAGTCGACTGTAGGCACCACTGGTTCCTGGAAGTTTGCTGCCGTATTCGCACCAGAACGGATAATTTAATAATATTTCACGAAAACAACTTGTGGCCAAATGTGCTTTACATATCCAAGAACAAAGCTAGGGGATAAAAATTCTTCAAAACACGGCGACAGAGCTGCATTGGGGAAAATTCCAAAGCCTTTGCTTTTGTTTACGTGTGAGTATACTTTCGATTTCCGGTTGACGTCATCGGACAGAAAAAGCATGTAAAAACAACGTCGTCTAAAATCAAATAATGAAAGAGATCGCCTTCATACAGTATACTGTAATTAGATTGAGATTGCACAGTTGCCATATTCAATGCAAGGTATCATGATACCTGTTGAAATTTCTTAGAATTACGATTTTCTTTTTCGATGGAAATTCGTGGTAACGAGTGATTTGTGCATGTCTGTCGAGCATGGAAACCATCTTCAATAAAAAATGCAGACAGTGTTGTCCTTTTCCAAAATGCAGTCCCATCGCTGTATTCGAATGTGTTTTGAATGCCTAGCTTTGTTCTTGGATATATGAAGCACATTTGGCCACAAGTTGTTCTGATGAAATATTATTTTATTATCAGTTCTGGTGCGAATACGGTAGCAGACTTCCAGGAACCAGTGGTGCCTACAGTCGACTCCATGAGTTGATTACACATGTGTTTCGTGTTCTCTACATTCAAACCTTCATTTTGATGTATAATTTGTGTATATTTAATCTGCATTTAAGGAATATGAGATGTGAGAATTTCAAAATAAACAAAATTCCATTACTTATATAGGCCCTTAAGAGTTACATTAGGACACTCGGCTTTTTGTGACATGATCATTAGACGCAGTTAAGCAACTGTGGACTTTGGCTCTCTCTTTAGCGAATGTGTTTACAGAAATTTGCAAGTTTTTATTCTTCCCATGAAACCAATTGGCAAATTTTACCTCCTCAACTGTTATATTAATGGAAAGGATGGCGTGTGTATTATATGTCTCGATGCTCACACTGTTGATATAAGGAACAGAAAAAGGTTACATAACTTTAAAAGATGGCGAAAGCTCCGTTTTCTTCTTTTTAAATGGGTTCAACTCTTTTGGCGCAGAATAACCTAAAAAAACAGAATTCTTAGCGCCCAATATTCATCAGGAATTTTACAAAAAGTATAGGTTGTTAGACTAAAGCGTTATTATTTTAAAAGATGTTCTAATGATCTCATTGACAGTTTTCAAATGAATTCCTGTATATATTTAAAGGGCACCTTTATACTCTCAAGGGACGATATCGTTGTTCAAGGATAGGACATAAATGGTGCATGAAGCATAG
Organism: Pictodentalium vernedei; assembly: GCA_031216915.1. Taxonomy (NCBI): domain Eukaryota; kingdom Metazoa; phylum Mollusca; class Scaphopoda; order Dentaliida; family Dentaliidae; genus Pictodentalium; species Pictodentalium vernedei. The sequence goes on from CM062294.1 coordinate 437,584,832, forward strand.
GAATACGTATGTTTGTTCAACTCTTTACCCAACGAATCGGCCGCATCCCCCCACCCCGCGTAATATGCAACTTAAGCAGTTGAACAAATATTTTTTTTTTTTAAATTTCAAAAAAAACATATCATGTGACCCCTCGTTGGAAGGAGCTCGTCGAGCTCGTTCCAACGAGGGGTCACATGATATGGTTTTGTTGAAATTTTTTGAAAAAATGATATTAAAATAATATATTTTGATATCGTTCGCGTTGGGTGAAGGATTAAAAACACTTGGAAATGGACACACACAGTTGGCTAAAATGACTTCTGCAGTACCTTTCCGCAGTCTGTCGTCTGTAGACTTTAGTCGCCTGTCGCACCAAAAGAGTTAAACAGAGATTAATAGCCAAATGTCCAAACTGATTAGTAAAAAATATTGTAAAAACCCACTACTGTATTTTATACTAATCCACAGGAAAATGCCTGAAGTTTGTGAAATGAAGCCCACATCGAAGATACAACTTCGCTAACATTTCGAAATTTCTAATTTTATATGAAATCCCCAAAGCCTTAGTGTTGAATTTACTGACAGCTTTTGAAAATTTAAGAGGGTGTAACTTTCCTGTAAATCTTTTCCAATGACGAAAAGTGTCAGCCATATTAGGATGTAAGATTCATTCAAATATTTGTACCTTTACAATATGATGGCCTTCGCTCACAAATTCACTGAGCAGGCATTTCCTTTTATCCGGAAAAGCGAGCATTCAGATTATAAGAGTTAAGACAGCAAATATATATGTGATACTTGTCTTCGGTAAGAGGAGATTACGTAATCAAGAACTATAAAGTTTAGGTAATGAAATTTCCATCGTACTGAGGAGAAAAATGAAATGGTTTTGGTTTTTCGAACGATCCTAATTTTCATGCCTGATGCCTTGATGAACATAACTAAATGTTGTCATTTTGTTGCCTCACAGACATAGCTTATGACCCCTTACTGGAACGAAGTTAACGACAGCTCAGTAATAATATTTGGATGGCGAATTTGGTAAATAACACTGGTCCGTTTTGACCGTTGCGTCGGGTAAAAGATTAAGCACTTACATGAGAAAACAAATATTAAAAATAAAAAAAAATCCTAAAAATTCTTTTTCATGTTACTGGAACCACGGCATTCATTTTTATCAACCCGACCATACCCTTGCAACAGAGGATTCTTGAATAATTTTGGTCAACAGAATTGTGTTTATAAGAAAATGAAGGAATATCTTTTGTATTTGTTGGAAACTTCAGTAATAATTTAATCCCACAGCCCGGTAGGGCTGTGGGATTAAGTTATTACCGTGTTTCCTTATCATTTCCTATTTATCTCGTACGTTGTCTTATAGTGGGGTGGCGGGTGGGGTGGGGGTCTCACCTTTTCTTTGGCATAAAAGTATATGCCTATCACCATGGAAAGGTTAACTATACCTCTGACATTACTCGAAGAGTAAACATCCAGCCATTTTATTTATTTATTTATTTATTTATTTATTTATTTATTTATTTATTTATTTATCGACAGCCAGGGTCACCTCGCGTCGGGCAGTTTTTCAGGAGGGTGAAGCCGTAGAACCCGGAGAGAACCACCGATCAGCGGTGAGCATCTATTAGACTCCGCAGTGTACTAACTCCGCATAAGCAGGGTTAGTATTGGTTTGGTTGGAGACAAGTGCACCATCGGTGTGCAGTACGCCTTAGTACACAGCGCCGTCGTGCCCCCACGTGGGCAATTGGGATTAAGTAACTTCCCCATGCACACAACGCTGTTACCCCTGAAGGTGATCGTAGCGTGGACCTTTCGGTTTAAAGTCCAATGCCGTTACCACTGAGCAAGCGCGCACCCTCCATTGTAAGTAGTCCACCTCTTCCGTGTTAACCCCCTGTACACTGATGTCAAAATATCCAGATTTGGAGTAGCCATTTTCCCCATAATGCAACTGGGAATTTAACCAATTCGATCTTGTTTGACAGAGCTCATTGAGCTCTGTCAAACAAGATTGAATTGGTTAAATTTCTAGTTGCATTATGGGAAATATTTGCACCCTGAACTTTAGATATTTCGACATCAGTGTGCATGGGGTTAAGACAGTCCGACAAAGGAATCGTATGCGAGAATGATACTTCAGGGGAGATAATGTGCTTCAATTTTTTGATATGTTGTATTTTGTTAAGGACTTAAATTAACACAATAAATAACTGAAAGTAACTGTGTTCTTTTCCGATTCAGCTGAGTGTGAGTAACAGAACAATCGTGTGACTGTGTTTATGAATTCCAGTATGTACCCACTAGCGTTTTTCAACTAAAAGACGAAATAAAGAAATTAATGAATTGATTTGATGTACTGAGGCGACTCAACCTTTTCCATCTCAATTGTTTCGTCTAACAGAATTGTTGACAGGGGGCATACAGCAGTAGTGATAGATGGCTGTACATTTTTGTGAATTCCACATTGGTCAATTTCGGGCCAAACACACCAAGCGACAGTTATGGACTTTGTAGAAATAAACAAGGTTAGCAGATACATCAGCTGTGAATTGCATCGATGAATAGAATCGAATCGCCAAACACCTAAAACATTCCTTAAAATGTATCTGGGCTCGGATGGAACCTCTGGTATGCGCCCGGAACGTTGCACTAGTCGCAGTCAAACATTGCAGTCCGCGAAATGACGATTTCACCTTAAACGTAGATATTTCAAATTACTCAAGCTTGCCAGACGTGCAGTAAACTTTTTCGTAGTTAGGGGATGTTACTCTAACACATCCCATCGAGAAAAACAACTTTTGGCGCCAGGTTCAGTGCCTTGGCGGCCGCACTAAGCTGGTAGTTTTGACACACAATGATGTCAGCAGTTTGATCCTTGATGGGAAACGAACACAGATAGTTGGTACTCTCGGGGCACTGTGCAGAATGAAATGCAACACAACAGATTTTAATTCTGACTTGTTCGACAGCAAGACTTTAAGGACAATAGATTTCAAGCTGTTGATAATTATTTGGAACTTTCACTTTAGAAGGGAGTCATTGTACGTTGAATAAGATGCCATATCAGGAAACCAACAGTAAGAAATGTCACGTGTAGAGGCAAGCTCTCAGATCACACAAATTCTGTTCGGAATTCGAAGCCGTTATGGACAATGTGTTCACCTACTTTTCGAGGAGTTTGTGTGCAGACAACCACCGTTCATTTAGTAAATATGACGTTATGTTTCGCTTGGTCTGGGGCATAGGCTTTCCGACCGATTTTAAAAGACCTTTTAAAACGCATACAGTTACACAGATTTTTCCTCGTCCAGTTATTCATATTTCAATCAGTTCTTATTTAATTCAAATTGAAATAATCGAGATATTAACGCAGTTTATTTATTTATTTATTTATTGGTGTTTAATGTCACATGTTTATGCACAATGGCTGAACATGACCGTGACAGTTTTACGGATGGAGGAAGCCGGAGTACCCGGAGAGAACCACCGAGCAACGGCGAGCAACTGTCAGCTCTCCAACATACTAACTCCACACAAGCAGGGTTAGCATTGGTTGAAGACAAATGCACCATCGACGTGCAGTACGCCTTAGTACACAGCGCCACCGTGCCCCCACGCGGGTAATGGAGATGAAGTGTCTTGCCCAAGGACACAACGCGGTTGCCACAGGTGGGATTCGAACCGAGGACCTCTCGGCTTGCAGCCTGCACCTCTACCTCCTGAGCCACCGCGCTCTCCGTTAACGCAGTTAGTGGAAATACGAGGTGCAATCATACAACTGCAGCAGTGGGAAGTCTTCATTCATTATGATAAAGTCATTAAAGATTCGGTTAGAGCAATTACGTGTCGATTGAGAAACATTTCTTGCGATGATTCAAAGAAAATCAATGTTTACGATGCTTTTTTGATTCAGTTGTCTGGAATATTTCATTTGGTCGGAAAAGCGAACCATAGGTTCGCTTTTCCGACCGAATGAAATATTCCAGACGATTTAATCTGAACTTTAGCGACGGACTATTTAAGGACTTGGCTGGGTCCACGACATAACACCTTCGACTTCCGAACAGAATTAAACTGGTGGCTTAAGAGATCCTCTTAGAGACCCTCTACCTTGAGGTAGATCATCCAGACCGTCTTTCCAGTTTATGATGATGACACCTACAAACGTTGGGAATGCTATTTCTCACTTGATCCTAAACTTTATAAAAGATGTCTGAATGGAGAGAGACACTGAAGTGGGTTCCGATAAGGCCTCGTTTTACTGTGTTTAAAGGAATGTTTCGCTTAGCACAGCGTGTGATCATTTTCCAATGACGCAAATATTTTAAATCAGATAGTTTGTTTTTTTTCTTTCTGTATTGGGGTTTAAGGACATTTTCAGCAGCCAGGATCACATCGTGTCGTATATAAAATAGAGAGTGAAATAATTTTATTGCAAAAGAGATTTAAAATTCACCATATGTTTCGATACGTAGCGTATATAAACTGAAGGTCAGAGCATGGCCAAGAAAATGTTTCCCTGATGCGATTCTCGATAACATTACCTCCCCTTAATTTGGTAAAGCTGTTCAGTCATTTCACACTGAGAGAGATGGGAACTTCATATAAAAACTTATTTTTTTTTTTTAATATTCTTTTTTCAATCTTTATCCCAATCAATTTGAACATTGGACTATTGTTTCTAGTAGAAACCCATTTAAAAAAAATAGAAAACTGCCCTTTCAGAACCTTTTGGTGATCTATACCTTTTTTTCTATTCGTTGTATCAACAGTGTGCGCATCGTTGCATAAAATACAAATATTGTTCTTTTTAATAATCTAAAAGTCTGTCAGATGTGGTTTTCTAATGTTTTTCCTCTGATGAATTAAAACTTCCAAATTGCTATGAAAACACATTCTCGGACTGTACACTAACGTAGAGATGGATGAGAAATTACATAGTAATTGCTTTAATTGGTGTCGCTATTTCACACCTCATTGTCATTCATCCACGCACATCAAGTCTCAGAAATTTTGCACCTCACCACCCACATTCACTGCCTTCTCAATTGGATTTCGCCTCGCAAGTTCAGTTATCTCAAGGGAGATAATTCTCGCGTAAGATATTATTTTAATCAACATTGTTGGGTATGGTTTAAGTTTCGTGCAAGAATACAACTGCATACTCCTGATTCTACTCCCAGGATGTTACTGAGTGATCGTGCTTTGCTGCTTCTAAAATGCTAGTGAAAGGTTGGAAGAAAGATTTGACCAGGTGATGAATCATTCATTACAATAACCAACGGCGTAGCCACGGGAATGGGCGGACTTAACTCGTTCCGCCCCACTTTTCCCCCAAAACGTCGTCTTTATAGACATTCATGACCGAAATCCCTAAAACTATTTCATATACTCTCACCCTGCAGTTTCATTTTAATATGATTCTTCGTTCAAGTTTGGGGTACTTACGCCTTCAAATAGCACCAAGGGTGCTCCCATTGACAGGAAAAGTGAATTGTTTTCCTTTTTTTATTGTTTTTTATTGTTTGTCTGTTCGGCTGTCGCTCATGTTTTGTTACAAAGAGATGATAATTCCTGTTCATACAAATCTTAACCCTTTACCTAACGAATCGCCCAAAGCGCCCGTGTAAATTGCAAATTGAGCCGTTGAAAAAAAAAAATTCAAAATATTTCAACAAAACCATATCATTTGACCCCTCATTGGAACGAGCTCATCGAGCTCGTTCGAATGAGGGGTCACATGATATGGTTTTGTTGGAAACTTTTGAAACATTTAAAAAAATAGTAATTAAAATAATAAATTTTGATATTCTCTACGTTGGGTAAAGGGTTAATGCTAGCGATTTATTCACTGGCTAATAGCCTAAAACAATAATTTGAACGCCATGCCGAAGTGCAGGTACACAGACTTAATGGCTTTTTACTCAGAGGACATACCTCATATTAGGCTAAAAAAGTGTTTTGATTCTCAGGTAATCCCACACTGAGTCCCCCCCCCCCCCCCCCACACACACACCCTTATTGTACATTTGTATTGCATTTCATTGTCTTCCAATATTAGTACAAACTCAGGGAGACCCGAACATTTTTCCATTTTTTGATTGATGCATATTTATTCAGTTGCGTCTCAATATGTTTGCCTTGTTACAATTTATGTGTCTGCAAGCACTCTCCCAAATTTTGTAATGAGGCAAATCCCCATAGATTAAATTATTTTACTTCAAAGATAATATAAAGAGCATTTAAAAAATATGAAGACATTGAATTTATTTGTATAAATATGCATTTTTTCTGTGTGTAAAAAGACAGCCGCAATCATCTCAATGTTTGCTCACTTTTTACAAAAGAAAAAGAAAAATTGAAAATAAAACCCACCCTCCCTCACTGATTTGAAAAAAAATGCTTCAGAATCAATTAATTTATTTCGTGTGACCTAATCTTTGAAGAGAAATTAATCTGTATGATTGTGCTCTCTCCCATAAATTATACGAAGGCAAAGGCATGGAATTGGGACGAAAGAAGTTCTGGATGACATTTGACAGTTCGTTTCTTTGGTGTTTGGGGGAAAGAAGGTGCTGGGGAGCGGCATTTGGGAAAATGGGGGTAAGATCCAGGCTCTCTCATGAGAAACCGCGACATACCAGCGGATGACCAAATAGTTATTATTATTATGTGAACAAACTTGATGCTCAAAAATAAGTGTGACCTGACCAGTTAACCCTCTATCCAAGGTAACGGCCAAAAAAAAATTTAGTTATGTGATGCCTTAAGTGTCCGATATTTCAACTTAATAACTGATTCTAAGCTCATAGGGCTAAGCTAAGGGGCAGTTAATAAGTTGAAAGATCATACATTGACTAGAATCACTCCATTTGAAGGCATTCGTACCGTCAGCATTTTACCCACATTAACACAGCGCATTGCTGCCCTCATAGAAGGTGGAATATGTGTTAAGTATCTTGCTCAAGGCTTCGACTCCAGTTACATTCCATCTCACGTCCGCCCGATCTGAAATCCAATGTGCTAAGAAACTGACCAGTGGACACCCCACCTATATTAATTAGACAATACTGTGGCATCACAAGGGTAATAAGTTTATTCAAACTTGTTATTTCTCTTGTCAATAGCTTTATTTACCCATTTCACTGTCCTGTATTTATTGCGGGTGTGTCAAACTTTTACACCACAATTTTCCTTCATACCTCTTTATTTGTTTATTAGGTCACAGTGTATGCCGGTGTATATTTAGATATGTTATATTTAAACCGTGACTAATTAAGTACGAATCTAATTATTGATAGCCTGGTCGAATGGAAAATTCCAAGTCACTGACTGTACGGGTTAGACTCACAAACTACCTAAAATGCGATATTTCATGACATCATTTTACGACATTCAATGGGAACTAAAATTCAATTGATTTTTGAATCGTTTGAATTATCCACAAACTTACGGACCCTTTAATCATTGGTGTTTAAGGCCACTTTCAACATATATGGATACATCATGACCGTAACATGGGAATGTAGTTAAGTTTAGACAATCGTTTATTCCCATGACGGCCACTTTATTGTCGGTCCATATTCAACGAATAAAGCAGAACTTGTATACAGCAGTAAACAAATACTGCTACAAATACCGGGGTTCCCCCGTGGACCCTTGAGAATTATCAATTAGAATGCAACAGACATTAGAAAACTCATTTTTTCATCTTTAACGCATTGTGTTTCTCACACATCGTGTACCCGGACCTTATTGGATGCAAGAAATCCCTCTATGGATATTCCCCAAAAGCATTTCAGTAGGAAACGATCACCGATGACACTTCTTCTGATGGTCTATCAACACTGAAACTTCCCCACGAGGACTTCTCATCTAGGAACACGTTCCCCAAATGTGTTTTTCACATATAGGTGTTGTGTTTTTTACCTTTAACGCTGCATTATGTGCAAAATGTAGTGAACACTCACTTTAATGGTTGTAGAACATTTCCGCTGCCAACATTTCCTAAGCGCATTTTCCCAAGGACAGTTCATCAATGATACTTCTAAGGTAGATTAACAACGACACTATCCGATAGGAAGCATTTCTCAGGTGAACACTTCCCCCAAATATGTTTCTTTTACATATGCATGTCGGGTTAACCCTTTCCAAAAATGGAACAAAATAGGCCAGTACCATTCATAAAATTTGTTATTATTTTTTCGTTTTTTTTTGTTTCAGAAGCATAGCTTAACTGGTTGAGGGCTAGATTATTTTTGATGGTCTTGTTTTGTTATTCAAAATTTGTTTTATTACAAATTATTGGGGAGTGCCCACATGCGCTCTCCAATATGTTGTAATAAAAGAAAATGCATATGAACAAAAATTGCTGTTTGACTGAATATGAAACACGACCAGGTAAAATATTGGTTTTTGCTTTGGTGCCCCTCATGTTTTTGAAAGCCCTGATGGTGGCTTCTAGCACTCAACCAGCTAAAGCCCTTCATGGGAACGAACTAGTTGAGCTCGTTCTAATGAGGAGATAAGCTATGCTTTGAGACTAAAACGGAAAGGAGAAGTCAAACAAGTTGAATATTAATCTTAACCCTTTACCCAACGTAACGACCAAAACCGGTCAGAGGTATTCTCGAAAATCGCAAATTAATTTTCATTATTTTTTTCATTTTTGTCTCAAAAACATAGATTATGACCCCTCGCTAGAACGAGCTCGTTCCAATGAGGGGTCATAACCTATGTTTTTGAGACACAAAATGAAAAAAAATAGTTATTCAAGTTTTTTTTGCAAGTGTCGTCTGCTTTTCATGTTAGGTAAAGGGTTAAAATCTCTTTCGGACCCAAAATTAGAGAATATTTGGAACGTACTGAGAAACCGTCTTCAAGGTTTCTTCGTGTAAGTATTAATTAATATTTATTTATTTTTTAAGGTTTAACGACACTTTAACAGTCAAGGTCAATTCGTGTCGGTGACAGCTTTAAGGGTGGAGGAAGCCGGAGTACCAGGAGAGAACCACCGAGCACTGACGAGCAGCTGCCAGCTCCCCAATATCGTAACTCTGCACTGAAGCACGGGCAGATTAGATTGGTGGAAGACATGCGCATCATCGACCTGCAGTACGCCTTAGTACACAGCGTCATCGTGCCCCCACGTGGACAATCGGGGTTTAAGTGGTTTGTCCAAGGACACAACGCGGGAGTGAGAGTCCATCGCTCAGACTGTCACCCATCCAAGGACTTACCGGGCTCGACGTTGCTTAACGTCGGTGATCTGACGAGAACCGTTTACCGTAATGCCACTTGTGATAAACAAGAATAAAAAGTACATTTGAATCTCCTTTATTTGAGGTTCAATTAAATTTGATGGCTTTAAAAACATTTGTAAAAGAGCCTTGTCAAAGTTAATATCCCACAATTTTTCTCTTGTTCATCACTGTTCAATACTTGGAACTTAACACACTCAGTTTAACAGAATGCTTGCGTTTGGGTCCGAAGGAAATTGTTAGAAAACTATATAAAAAATTCCAATTTAAATTTTCCAAAACTTTGTCACTGTTTATGGTTTCAGAATATGCCATAGGTTCCTTCAAAAAGATTCGATTGTATTATAACATGTGATGTACGAATGTATTGTTTTTGGATAGTGCGTGTTTTGGACAGAAAGTCCACAAAAGTTAATCACAGCGGCTGTCCTTACACGTTTTTGGCAACAAAACTAACAAACATCGTTTTTTTCTGTTGACTCATTTCTCTGCCGAACCAAAGCCAAAACATTGACAAACGTGCCCCGTTCTTAGCAAAATTTTACAAAAAGACCCGCTTTTAGCCAATTTACGAGACCCGTCCTTAACAAATGAAAAGAGAGATCGTTACTTAACACACACAATTCCTTCCTGGTCAAATGAGTAAGAAAAAACAACCAGTTGACTGGTACGAATTCTGCTTCGATTTGACAGGAAAAAGTCCAATCGTTTTCACATGTGATTTTCAATAAATTTCAAGACTGTCACTGAAGATGAAGAGATGGATGGACGATAGAGATAACTTATTCCTTCACCAAAAAGGATATATACGATGCCAACTTTTCAGATTAAAAACATTGAATTTACGGTTTGAAGTGGACAGCTAACTGTTCTTTGTTTGCACGCTGCCATGTTCATCTTAAGAAATGCATTTCCGAAATAGGTATACAACAATATCATTGTTCTAATTACCATGGGAACCAAACAAAATAGTAGTCCCCAAAATTCTGTGATGTCATTGCTCGTGGTTAGATTTTTGCGTGAAAGTTTGAAGAATGATGCATATACAGTGGATATGGAATGAGTGTTTTTCTCATATAATATTTATGAAACGAGTCTAAGAATTTTCCGTTTTGGCGAGTTTCATAAATATTATATGAGAAAAACACTCATTTCATATTCTATTTATCATATGACACACACACGCACAAATTAGCCACTTAGTATGACTTTTTAACCCATCACCTAACTTGAGTTGCAGACGGCACTTGACAAAAAACATCCTCGTATAACTAAAAATTTTCATTTTTGCTTCCATTACATAGGTTATGACCCCTCATTGGAACGAGCTCGTTCCAATGAGGGTCATAACCTATGTTTTGGAAGCAAAAAGTGAAAACATAAAAAAATGAATGGCTTTTTCTTGTAGGTATAAGATTAATACAATATAACCCACCCCAAATAGGACAGATAACGTAAATTCACCCTACTGAAATTATGCAAATGTGACCCAGTTGTAGTTTGTATAGCCAATCAAATTGTCCAGTATTGAAATTGACCAATGACAGCTCCCAACTCTAATTATGCAAATTATAAAAATGTGGCCCAGTTGTATTGTGTTCAGCCAATCAAATTGTCTAGTTTTGAAATTCACCTATGAAATTGACGGAAGGCTTTATTTATCACTGATTATTATGACAACAAAATATCAAATGTTTTAAAGTGAACAAAACGGACGAGTCATATGATAAATAGAATATACCCATTGTAGCTTGGTGTACCAAATGTTCACCATGAATGGTGAAGTGGTGTTAAGCGCACGCCGAAGGAGCACACATTGAGAGGATTTCGAGTGGTGAACATTTGGTACACCAAGCTACTTTGGGTATATTTTATTTACACCATGATCATCAGATTATTAAGAGTCCCTATTATTTTTTCTCAATTTTACCGAGCAGCAGCCGTACTAACGTACAAATTTGTTATTGTTTACATGAGCATCTGTAGGCGGTACTTCCGTTGACAATTTTATCGCCGAAACGAAATAGAAAAAGAAACAGGGCCTTTTTCATTTTAATAATATAATAACATAGTGTTTGGAGTTATGGATGCTTACTAAACATCAGACAATGCATGTTTGTTAATTTTGGGTGTTTTATGGTGTAAACTCATTTAGAAACGTAATAAATAATTGCCACTTTCATTTCACTCTTCGCGAGGCGACGTGCGATAAATTTTGACACATTCAGGTTGAAGCCACTAAAGGTCAACTTGCATGTAGTTCCACTGTAGGTGTAAATTTTAACTATTGAAATCCAATTGCTGGCGTGTTCACTACGGTTGGTGTGAAAAGCTAAAGTTTATGTTATAGGCTTTTCTTGTACAGTAGAATAGGTAATCATGGTTTAAACTGTTTTATCTACATATTCGTGAAAAATAAAAGAGACACACACACATACTCCTTGAACAAGAAAATGAGGCTCAAATATTGAGTTCGGGTTGAGATTTCCCCCCAGATCCAATTTGAGGAATCCGACAATGAATATACCCTTCACTAATCCTATGTGTTTCGTCTTTCAATACAGAAACGAAACACGGGTTCCTTCTCCAACTGAACGTGTCTCATTCAATGAGATGACGAAAAGTGCTGTACTCTTCAAAAACAATGTGTTTATCCAATGCAGAAACGGAAAAGGCCATAAACTTTGTTATGATTTGTTGGCAATCATTTTCTGTTGTTGTGTCCTTGGCCTCACGCATGGGAGTGGTACAGGGTGGTTTGTTTGTCATCAGAACTTATGAGTTACATTTCCGTTGTTTTGTATCTCGACTTCTTTAGCAAAGGTGTAACAGTGTTATTCCGACGATAATGTTGGCGAGTAAACAGCATCATCATCAACATGAATTACCAACTGTTCACATCGTTGTGTCTTTGAAGAATTTTTCCATTTTTGGTTTGTACGTGCAGCGAGTATCTCTCTTTCAGATGTACGCATATGCCAGTCAAGTTCAACGCAAGGTTGCCTCCGTGACGCTTTCTGTCCCCTCTAAACCCTTTAATACTCAAGAGATTCCTTACTGATATCTATCATATAAGACTAATATTGAATAAACAAAACATATTCTATGAGTAGGATTAAGAATTCATTCTTAATTCTACGCGTAGAATAGTTTGGTTTTTTTACTTGAAAACGCTATACGTTTATTTTGTTTATCCCATAAATCTTTTACAGGGCTGTCGCGGCGAAATCATGCTGTCAATCGCCACAATACCCATCGAAAAGTGAGGAGCACATTGGCCCAATTCGATCTCCAAGCAAAATTCCCCAAAATAACAATGCGCAGTGATAGATTTCTGTCTAAAAATAATTCCCCTACAAACTTAAAAATACTTTATTAAATGAACAATGTGCAGTGTTTTCTACTGGCATTGTGTAATACATTCAAAAAGGTTTAAAGAAAACAACAATAGAAGTGAACAGACGACACGTGCTTTTGTTTATTTGTACTTTCCAAATTTGGAAAATGAAACATCAATCATCATGCCGCTGCCTTTCACAATCAAACTTGCATGCTTTTCAACGCAGGGTTTCGATTGATTTAATTTGTGTTTTAGTTAATTGTTGTTCAGTTTATTGTTAAGAAGAGTTGAAATGTGGCAAATATTCTAAAACTAAACATTTAAGCGACGGTCAGCGTTTGATAAACGTCGGTTCACAAGCGTAAAAGAGATCACGACAACACGATATAAGGAATGAATGCGGTAGAGGTCAGAGGTCAACAAGTCCGTCTCTACCTTCGGAATAATTTCTTTCAGTGTTAAACCTACGGGGAAAATTTATCACCCTACTTGGAGAATAAAGCAAAAATTTATCCAAAGCTTTTATTGTTCGAATAAACGGCCATTTATTGGATAAAAGTGGTAAAATTCCTCGATAAATATTGGGAGACATGAAACATTGTTGTGATGAGTTGACGGTAGCATGATCTGAGGTTTGTGGCGCAGAGCTTATTTTCAACCGAGACGCGGTGGAACATACGCAACGAGCCGCAAACCTCAGACCATGTTATCGTCAACTCATCATAATAACTTATTTACTAAACTTGTGATCGTTAAAAGTTGCCTTGTCAAGGCAACTTTTAACGATCACATGTTTAGTAAATGAACCTCTCGTGTACCCAACGACGGCACTGAATAAATAATCAATAAACCAGATAAACTCATTCCGTCTCATTTCAAATCGCAAATCGGTTTGCTATTTAAACAACACTTCATACGAAACACCGCCTGCTACAAGAGTGAAAAATCTAAATAAATGAAGCGGCTTGCTAGTCACTCCGTTGATGAAGCAATTACGAAACGGGCGACGGTATTTCAAATATTTCGCGTGGTGACGTCAGACGATAACATTTGCTGCAGGAGCCGAAAACATAAAAGAAACTACGCCAGCTCGCACCCAATCAGAGGGCGAGGATTTTACTGTTATTGTAACATGTACAGCTTGATATATCGACATGGATGTACAGAGGGTTCACATAGTTTGTAGACGTTTTGGGGTAATTCCTTTCCAACAAGCTTAAGCATCTGCACACTGGCGTCAAAATATGAAAATTTAGCCTGCAGTCTTTTCCGTTAATCCTTTACCTAACATAAAAAGCAGACGACACTTGCAAAAACAATTCTTGAATAACTATTTTTTGTCTCAAAAACATAGGTTATGACCCTTCATTGGAACGAGCTCGACGAGCTCGTTCCAATGAGGGGTCATAACCTATGTTTTTGAGACAAAAAATGACCAAAATAATGAAAATTAATTGACGATTTTTGAGAATAGCGCTGGCCGGTTTTGTCCGTTTCATTGGGTAAATGGTTAACGTTTTCAATTTTGGCAGATGATATTATCTTCTGTTCTCAAAGACATGATTATCACGTGATCGGCACCGGTACTCGTTCAATTGTTGTTTTTTTACCCTTCACCTAACATGAAAAGCAGACGACACTTGCAAAAAAAAAATTCTTCAATAACTATTATTTTCATTTTTTGTCTCAAAAACATAGGTTATGAAACCCTCATTGGAACGAGCTCGACGAACTCGTTCCAATGAGAGGTCATAACCTATGTTTTTGAGACAAAAAAATGACAAAATAATGAAAATTAACTGGCGAGTTTTGAGAATAGCGCTTGCCGGTTTTGGCAGTTACGTTGGGTAAGAGGTAAAAGCAACTACGAATTTAACCAATTCGATTTTGTTTGACAGAGTCCATGCAGTTCTATCAAACAAGCCTGTATTGGTTAATTTCCTAGTTGTATTGCTGCTTTAAATGTTGATATTTTGTCATCAGTCTGCAAAAGACGAATTTAACCTGGTCCCCAATGTTAAAACAAACAACTAATAAGTCGATTACATTTTTTTTTAAAATACTGTTAATATTTATTTATTGGTGTTTTAAAGTCACATATTTCTGCACAATGGCTAATCATGACCGCGACAGTTTTATGGGTGGAGGAAGCCGGAGTACCCGGAGAGAACCACCGAGCAACGTCGAGCGACTGTCAGCTCCCCAATATACTGACCCCACACAAGCAGGGTTAGCACTGGTTGAAGACAGGTGCACCATCCACGAGCAGTACGCCTTAGTACACAACACCACCGCGCCCCCACGTGGGCAATAGGGGTGCGGTGTCTTGCCCAAGGACACAACGCGGTTGCCGCAGGTGGGATTCGACCTCTCAGCTTGAAGCCTGCACCTCTACCAACAGAGCCACCGCGCCCCCATACTGTTAATAAATATTACCAATATATTTAACGGTTGTAGTTTTTATAGCTAAAGGTATACGCGGAATATTTATGGACTATAACACGTCAATAAATGTTTACGGATGTCTCTACATGAACATGACTATTCATTCGTACGTTGGCTACCAGCGAGTTATTTTTGCATATCCCAACTTGTTTGTTGCTCCACAAATAATCAGGAAGCGAATACTTATATATATCGTAAACAATAGTGTCTATTTTCATCTCATCAATTTAGAACAACTCCTGCACGAAACAAGTAGATTTGTATGGCATGTTCGTGACTCCCAACCAGGCGCAATAGAAAATTTACATCCGAAAGATCTTGTCAAAACAAAATCAATCAAGAGCGTTAGGAAGTATTGGATTGAATCCAGTTGCCTTGGGAGCAGTATCGACCGAACGTGATTCTAGCAGCCGATAGTCAATATTTCTCAAACGCATTGTGTTCGTGCAAATTCCAGCACGATATCTTAAAAGACCAGTTGGCTCAAAGTCAAGCTATAATAAACGAGAAAATCCTATTCACTCCAGCCCACTGTTTCCAGAACAGAATAGTAGACCCGATTCCTTATATTTCAATTACACAATCTCCTCTTTCTCAGAGTGGAACACTTCAATTTAAAAAAAATAGTTTCCATTATATTTTCCAGTGTTGTTGAGTGTGCATTCTCAGGTTTTTCTGGCTTTGAGAACTTGAGTGCTGTGACAACTATTCTAATGATAGCATGCTCAATGAAGAGGTTGTCTGTAACTTATGGGTTCGAAAATTTAAAATAAAAACTCCTGTGCGAAGAATAATGCGACAAAGGGTACCAAAACGCCGTCCAAAATCCACCCCTATTTTCCACAATAGATGCGATGTGAACGTCCCGAGCATTGTTAGAAAGTAATAAAAAACATTTTTCTCATTTTGGAATTTAAACAATGATTCGGCTCAGATTTTGTATTTGCTATAGAAAAACGACATCAGTCACATGGACTTCCTGATGGTGATAATACTAGGGCCCTGATAAGCTTCTACATTCGATTCGATTTCGAATCTTAAGTTGCTATTCGGTCCGATACGAAATCGATTACCCGATTCCTTTCAATTCGAATCTTTTCTCGGGAATATATGTTTGGCATCAGTCATATACGCAATCTCACAAAACCTGTCACCACCCACACTAATTTCAGTCTCTCTTGTCACTACCACTGATGAAAGAAAATGTAATGTTTCCAAACAGTGTCGACGATGTTCTGCTACTAGTGACAAATACCGGTGATTCTCACTGTTCCGGGTTCTGAACAATAAACCTTACTGGGTAATATTTCAACTGCATCATCAAGGTCTGCCTTCGACGAAAACATGCCTTGGTGATTAAGCTGAATATTTTATCAGTCAGGACTTGCGCCATCGCAGTCGGAACAAATAAGGTTTACAGTCCTTCTCCCCCAATGGGTCGTTTTCAAGGGACCCCTGCTTCGATTCGAAATTCGATTCGATTTCGTATAATCGACTTAATTCGATTCGAGATTCGATCCGAATAAAAAATGTGTGATTCGCAGGATTCAAGATTATAGTAATTGTGATCGTGATTTTTTCTGTTACACCATAATATAGGGCATTGCAGCTTCAAGGTATACAAGACAATCAAAACGAATGTTAACCCTTTGAACACTGGTGGTATGTACCATGTCAGTTCATATGCAGCAATTAGAAGAGTCCATATTCATTATTGGGGGGTAGACCAATCCATATTTTCAACGTGCAGCCTTAGGGCTGCACGTTGAAAATATGGATTAGTCTCCCCACCCTTAACTTAGCAGGCATCCTACTTAATGAAAGTATGACGTAACATATCCCTGGACCGGAAGGCGGCGTCTGGTGTTCAAAGGGTTAATGCAAGAATGTTGTTGAATGGACAAACATAAGGGAATAAGATCCCCTGGTGGTAATGCATTTGCTGATCAATGTCATTAAGATAATTGAGAGAAGTTGATTTATTGCCAACGTCATCTAAGGTATAGTCCATTGGATTAGTTATCGAATGTTAGTTTGCAATACGTATAGGCTGTTACCACCAAGTGGGTTTCCGAGATAGTGTATTGAAGTCGAGCCCTATTCTCTGGGCATATATCAACAAGTCCGTCAGGTCGAGATTTCACTGCACCATCTCTGAAACCCACTTGGTTGAAATTTCCAATTTATCTTATAATATTCTCCCCTTTCTTGACGTGTTTGCAAATATGTTTACAATCATTCAGCGTATATGAATTGATTTGTTCATGAACGACAATCATGACGTTATGGTATTGCACTCTTGTGTTATGCATGACGTAATCCCCATTCATTGTTCTTCTTGTACAAAAACCGCTCAAGTTTCTAGTAATGTTTCAGGTCTGTTTTTTTTATTTTATTTGTCATGTTTAAAAATATCACAAAAACAAAAAAAAATGACCTAGTCTAATTCATTTAGTTGAGCTGGTGATTTATTTATCATGTAATTACTGGTATCAAAAATGGCGGCATTGACATGCGTAATAATCGATGCCAGTTTAGTGCAGGTAAACCTCGTTCTCTTTTCTGAATCGAATGATCGCACGTTCGGTGGTTACAACCCGCAATACAGATTTGTGTTTTGTCTAGGCGTTTTTACTTGTATTAGGGGAAATATTTTCTTGTTGTTAGATAAACATAATCACTGAATTTAATTTTGACACAACGATTCTCACATTGAAGGAACCCCGCCAGGCAGACAACGCAAAACTGGATGGAAATATGATATACGTTACTTTATCGGAACGCTCACATCGAATTTAATGTTTCGATGTCGTTAGACCAACCTATTATCTGACAACACGATTCTAATGCCCCCTTTCATAACTGTTAGAGAGGTGACCCCAATTTTGTATTATCAGCTATTTATACAGTTGTTCTCAAATGCAACCGGAAGCAGCCTTAGTTTACTTCCTCTTTTCAGTTTACATGGTGTTTGGTGTTGTATAAATGTTTGACGAGTGCAGATAATCAAAAACAGTATCGGCGATCGTATATCATTTATTTCAACTCAACATGGAAAACGTAAACAAAAACTCTCTTCCGATAATCCCGGACAACAACAACCCATAGCACTGGTACCGATCAGCTCGAACCAATAATAACTTGTACATGGCACAATTCGATTCTCGTAACATCTGCCCTTCTTTGAAATATAAAAAAAGAACTGAACTACCCGTTCTAAGGGAAAGTATTTTAAATAAAATTAATTCACCGGAAAAAAAAAAATAGAACACTAGCACGACACCATGAGTCTATTACTCATTTTATGTCTTAACTGATGAAATCATCCAAATGTTTGTGCCTTCTAACCGTTCTGCCACTACTAGTACAGACTGAATTATTTTTGGTTTGCCCTGTAACTCCATCCTGCCATTCTGTAGATTCATGTGAGTCTACGGTATCATGAGTCTCAGATGATTCTAGAGAATGCTCTGGCATATCAATATCAGCTGACTCAAAAACATCAATTGGTTTAACCCTTTACCTAACGAATCGCCCGCATCCGCCCGCGTAATATGCAGATCCAGCAGCTGAAAAAATATTATTTTACGAAACATTTCAACAAAACCATATCACGTGACCCCTCTTTGGAACGAGCTCGTCAAGTTCGTTCCAGTGAGGGGTCACATGATATGGTTTTGTTGACATTTTTTGAAAAAATTTCAAAAATGATATTTAAAATAATAAATTTTAATATCGTCTGCGTTGGGTAAAGGGTTAAAGGAATATCAAGTTGATCGTATAGTCTTCAGTTATCTTATCATAAAATTAGGAAGTGTTCACTCTTCCCGTTCATTAGTGACTCACAAACGGATATTCTTATTTAGAATGCCACCTCAACAAGTCAAACTACATGGGTGGGACTAATATTATGATACTGTTACAATCGTATGTTTCAAACATTGTATTTTCTGCTTGTGAATATATCTGACTGAAATTAATTACTAGCATTTTAAGGGCCTATATAAGTAATGAAATTTTGTTCATTTTGAAAATTCTCACCTCTGATATTCCTTCAATTCAAATTAAATATACACAAAATGTACATCAAAATGAAGGTTGGGATGTATAGAATACGAAACACATGTGTAATCAACTCATAGAGTCGACTGTAGGCACCACAGGTTCCCGGAAGTCTGCTGCCGTATTCGCACCAGAACTGAAAATTTAATAATATTTAACAAAAACAACTTGTGACCAAATGTGCTTTACATATCCAAGAACAAAGCTAGGGGATAAAAATTTATCAAAACACGGCGACAGAGCTGCGTGAGGGAAAATTCCAAAGCCTTTGCTTTTGTTTACGTATGAGTATACTTTCGATTTCCTGACGACGTCATCGGACAGAAAAAGCATGTAAAAACAACGCCGTCTAAAATCAAATAATGAAAAAGATCGCCTTCATACAGTATACTGTTATTAGATAGAGATCGCACAGTTGCCATATTCAATACAAGGTATCGTGATACCTGTTGAAATTTCTTAGAATTACGATTTTGTTTTTTGATGGAAATTCGTGGTAACGAGTGATTTGCGCATGTCTGTAGAGCATGGAAACCATCTTCAATAAAAAATGCAGACAGTGTTGTCCTTTTCCAAAATGCAAACCTGTCGCTGTATTCGAAAGTGTTTTGAATGCCTAGCTTTGTTCTTGGATATATGAAGCACATTTGGCCTAAAGTTGTTCTGATGAAATATTATTTTATTATCAGTTCTGGTGCGAATACGATAGCAGACTGCCAGGAACCAGTGGTGCCTACAGTCGACTCTATGAGTTGATTACATATGTATTTCGTGTTCTATGCTTCCCAACCCTCATTTTGATGTATAATTTGTGTATATTTTATCTGAATTTAAGGAATATGAGAGGTGAGAATTTCAAAATAAACAAAATTCCATTACTTATATAGGCCCTTAAATGATGCGGATGTTTACCTTCCAGTAAAATGTCTCTTCCTTTAACCCTTTGAACTCTAGTGGTATCTTCCATGCCAGTTCAATGGCAGCAATTAGAGGAGTCCATATTCATTATTTGGGGTAGACCAATCAATATTTTTAACGTGCAGCCTCGGGGCTGCACGTTGGAAATATCGATTGGTCTATCATGCACATTTACGGAACAGTCATCCTATTTAAGGACGTAATGTCGTATTTGTTCCTGGCCGGAAAAGCGGCCGCTCGGCTTCAAAAAGTTAAAACACCATTTACTTATTCCAATAATTTCTGTTCATAGATATAAAATACAAGTTTAAAAAATACATGTGTAAAAGCTTCACAGTAGTTGCCTCTGGTGTGAAGAAGGGCCGTTACATTCACGAAGGTGAGCTCAAATGAGGGGATGGCCGATGTTTACGTTGTATGGGGGTGGAGCGGGAGAGGGGATATCTATACATTACCATCTATTAACTGACAGAATGCTAAATTATTTTTGGTCGTCAAAATTTTTTATAGTTTATGAGAGATTGTATCCAGGTATTCTCACATTGTAACATGGCAAATCTCTATAGACTACATTCATTTATTTATTGGGATTTAACGACACTTTCGACAGCCAGGATAACCTCATGTCGGACAGTTTCACGGATGGAGGAAGCCGGAGTACCCGGTGAGAACCACCGAGCAATGTACCAACTCCACACAAGTAAGGTTAGCATTGGCTGAAGACAAGTGCAGCATCGACATGCATTTCGTCTTAGCACTCAGCGAAGTCATGCCCTCATGTGCGGGTATTTAGGATGAAGTGCCTTGCCCAAGGACACAACGCGAATTACCTCTAGCAGGGATCGGACCGTGGGCCTTTTGGTTTGAATTCCAATGCCCTTAACCACTGAGCCACCGTGCTCCCTATAGACTAACTATTTTCACTTGGTCTTTGTCTTGTTATAGTTTATGTGAGATTGTCTCTAGGCGCTCTAACATAAATTGTAACAAGGCAAATTTCTATTGACTAAATAATTTCACTTCAGATATGAAGCACATCTACAGACTATGAAGACCTCACGATGTGGTATCTGCACATCAGAATAAAACTCAAATATGAACTTCCAGCACAGCCAACAACTCATCTACTATTCAAAAATGTTGATATTTTCGAAAAATGATATCGGATACGAGTGATGGGACACACCAATATGTTACGAAGTTTAGTGTGGATCATGAATGTCACCGTCTAACGAAAACTTCGAGCAGGTTTTTCGCACGACCGCCGTGTTAATGTATGTGGGACACGTTGTGAAATTTTCATTTGTACTGGACGGGCTTTTTCGGAGGTCTCATCGTTCTTTTCTTGGTATAAACTCGTTCATCAATAGTTTCTAGTCGAAACGTAACTTTTGAGGTATGCGAAGACTGACACGTGACGAACGTCAACGTGCCGCTGGCATGTTGGAAGCTGGCAACAGACAGGCAGCAGTGGCTCAAATTCTCAACGTTACTCAATCGCTGATTAGCAGGTTGTGGTCACGCTATCGTCAGAAGGCAACGTTGATGACAGACGTCGGTCAGGTCGTCCAAGGACGACAACTGCTAACCAGGACCGTTGCATCGGAACCACAGCATCGCGTAAAGTGCCTCAGAAATTGGACAGCAGCTGCACCGAGCGACAGATGTGCGAATCAGTGGTGAAACTGTCCGAAATAGCCTACACAGCTAAAATTTGTACACTCGACGACCTCGAATAATTCCACATTTGACTGTACGTCACATCGTAGCAAGGCGTAATTGGCGTGGAGCACGATAGTGCTGGGACAATCGTCGGCGAAGCAACGTAATATTTTCCGACCGTCCATGTTTTATACAGCTCAGTGCGTGGAATCTGTGCTTGTCAGACACCCAACTATCGCTGAAATCATTCACCAGATGTCGCAGTGCAATGCCTTAACTGTCTTTTTGATGAAAATATAGGTATATTTCTTCATATATCTCACTTTTATCAAATATCCCCAACTTTTGTTGAATAGTATATAATCAACTCTGGTCATAATTGCTGGACTTCTTGGGTCCATATAATCCTATTTCTTGCTTATTAGATCAAGATAAGTCTTGATTAGAAATAATTGTCAAGCTGACTTGACGCATAGACTCCTCGACTCCTAGAGGTTATTTTGTTTTATTGCCGTTGCCATTTTATCACACACATTCATTTCTTTGCCATTTTCGTCACTGATATTTCGTGGCCGATTGAATAATGCGTTTCGTTACATCTGTCAAATCATCGCGCAGTTGAGAACACATTTTTCTGGGAAAACAGCCAATCGCAGAAACATTAAAAAACAAGTAAAACGGAACCAACAAAGGACAAGAACTCTCTAACATTTCAAGAAATCGTCGAACTCTTTGAACCTGTCCAAGATATATTAACCCTTTACCTAACATGAAAAGCAGACTACATTTGCAAAATACATTGAATAACTAATTTTTTTCATTTTTTGTCTCAAAAACATAGGTTATGACCCCTCATTGGAACGAGATCAACGGGCTCGTTCCAATGAGGGGTCATAACCTATGTTTTTGAGACAAAAAATGAGAAAATAATGAAAATTAATTGGCGATTTTTGAGAATAGCGCTGGCCGGTTTTGGCTGTTACGTTGGGTAAAGGGTTAATACAGTGCGGGATATTAAAATTTATTTCAATTGGGTGTTTCCTGTTCAAGTTACTGCATAAAAAATGAAATTGGGAGCAAGATTCGACAAAGGACAATATATATGTTTTGTTCAATCGCTGTGGTTATCGAACTGTCAGGGGGGCGCGGTGGCTCAGTTGGTAGAGGTGCAGGCTGCAAGCCGAGAGGTCCTCGGTTCGAATCCCACCTACGGCAACCGCGTTGTGTCCTTGGGCAAGACACTTCACCCTCATTGCCCACGTTGGGGCACGGTGACGCTGTTTACTAAGGCGTACTGCACGTCGATGGTGCACCTGTCTTTAACCAATGCTAACCCTGCTTGTGTGGAGTTTGTATGTTGGGGAGCTGACAGTTGCTCGCCGTAGCTCGGTGGTTCTCTCCTCTCCGGGTACTCCGGCTTCCTCCACCCGTAAAACTGTCACGATTATGGTTAGCCAGTGTTCAGAAATATGTGACCTTAAATACCAATAAATAAATAAATAATAAATAAATAAATCGACCTGTCAAAGGACAATGTTAATGCAAAGCAGTCCTTTAGATTAGTCTGAAATCTGAGGTTTACTATTCACGTTACTGCATAAATAATGAGCAGTATTCAACAAACAAATGGCAATAACTCTAATTCTCATCGAAGCACAGTGGTTATCGAACTTTCTCAGAGATTGTAAAGCAGCACACCAATTGAAACCAGAATGGGATAAATATCATGAAACAAGTGATCGGCACTTTACTTCAATAACAGATATTAAGCTTTCAACCATTCAACACCACGGACACAAATAGTATGGCGCCAGTCATTTTCAGAGAAGCAAAGCTGATGTGTGTTTTAAGAGAAGAGTATGGGATTGTTGGATTAGATTATCACTGATTCCCATCATTAAATCGTTGTCCGTCAACAGATTGTTATATTTTACTTTGAACTAAATTATTTTCATTGTGATTTAAAATGCTGAAGATGGGTAGTCTGTTTCTTCCCTCGTACAAATTCACACGCCAGAAAAATCAAACAAAATTAGGATATAACACAATAAAGAGGCAACTGGAAATGAGTATTGGTGCTAACGCAATTCTTCGTCCTATAGAGCCGTGGACAATATACCACTATCTATGTTTAGCAAGTAGCTGGGATGAAGGGATAATAATATGACAATACGCAAGGCGTAAGAAGGAACCCCAAAGTATCCAACGTACTGAAATATTTCATTCCGCAACCATTAATCCAAAAACATTTTGGTTTATTCAGTCGAATTCCTGCAATTGTTTAATTTCAGCCAAACAAGAATACGTTTCACAGTACTAAATATTTTCCCATAGGCGACCATTATAACGTTCAGGCGAAAAAAAATATGGTCGCATCATTTTAAATTTAGCATTCAAATATTTTTTGTCAACTATAGCCCTTCAGACAACGTTTTAATGATTTTTAAACAGGGGTCATGCAACAAATAAAAGAAAAACTAACAGAAAGGAAGTGCTGGTCACATGTTCATATTTCTCAGGGAATTCCCAAACAAAACACACCAATAGTCAAACAAATTTTTAGGTTCTAAAAGTCCTCAAATCATCCTCTTTATTCATCTGGAACATTCAAAAGTAATGCAAAATATCACTAGACTTCTTCAAATGTTTATTGAAACAATATATTTCCCCAAGACTGCTTAGTTTTGGGAATTACATAATTTCCGAGCGCAACTTTTCGAGGCATGTAAATCTAATTAAAATATTTACAACAGTTATACCTATGAGCAAACCCAACCCTGCCAAAGATACAGTTACCTCTTTCATGTGATGAAAGAGTCATTTCTGCAATAGAATTCAACTTTTGGCTTCTGTCTAGTCCAAAGCATGGGAAATTTGTTCTTTTGAAGAGAACTGTCCAATCAGTGTCAAACAGGCTTAAAAACTATTATTGCCTCCGACAGAATTTCTACTCTGTTACCCAATAAGTTGGGAGGGATAAGAATTCACAGCTTTCTTTGATACTACCCAAATCCCAAAATAAAAATAAAATCTGCATCAGCACACAAAACCTTTTCACAAAATCTGTTTTAATTAATCATACAGCAAGATAAATAGGGCCCCACCACCATGAAACAATATGTCAATTTTGTTTCAAAATTGGGGTTGTGCAGGGCTTATAGTTCATCTAAATTTGGGAGAATCCATTTGGATTCTTGCGGAAATCGTTCCGAGAATTCAGACCTGCTATGGGCCAGGATCCTATTAGGTCAGTATGATTGAACCCCTGTTGCATACTGATAATACATGTTAACCCTTTACCCAATACAGCTTTTTTAATTTTTACAACACCAACCACTGATTTTTACCCCCCCCCCCTCCCCCCGGGCCCTTAATCGCTCACCTAACGAGGTGGTTCAGAGAAGTATTTTGGGTCAGATTCAGTGAGTCAAGGTTCATGGACACTACATAGGAATAATGTTATGAAATTATTCATAATTCTATTGTCCATGTTAGATGATTATTAGCATAGGTCTTCCTGATTGCTTCCAATTCTGACAGCTGTAGACAAGTACTGCCAAACTTCCAAGGGTTGTTGTGTCACTGCACTTTGAAAGGCAAATTTTATGGAAAAGCTCTAAGGAATGGATTTGAACATTTATGAACAACCTCGAACCTAACCCACCCCTGCCCAAATATTAAGCCACAGACCTGAAATGAACAAACTCAAATCTGCCCCCCCCCCCCCCCCTTCCTGCGATACTAAATATGAAAGGGTTCTGACTGGCAGGAACCAAACTGGAACAAATTTACATCTGACCTCCCCAGAGATGTTGTACACCAAATATTAAAGCATTAAACTAGTGGGTCTGAAGAAAAATATTTTTAAAGAAATTTTCTCATGTTGCTTTGAGTTAATTTGCACTCCCATAATGAGCCCATATATTAACCCATAGATTTGGCTTGAACAAACATGAATCTGACCCCCTTAGAGATGCTGTAAGCCAAATACGAAAGGATTCTGACTGGTGGATCTGAAAAAAACGAGTTTTAAAGAAATTTCCTCATACTGCACTGAGTTAAACTTTGGGCTTCAATAGATAGACCAAATATTAACCCAGAGACCCGATTCAAACAAACTTCAATCTACCCTACCCACTGCCCCCCACCCCACTAGAAATGTTGCATTCCAAATATGAAAGCATTCTGACTGGTGGATCTGAAGGAGGTTTTCAAAGAAATTTCCTCATGTTGCACTGTTGATATTTGGGTGCCCATAGGGAGCCCAAATATCAACTCAGGGACTTGATTTGAACAAACCTGAACCTATCCCTCCCACCCCTAGAGATGCTGTATACCAAGTATCAAAAGATTCTTATACATGGTTCTGGAGAAGATTTTTTTTCAATTTTGGAAAACAATTTATGCATGCTATCAGAGAAATGCTTGGGGCCCCCTGTGGGTGTGGCAACGTTATTTGAACAAACTGGAATTCATATATGATAAGGAACATGAATATCAAATATGGTTCAATTCGGCTCAGTTGTTCATGAGGAGAGGTTAGTAATGTAAAGTTCACGCCGGACAGGATGGACTGATGGTGGACAGACAGAAAGTCATCATTTAAACGCCCCCTGACTTACAGTCAGGTGAGCTAAAAATAAACAATATTCATCAAGCATAATAATTATGGATGTTACTAGAACCGGCTGAGAGCCGGTTCCAATGACAGCCATATTTGTACAAATTTTATTGCCAGTGTCACAATATTTCAGGTCATGTTAGTGTTGTATTGGTTAATTTGCTGCCATTGTGTTAGGTAAAGGGTTAAACTGACTCAGTTCTTTTCATGTGAATCCTAGCAGCAATGTTACGAGAACCTACATGTACATGGTTTCTCACTGGTTTTGTTGCACGGATCTCTACGGGAATCGATTCTCAGATTCTTATAAGCCCTGGCTGAGGCTATATAATCCACCAATATCAATAGAAAGTGCCATTTTATCTCAACAAATGATGTCAAATATTCTTTTACCTAGTGATGAGGTAAATTATAGCCCTGGATGTACCCCCCCCCCACCCCCAAGCTCTCAGTATGCATTTTTTCCTAAAACAAGAGACCCCAGGGGGCCAGAGGGCGCCCACCTGTACATGGTAACCTAAATATCAACCCAGAGAATTGATTTCAACAAGTTGCATCTACTCCTCCTAAGAAAAGCTTATACCAAATATCCAAAGATTCTGACAAGTGGATCTAAAAAAATGATTTTTAAAGAATATTCCTCATATTCAACCGAGTTATAATTTGGGCTCCCACAGGGAGCCCATATATGGACCCAGGGACTTGGCTTTAACAAACTTGAATCTCACCCCCCTAAGGATGCCGCGCACCAAATATCAAAACATTTCAACTGCTGGATCTGAAGAAGAAGATTTTTAAAGAAAATTACTCATTTTGAACTAAGTTACAATTCGAGCTCCCACAGTGAGCCCAAACATGGACCTAGGGACATGGCTTGAACAAAATTGAATCTAGCCTCCTAAGGATGCTGCATAAAAAATATCAAAAGCATTCATCTGCTGGACCTGAAGAAGATTTTTTAAAAAAATTCCTCATTTCGAACTAAGTTACAATTCAAGCTCCCACAGTGAGCCCAAATATGGACCTAGGGACATGGCTTTAACAAACTTGAATCTCACCCCCTAAGGATGCCGCACACCAAATATCAAAACATTCCAACTGCTGGATCTGAAAAAGAAGATTTTTAAAGAAAATTCCTCATTTTGAACTAAGTTACAATTCGAGCTCCCACAGTGAGCCCAAACATGGACCTAGGGACATGACTTGAACAAACTTGAATCTTGCCTCCTAAGGATGCTGCATAAAAAATATCAAAAGCATTCATCTGCTGGATCTGAAGAAGATTTTTTAAGAAAATTCCTCATTTTGAACTAAGTTACAATTCAAGCTCCCACAGTGAGTCCAAATATGGACCTAGGGACATGGCTTGAACAAACTTGAATCTCACCCCCCTAAGAATGCTGCACACCAAATATTAAAACATTCTGACTGCTGGATCTGAAGAAGATTTTTAAAGAAAATTCCTCATTTTGAACTACATGTAAGTTATCATTCGGGCGCCCACAGCGAGCCCAAATATGGACCTAGGGACATGGCTTGAACAAACTTGAATCTCACCCCCCTAAGGATGCTGCATACCAAATATCGAAACTTTCCGACTGCTGGATCTGAAGACGATTTTTAAAGAAAATTCCTCATTTTGAACTAAGTTATAATTCGGGTTACCACAGTGAGCCCAAATATGAACCCAGGGACTTGGCTTGAACAACTTGAATATCACCCCCAAAGCATGCTGCACACCCACTATCAAAAGATTCTGCTGCTGGATCTTGAGAAGAAGATTTTCAAAGAAATTTGCCTGAAATGCACCAAGTTCAAATTTGGGCTCCTATACTGAGCCCAAATATGAACCCAGGGGCTGATTTGAACAAACTTGAATCAGATCCACCCCACAATGTTGCATATCAAATATCAAAAGATTCTGGCTGCTGGATCTGTAGAAGAAGATTTTTTAAGAAATTTGCCTGAAATGCACTAAGTTCGAATTCGGGCTTCTATAGTGAGCCCAAATATGAATCCAGGGGGCTGATTTGAACAAACTTGAATCAGACCCACCCCACAATGTCGCATACCAAATATCAAAAGATTCTGCCTCCTGGATCTGGAAAGGAATATTTTTAAAGAAATTTGCCTGAAATGCTTCAATTTTTGGCTGCTGGATCTGGAGAAGAAGATTTTTTAAGAAATTTGCCTGAAATGCACTAAGTTCGAATTCGGGCTTCTATAGTGAGCCCAAATATGAATGATTTTTTAATGTTTTTCCCATTGCCTACAGTGTTAAAAAGTGTTTTCAAAGTCCCGAAACTGTACCCTATGATAAAACCGATGGCAATTTTTTGGACCAATCCTTTCTGTTGGTCATAAGGAAGCTTCACACGAAATAAAAATTATCAGTGCCGTGGAGTTTTGGAGATATGGCATTTTACTTTTTTCGATTCTTAGCTCCTGTGGTTTCCATGGGGCTACACTACAGAAAAAGAACATTTGGCATAAATTAGGTACTTATGACCCAATAAGCCCTCACATAAAATTTGATTCAAATCAGCCTCTCGGTTCGGAAAATAGAAATTTTGGGCGGGGCCAAAAATTTTGCCCCTCCCATAACGACGCCAAATATAGCCCATCAAACTTCGCTTAAAGAAATCCAAGTCTACACCTTAAAAGGAAGCTGCATACCATAGATCAAGTCTCTGCTACTGTTGGTTGATGAGAAGATTTTGGTGCCCCTTGATGGCATGGCACCACCCAGGAGAAGGGGGCAACTTCATTTGAACAAATCTGAATTGGCATTAGGTAATAAACATTTACCCAACATTTGAATAATGTAAAGTTAACGCCGGACGGACGGCGGACAGAATGTGATCAGTAAAGCTCCCACTGAGCTTTGCTCAGGTGAGCTAAAAAACTTTATTAATTTATAAATAAATTGATGGTGACATGAATTTCCCATTATTTTTTAATCACATTCTTGCTTCTGAACACATTTCACATTGTGTTTGATATTCTGCAATCTTTGTAAGCAAAAGCCCAAGTTTTCTCAGTTAAGGCACCTCGAGTCATAAAACAGTGATTTTTTCCAACAGAATGACCAATACCTGCTACTGTGGTGTCTCATGACACTGTTAAAATTCCTAAAATCACCAAATATTGATTCATTAGTGCTGTGCTTGTGCTGCAAATATCCACAAGTGCACTTTCACTATTTTGGTTTTAATCCCCACAGGCATGCATTCTGTCAAAAGGAGTGAAATTGTAGAAAATATGTTCACAAAGAGGACAACTTACAGTACAGTCGCCGTGGACGGGTTGTAATACACGTGTGGGCAGTGATGTCCACTCATGCAATTACCAGTCAATAAAAATCATCATCTACAAAATTTTAATTGATGAAGCATCGGTTTGTACCTGGTGCTTCATTATTTAAATTTTTGATGATTATACCTATAGTTAGTGTTTGGCATCAAATATTATTGTATGAATTTGTATCCGTGGAAATATTGCCCATCCATGGAAAGTGAGCAGTACACTGCCGCTGTACTGTATTTGTTTCAAGTATATAATATACTCTTTGATGTTTAATATACTTGTGATAGGCTGGGTCAAAAGTACTCAGTACTTGTAGTACTCGAGTACCACTTTTTTGATAAAATACTCAATACTTGCCAGCCCAGATTTTTGTATGTGTGTTTGTGTGTGTGTGTGTGTGGGGGGGGGGGGGGGGGGTGGAGGTTGGAGGGTGAAAGATAGCTGCAAATTATTTAAAATGTTGACCCAGGCAAATGAAAATCAAAGAAACATTTCATCCGAAGGAAAGACAGACAGACATGCAGTAACAAATTTGGGAAGCCTAAATAAAAGTAGTGACTAACTTAAAATGAAAAATATAGATAGAAGAGCCAGGGCAATGTTGTCAAACAGAAAACAAACAAGAGCCCCCAGAGGGCCGGATGGCATTCACCTGACATAGTAGCCTAAATATCAACCCAGGGAATTTATTTGAACATTTAGTTGCATCTGCACCTCATAAGAAAAGCTAATACAAAATATCCAAAGATTCTGACCGGTGGATCTCAAAAAAAGGATTTTTAAAGAATATTCCTCATATTGAGCTAAGTTATAATTCAGGCTCCCACAGAGAGCCCAAATATGAACCCAAGGGCTTGGCTTGAACAAATTTGAATCTCACATCCCTAAGGATGCTTCTATATACTAATATCAAAAGATTCTGACTACTGGATTTTAAAGAATATTCATCTTATTGAACTAAGTTGTAATTTGGACTCCCACAGGGAGCCCAAATATGAACCCGGGGACTTGGCTCAAACAAACTTGAATCTCACCCCTCTAAGGATGCAGCATCCCAAATATCAAAATATTCTGAAGAGTGGATAAGAAGATTTTTAAAAAATATTCCTCATATTGCACTAATCTAATCATAGAGAGCCCAAATATGGACCCAGGGATTTGATTTCAACAAACATGTGAATAAATCTTCCAAAGATGTTATATGCAAAACATGAAAGCCTTTGGAGCAGTGGTATGGGAGAACAGGATTCTTTAATGTTTTTCCCATTACTAAAATGATGACTCCACATAAGTCCTGGAAAACTTCCCTATGATAAAACTGATGGCAATTTTTTTTTACCATTCTTTTCGGCTGTTCGTAAGGAAGCGTCACACAAAATAAAAATTCTCAGTGCCATGTAGTTTTGAAGATATGGGCGTTTTAAATTTTTTCTATATTTAGATCCTGCAGTTCCCACAGGGCCACAGGAAAATGTTTTGGCATAAATTAGGTACTTACGACCCAATAAGCCCATCTTATCAAATTTGCTTCAAATCAGCCTCTCAATTTGGAAAATAGAAATTTTGGTACAATTCGGGCTCCTACAGGAAGACCAAATATGAACCCAGGGACTTGGCTTTAACAAACTTATATCTCACCTCCCTAAGGATACTGTATATATCAAAACATTCTGACTGCTGAATGTGAAGAATACTTTTGAAGAATATTCCTCATTTTGAACTAAGTTATAATTCAGGCTCCCACAGTGAGCCCAAATATGAACCCAGGGACTTGGCATAAACAAACTTGAATCTCCCACAGTGAGCCCAAATATGAACCCAGGGACTTGGCGTAAACAAACTTGAATCTCACACTGGCTCACACCGATTAATCGACTAACCAATTATCAATATCTTGATTGATAAAAAAAAGTAATTGATCGGTTAACCGTTACTTTTGAAGTACGGTACTATATGGCAGGGTATTTGATGGCTGGATTCACATCGCAAAATGCTATACAAAAATGTCCAATTGCTAACCATTTTTCTTTCATATTGGGTAAGCTTATATTCACTATTTATCATCACTTTTTGAAACCAAGATGGAAACTGTTAATCAAATTTTTAAAAACAAAAAATACCCTGTATGGGTTAACTATGGAACAAACTTGCTCCAAAACAGGCAAACATTGTCACACTGGCTCACATCAATTGCATGAGACAGAGAAATGCATGCCAGTTACGTGCCAAAATACTTGTTCACTTGCATGATCATTATACTGTATCAGTAGCTGAAAACGGTCATTCTCAACCCTTCACCAAATGCAGGTAGCAGACGATACTTGCACAAGAAATTCTAAAGATTTTCAATGTTTGTCTCAAAAACCTAGCTTATCCCCCCTCCTATTGGAACAAGCTCAATGAGCTTGTTCCAATGAGGGGTCATAAGCTATGTTTTGAGACAAAAATTGAAAATATAATAAAATTTGAATGGACATGTTTGTATATGGCGCTGCCCGGTTTTGTCCATTATGCTGAGTAAAGTTTTAATTATATAAATGGTCAACGGTACAGCAATTATTCAGCTACCTATTGGGGCAAGTGATTAATCGGTTAACCAAGGTTAACCCATGTGATTAATCAATCACGAAAACCCTTTAATCGTTTCAGCTCTAAAATTAATTTAATTTTATTAAATTTTATCTGATGAAAAAATGCTTATAATTTTGGGGGAATGGTAAATATGGATCTTCTTAACAAGCATTTGCAAGAACATCAGAGGAATGAAATCACAGTTCTCGCAATTTGCAAAACCCTGGTGAGCCAAAATATAGGCTTGGCTTGAAGAAACTTAAATCTCACCCGCCTTATGATGGTGCATAGCAAATATCAAAAGATTCTGATTGGTGGGTCTGAAGAAAAAGATTTTTAAAGACTATTCCTCATACTGCACTAATTTCAACATTTGGACTCCCATAGAGGCCAAATATGGACCCAGGGATTTGATTTCAATAAACGTGTAAAAAAATCTTGCAAAGATGGTATATGTGAAATCTGAAAGGTTTTGGAGGAGTGAATTGGGTGAAAAAGAGTCTTAAATGCTTTCTTCATTACCCACAGTGTTACAGAACGCTGACTAAGCATTTTTTCAAAGTCATGAAAAAGTATCCCATGATTGACCTGACAGAAAATTGCTTAGACCATTCCATTCTGTTGGTCCCAAGGAAGCTTCACGCCAAATAAGAATTCTCAGTGCCATGTACAGTTAAAACTAGAAGTCCTGTCACGAATAGTGCGCTTATCTAGGCTTAATTGCGCGTTGGAATTGCGCGCAATTGCCATATCGAATGGCACCCAAAGCACGGCAGGTTCTCCTGGTTACTCATAGCAAACACATGCACTGTTTCTGCCAATGGACCTCTGGGTTACCCGGAGGTCCATTGGCTGAAACATTGCCTGTGCACAGGCCATATGTACAGAATATGATAGCTTTAATTGGGCCATAACACGCACATTAACGCGCATATCAACATGCTTTTTGTGCGCATTTCATGACAGGACTTCTAGTTTTAACTGTAGTTTTGTAGATATGTGCGTTTTGAATTCTGTTCTATTTTTAGCTCCTGCGGTTCCTATGGGGGGATGGGAAAATATTTTGGGGCATAAATTAATTACTTATGATCAAATAAAACCAAAAATTAAATTTGGTTCAAATCAGCCTCTTGGTTCGAAAAACAGAAATTTTGGGCGGGGTAAAAATACATGCCCTCCAATAATGAAGGCAAATAAAGACCCACAAACTTCTCTTGAACAAAACTGAGTCTACACCTCAAAAGGAAGCAGCAAACCACATATCGAATTTCTGCTACTCCTGGTTCACGAGAAGATTTTTTTAAGATTTTGGCAAAATTTTGGGGCATGGCCCTACTGGGGGCAGGGCAACTTGATTTAAGCAAAATCAAAATGCAATGTCATAACAAATAAGCATCTCACATTTCACTTAAATGATTAATCAGTTCAGCAGTTTTGGAGGAGAAGACGCAAACATCATGTTCACGGGCGACGGACGACAAGTGATCACTACACCTCACCCTGACTGAAAGTCAAGTGAGCTAAAAACTCAGTGGACCATGAGTGCTGCAGTTGGGCTAGATGCTTGGTTCAAGGAGAGAAGAAACTTGTAGCTGCTGGCTTTCGAAAGTGTTGTTAAAATCCAATAAATAAATAAATAAACAAGAGGCCC
The DNA here is from genome assembly GCA_031216915.1 of Pictodentalium vernedei. Classification (NCBI taxonomy): domain Eukaryota; kingdom Metazoa; phylum Mollusca; class Scaphopoda; order Dentaliida; family Dentaliidae; genus Pictodentalium; species Pictodentalium vernedei. The sequence goes on from CM062294.1 coordinate 437,618,671, forward strand.
CACAGGGCCTGAAGCGCTCACCTTGAACAGAACACGATATAAACAGAGAACAGAACACGATATAAGAGTCCAAGAATGAATCTACATTAAGCAATCCATCTCCATAGGATACACTGCAAATCTTTGAGCCCCTCAGGAGTGACAAAAACAGTCCAAGCATCATGCCTTTTCTTTAGTTGATTATGATGTAAAATGTGGAGCTCCCCTCTCAAGCACCTTGATACAACCTATGTAGATTACTCTTCACCTCTTGAGGGTACTGAATAAAAAATGTCTAATTCTTCAGCTACTTGGCCAATTCCGGCTCCCATAGGGAGCTCACGTATCAACCCAGGCACTCGATTTGAACAAAGTTGAATCTGATCTCCTTAGAGATGCTGTATACCAAATATGAAAGCATTCTGACTGGTGGACAAAATTTTAAAGAAATTTCCTCATATTGCACAAAGTTAAAATTTGGGCTACCATAGTGAGCCCAAACTTTAACCTACAGACCCGATTTGAACAAACTTGAATCTCACCCCCACCCCCACCCCTCCCCCCTTAGAGATGTTGTATACCAAATACGAAAGCATTCTGACTGGTGGATCTGAAGAAGAAGATTTTTAAAAAAAAACTTCCCCATACAGCCCTAAGTTAAATTTGGGCTACCAAAGGAAGCCCAAATATTAACATAGGGACTTGGTTTGAACAATCTTGAATCTGACCATCATAACAATGAGGGTATCAAACATTAAAAAATTCTGACTCGTGGTTCTGAAGAAGATTTTTAAAGAAAATTCCCCATAAAATTTGGGCTCCTGCATTGAGTCCAAATATGAACGAATGGGCTTCATTTTAACAAACTTGTATCTGACCCCTCTATGGATGCTGTATACCAAATATCAAAAGATTCTGAACATTGGTTCTTGAGAAAAGATTTTCTAAAATGTTTGCAAAAATGCTGCACCAACATTATTCTGATGCCCTCTGCAGAACTCTCTAACAACAACAGAGGGCATTTTTTTTTACCATTCAATTCTACTGGTTCTAAGGATGCTTCATACCACATAACAGTTCTCTGTTCCAAGTGGTTTGGGAAACATGGGAGTTTGAAAACATTTCTATTTTTTGCTCCTGGGGTTCCCATGGGGATGCAGGGGGTTTTTTTGCATGAGGTAAGTACTTATGACCCAATATTACCACGATACTGAATTTCATTCAAATCGGACCATCGGTTCGGAAAATAGAAATGGATTTTGCTGGTCATAATCCACTGCCATTACAAAGCCAAATATTGCTTCACAAAGTACGTTTGAACAAGCGTGATTCTACACCTCAAAAGGTAGTTCCATAACGAATATAAAGTCACTGTACCCACTGGTTCATAAGATTTTTAAAATATTTTGGGAGCATTTTACCCCACCCCCTCCCTATGGGGCTGGACATGTTGAGTTAAACAAAAATGTAATACCCATTTGGTACCATTACTCACACAAACTTTAACTTGAATTGACCAAAACATGGTGTTGATGGATGACAGATGGATGGACAATGGATGGAGAGTGATTAGATAAGCCCTGCCAGACTTTGTCGAAGTGAGCTAAAAAAAAAAAAATTAAACGGTTCATGTCCGATATTTTACCCATGTTATTAAAATTGATAAATTTGTCCCTGGAGTGCAACAAGTTTTATGCTATACATGTAGCATTGCAAAGCCTTCTTGCACTCAAGTGATGGAATACACCTCCATCCAAGCTATTCTGTAGATTATTTATATTTATTATTTGTTGGTGTTTAAGGTCACATACCTATGCACAATGGCTAATCGTGACCGTGACAGTTTTACGGGTGGAGGAAGCCCGAGTACCCGGGGAGAACCACCGAGCAACGACGAGCAGCTGTCAGCTCTCCAACATCGTAACTCTGAACTCTGCACCGCAGCACTGGCAGGGTTAGATTGGTTGAAGACATGCGCACCATCGACGTGCAGAACGCCTCAGTACACAGCGTCATCGTGCCCCCATGTAAGCAATCGGGATGAAGGGTCTTGCCCAAGGACACAACGCGGTTGCCGCAGGTGGGATTCGAACCGAGGACCTCTCGGCTTGCAGTCTGCACCTCTACCAACTGAGCCACCGCGCCCCCTATTCTGTAGATTATGAGGCCTAAAATAAACCAAGAACATGAACTTATGCATGAATATTATTACAATGAATACACTGTCTTACACAAAGGAATACCACACAATCCAGTGTAGACTGATTTCAAAACGTCCTCCGTAGTGGAAAGGCAATTTTAACAAACATACAGGCCCAAATAAGCTTCATACACAGTGTAAAAATTCCACAAAATTAATAAACATTCATATATGTTTAATAGGAATTAGGAGTATTGTAATTAAAAGTCAATTGTGTGGTTGTTTATAAACTTATATTACTTTGTTATCAGGTGTTAAAAAATATGAATATTTGTAAACACACCCACCCATTTAGATTAGTCCCTGCTCATAGCACTGACACAAACATACAGTACAGTTGCTGGTCATAATCCTTGCATGGGCAGTGCATGATGTCCATGCATGTTTTTTCCAGGTAATAGAAAATCATCATCAATAAAATTTTAATTAATGAAGCACCGAATTGTATCCTGTGGTTCATTAATTAAATTTTTGATGATTATTGCTGTAAACAATGTTTGAAAACTAATATCATTGCATCCGCAGAAATATTGCCCACCCACAGAAAGTGACCAGTACACAGCAGCACAGAGTCAAGGTAATTGTGTTTTACTGTCTTGACTTTCAAATTTTGTTGTTTTTTTTTTTTTTTTTTTTTTTTTTTTTTTTGGGGGGGGGGGTGCACCAGACCCCTCCACTGATGAGAGGGTCACACACCCTCTTGTCCTCACCCCTATCTCACTGCTATGTGGCTCAGGTGATTCTGTGCATCATATTCTTTATGACTCCCACTAGATACATGTATTACTCTTGCCCCTACATGTAACTTAGATATCCTGGCTTAGCACCAGTATAATGGTAAACTAACATCAAATTGTGTGCTTATGTACAGTAGCTAACATATTGGAATAGTATAATGAGCTTTGTCAGAAACTTGATCAAGTATTGATGACAAACAACAATTTTCATTACCAGTACCTGGTGCCAGTAATAAAATAAGATTTGCAAATATCACCCTGCATTTTTTTTAGCTATTAACTAACATAAAATTGTGCGCTTCATGAAAATTATTTCGTAACTACCTATTAAAAATTACCGTTTCTTGTTTTGCTCTTTTAGAAAAAGAAATCACTCCTTTTCTGGCGGGCATACTAAACACCGAGGCAACCGAGGGATACCAAGGTGAAGGAAAACAGGAGAGAAACGGGTACGAGGTGGTGTGTTCTTTTTATTATTTATTTATTGGTGTTTAAGGTCACATTTATCTGCACAACAGCTTATTGTGACCATGGCAGTTTTATGGATGGAGGAAACTAGAGTACCCAGGAGAATCACTGAGCAATGGCAAGCAACTGTGAGCTCCCCAAAATACTACACAAGCACGGTTAGCCTTGTTCGAAGACAGGTGCACCAAGAACATGCAGTATGCCTTAGTACACAGCATACCTTGCCCCCACATGGGTAGTGGGGGTGAAGTGTCTTGCCCAAGGACACAAAGCTGTTGCTGCAGGTGGGATTCGAACCGAGGATCTCTCGGCTTGCAGTCTGCACCTCTACCTACTGAACTAATGCACCCCTGATGGTGTATTCTGATTATGTAAATAGATTTAAGCAGTACTAGTACATGTATGTGATTGGTTTTAATGCCATATTTGAGAATTATGGGTGCTGAAGTAATACGAGTGTGCTGAAAAATCTTCCCTTTGGTATTTAGTAGGTAGCTTGGTAATGGTAAAGTGACTTCACCTCAGTAAGCAACAGTGTGAAAGCTGGCAGCCATCTTTAATATCGGGCCGCCACACCCAAAAAACACTCATTCTCATCCCAAGGTGATAACAAAGGTACACAAGAAGTTTCATGAAGATCGGTTCATAAATACAGCCTCCAGACTTAGCATATTGACATGTGCACTTACAGTGTATAAGTAGCACTGATAAATTAAAGGTCATCTAATTTGCATAATTTCTGCAAGAGAAAAAAACCTGTATTATACAGTATTTTTTGTGATGTACAGTTAAAACTAGAAGTCCTGTCATGAACTGTGCGCTTATCTAGGCTTAATTGCGCGCAATTGTCATATCGAATGGCATCCAAAGCACAGCAGGTTCTCCTGGTTACTTATACAGTTAAAACTAGAAGTCCTGTCACGAATAGTGCGCTTATCTAGGCGTAATTGCGCGTTGGAATTGCGCGTAATTGCCATATCGAATGGCATCCAAAGCACGGCAGGTTCCCCTGGTTACTCATAGCAAACACATGCAATGTTTCTGCCAATGGACCTCCGGGTTACCCGGAGGTCCATTGGCTGAAACATTGCCTGTGCACAGGCCATATGTACGGAATATGATAGCTTTAATTGGGTCATAACGCGCACATTAACGCGCATATCAACGTGCTATTTGTGCGCATTTCGTGACAGGACTTCTAGTTTTAACTGTAGCAAACACGGGCAATGTTTCTGCCAATGGACCTCCGGGTTACCCGGAGGTCCATTGGCTGAAACATTGCTTGTGCACAGGCCATATTTACAGAATTTGATTGCCTTACTATGGTCATATCGCGTAGATTAACATGCATATCGACGTGCTATTTGTGCGCATTTCAGGACAGGACTTTTAGTTTTAACTGTATTCCATGTTACTAAACATTCATACAAAATTTATTCAAATCAGAACTTTCATACAGAAGTTCTGTACAAAAAACTGATCGCACTAATTTTAGTACAAATTGGCTGCTAGTGGCCATCTTGAATGTCGAACTGCACCTAAAAACACTCGCTCTCATCCCACGGTGATAACAAAAGTACCCAAGACGTTTCGTAAAGATCGGCTCATAAATACAGCCACTAGCCTGAGCCGTATAGAAGTTGTGTACAAAAAACAAAAAACTGATTGGACCTAATTTTGGTACAAAATGGCCACTGGCAGCCATCTTGAATTTTGGATCGCACCCCAAAACACTCGTTCTTGTCCCTAGGTGATAACAAAGGCATGCAAGAAGCTTGGTGAAGATCCGTTCATAAATACAGCCCCTAGCCCAATCCGTATTGACATGTGTACTTACTGTGTAAGTAGCACTGAATAAATCAAAGTTCATCTAATTTGCATAATTTCTGTACAAGAAAAATACCTGTATTTTATGTGATGTATTCCATGTTACTAAACAATCATACAAAAATTTATTCAAATCAGAACTTTCATACAGAAGTTCCGTACAAAAAACTGATTGCAGTAATTTCAGTACAAAATAGCTGCCGGCAGCCATCTAGAATTTTGGACTCCCCCCAAAAACACTCATTCTAACATCATGGTGATAACAAAGGTAGCCAAGAAATTTCGTAAAGATTGGTTCATAAATACGGCCTCTAGCCCAAGTTGTATAGAAGTTCTGTGCAAAAAACTGATTGTACCTACTTTCAGTACAAAATGGCCACTGGTAGCCATCTTGAGTTTTGGACTGCACCCAAAAACACTCATTCTCATCCCAAGGTGATAACAAAGGTACCCACGAAGTTTCATGAAGATCAGTTCATAAATACTGTACAGCCTAGCCCGAGGCGTATTGACATGTGCACTTACTGGGTATACATGTAAGTAGCAGTGAATAAATTAAAGTTCATCTAATTTGCATAATTTCACAACGAGAAAAAACCTGTATTACATGTGATGTACTCCATGTTACTAAACATTCATACAAAAATTTATTCAAATCAGACCTTTCATACAGAAGTTCTGTACAAAAACGCTGATTGCACTAATTTCTGTACAAAATGGCTGCTGGAGGCCATCTTGAATTTTGGACCACACCCAAAAACACTCGTTCTCGTCCCACGTGATAACAAAGGTACTCAAGACGTTTCGTAAAGATCGGTTCATAAATACAGCCTCTAGCCCGAGCCGTATTGAATTGCTGTTCCCGAACAGACGAACAATGGGCCATGACATAACCTTAAATTTGACTTTGTCAAAGTTGAGCTAAAAATGGAGAGTATCCAGAGTATCACAAAACAAAAACCTATTTGTAAAGGACTCCTCCTTTCAAGGACAATGGGGCAGTGTTGGCATTCACCACCATGCTGCCTTGAGGCTGCATTTTGAATTCCTGTGTTTGTTGTTCTAATGAAATATTATTTTATTATTATCAGTTATGGTACAAATATGGTACCGATAGCACACTTTCAGGAACCGCTGATGTCTGATGTCGACTGTGTGTCAGTGCGTGAGGTGCACACATACTTTTGGGGTTCTATACACCACATCCTTCATTTTGCTATATAATTTGTGCAAATTTATTTGGAATTTATAGAATTTCAGACTTGTAAATTTCCTAGTATTGTTTTTGCCTTAGTTATGGTGCTTTATAAGTAATGGGCAATTTAGTTTGAAAAAAGGGGTTCATGAATATTCAGTCACAGGAAGATTCAGCCCTCATACTTTTTCTGAGAATATTCGGTCCCCAATTTCATTCATGCCCCCACTCCTCTCTCCTGTTAACCCATATAATGAACATCCCAAAAGACATTTTAATATCTAGATATTTATGCTTGTTCGCAACTTATTATGGACACAAATGGACACAGAGTCAAGGTAATTGTGTTTTACTGTCTTGAATTTCAAATTTTTTTTTGGGGGGGGGGGTGGGGGGAGGTGCACCTGACCCCTCCACTGATGAGAGGGTCACACACCCTCTTGTCCTCGCCCCTACCTCACTGCTATGTGGCTCAGGTGATTCTGTGCATCATATTCTTTATTACCCGGCCCCACTCCCACTAGATATTACTCTTGCCCCTACATGTAACTTAGATTTCCTGGCTAAGCACCAGTATATAGTGGTAAACCAACATCAAATTGTGCGCTTATGTCCAGTCGCTAACATACTGGAATAGTATAATGTGCTTTGTCAGAAACTTGATCAAGTATTGATGACAAACAGCAATTTTCATTACCAGTACCTGGTGCCAGTAATAAAATAAGATTTGCAAATATCACCCTGCGTTTTTCAGCTATTAACTAAGATAAAATTGTGCGCTTCATGAAAATTATTTCGTTACTACCTGTTCAAAATTACTGTTTCTTGTTTTGCTCTTTTAGAAAAAGAAATCACTCCTTTTCTGGCGGGCATTCTAAACACCAAGGCAAACCGAGGGATACCAAGGTGAATGAAAACTGGAGAGTCTAAACGAGTATGAGGTGGTGTGTTCTTTTTATTATTTATTTATTGGTGTTTAAGGTCACATTTATCTGCACAACAGCTTATTGTGACCATGGCAGTTTTATGGATGGAGGAAACTAGAGTACCCCAGGAAAACCACTGAGCAATGACAAGCAACTGTGAGCTCCCCAGCATACTACACAAGCTGGGTTAGCCTTGTTCGAAGACAGGTGCACCAAGAACATGCAGTATGCCTTAGTACACAGCATACCTTGCCCCCACATGGGTAGTGGGGGTGAAGTGTCTTGCCCAAGGACACAAAGCTGTTGCCGCAGGTGGATTCGAACCGAGGATCTCTCGGCTTGCAGTCTGCACCTCTACCTACTGAGCTAATGCACCCCTGATGGTGTATTCTGATTATGTGAATAGATTTAAGCAGTATAAATATGTGATTGGTTTTAATGCCATATTTGAGAATTATGGGCACTGAAGTAATAAGAGTGCACTGAAAAATCTTCCCTTTGGTATTTATTAGGTCGCTTGGTAATGGTAAAGTGACTTCACCTCAGTAAGCAACAGTGTGAAAGCCGGCAGCCATCTTTAATTTCGGGCCGCACCCAAAAACACTTGTTCTCATCCCAAGGTGATAACAAAGGTACCCAAGAAGTTTCATGAAGATCGGTTCATAAATACAGCCTCCAGCCTTAGCGTATTGACATGTGCACTTACAGTGTATAAGAAGCACTGAATAAATCAAAGGTCATCTAATTTGCATAATTTCTGCAAGAGAAAAAAACCTGTTTTTTCAGTATTTTTTGTGATGTATTCCATGTTACTAAACATTCATACTAAAAATTTATTCAAATCAGAACTTTCATACAGAAGTTCTGTACAAAAAACTGATTGCACTAATTTTGGTACAAAATGGCTGCTAGTGGCCATCTTGAATTTCGAACTGCACCCAAAAACACTCCCTCTCATCCCACGGTGATAACAAAGGCACCCAAGACGTTTCGTAAAGATTGGTTCATAAATACGGGCTCTAGCCTGAGCCGTATAGAAGTTGTGTACAAAAAACTGATTGTATCTAATTTTGGTACAAAATGGCCTCTCGCAGCCATCTTGAATTTTGGATCGCACCCCAAAACACTCATTCTCGTCCCTAGGTGATAACAAAGGTACCCAAGAAGCTTGGTGAAGATCGGTTCATAAATACAGCCCCTAGCTCGAGCCGTATTGACATGTGTACTTACTGTGTATAAGTAGTACTGAATAAATCAAAGTTTGTCTAATTTGCATAATTTCTGTACAAGAAAAAAACCTGTATTTTATGTGATGTATTCCATGTTACTAAACAATCATACACAAATTTATTCAAATCAGAACTTTCATACAGAAGTTCTGTACAAAAAAACTGATTGCAGTAATTTCATTTTCAGTACAAAATAGCTGCCGGCGGCCATCTAGAATTTTGGACTTCCCCAAAAACACTCATTCTAACCCCATGGTGATAACAAAGGTACCCAAGAAATTTTGTAAAGATCGATTCATAATTACGGCCTCTAGCCCAAGTTGTATAGAAGTTCTGTACAAAAAAACTGATTGTACCTAATTTCGGTACAAAATGGCCACTGGTAGCCATATTGAATTTTGGACCGCACCGAAAAACACTCATTCTCATCCCAAGGTGATAGCAAAGGTACCCAAGAAGTTTCATGAAGATCAGTTCATAAATACACCCTAGCCCGAGCCGTATTGGCATGTGCACTTACTGGCCCAGTAATATCTCCAAACATTTTGTACATAAAACCATTGAAATATGGATGTCATTGGAACAAGCTCAGATATTGGCACATGACCACATCCATATGTCTGATTTCTGTTTTTCTCTATATTTCTATGGTTTGGCTTTTGAAAGGACAAATTGTTCAAATAAAACACATTAGGGTGGAATGTTTCATGTATGTGTGTGTGAGAGGGGGGGGGGGGGTAACATGGAAATTATTGATGTGCTGCCCACGTGCAAAAATCTCACTGACAAGCATCCGAGTCTCACTGGGAGCTCATCAAAATCCCACTGACAGTCACCTCAGAGGTTAACAGGTCTGGGTCACTCACCACCAGTTAGTAGAACGTTGACGTATGTTCCGTTGATGTATTGTTGTTGGGCTGTTTCCTGTTATGTGTGTGTGTGGGGGGGGGGGGGTATTTGGTATTAATTTATATTTAAAATTGATCGATCCACACATGGTTTCTACGCGCAAAAAAAAATCTCCCTGAAAATCATGTCATCTCCCTGAAAATTTTCTTCAATCTCCCTGAAAAAAATTTTGGGAGGTTAACATGTCTGTTACTGGGTATACATGTAAGTAGCACTGAATAAATTAAAGTTCATCTAATTTGCATAATTTCAGCACGAGAAAAAAACCTGTATTATATGTGATGTACTCCATGTTACTAAACATTCATACAAAAATTTGTTCAAATCAGAACTTTCATACAGAAGTTCTGTACAAAAAACTGATTGCACTAATTTCTGTACAAAATGGCTGCTGGAGGCCATCTTGCATTTTGGACCGCACCCAAAAACACTCGTTCTCGTCCCACGGTGATAACAAAGGTACCCAAGAAGTTTCGTAAAGTTCGGTTCATAAATACAACCTCTAGCCCGAGTCGTACTGAATTGTTGTTCCCAAACAGACGGAAGCCCGAGTCGTATTGAATTGTTGTTCCCAAACAGACGGACAACGGGCTATGACACAACCTTAAAAATGACTTTGTCAAAGCTGAGCTAAAAATGGGGAGTATCCAGAGTATCACAAAACAAAAACCTATTTTGTAAAGGACTCCCCTTTTCAAGGACAATGGGACAGCATTGGCATTCACCACCATGCTGCCTTGAGGCTGCATTTTGAATTCCTGTGTTTGTTGTTCTTATGAAGTATTATTTTATTATTATCAATTATGGTACAAATATGGTACCGATAGCACACTTTCAGGATCCGCTGATGTCTGATGGCGACTGTGTGTCAGTGTGTGAGATGCACACATACTATACACCACATCCTTCATTTTGCTATATAATTTGTGTAAATTTATTTGGAATTTATAGAATTTCAGACTTGGAAATTTCATAGTATTGTTTTTGCCTTAGTTATGGTGCTTTATAAGTAATGGGCAATTTAGTTTGAAAAAAGGGGTTCATGAAGAGTCAGTCATAGGAAGATTCAGCCCTCATACTTTTTCTTAGAATATTCGGTCTCAGTCGTGGTCGAATGTCATCACCTCTTGAGGTCAAATCCTCACAGAATTTTTTTTTTTTAAATATTCTATGCATTTTTTCTATTGTTTTATCTTAAGGATTTATGATTACTAATTATGACAAAATTACAAGTGCGATATGAAACAAACCTTAGTGAAGCTGGAACAAAAAAAACCTTCCCAAAACAAGCTGTGAGAGGTTCTCAGCTTGAATCCCAATTGCGGCAACTGAAATAAGGCGTACTGCACATCGATGGCGCACTTGTCTTCAACCAATGCTAACCCTGCTTGCTTGGAGTTACAATGTTGAGAAGCTGACAGTTGCTTGTCAATGTTGCTCGGTAGTTCTCTCTGGGTGCTCAGGCTGGGTTCCTCCCTCAGTAAAACTGTTGAGTGGCCCTGGCTGTAAAAATTGTTGTTAAACCCAATAAATAAAGAAATCAAATTTGCTGAATCCAAGACCTTTGAATGATGGTTTTGATTGGTGTGTGTGTGTGTGTGTGGGGGGGGGGGGGGTTATACAGTTGTGCCCACTTAATTGGATATATCTTAATTGTATACAGTTGAAACTAGAAGTCCTGTCCCGAATTGTGCGCTTATCTAGGCTTAATTGCACGTAGGAATTGCACGCAATTGCCATATCGAATGGCATCCAAAGCATGGCAGATTCTCCTGATTACTCATAGTAAACACAGGCAATGTTTCTGCCAATGGACCTCCGGGTTACCCGGAGGTCCATTGGCTGAAACATTGCTTGTGCACAGGCCATATGTATAGAATATGATAGCCTTACTATGGTCATAACGCGTAGATTAACGCGCAAATCGACATGCTATTTGTGCGCATTTCATGTTAGGACTTCTAGTTTTAACTGTATCCCTGTTAATAGAATATAATTTCCCACCACAAAACCATTTACCTCCAGTACAAATTTGACCTGGTAATTGAATATAGGTTATAGAGTAATCTCCTGTTAATTGAATAAAAAATCTTGTAACATGTTGAGAAATTGCCCTGACTCTTCCCAGTTTTCCTCTGGTTATAGACCAATTTGGCCTCAGTACATTCAATACAGGCATTTAATCTATTATATCTTGTTTGACAGAGCTCATGGAGCTCTGTCAAACAAAATATAATAGAATAAATGCTAAGTTTATCTCTGGAATACAGGAAAGTGACACAATCCCTGTTAATTGAATACTCCTGCTAATTGAATAATGTTATTGGCAAAGTGGTTCTTCAATTAACAGGGTTCCACTGTACAGCAAAAACAAATATCACAAACTAATAATGAAACTATGTACTTGTGAAATTTTCATGTGGTCATTCTACAAAATGTTTTAGCTGGTACTATATAGTTTTGAAGGTTAAAGGGCTCAGTACTTAGAGGTGAAGGCTGCAAGCCAAAGGGTCCTCTATCAAATACCACCTGTGGCAACCACTTTGTTTCCTTGGGCAATACACTTCATTCCCACTGCCCACGTAGTGCCATTGCGTACCAAGGCATATTGCATGTCAATCGTACACTTGTCTTCAACCAATGCTAACCCAGCATGTGTGCTGTTTGTACGTTAGATGTTTGTAATTGCTCTGTGGTTCTCTCTGGCTTTTCCCACCTGTAAAACTGTCCGACATGAAGTGATCCTGGATATCGAAGTGTCATTAAACCCCAATAAATAAATCAATAAGAATCATGTGCCCCTATTCTGGAGAACAGTTTGGGTCAAATTGCCAAAGGATGGTTTGGGTTAGATTAGTATCCAGTTTGGGTCAAATTGTTGGAGGTCAGTTTGGATGCAATTCTCACGAATTGCAGTCACTTTGGCCCCATGTCATTTAGGCCCCAGTCATCACAGCCTCAGGTCAATTCAGCCCCAACAATACACCAGGTCATTTCGGCCTCTAAATATTTTCAAATATTGTTTGAATTTTAACATTTTTCTATTCAATTTTTTTTCAACATATATATCTCTCAATTAGATATTCAGGTATACATGATGTCTAGTAGATTCTCTTTCATGATGAATAAATAAAAGAAAAGTTTCAGCATGTCGAAGAAGCACATGGACTATGTGGGATTTGAAATCACTTGTGACCTGAATAATTTTATTTGCTTATGAATCTATGAGAGCCGGAAGCGAGGGTAAGTAATGTGATTTGGTTTGAGTGTACGCCTTGGAAGTGGGGCACTGGGATCAGACCCCCGTGGACATCGAACTGGAAGGGGACTAGGAATTGCGCATAACTACAAGGATTCTGCTCTGTGTTTTAGAAAATATGAACATATTTATGGTAGTATCAAAATCGCAGTTTGGTGGTTGTTTCAGAAAAAAAAGAAAGAAAAAGAAACCCTGTGAACCTCAAACTGGAAGGTGACTAGGCATTGTGCATAACAATATGAATAAATGACTGCATATTCTGGTACTTTGCAAAATTTCAAAGTAAAATAATTTCTCTTACTTATACAGATAGCATCTTAAATGTATGTAAAATTGAACACATGGATAATGTTTAATGTCATGTATAACTGTTCTGTACACTGTGTAAATACAAATAACTGAACATTACTTAATAAAGGTAATTACCCATTATTTCTAAACATGAACTATGCACTGATCTTTAAGATCTCTACACTTAAAATGGTGCCGAAATGACCAAGGGACCAAAGTGACTAGGACAGAGATGACTTTGAGGTCGAATTGACCAGAGGACGAAATGACTTGGAGCCGAAGTGATTGGATATCATTCTAACAGATGAGAGACGTTAATTAGGCCCTATTACAGAACACATTGAATGTGAATTTACTGCAGAGATAATTGCTCGACGATATATTATATTAATATTTTTTCAATAAATATCGAACAATCCATTAAGATTTTTTTTAAGAATTATTTTCAGGAGTTAAAACGAACATCGTAGCGTATCTAAAATATCCCAACAGATGTGTACTGCTTTTCTTTTGGATGATTCTTCCCTGGGCCTAGTTCTCCCCAGGCTGAAGATTCCCCCAGTTCCCGAAAAAAAGATGACATGCCATTTTCAAAGGCGGTAAATATCCAAAAGGGTTATTATTTTCCATTTTTTAGTTTTTGAAACTACGAAGCACTGTTCAGAAATACAGATGCACCAAAAAGTAACACATTATTACTTTGTTTTGGTTTCTAACGGGACTGAAAGCAACCTATCAGTATCACTTTTTCGAATTACACCCATTTCGTCTGCTAACCAAATCGTCCGCTGCAATTTTACCCAAGTCGTCCTCTACAATTATACCCAACACGACCGAAACTCGTTCGCTGGGGGAAAGTATTCAAGTATTGCATTGCGAATCATTTTTTATTTATATAATAATTTTATTGTATAATTTATTGTATATTACCTATTGTAATATATCTTAATGTACCTCCATTGTAATATATCTTAATGTACCTCCTTGCATTAAATTTCATATATGAACCCGGAGAGAACCACCTAGCAACAGCGAGTAACTGTCAGACATCCCAACGTACTAACTTCGCACGAGCAGGATTAGCATTGGTTGAAGTCAGGTCCACCATCGACATGCATTGCTCCTCAGATCAGATCGCCACCGTGCTCCCACGTACTTCATCGCACTGTCGCAAAACTAGCGCGAAATGTCTAACAGCCTTTTATGTGTTTCGACCACTTGTTTGGACTGGTGTGTTGCAATGCTGGGAAGCACAGTTTCCCCCAATAAAAGGTACGATGGAAAACTACGGCATTGTCCCTAAAACTAAGGAAAACCATGGTTTACAATACCATAGTGTATCATGATGTACTAAAGTACTTTTTAGCCAGAGTGTTTAATGGGTTAGTTATATATGTGACCTTCGACTTCAAGCATATTCCTCACCTTTTTCACGTGTTTGGATTCGCCACTGTTTCGAACGATCTCATCTTTTGACCAAGCAAGTGGAATATTAGCATCCTTTTCTCGAAGTACCGCAATCTGACTTTTCCAGGATGCTTCGTTTATACTTGTCAGCTTATCCCATGCTGTAGAAAAGTCAAGTGGATTTAAATTTTTCAATATTTTCTTTACATTTCGTGACTTTTTCCCTCATAGCTCTCCGTCTTTTTTACCCTATCCGACTTTTGAACGCATGCAGTACTAAATACTAATGCTCACTTCGGGGACCCCGACGTGAGCACTAGAACTTAGAACTGTGCGTGCCCAAAATTGTATCGCCCATAGGAATGTCAATATTTCGTTCTTCTATATACCTACTGGCTGCTGGTCGTAATTATCACTAAGATTTTCTGAAAGCAAGAATTTCCCGTTTCCCGGAATTTCTGCTTAACACAATACCTGTTTCCGGTTCCAGAGAGATCGTTCGAAACAGTGGCGAATCCAAACACGTGAAAAAGGTGAGGAATATGCTTGAAGTCGAAGGTCACATATATAACTAACCCATTAAACACTCTGGCTAAAAAGTACTTTAGTACATCATGTTACACTATGGTATTGTAAACCATGATTTTCCTTAGTTTTAGGGACAATGCCGTAGTTTTCCATCGTACCTTTTATTGGGGGAAACTGTGCTTTCCAGCATTGCAACACACCAGTCCAAACAAGTGGTCGAAACACATAAAAAGGCTGTTAGACGTTGCGCGCTAGTTTTGCGTACAGTGCGATGAAGTACGTGGGAGCACGGTGGCGCTCTGAACTGAGGAGCAATGCATGTCGATGGTGGACCTGATTTCAACCAATGCTAATCCTGCTCGTGTGAAGTTAGTACGTTGGGATGTCTGACAGTTACTCGCTGTTGCTAGGTGGTTCTCTCCGGGTACTCTGGCTTCCTCCAACAGTAAAACTGATCGACACGAGGTGACCATGGCTGTAAAAAGTGTCGTTAAACTCCAATAAATAAATAAATACATTTATAAATAAATAAATGAATAAATGAATAAATAAATAAATAAATAAATGAAGTAATAACCAAATAGCGTTGCCTGCTTACGTGGTGAGTTACATGTTCTTGGCATGTCCTATCCGCAATTCTCGAAAAAAACATAATATTGCATAGGTTCTTTGAAATTAATTGCTTAAAAAATAGTCAACAGTCAAACTATCGCTGCTTCTAACGTCCAGTTCTTCTGAGCTTTTGCCTCAGGTTTGAAAATTTGGTGAGACTCCTGATACCAGCTGGATATCGTTTTCTACCGGATTGTCCATGTTGTTTCCAATTCACTTTACTATCAGGTGTGAGAACCTTTTTATAGTAACAGCATGGATGTTCAGTTCTTTCTGTAATAGTTCCAGGGGCGTATGTGTGTGTCCAGAGATAGATGTAAGGAAGGAGAAATTTAAATCTGCATTCCATGGCTTGAGTTTAACGACAGTTATCGAGCATCTTTGTTCATTTACTTCAGTTATATGTTTGACAACTCACTCTTAACAGAGAGAGTGCTAACTTAATTTTGGTCATCAAAATTTCTTCAAATGCCTTCGCCTTATTAGAAAGTATGGGAGAGTGCCTATGGGCAGTTTCTAGCAAGGCAAATCCATACAGACTAAAAATAATGTGACTTCCAAGATAATATAAAGTATACCCATAGCATATGAAGTAATTAACTTGACGTTCCTGTACTTCAGATAAAGCCCCAATAAGAGCTTCCAGTACTCTGCCAGTTAAAATTATTTTTTTGTGTTTTTAATATATCAGAACAGAATATTTATCACATTAGTCACGCATATTTGGCAAAATGAAGCCCATGAAGTGAAGTGAAAAAAGAATAAATACAAATTAATAATAAAATAAATAAAGAATAAAATTTTAGAAACAAAAAATATAATTGGAGAACAAACATGAATAACCGAATCAAAGCGATATCCAGTGACTCATGGGTTAACAGTTAACACATTTAAAGGCACAACCCCATCTCCCCCTTCCTGGAATGCGGCGCATCTCTGAAGGTTAGAATACGAGGGGGGGGGGGGGGTGGGGGGTACAATCTAAATTATTATTAAACTGTAACAACTGCGATCGAATAAACATGAGTCCCCCCCCCCCCCCCCCTCCATCTAAAGACAGTTACGGGCCTATACAGAATGGTGTATCGCAATATGTATTGTATCACAATATCTGTCGTTTAGCAATGTGGTTCAAAATATACAGCCACACCCAAGACTGATTTAAAATAAGAAACAAAGACACATTTCAAAAATATATATTCATCTGTTCAGCACCCTGTATGGGGCCTCAACATGGGGAAAAAGATGCATTGCTGTAATCGAAATCTATATGTTGAGTAAAGTAGGTCAAGATAAAACCGGAATTAATGTATGTATTCTTGGCAAACTACACACATTTGACATTTAATACAACAAAGATAACGAGGTGATTTGTGCGCATTCTAGTCGCAGCACGCATTATATATTCAAGTCCGCCAGAGCGTTGAAAAGAAGGCGTGAAGTGTTTGATAACTACTTAGGACACGGTAATTTTCCAGACAGCATTTATCAGACATCGATTTCTGGTTAAAATGAGCAATGGAAAAGTTTGGTCTGCCTGTTAATTTTAGCGCAGGGGTCAAGAAACAATCGGTAAAGTTCGTACGCGTTGAGTGGTAAGAGAGTGAATGTTGATAGGGGTTATCTTGAGATTGTATTGGCTAACATGCTGGTGATTAAGACATTTCGTCGTCAGAGTTCCAATGTGTTCTATGTGCCAGTTGGAACTCGGGGGATGATTTGTCGAACCAGCCCACTTCTAAAGACCACTGTTCACGTGAAGGTTGACACAAAAATTAATCTCAAAGCATACGGCGATAATTTATTAATGTGCAGTACCTTTCAAACGTTTGAACAGAACTGAATACTTTCGCATTGGCGACCAGTACTGCGTCTGTGTGAAAAAGTACGATCACTCCATTTTCATTTGGACATTCAAATACTTTTGACAAATATAGTCCGTCGGACAACACATCTTGTATAAATAACTAGAGGTCATAGGTCAAATAAGAGAGTAATCAAGTCGGGTAACTCTTATTCAATTATTTGGTGCTGTTATGCCAAATGACTCCACCACAACCAGAGTAAAAGTACCCAGCTGAAGAATGTTGGATCGCACCACTGTGAAGTGGCCATAAGCTAAATGGTGGGCTTGGTGCACATTTATTTATGTAATGGCACAATATACATTTGAATGTGCAAATACCCCCCCCCCCCCCCCCCTTCCTCGTGTCAATATGTACCGTTTTGGGGATGTACGCCACATTCATCCTCGAACCAATGTTAGTGTCTGTAGATTTTTGGTTTGTTACAATTCATTGGTGATAGACAGTTTTAAAAAATGTAACCCCTTTAACTCTCACGCCTGGAGTGGTGCTGTATTGCACCCTACTGCATGCATAGAAATGTGTGAATCTATCTTGCATTTGTCGGGATATTTTGTAATAAATTTATCCCACAGCCCTATGGGGGATGTAGAATTAAATTATCACTTATTCTCCTGCCAGATTAGGTGTTTATTGTGTGATCTATTCACAGACTACCAACTTTTGCATCACGTAAATATTTATACATAAAGTGTTATAAAGGTTAACTAGAGATTTACTGATCAGCAAACATATGACGTGTCATAAAATCCGATGTGTGTCATCATCATCACCATTTAAACCCCGTATTTTAGTGATTTTTAATGCCCGTTTCAATTCTTTTCGGGCATCTTGTTTCAAAATTATTTATTTTGTATCCGTTTGTTCATCGTGCCCAGACATTCTTGCACAAGATATTATTATATACTGTAATCTGCATTAGAGTGGAAGCTTACCCTACAATGAACAGACTCCTTGTGGTTGGCAAAAAAACAGAGAGTAATCGCTTGACTGGACTGGTTACGTGAAATAATTCATGAGAGGTGAGGGACGTTGTACAAACATGAGTGCGCGAATGCGCACGAGTGTTTTACAATACAGTCCCTCGCCTCGAATGAATTATTTCACGTAACCAATCCAGTGCCGTCTGCTTTTCATATTAGGTAAAGGGTTAAAAAACAAAAAGACAATGAAGTCCCCATTACACCCACGGCACAGCGTCATTGTTTGATCGCACGGATACATGACACAATTGTTGATTGCATAATTCACTTGTGAAGTTATCGTTTATAATCAAACCCGGAAATCCCAGTAAATCACACTTTGGAAAGTAATAAATAATAATAATATATAATTTTAGTCATATTTAAATTACACAAATTTATAACGTATTGCACTACAAGGAAAACGTTGTTAAATCATTTTACGAGTGTGCAGATTGAGCCAAGAAACACACAAATTTAAATAAATTAGTAATCAAAGGGCGGTAACTTGTTTTTGTATGAGCCACAATGGTTTTCGATTTATGTCTCACGGAGCAACATACCAAATTTATTGGAATCCGTTAGCCCAATGTTCCAGTGATTTATTTATTTATTGGTGCTTAACCACACATCAACAACTGAGGCAATATCCCGGCCATGAAAAGATTTGTAGGGTAAAACGATTCCTTCATCAAGTGAAACATTAATATTCATGATTAAAAACATGAACAATGCACATAATGGTGACAGTGAAATAAACAACGAGGACATTTTTGAATCATACCAAAAGCTGTATGAATACTGTAGAAATCGAACCCGATGACAGGAATACGTTTTGAATATGAGATATAATTAAACCTTTGAACCCGAGCGGCCGCTTTTCCTGCCCAGAAGCATGATACGTCATAATTTCCTTAAGTATTTATTTATTTATTTATTTATTTATTTATTTATTTATTTATTTATTCATTTATTTATTGGTGTTTAAGGTCACATATTTCTACATAATGGCTAATCATGACCACGACAGTTTTTACGGGTGGAGGAATCCGGAGTACCCGGAGAGAACCACCGAGCAGCGACCAGCAACTGTCAGCTCCTCAACATTCTAACTCTGTTCAAGCTCCGCTCAAGCAGGTTTACAACGGTTGAAGACATGTGCACCATCGGCGTGCAGCACGCCTTAGTAAAAAGCGTCATCGTGCCCCCATTTAGGCAACCGTGATAAAGTGCCTTGCCCAAGGAGATAACGCGGGTCGTCCCGGACGGGGATCGAACTCGGGACTTCTAGCAGAGAAGTCCAACAGTCTAACACCGAGCCACTGCGCTCCCATTTCCTTAAGTAGGATGGCTGCTGAGTGAATGTGTGGGGTAGACGAATTAATATTTTCAACGTGCAGCCAAACGGCTGCACGTTGAAAATATTAATTGGTCTAACCCAGATAATGAATGTGGACTCTTCCAATTGTTGTCATTGGACTGCCATGAAATATACCACTAGAGAAATTCGACAGGTTCATTTTGACCCCGGTTTGGTGGATCTCATCTGGTGGATCTCATGTGACGTCATAGCGCAATGTATTATGGGTATCACGTGGCTGTCATGGTAGCCCATGTGAGTGGCCATGTTGTGACGTCATTGTCATGGTGATGGGTGATGTGAGTGCGCATGCGCAGCTCGTGTTGTTAGGGTGATACGTGTTTCCGTTGTCCATTTTGTACGAAGGGGGCCGCCATCTTTGTTTCTATGGTGGAACGTGGTTGTTATGTTACCCAAAGGCTTCTTATAGGGCCAAGAGGCCGCTAACAGGTTTGTTCTTTTGTACAAGAGTAATTTCCCGATACCACAAACAACCCGAGAATGGCCGTAAATCACCGGAAAGTACCTGTTCTAACCGAAACGGACCTGTTTAGAATAGCACATAGTGGTATAGACCCTTAAAAGGTCGAGTTCGGTTCAACTGGAGTATTTTTTTTGGAACGCCTTATCTAGATAATTACACAAATGAGTCCGAGAATGCGCTTAAATCACCGGAAAGTACCTTTTTTAACCGAAACGGACCTGTTTAGAGTAGCACGTAGTGCTATAGGCCATTAAAGGGTCGTGTTCGATTGAATGCGAGTATTGTTTTTTTGGAACGACTTCCCTAGATAATTACCCAAACGACCCGACAAACTTTTATCTGGCTTGCATTCGCCTAGAATCCTCGTTTTATCTCTCTTACGGGTCTATCGGCACATGCAGAACATCAGCACATGCAACATACATCACAGGTCACCAAACATTGGTCCCACTAGTCCCTAAAGCCTGGTCCTCACTAGTCCGCAAACACTGGTCCTCAAATACCAGTATGTGCGTATGTGCTGCATGTTTTGTGCGCACATTGTGCACTCGCTTTGACACTGGTCCTCAAACGTTGGTAACTATGCCTTGGTCACCAAAGCCTGGTCCTCAATAGTCCCCAAACACTGGTCCTCAAATACCCATATTTGTGCATGTGCTGCATGTCTTGTGCGCATTTTGTGCACATGCACACAGGCACATATTGTCACATTTTGCATGTGCTACATGTGCTACATCACATTGTGTACAATCACATCTCACAGTAGTGACTAGTCCTCACACTGGTCCCCACTAGTCCCCAAAGCCAGGTCCTCACTGGTTCCCAAAAGATGGTCTTTGCTGGTCATCAAATACTCGTATGTGCGTATGTGCTGCATGTTTTGAGAGCATATTATGCACTTGCACACAGGCACATATTGGTCCATTTTGCATGTGCTGATGTGCTATTTGGAGATTGTGTACAATCACCTCGCATAGTAGTAGTGATGGATTTAGCAGAGCGGCGGAATAAGCCAAGACCTTTGATGCAAACGGTAACACTGTTAGTAGCAAAAGGTTTAGTACTGGGTTAAGAGACGGTGGTTAGACAATATTTCTGACACTGGTCCTCAAACCTTGGTACCCACTATACCTCAAACTCTGGTCCCCAAACACCGGTCGTCACTGGCCCCTAAACACTGGTCCCCACTGGTCCTCAGTTACCCGTATGTGCGCATGTGCTGCATGTATTGTGCGCACATTGTGCACTTGCACACAGGCACATATTGGCACATTTTGCATGTGCTGATGTGCAGCATGTGCTGGTAGACATGGTCTACAGGGATAAAACGAGGATTCTAGGCGAATCCAAGCCAGATAAATAGTTTGTCGGGTCGTTTGGGTAATTATCTAGGGAAGTCGTTCCAAAACACAATACTCCCATTCAATCGAACACGACATTTTAAGGGTCTATATCACTACGTGCTACTCTAAGCAGGTCCGTTTCTGTTAAAAAGGGTACTTTCCGGTGATTTACGTGCATTCTCGGGCTCATTTGGGTAATTATCTAGGAATTCGTTCCAAAAAATACTCCAGTTGGATCGAACACGACCTTTTCAGGTGCCTATACCACTATGTGCTACTCTAAACAGGTCCGTTTCGGTTAAAAAATGTACTTTCCGGTGATTTACGGTCATTTTCGGGTTGTTTGTGGTAAATCTACCAATCGGGAAATTACTCTTGTACAAAGGAACATACCTGTTAGAGGCCTCTTGGCCCTATAAGAAGCCTTTGGGTAACATAGCAACCGCGTGCCACCATAGAAACAAAGATGACGGCCCCTTCATACAAAATGGACGACGGAAACACGTATCACCCTAACAACACGAGCTGCGCATGCGCACTCACATCACCCATCACATTGACAATAACGTCACAACATGGCCGCTCACCTGGGCTACCATGACAACCACGTGATACTCATAATACATTGCGGTATGACGTCACATGAGATCCACCAGATGAGATCCACAAATCGGGGTTCAAATGAACCTGTCCTACTACTCACTAGTGTTCAAAGGGTTAAAGTAATAAACACAACTCTAGCTTATTTCCACGTTGAACCCGAAAGACCCGTTTTCCGGACCAGGATCGTGATATAACCTGACTTTATCAAGTAAATAGTTGCTCGATGAATTTGTTTGGTAGACCAATCAAGACTTTCAAAATGCAGCCCCAAGTCTACACGTTTAAAAATATTGGTTGGACTTCCCCCAAGTAACAAATATCGACTCTTCCAGTTGATGTTACTGAACTAACGTGGAAGATACCACCAGTGTTCACAGGGTTAAAAGGTAAAAGGACTGACTTCTTTGAGGAACGGTAAAATCTGGTGGCATTTTAGGTTTATGCTGTAAAATAGTTCTCTCAGACACGATACATTATAATGTCGCCCTCTGATGTCATTAAAATCAGTAAATGGAATGTGCTCAAATGTCAAAGGACATTGGCAGGAAACACATTCTGATCGCATATCTCCCCAATAAAAAACATTGTTTATCTCTGGTATGGCCGTTATGTCATCGTGCTAGAATTACATGATCTTTTCTAAACAGATTACTAGACGGATATTGATCAATAATATTTAATCAAAATCAATGGGGCTTGTTATTTATCGTCCCATTCTAATCACTGAATCAAAAAATGAAAAACAGATAAAAAGACACACAGATGGATGGATGGACGATGTTTTTCTGGGTTTTAATTTGTTGCTTGGATCGCTTCCTGTAAAGCCGAGTGTTTAAGCAATCACTACATTTCCGATCTTGTCGGAGTCTTCAATTTAGCCAATAAATATTTTGTCATACATTTTTGTTAAAACATATCGAATGAAGGGCAATAACTCCCTTTTCATCAATTTCATAAGATGACGATTACTAGTAATTCCAATATTTTGGAATCCACTAAATATTAACTTCCTGCAGAAAACGCTATCGAATTCCGGTAGGTGGCATTTTGAAAACTGTTTGTAAAATAATCGAAAAAATTCATTTGGTCCTCCAAAACATAGCATATGACCCAACATAAACGTACTCATTCTTTACATCCATCAAACAAACATCAACCAATATTCTTTGAAAAGTAGCAGCCGACTGAGAGGTATGGGAATACGCTGTAGCAACAAATACCCTTTTTCTTGAGCATTGTCAAGAGGGACAAATATTCCCCCACCCTCGGCCTCAAAATGGCGGAAGCTGGGATACATTTATGTTTTTGACCAATGAGCGTTCCCGCAATCCCGTTTTTTGGAGTTCAGTAACTCCTGCATATGGCAATTTGTTCTGAAGCACAGACCGAATCACGTGAAATTCTGACGTCATCTTCCACTCTTACCAACAGCTGGGTACAATAAAAACTCGTCAGACTGTAGAACATTCACAAATCAATATCTGTCAAAATCAATATGATTATTAGAAAATATTGGCTTTGTACAAAGCAATATGTTAAAATATCGATTTGTGAGTGACGGTACTGTATTGATACCGCAGACGTGGCAAATGTGTTCAGAGGTCTATTCATGCGAATTAGATTTCAGAGAATATTAATGCGCTCTATCCAGTAATTGCCAATTGATTTCTGTTTTCTACAACATTGAAATGTCACTAACCGAAGAATCACTCCACCATACGTCACACGATTCGATGAAACACTTTGTTTTCCTTCTTTTTCCAGAGCCAACAAAAAATGTCTATTTCGTTAGAACAGGTCAGATGATATGGCATTCAGAGACCAACGTATAACATCGAACTTGAGTGTTCTGTAATATGTTTTTGAATATTCTCTCCATGCATTACTGTCTGCGTGTTTGGAATAACTACCGGGCCAGATATTAGACGTTTTAAGCAACTATACTATACGAATGCCAAAATGAAGTAATGTTATTTAGGAATGCGTAGCATATTTAAGTAATGTAAACAAACGTAAGATCGAACCCACTTTTGTGTTACGCACTCAAGCCTCCAATTCTTTCATTTCCAAGGTCGATTTTCAGGACACAGAATTTGTTAATGTACTCCTTGAGGTTATTTATTTATTTATTTGTTTACTGCTCCCAATAATTACTATTTATTAAGGCTATTAGTTCATTAACACGTGAAGTTAGTTTGCGCGATATTCTGGAGTTCGGGTGACACAACTTAAAAGCTTCACATTCTATCCATGTGCTTCATATTATCTATGTGTTTCGTATGTATGGATTTGACTTGTTACAATATATGAGGCACTCTCCCATATATTGAAACAAGGTAAAAACAAATGAACATATTTTGACGACCGAGAATAATTTAGCAACCTGCCAGTTAATGCATGCAAATAAACACATACGCAGGGCATCGTTTTGCTCCCCGCTTGTTTCACAGAAAATAAATAATTCAAATCCTCCCATCCATCCAAATTTAACAGTAAATTCGGTTGATAATCTAGGTATTGATTTTGTATGTCCTTGTGTCTGTATATTTTACTGAAACCTTTATCAATGAAGTTCCTTCGTATAATTTATTGTACTTATTAGAACTAGACTATTACAGTAATCCGTAGTAAACTTCCACCACTACTGTTGTTTCAACAATCAACATGAGGGGACGCGGTGGCTCAAATGGTAGAGGTGCGGGCTGCAGGTCGAGAGGTCCTCGGTTCGAATCCCACCTGCGGCAACCGCGTTGTGTCCTTGGGCAAGACTCTTCACCCCCATTGCCCACTTGGGGGCATGGTGACGTTGGGTACTAAGGCGTACTGCACGTCGAGGGTGCACTTGTCTTCAGTCAATGCTAACCCTGCTTGTGTGGAGTATGTTGGGGAGCTAATAATTGCTCGCCGTTGCTCGGTGGTTCTCTCCGGGTACTCGACCTGCCTCCACCCGTAAAACTGACGTGGTCATGATTTGCCATTGTGCAGAAATATGTGACCTTAAACACCAATAAAATAAAAATAAATAAATAAACAATCAACATGCATAACTGACTCCTGCTTAGAGAACAATAGAAGCCCGCAAATAGAGAACCCCGCGCTTTCGTTTTAAATATGGAAGATACAACTAGCCACAAAAACACGTTCAATGAGAGGGGTTGGGCTCTCGAGCTCAAAGTGCATGGACATTGGGTAATTACGGGTCCTAACGAAAATGAGACCGCCGTGGATTTCGAACGAGATAAAGCTCTTGTTGTGAATGTTTCATATGCCAAGTATCATCCATATCAGTTGACGTTCGGTCGAATTCTCGCACTAAGGAACTCAGAATACATGAAAATTAACAAAGT
This sequence comes from Pictodentalium vernedei, assembly GCA_031216915.1. Classification (NCBI taxonomy): domain Eukaryota; kingdom Metazoa; phylum Mollusca; class Scaphopoda; order Dentaliida; family Dentaliidae; genus Pictodentalium; species Pictodentalium vernedei. The sequence goes on from CM062294.1 coordinate 437,644,202, forward strand.
AAGCTCCATAACTAAGGGAAATGAGGCCGCTCTAGTTTTCGAAGTCGATCAAGATATTGTTGTAAAAAACTCAATTATCAATCTTATCAGTTGACATTTGTTCGAGCCAACGCGTCAACGATCTCAAAATTCTTGAAAATTTGGTGATGAAGTTTAATAATTCCGGTAAGAAAAATCAAATTCGGACCACTCTGATCTTTGGACGTGATCAAGATATTGTTGTGAAAGACTTATGTACCAGATATCAATCGAATCAGCTGAGGTTTGTGCGAGGCATTTTGCTAACGAGCCCAGACTTCGTAAGAATTAAGTAATTAAGCGCATTAATGCAGCTGCAAAAATTCGGACCGGACCGGTTTTCGAATTCGATGAAAATATTGTTCTAGACGACTTATGTACCAACTATCTATCAAATTATTTGCTCGAGTTATCAATCTCGGAAGCTGAATATCAGTGGATATTCAAAAAGGGTCAATGTTTTTTGCAGTTACGCCTCTGTCACATCTTTGCGATTTTTTGACACGATCAACTGCGACATGAAAATCTTGTGAAATAGTGAATATCCGTACTGGGATTCGTACAGCTTCGTAATCATTTTTGAGTATTCATGGATGATCGACATACGCGTACGAAAGTTTTAACCCTTTACCCAACGCAGACGATATCAAAATGTATTATTATACCTCCCGCAAACAAAGTTGGGGGGGGGGGGGGGTATATAGGAATCACCCTGTCCGTCCGTCTGTCCATCCGTCTGTCCGTCTGTCCATCCTTGTAAGCGCAACTCCTCCTAAACTGTTTGAAGAATTTTCATGAAACTTTACACAATGGAAGAACTCCATATGAAGGTGTGCATGAAGCAATATAATTCCGTTCTGACATTTCCAAGGGGAGATAATCAAACATATACCGTCTGTCCATCATTGTAAGCGCAACTCCTCCTAAACCGTTTGAAGAATTTTCATGGAACTTTACACATTGGAAGGACTCCATATGAAGATGTGCATGAAGCAATATAATTCCGTTCTGACATTTCCAAGGGGAGATAATCTAACTTGTACATTTCAGGCGCGGGGGTATCACTTTGTGAGTTTGTTCACAGTATCTCTAGTTTTAAATATAATTTTTTCAAATGTTTCAAAACATTTCAACAAAACCATATCATGTGACCCCAACGAGGGGTCACATGATATGGTTTTGTTGAAATTTTTTGAAAAATAATATTTTTTCAACTGCTGAATTTGCATATTACGCGGGCGGATGCGTCCGATTCGTTGGGTAAAGGGTAAACTGTTTTACCGTGCAATTTTTCAAATCCATATTGCGTCGTACCGCTGTTGCACTAGACCGTACTAAACCGTTCGTGGTATTTTGGGGTATTCTTGACTTCGTGAGTGTTCGTGCGCACTTGGCCAGTACGGTTACGTCAAGATTTACTAAGCACTAGTAAGATCTATACTATTCAAAAAAGTAGGTATATTTGATAAAAGTGAGATATATATTTATATTTTCATCCAAAAGACAGTTGAGGCAATGCACTGTGACATCTGGTGGATGATTTCAGCAATAGCTGGGTGTCTGGCAAGCACACGTTCCACGCACTGTGCTGTCGAACACATGGACGGTCAGTCAGAGAATTTACCATATTCAGTCCAAGACCTCAATACCTTGTAAATCCTCCTCGGTTCGCGAGGCTTGAGCGGATCCGACTTGACATACTCTTCACCAAGAGTTCAATATCAGCTTGACTGATGTTACTCCATTCTTCCTGCAGTGAAGCGGCGAGTTCCTTGACATTGGTAGGGGGCTGTTGGCGTTGTCGTAGGCGCCTGCCAAGCATATCCCAGACGTGCTCGATTGGTGAAAGGTCTGGACTTAGTGCTAGCCAAGGCAGTGTAGTGATGTTCTGTTCTTGGAGGAAATCTGTAACGACACAGGTTCTGTGTACTCTTGCATTGTCATCTTGGAAAATGAATCGACGCCTGTGACCTCGCTCAAATTGCACCACATGAGCTGTAGAACTGCCCTGGGACATGCCCTTGGACGATCTGTAATGCTGTTCTGCTTGTCATGGCTATGCCCCCCTACCTACACCATAACCGATCCACCACCAAAACGATCGTGCTGCCTAATGGTTACGTCATGGTATCGTTCGTTCCGCAGCCGCCACAATCTGTTTCGTCTGTCGTGGAAGTCGAGATTGAACCTCGACTCATCGGAAAACATGACGTTGCTCCACCGACGATTGTCCTAGCGCCGTTGTGCTCCACACCAATTCTCCTTGCTGCGACGTGACGTTCAGTGAAACGTGTAATTATTCGAGGTCGTGGAGCGTACAAATTCCAGATGTATAGGCGATTTCGGATAGTCTGACCACTGACTCGCACATCTGTCGCTCTGTGCAGCTGCTGTCCAATTTCTGAGGTACTTTGATGGCGGTTACATAATGTTGTGGTTCGGATGCAACGATCCTGGTTAGCAGTTGTCGCCCTTGGACGACTTGACCGACGTCTGTCATCAACGTTGCCTGTCTGACGGTAGCTTGACCACAACCCGCTAATCACCGATTGAGTAACGCTGAGAATTTGACCACTGCAGTCTGTCTGTTGCCAGCTTTCCAACATGCCAACGGCACGTAAACGTTCGTCACGTGTCAGTCTTCGCATACCTCAAAGTTACTTTTCAACCAGAAACTATTGATGAACGAGTTTATACCAAGAAAAGAACGATGAGACCTCCGAAAAAGCCCGTCCAGTACAAATTAAAATTTCAAAACGTACCCCACAGACATTAACGCAGCGCTCGTGCGAAAAAGCTGCACGATGTTTTCGTGACATTCATGATCCACACTAAACTTGGTCACACATTGATGTGTCCAATCACGCGTATCCAATACCATTTTCCGAAAATGTTAACATCGGTTCGGATATCCCCTACTTTTTTTGAACAGTACATTACGATGTACTTCGACGGTACTACAAGTTTCGTACGTCTACGCCAAGACTCCGTTCGACTTTCGAAGTCCCAAGACTTATCACGATACCAGTAAGAACTAGTACGGCCACACCAAGAATCTCTACGAGGTTTCAAGATTCTGGGCGAATTTGATACGATTCCAGTAGGAGTCAGTAGGACACAGTAGGAAGTTCCAAGAACTCACACGTTTTCACCACGATTCCCGACAAAAAGGCTATAATCTCCGGCAATCAGCGGCTCCGAAATCATTCTGTTCTGACTGTCGGTGATTCTTGCTAGGTCTTGCATCATCTTACTAGTTCGTACCGGCGTCGAGCGAGCACCGTACAAGGTCGTATCGATCTGTGCTGAATCGGCTTGGAAAATCTTAGAAGATTCTTACCATCTTAGTGATGAACCGTACAAGGTCGTATAAAGGTCGTGTGTAGGTTGTGTAAGGTCGTGAGAAGCCGATTCAGGGCGATGTTTTCCAAAAATCGCGATCAATCGTAGAAATTTGAATTCCTGGCTGTTCGTACAAAAAATAGCAAAGATGCGACAGATGCTTCAGATACGACTTATTATCTAAAGCTGACAATCCGTCCCCTGAGTACCAATGTGTTCTATGTGCCAGTAGGCACACAGAACACATTGGAATTCAGAGGACGAATCATGATTTTCAACCTACATTTCCATTTTTTAACCTATCCATAACTGCTCGAGTTTTTGAAGTTCGTAGACCCTACTTTATAAACTGTCGTCTAACAAGATTAACGATTTGTGTGCTGTAAAAGAATAATTATGCTCAACTGCCAATATTATTGGTGCTAAAAGCCTTACCAGCAGCTGAGGCTGTATCGTGGTGATAAAATATTATGTATGGTGAAAAGATTCCACCAGACTGTCACAAATTTGGTTATTCAACTTTTCATGAAGTTCAGGTCTTTCAGCTTAGACTGAGTAAAGCTAGCAAAGAGAAAAATAGATTCTGAAAATAAAATCGACTTCCTTTCTTATAAATTCATTAGCAGTGAAAATAAAACATTTAGTTGGTATTCTGATTATGGTGATCTGACTACAAGTAACAACGGCTGATGAAACTTTACCATAATCTTTAGATCCATCTGTATAGTTCATTTTATATGCACTATACGTTGACTTAATTTTGGCACATTTTTGTTTGAACTGCATAGAGGTTTCTCAGACGTTTTGGAAGAAGCAGAGATGGCTTTCGTATATGCCACGAAGAAGCTTGTAGTTTACAGTGCTCTTTTATCGAATCTGATTCAAGTGTTGCAGATTCCAGATGAGGTGTAATTCGGATTCCTAAAGGAGGAATATGTTTCTAATTTCTCTCAATTTTTTTTGATCATTTGGAGGATCTGAGACACAATTATAAGCAGGGTTTGATGGATTACCAAACTGTTTAGAAACATATTGTAGTGACAGTTTAACTCTGCGTTTCTGATGAGATGTCCTCCTTCCTCTGCTTGAACAAATATTGAATCGATTGGTGATTGTTCTGAATTCGTCAAGGAGCCACTGCTATAATACTTTTACAATTGTATTTTCTACCTATTAATATAACTGACTAAAATGATTCATTAGCATTTTAAAAGATATGGCAATTTGCCAACTGGCAAATTGCCACATCTTTGAAAAATGCTAATGGTTCATTTAACCCATTTAAAGTCATAACTAGAAAATACAATTCTAGAAAATACAAATTGTAAACTTTTTATAGGCTAATTCTAATACCACCATTATGTATTTCATCAAGTGGTTTGAGGTAGGATTTTCTCGAAGAACCGTAAACCACATAATATAATCTAATTATGAATTCACAAGTGATACATATAGATGGAGTTACTTTTTTTGGTCAGCACCCAATCAGTGCTACTAATTACCGCCAGAGGGTGAGGTGCTCTTTTACCTCTGACTCTCTGTTGAGTTATATAAGAAATGAAATCCAGTTTATCGTCTAGCACTAGATCCAAGAATTTCACCTCGTTAACCCTTTACCCAACTTAAACGATATCAAAATTTATTATTTTAAATATCATTTTTTGAAATTTTTCAAAACATTTCTACAAAACCATATCATGTGACCCCTCGTTGGAACGAGCTCGACGAGCTCGTTCCAACGAGGGGTCACATGATATGGTTTTGTTGAAATGTTTTGAAAAATAATACTTTTTCAACTGCTGAATTTGCATATTACGCGGGCGGATGCGACCGATTCGTTGGGTAAAGGGTTAACAACTTTAATAGAACTCCCAGCAATTTTCAACTACTGATCAATGCTTTGCTTCTGGAGCTCACATAAATGAATACAATGTTTTGGTCTTCAAGAGCAAAACTTTAAACTATTTCCTACAGACCATTTCTGAACGTTGTTTAAACAGGGCTGAAGTTTGCGTTCGATGGCATTCATGTTTTCACTGCTATAGCAAACTAAAAAGTTATCGACATTCAAGAAAGAATCCACAATAGTCTGAATTGCATCGATGATGCCATTGATTTTAACAGAAAAAAAAGGTAACAGACAGAATACTACCCCAGACGCCCCAATTCTAGCTCGAGGGGATCAGATAATGTAGATGCAACGCGAACTTGAAATTGACGGTTATTTAGAACATTTTCTGTAAAAAAGTGGCATACGCCCTCTCAAGGCCATATAGAAAAGATCTTTTAAATTCCCATACTTCAACGTTGTATCATATGCTTTCTCAGATCAAAGAAGATGGTGAGCAGCTATTCATTTCTGGGAAAGGCATTTTTGTTGAACGTTTTAAACCTAATCAAATGATTTACAGCACTTCTCTTGCCTCTGAAGCCACACTGAATATTCGCCAGTAGATTGTTCGATTCCAGAAAACAGGACAATCATTGATCATCTTTTCCATGTTTTTAAATGCAATAGGTGCGTAATCACATGAGTTACAGTGATCTTTATAGGGCTTTGGAATAGGAATAATTGCTGCTTTTCTCCAGGATGGTGGAAGCTGGTCAGTAACCCACATTTCATTGAAAATTGATAGTAAAGGATGAAGTGATGATTGCGACTGATGTTTTAAAATTTGACAGTGTATTTCATCGGGTCCAGTGGCAGTATGTTGACTTTACGCAAGGCGGTATCGCGATCTCGTTTCAGTATTTTTTTTATTTTGTAGAGTTTTCATAGTATATTTGCATTGCAATTCTCCGACCCATGCCTCATACTCTTACCCTGTGCTCAGCCTAGGGGTAAGCTCCAACTGAACATGAGTTGATGACAAAACCAAGAGTACATACATGGATAGCATCCTCGGCCAAGGTGATCCATATGCATATCGCTGACTGACTCACCCGCTTGACCCGCGCCACCACTGAGCTGTCGATAAAATGGCACATCATCCAAAGAATAGCATTGCACAACAAAATTTGGTATCCCACAGATAGTTCAGTGAACATGATGAGAAAACAAACAAGGAATTATTTATAGAGTGTACAATGATAAAAGAGAGATGGAAATTATATCAGACTGGTTAATTTAGTGGCTACTGCATTCTCCGACATGACGTTTATTTTTTTTTTTTTTTTTTTTTTTGGGGGGGGGGGGGGCTCCCGATTGATCGAATCAAATCTATCAGACTACTGTCTACCATGCGTTAGGTCCCAAGGTGATATATTCGACAATATCCTCAATGAGAATTGCCAAACCGGAGCCACTGGTTTCCTGAACTATCCCGGATCCCGTCCCTATGGCCTACAGCCGGCACCTCACGGGAGAACAAGGCGCCTGTTTAAATAAAAACAGGTTCGTACCAGTCTGGTGCGGTGCTGCTTATTGAGAAATATCAGAGCTAACCGGCTAATTCGAGCAGGTTATTACCTATCCCCCATCCGGGGACCCGCCAAGTAGGGTATGAAGGAAACCCTACGGATCCCCTAATCCCCTAGAGATTGCCAATATATGCTGTCAAGGAACACATTATGGTCGCATATTACCCCCCAACGAGAAGGAATGTGTAAGTCTTGCATGGCTGATGTGACTTCGCGTTAGAATTACACGATCTTTTCTACAAAAGTTACTACACTTGTAACTATCCGTACTATTTGGTCAGAAAGCAACAGAGCCTGTGATTGGTTACTCACCCCACTCCGCTGGCCATATTGAGTTGATGTACTTCTAATATGTGACTTCAAATTACTGAAAGAGATCTTTAGTCCCCGCCAAATGTTTGGTCAAAAAATTGCAGACTCGTCAGACTGCAACCTTGATATCTACACACCAAAGGGAGCATGAGATTGGCCGTTTTAGTCATTCACGTCTTATAAAAAAACGATAAAAGAGGATATAAACTCACGTAATATGAGGGTCAAGACCATGATTTGACAGGCAGACTTTTCGTGACAGACTTGGAAAACATGTACCCCTTGATTTTCATGATGTTTTCGTGTACTGTATACATGTACATGACATGTGTAGGGTATTCAATCTTTATTTCAACACAAACCCTTGTGATTTAATGATTGAATATGGCAAATGCAAATGCAAGAAGACATTTGTCTGACGCAGAAATGTGGCGGGCTGTAGGGATGGTAGACCAAGAGGCTACCCGTCGTCAGGTTGGTGAAGCCATTTGTGTGCATCATACGGTGATCACCAGAGCCTGGGCAAGATTTCAGCAGTATGACAGACCAGTAAGACGGCATGATGGTGGCAGAGACATGGCAACATCTGCAGCTGAAGACCGGTTTTTGATCATTCAAGTCCGTAGGAACTGCTTTGCAACAGCAACCCAGCTTCGCAGTAACTTTCAGAATGCATACGGGGGAAATATTTCGACGCAGACTATCCGAGCAAGGTTCCACGAAGGTGGTCTCCGATTGAGAAGACCATGTAATCGCATTCCGCTGTCCCAGAACCATCGACAGACACGATATGAATGGGCCATGGACCGCGTTGGATGGACCAGAGAAGATTGGCGACCTGTCCGTTTTACAGATGAGTCAAGGTACTGCCTAGACCACACAGATAGGCGTTCTAGGGTATGGAGAAGACCAGGAGAGCTACTCCATGCAGCCAACATTGCTGAGCATGACCGCTATGGTGGAGGGTCAATCATGGTCTGGGGCGACATCAGCAGGGATGGACGTACAGTGCTCTGTGTCCTTGAACATGGTACATTGACTGCACAGCGGTATATTGATGAGATCCTGGATGTCCACGTCAGACTGTATGTAGGTGCAGTGGGTGATAGATTCATTCTGATAGACGATAATGCCCGTCCTCATGTTGTCCATGCTGTCGGGGAGTACCGACAGAGGGAGGGGATTAGGCGTATGGACTGGCTAACAAGATCCCCTGACCTCAATCCAATCGAACATGTCTGGAATGAGTTACAGCTTGCAATTTCAGCCCGTCCAGTCCAGCCAAGAAGTGTCCAGGAGTTTTGTGCCATGCTGATCCCAGAATGGAAGAACATCCCACAAAGGACCACCAGGAACCTGATTGGAAGCATGAGAAGGCGTTCTCGAGCTGTAATTAATGGTAATGAGTCTCATACTCGATATTGAACCCATACCAGTTCACTCCGTCAACTTTTTGGCAAATTGAAAAATTTCCTCTTTTAACAATAATACCCATTTTCGATGGTTATCGTATTCAAAAGCTTAAAAATAATGTCAAACACAAATAAAATCTTAATTTGTGTACTTAAATCATTAAAGATATAATTAAATTAAATAAAATATATATACAATTTTCATTACAATATTTAAACTAAAACGTAAAACAGATGGTTGGATATACTTGGTGCTTAGCAAACTTTGGGAAGTTATTCAAGAATTTTTTTTTGCAAGTGTCGTCTACTTTTCATGTTAGGTAAAGGGTTAAACATACAGTGTTGTGAAAATCAGCCAAAGTGTACTTAGACTGTTCACCTAACCGACTTGCAGACAATGTCAATAAAACATTTTTCACAAAACCAAACAAAAGTTATTTACTGCTTCTCACACAAGATTATTATTCTTAAAGTAGGTGAGCTTGTGAAGGGTCATAATTTGTATTTTGAATTCAGAAAATTTAACAAAATTTATAGGGAAATTTGGTGAACAGCTCTTCTTTGGTTATTCATTCATTCATTGTTGCTTAACGCCATACCAGCAACTAAGGCTATATCGTGAAGAGAAAACAGAAAAAAGTAAAACAGGCCATTGTCAATTACAAAGTAAAATGACCGATTAAAGATGGGAATTACATGAGGAATGATCGTTTGTTTCTGTCTATTTCTTGACAACCCCAGAAAACAAAGGCCAAACTGTGTAAATGAGCACAGCCCATTCACAGTATGTTTGGCTTTTGTTTTTTGGGGTTCATAACTCAAGAAATAGACAGAAACAAACGATCTTTCCTTATAATTAAACTGAGGTGCACTAAATTTAAACACTCTCTACTTTGTGGAGTTGAAATAAAAACCAGGTTGCATTATGCTTCCTAGTGATAACTGAATAAAAAAAGGTATAGTTTTCTTACATTCTGTTTGAAATAACGATACATTTCGCTGAAACATGTTCTTGTGTCATTAAAACTTTTATTGACCAATGAATTGCGTAAGTTAAAAGGAACGTCATATGCCACGCCCACACAAAACTTCAATCTTCTTTTCCAATTGACGGGAGGGTACTGTCATTCAAAGCAATACTGAAAAAAATTAAATTCTGATTTTGACCATTTCATGAGAAACAGAAAGCACATTTTGTAAATGTGGAGTTCGATATAAACCCAGATGACATGAAGTTGGTTGAACTTTGTCTCAGCAAGTGTTCGTCCAGGCTATTTGGAAATTGGAAAGTTTTGTTCGTGTGAGTTTCGTTTGTGGGTTAACATGGAATAAAAGCATGATAAGGATTTCATTGTTTATTAAATTTTATTTCGAAAGTCTTTTTAATATGATGAGATAAATGTTAATTACCTTTCATGTTGAAACAACATGAGCGTGCAGAGGTTCTTTTCCATTCATAGAGTGCAACGTAATTTTTAAGACAGACTTTGGGGGCGTAGTTTAGGGCGGGCCAAAATGTGTTTTTTTCGGTTGATTGTGTTATGAAAAGAAGAAAAGAAATATTTCTGCTAGAAAATTATGAACAGAATTTTTTTTTAATTATTATAGTATGGCAAAGACAAGAGTAGTTTGAACAGTAATGGGCAATGATGTGTACTGAATACCTTTTGAATCAACCTGATGATTTGAGACTTGAAGAGTCTAGTTCAAAAGAATAAAAACAATTTTAAAATTGATTACGTTAATAAATGAGATAATTGTATGCGGGGTCTTGTGATAAAATGGACCCTACGGCGAAATACAGCCCTCTGGCATGATTAAAATCAGAACAATTTAAAAGAATGAGTTCCACTGTCAACGCCTGTTGGCAAGAAACTCTTCTTTGGGTGGATTTTGCTAAAACATGCCGTGTTAAAACATGTTTCCATCTGTTGTTAACTCTTTACCTGCTGCTGTCGGTTCTTCCTGCCCTGGACAGCAAACCTCTTATTGCCAGAATAAGTAATTTGGGCTTTTTAAATAGAATTTATCCCTTTAAATTAAATCAAGGTATTGACCAATGACATCTTGAGTTAAATTACATCAATGATTTCTCGAGTTAAATTTCCAAAATTATTTTCATCAAATCTAGTTATGTCTGCTTTACAGCAGTGATGACTAGATTTGATAAAAATATTTTTAAAAATATTCAACAGGTTGAGAGTTAATGAGCAACGATAATACAAGATGTTCCCTCTCATAAGCTGAATGAAAGTACTTTAATCTACCATCTTACCCCTTAATAAGATTATCACTTCTACCAATGTTTGCTAAAACAGGTCGTGTTAAAACATACTTCCATCTGTTGTTAACTCTTTAACTATTGCTGACGGTTCTTCCTACTCTGGACAGCAAACCACTTACCACCAGAATAAGTAAATTTGGGCTTTTTTTAAATAGAATTGATCTCCTTCAAATTAAATCAAGGTATTGACCAATGATTTCTTGAGTTAAATTACTCCAATGATTACTTGAGTTAAGTTTCCAAAATTAAGATTTTCCTTCTCATAAATCGCTTAATGAAAGTACTTTAATCTACCAAATTACCCCGTAATAAGATTATCACATCTACCAATTATGATAAAGAAAACAACGAAAGATTCAAAATCATTGCGATCCGAGCACAGCGTTTTCGGAAACGTCGCTGAGCATATTTTCAGCTTTCAAAGGAAAAACATTCCAAAGAATTAATATATAACTTGTTAGGGCAAGGTTTATATTTCATAAAAAGTTGCGCACGCTGTTGATATGTATTAACCCTTTACCCAACGTAACGGCCAAAACCTGCCAGCGCTATTCTAAAAAATCGCCAACCAATTTCCATTATTTTTTCATCCTTTGTCTCAAAAACATAGGTTATAACCTATGTTTTTGAGACAAAAAATGAAAAAAAATAAGTTATTCAAATTTTTTTTTTTGCAAGTGTCGTCTGCTTTTCATGTTAGGTAAAGGGATAATGTATCAGAGTTTAGGGGCATTTCAGCTTGTGAGGACTTTTCGTGGTCACAACGCAAGAATAAAGTCAAGTTTAGCAAATCGTTTATAATCGTGTTTCCAAATTTAGAGAACTCTCACCCTAAGCTTTGCATCACTCTACATGGTTACCACGGTGAGCAAACTATTTATTAGACTTCTGTTCTATGAAATTCTCATCTACAGCAACACTAAACCATGCGGGAAATGAAAATCCGTTTCGCACACATGTGCCGAACGGAAATCGTTAAGCAGACGACTGATCACCCGATACGGAACCGATTGCGAAATAACTAAATAAAATGTCTAAAAATGAAGGATATGGCGAGTTTAATGTGTACGAAAAAAGCGAAGAAGAAATAGAGTCGATATATGAATGATGAATATCCAGAAGAAGAAGAAGAGTATAAGTACGCAAATTTGGTTGGCGATACAATGTGTTCTTTTTGTTGACAGTTGTCCAATGAATTGTTGAATGCTCTTCTAATAATTGTTTTTATAGATGTGAAGGCGTGTAAGAAACACAGAACGACACGCGCATGTGAATGGGTTAATCGATGTGGCACGAGTGCCGGCGCGGAAGGATAAAACGAGAAGCCCTGGCACTCGTGACATATCGATCAACTCATTCACACGCTCGTATCGTTCACTGTTTTTATCGACAAAATAAACAAAAGCCCTGTGAAGCTTCTAAATTTGATTTGATTCGATTTGAACAAACTCCTCTTCTATGACACACCAATAATATGCCACTTGACATTCTACCGCAATTTTAAGCAGGTTGTTATTAAAATACATGCATCTCGCATACGGGAAATTAATAACGACACACAGATTGTGGAACCCAACTAAAGGTTGTTTATGTTAGTTAACTGGTTGAGGGCTAGATTATTTTTGGCGGCCTGAATTTTTTATTCAAAATTTATTTTATTACAAATAATTGCAGACACTCTCCAAAAAATTGTAATAAAACAAATTTATACAAACAAATATTATTTGCGTTTGACTGAATATGAAATATAAGTGAGGCAACTGTTGGCTGTTGCTGTTGTACCCTCATTTTGTGAAAGCCCTGATAGTGGTGTTTACCACTCAACCAGTTGATAAAGATGCACTTGATGTTACTGTGGAACTGAATTATCGAAGTAAAAAGTCAACTGCACTCTCTGTGTTTCTGTGTTAATCCACGTTATTCATGCACTGTACCTCACATGATTATTGTAGACTCGTTTTGCAGAATGTGTTCCTGATTGCCTACATTTTAAATTCTGATCTGATTTGGGATAAAATTCCAACCGAAATTTGAGATTCGCATGGCTCTAGCTGAATGAACATAAAGACTGCAGAACAAATGAGGAAACGCAGTTTTCACTTTACTTGACTGTTTGAGGGCTAGATTATTTTTGGTGGTCGTACTTTGTTATTTAAAATTTGTTCTTTTACAAATTATTGGAGAGTGCCCATAGGCACTCTCCAATAATTTGTAATAGAACAAATTTATGTGAAAAAATATTTTTTGTATTTGACTGATTTTGAAACATGAGCAAGGAAAACATTTACTTTTGGTCGAGCGAGCTCATATTTTTGAAAGCTCTGATAGTGGCTTTTAGCACTCAACCAGTTAAGTGGTTTTGTACGGGCGAGCAAACAAAATTTTTAAATCAGTGTGAAAAACAAGCATAGAAGCCACATATTTTTTTATACCTCAAAAGGGCAGTTACCGTAGTCTATTAAAAACTGCGCACACTTACGTGCAGTATGCAACATGACTTGGTGTGCATTCCATTGATTTCTATCGGAAGTAAATGTACAGCAAACTGACACCAGCAAGACTATGCAGAAACCTTCACAACAATACAACATCTGGGAGCTTTGGTTCACTTTGTTTTCATTTTTAAGGGTGGGGAGAATATTTAATTTAATTTTTGGGTTTTCATTTTTTATTTCATTTGATGGCATTCTATTTTTCTTATTTTTTTATATTTTGTACATTTATTCTGTTAAAAGTGGTGCGCCGTACTCCATACGGACCTCAAAATATTGTACTCGACATTTGTTAATTGCCAGAACAAATACATGACTACGAAGTAGGGCCCGGTAGATCTTTATGACATTCAAAGATGACGATAACGACATTATTGACAGATATGACATTTTACTGCATACTGTGTTGTGTAATAAAACGGTTTCCAAGTGCAATAAAAATGCTTTATTATTCTCTCTACGAAATGAAGATAATGTTTCACAGCTTTTAAACAGACAGTAACCCTTTTTGTCACTAAGTGTGTTAAAAAATTGTTTTGTTTTTTTTTAAAATACTCACACCTACCTAGCGCGCCTTATACATTACACAGTAAATCTGTTTAAATCGTTTACGGTCATTTTCGCCAGTGCTATTCACAAATATCGCCTGAATTGGCGGCTGTCGTGAGTGAAAATACCACACTGTAGTAGTCTTTCTTCGGATACAAGCAAAGCATATAGTTACTACAACATTCGATATATACTATTAAAAAAAGTAGGGGGTAGTTGATAAAAATGAGATATGTGAAGACATATATTTATATTTTCATCAAAAAGACAGTTGAGGCATTACGCTGTGACATCTGGTGAATGATTTCAGCGAGAGTTGAGTGGTTGACAACACACATTCCACGCACTGAGCTGTAGAAGACAAGGACGGTCAGTCAGAGAATTTACCACATTCAGTCCAAGATCTCAATACCTTGTAAGTCCTCCTCGGTTCGCGAGACAGGCGCGGATACGACGTGGCATACTCCTCACCGATCGTCCAATAACAGCCTGACTGATGTTTTTCCATTCTTCCTGTAGTGCGGCGGCGAGTTCCTGGATATTGGTAGGGGGCTGCTGGTGTTGTCGTAGGAGCCTGTCAAGCATATCCCAGACGTGCTGGATTGGTGAAAGGCCGGGTCTTAGTGCTGGCCAAGGCAGTGTAGTGATGTTCTGCTTCTGGGGGAACTCTGTAGCGACACGGGACCTGTGTGCTCTTGCATTGTCGACTTGGAAAATGAATCGACGGCCGTAACGTCGCGCAAATTGCACCACAATAGCTGCTAACATGTTGCATGGTAGTACTGCCCTGTGACATGCCCTTGAATGACATGTAATGCTGTTCTGTTTGTCATGCTTATGTCTCCCCACACCATAACCGATCCACCGCCAAAACAATCGTGTTGCCTAACGGGACGTCATGGTATCGTTTTGTTTCGCCTGTCGTGGAAGTCGAGAGTGAACCTCGATTCACTGGAAAACATGAAGTTGCTCCACCGCCGATTGTCCCAGCGCTGTCGTGCTCCACACCAATTACGCCTTGCTGCTATGTGACGTTCAGTCAAACGTGGAATTATTCGAGGTCTTCGAGTATACAAATTCCGGCTGTGTAGGCGATTGCGGATAGTCTGACCACTGACTCGCACATCTGTCGCTCGGTGCAGCTGCTGTCCAATTTCTGAGGCACTTTGATGGCGGTTACGTAATGCTGTGGTTCGGATGAAACGATCCTGGGTAGCAGTTGTCGCCATTGGACGACCTGACCAACGTCTGTTAGCAACATTGCCTTCTGACGGTAGCATGACCACAACCTGCTAATCACCGACTGAGTAACGTTAAGAATTTGAGTCGCTGCAGTCTGTCTATTGCCAGCTTCCAACATGCCAACGGCACTTAAACGTTTGTCACGTGTCAGTCTTCGCATACCTCAAAAGTTACGTTTCGACCAGAAACTATTGATGAACGAGTTTATACCAAGAAAGAACGATGACACCGAAGAAAAATCCATCCGGTATATATGAAAATTTCAAAACGTACCCCCCCCCCACCCGATTTTAACGCGGCGCTTGTGCGAAAGACCTGCACGAAGTTTTCGAGAGCCGGTGACATTCATGATCCACACTAAACTTGGTAACGTCTTGATGTGTCCAATCACGCGTATTCAATATCATTTTCCGAAAATATCAACATCAGTTTGGATATTCCGTACTTTTTTTGAATAGTATATACAGGCTGGTGATCAGTCAATAATGTGTGTGGTTAAACATTGTTAGTTAATTTTCAGTTTAGCGTTATTCAAGGTTATTATAACAAAATGCGGAATGCGCTTATTATTAATTGTCAATTATATCCTCGTGGGGAAATGCCGCAATATATCTCTTTCCACAAGATGCATATTTTATCACTTTGCACTTACACACTGCTTCTTTGCATGTGTAGGCTGTCTCAGACAGTAGAACTTATTTATTTATTTATTTATTTATTATTTGGGTTTAACGACACTTTCCACAGCCAGGGCCATCTCGTGTCGGAGAGTTTATGGATAAAGGAAGCCGGAGTACCCAAAGAGAACCTACGAGCGACGGAAAATAACTGTCAGACTCCCCAACGTACTAACTCCACCCAATTTAATCAATGAAGCACATAGTACAACCAGGAGCCAATACTATAAAATATTTCCAATTGTATTTTGTAGAATTGTATTTTCAACCTATCAATATAACTGACAAAAATAAACTATTAGTATTTCAAAAGATCTGGCAATTTGCCAACTGGCAACTTGCCATATCTTTGGAAATGCTAATAGTTCATTTCAGCCCATTTAAAGTCATAACTAGAAAATACAATTCCAGAAAATACAATTGTACAAGTTTTATAGTATTTGCCCCTTGCGCTTCATTAATTAAAATGTTGCTGATGATTTTTTATTACCTGATAAACAGCATTACTTCCTTCACTTCACATCACTTCCCACGCGTGAATTACAACTTGTCCACGGCGACTTACTGTATAACCTGAGCAGTCGTTTTTCACCAAGTGTCGTTTGCCTTTTCAGGACTTCTAAGTCTTGATACCTCTCAACGTTTAATATATTCTATTTCTTCCAAAGTTTGTAGGAGTTAAACAAGTTTGATGCATCCCTAAAAACCAAGGACTTTCGAGGCTAATGCACAAACTTCAAGGACTTTCAAGGTTTTGAAAAACAAAACATTTTTCGAATCAAGAAATGCCCACTTTTCACGGGCCACAATTACTTAGTAGTAATCAAAAACATGTCAGCCTGTAAATAATGAAGAAACATAATCGACTGGTAAACTTCACTTACCGCTGCTTATCAATTTCAATAAAGCTTTATTTCTCAAACAAAGCCAGTATTAAGTTTTACACATGGTGAAAAGAACATTTGCTCGAAACTTCCAGCACAATCCCCTCGGCGTTTTTATTTACGTGCGTGTTCGAGCATAGATGAGTGGCGCAAAACTGCGTTCGTCAACCGCACCAACCTGTACAATGTTTATCAAGACAACATTCAAGTTTACAAATTAAGTGTTTGACATGATTGGCAAGGGCGCTTCAGACGGCGTGAAGTCACGTTGATAAGTTAACGTACTTAAAACAACATTGTTAAAACCGGGTTACGTGATGGATGGAAATTACACTCATACCCAATTAAAAAAATTGCAGGCATCAACACATGCATTATCGGTTGACAAGGAATACACCATCGAAGGCTCTTTGACAGTACCTTATATCTTACCTCCTACACTGTTCTGAGAATTATTTTTTAATGTTTAAGTCACAGATATCTGCCCAATGGCTAATCGTAACTGCAACATGGATACAGAAAGTTAAGTCCAGCCAATCGTTTATACTCAACTTCCCCATTTTAGAAGACTTCCACCACAATAATTGATCAGTGAGTCCCATTTTACAAGTCAACAGTAAAACAGAGTTTGTTTACAGCAGTAAACAGGCACCGCTTCACTTTCCAAGGCTCCCACGGGAGTTTGAGAATTTTTTTGGTTTTGAAACGTCATGTGCAAACTGTATATAAACTAAGCACAGTCAGGAGAAACCTATATACGGTTAACAGTCAGAGTGATCTCCCTTTTTTACATTCATCTTTCAAAATGTTGCAGAGGATAACGGTTTCATGTTAAGTAAATGAAAGAATGCTATCATTAATCGTCGCATTTGCTGGTTCGGTAAATAGAAAAAGTAGTCGGTAGGATATACTCGTTTCATATTTTGCAGTGACCTGATATGTTAGAGGCGGTATCGGTTAACCCTTTACCTAACAAACTATTTTTAAAAAATAAATGAAATTTAACAATTTTCGCAAACAAATTTCTCAATTTTTACATTAAAGCATTCAAATACGGATATCATTAGAACCATCTAGGCGAGCTGGTTCTAATGATATCCATATTTGTATGTTTTTATTGAGAAACTGACGAGATATTTTAGGCGTGGTAGGCTTATTCTGATAAATTTTATGTCCGTTTTTGGCTGCTATGTTAGGTAAAGGGTCAATGCCATACTGGGCAAGAACTCTTGCCAAATATGGCATTAATTGACTCCGTATATACCACATTGTGTCACTACCAAACTGTACAACTAAAAAACATTATTTAATATATATATTTTTCCCCGATTTGCCCATTATCAAGCCTATTTTTATATGACTTCAAACTTGGCTCATATGACGTCGATCGCCGCCGATATGAAGCAAACCAGAGTTGTCTCCCTTCACGCGTTACTAGGCGCAACCAATTTGTTTCTAAACATAAAAAAACATTCACTGTTATTCGTCGAATGCAACGGGAAAATTGACTTTACTGGGTATAATGGAGTAGTGTGGAGCTGAGGTTTTGTAAGGCGAGGAATTAATGATGACAATAAGTATGGGTTGAGTGAATGAAGAGAAGAAAGAGGAGAAAGAGGAGAGCTGTGATTCTACGCAAACTCCTTGGGTTTCAACAACATTTAGTCGAGGTATATCTGATTATCTACCACGGTGGATTCATCACACACCAGTTCCTTCACAATAAGACAGCTGTAAATTATATGTATATGTTTATATATTTATGTTTTGGTGTTTAGGGGCGTCTTTCAGTGTACAGTACGTGGGGAGTGTATTATTACTAAATCACCCGCAGAGTGGAGATTCCACCCAAGCAATAATTGCAAATTTGTTGCGAAGCATAACCAGTACAAGCAAAGTTTCAACCAATGGACCTCCGGGTTAAACCCGGAGGTCCATTGGATGAAACATTGCTTGTGTTTTTTGTCGATATATACAAAATTTGAAAGTTATAGTTTGGTAACTCCACTCCGCGGGTGATTTAGTTATAATCCACTCTCCACGTACTGTACGTGTCTTTATCGTGAGAGGAGCACAGGGATATTTATTCCGTACATCTTGCATTCTTTTGTTATCACCGTCAAATATGACAGTTTTGGTTGATTTTATCTCTTTTACAAACATAAGAGTTTTGTGCTCTGTCTATAGTATTTAAAGAAGCGAATTCTGCTACAACCGCTGCGAGGTGCTTTACCGAACTTCACCGTTAACACCATTACATATGATTCTAAGACTTTACTTATCTACTGCACTGGTCGAAAGAAGTAGAACAACACCCCCACCCCACCCCCACCTGAAAACTAAACGAATCAATCTAAAAAACAATTCCAGGTAACGGTATAATCAAGTGCGAAAAAGGCAGAGAAATTTTTTTACAGTTACCCTATATTACAACTTGTCTGATTGGAGAGGTCACTCTACATGCTGAGAACAGGTTATATAACCATGTATAATAATCGAAGTTTCATTCTGTGTATTTAATGTAGACACTGTGCATGCCATGAATGCACAACATCGAAATTGGGAGAGAAAATTTGCTCGGCCTTGACCACAAAGCGCAGATGATTATTAATAATGAAGGTTTGATATTTATAAGGGAAATATCTTTGTCAGCGTGATGGCTTTGGTTATGAGACAAATAGTTGCAACTCCACCATCCTAACCACAAACAACAAAACCTCATAAATAACATATGATGAATTTCAACATAATGTTGCCTCCCAAATCAATAAAACTCATATTATTGGCCACATTTAGATAGATTTTATACATTATGTTATGGTCGAAATAATAGATAAAAAATATACACTGTCCATAAAGTTTAAATATAACTTCATCTTTAATATTCTAAACAAATATTCCCATACATTGTTTGTAAACATCTGTTATATATCATATCACGATTAAACTGACGAAAAACTACACAGGCTGCAGTGAAAAAGATTGATAGGTCCCAAAACTAAGAGTATAAAATAGTTGTACAAAGTTATTATCTCAGTTTAAAATCTGAATTGGAAAATATTAACTATAATGATATTCATATTTATATACCTTTATTGAGAAACTTACGAGGTATTTTAGGCTGTGGTAGGTTTAATCTGGTAAACTGTGTGTCCGGTTTTGGACGCTATGCTAGGTAAAGGGTTAATGTCATATTGAGCAAGAACTGTACAACTGAAAAAGCATAATTTATTGCATATTCTACCCCAGAATTGCCCATTATCAAGTCTATTTTCAAATGACTTCAAACTTGATCTCCGCCGATATGAAGCAATCCAGGGTTGTCTCCTTTGACTCGTCACTGGGCACAGCCAATTTGTTTCTAAACATAAAACCCATTCAATGTTATTCGTCGAATGCATCGGGAACATTGGCGTTACGGGGTATAATGGAGTAGTGTGGAGCTGAGGTTTTGTATGGCGAGGAATTAATGATGACAATGAGTGGGGATTAAGTGGATGAAGAGAAGACAGAGGAGAGTTGTGCAGATAATTCTACGCAAACTAAGATTAAGAGTCGTAATCGGAGATTCGTCGAATTGGCAGAAAAGGTAGTTCAGCTATTCGAACGTCGCGGCTTCCCCAGTGGGAAGCCGGGGCGTTCTGATAGCTGAACTAGAAGAGCTTGAGAGGTAACTTCGGACATTGTGAAAAGAATGAGAAACAAAAATGCTGTGCCAGATCTAAGAAGATGTCGTAACTATTTGTTTTGGTTTAATAAGCGATTATTACTTGGTTCATATTGGCCGTAATATCAGCCCGCGGTAACTTCAAATCAGTCTTCGACATTCGGTCTCAGGCTAATGTGAAGTTACCTAGGGTTGATATCTCGGCTGATATGAAACACACCAAGTAATAACCTCTGATTCCTGCCGATAGCTTCCGGTCCATTTGCTGATTGCATGAGTGTTTCACGCGAGCACATTCCCAGAAGTCATATCATGTCCAGTTGGCATTTCTTTTGTGATCAAACTGGAAACAAATATGAGGTTTCGTGCCTTAAATCTTTCTCGGACTATGTATTACCAACGCAGTCTTAATTTATTTCAATTTGATTGAAATTAACACAAAAGTCACATTGAGCCCATTGAGATTTTGCATTCATTAAAACACAGAAATGTCTTATAAATTCTAAATTAATTCTAACCCAAATAGCGTGTAGAGAAAAGTCCAGTCTGCATATTGTATTTTATCAGAATATTGTTTTAACTATTTAATGACACTTAACAGCGTTATGCACAATTAAACGAATATATAGATACGTGCGTACAGTTAAAACTAGAAGTCCTGTCACGAATTGTGTGCTTATCTAGGCTTAATTGTGCGTAGGAATTGCGCGCAATTGCCATATCGAATGCCATCCAAAAGATGGCAGGTTCCCCTGGTCACTCGCAGCAAACGCAGGCAATGTTTCTGCCAATGGACCTCCGGGTTACCCGGAGGTCCATTGGCTGAAACCTTGCTTGTGCACAAGCCATATGTACATAATTTGATATCCTTACTATGGTCATAATGCGTAGATTAACGCGCAGATCGACCTGCTATTTGTGCGCATTTCTTGACAGGACTTCTAGTTTTAACTGTAATGAGTAAACGGATGTGTAGAGGAATGGCGAGATTCTTCACGGATATAGGTTGTGGTGTTTATATCTCTGCTGGAGTTACTGCAACTTTCACTGGTTGTTGGTATTTCACTGTGATTTATTTGTATATTAATACATAACACTATATCAGCATCCAGAGCTATATCGTAGCGAGATATTGATAATAGCATAAAAAAGTTGTTATCTGTTATGAAGTAAAATGAATGATTCAAAGCAGGAAATAGTTACAATAGAATGACAAAGACATGAGTAGTTTGAAAAGTAATGAGTCATGATACGATACAAATAGTGTAGTGAAGAATACTATATAAATCAATCTGTCAATTTGAGGCTTGAAGAGTCTAGTTTAACTGGTTCTACAAGCCACTATCGGGGCATTCAAAAAATGAGGGTACCAGACCAAAAGCAAACATTTTCCTTGCCCACATTTCACATTCAGCCAAACGAAAATAATATTTTGTTTATATAAATTTGTTTTATTATAAATTATTGGAGAGTGCATATATGGACTCTCCAATAATTTGTAATAAATAAATATTGAATAACAAATTTAGACCAACAAAAATAATCTAGCCCTCAAC
Source organism: Pictodentalium vernedei (assembly GCA_031216915.1). Taxonomy (NCBI): domain Eukaryota; kingdom Metazoa; phylum Mollusca; class Scaphopoda; order Dentaliida; family Dentaliidae; genus Pictodentalium; species Pictodentalium vernedei. Next base: position 437,666,057 of record CM062294.1, read on the forward strand.
AAGTTAAAAGAGTGAAAAATAATTTTAAAATTTATTTAAAAGGTTGATTTCTTTAAGTAATGACAGAATTTCCTGCGGACTCAAATAATAAAATGATCTCTAAGAGATCCTACAGTAACATATTGACCCCTGACAGGATTAAAATGTGTACATTGTAAAAATGTGCTCAACTGTCTCCATCTGCTTGCAAGAAACACAATCTGGTCGCATATTACCCTCTTAAAAAATGAATGTGTTAGTCTTGTATGGCCAATAAGTGTTAGAATTACATGATTCTTTCTACAAAGCGTCTCATGAGTTCCAATGTGTTCTATGTGCCAGTAGGCACATAGAACACATTGGAACTCAGGGGACGAAAGGGTACTAGACGGATATTGATCATTGATATTTGGTCAGAAGCGATGGAGCTTATTATTTGTTATCCCGTCCCATTCCACCTGCCACATGAATTTGATGCAGTTACTGATATGTGGCTTAAAATGACTGAATGAAATTTTCAAATCGGTGACAGGCGTGTTTAAAGCCCGTCTTGTTGCACTGTCTGCCTTCTTGTTACCGGAGATACCAACACGTCCAGGTAATCAACAAAATACGATAGCATATTGGTCAGGCCGTATTAACTTTCACGGCGATAAGTCGGAAGACAAGATTTGTGGTTAGTGATGGTCACTAAATCAACCAGTTTACTTTTCCGCCATCAGCCGAGTTCTCTTTATCAAAGAAACATAAATTGTATTTCCTCAACCGACACCTTTATACAGGTGTGCATTCCATGTAATACTGTAGATATTTTGTTTTCATATTAATCAGTGATAAATAAAGCCTTCCGTCAATTCCATTGGTAAATTTCAAAACTAGATAAGTTGATTGGCTGAACAAAATACAACTGGGTGACATTTGCATAATTTCAGTAGGGAGAATGTACGTTATCTGTCCAATTTGGGGTGGGTAATATTGTATTAATCTTTTACCTACAAGAAAAACACCATTCATTTTGTGTTTATATTTTCATTTTTTGCTTCCAAAACATAGGTTATTGCCCCAAAACATAGGTTATGGAAGCAAAAAATGATTTTTTTTAATTATACGAGGATGTTTTTTTTTTGCAAGTGCTGTCTGCAACTCAAGTTAGGTGATGGGTTAAAAAGTCATACTAAGTGGCTAATTTGTGCGTGTGTGTGTCATATGATCAATAGAATAGGAAATGAGTGTTTTTCTCATATAATATTCATGAAACTCGTCCGACTTTTCCGTTTGGGCTCACCAGAGGCTCGCCAAAACGGCAAATTCTTAGACTCGTTTCATAAATATTATATGAGAAAAACACTCATTCCATATCCTCTATTTATCAAATTCTAACAGATCCTGCTCTATGAAATTTACTGCATGTACAGTCGCAGTCGAGGACTGGATGGAGAGGCGAAGAGTGTGGTTGGTTCGCTCACTCTCATGCTTTATTTCCAAGGTTTACACTTATCATGGTTTTCAGTTTTATTTTGAGTTTCTTTCATCGTTTTCAAAAATTGTTAAGTGATTTAGTTGAACAGTTTAGGAGTACTCGTGTCCCAGATGAACATTTCATAGCACAATTATGGTGACAAAATACGATTAACTGGTAGAGTGCTGGAACCCATGTTTGTGCTTTATTTTCAAGGGCAGATACGGTAATTTGAAGGCTTTATATTCTGTGCATATGCTTCATATTATTTTTAAAGTGGCATTATTTAGTCTGCATGGATTTGGCTTGTTACGATTTATAGGAGAGTTCCTATGAGCACTCTCCAATAAATCGCTATAAGGCAAAGACATGCGAACACATTCTGACGATCAAAATAATTTAGCACTCTGCTATTTACGAAAGAGAGTTGCTGGCAAGCAAGTGTTTGCATTTTCACCATGGATAGCGAAGACCTGGAAGTATCATCATTACATGTTTTACTGCGGCAACATTTATCATCACCATATCAGTATGGCTATCACGATTTCAACCGTTCATGGTTACACAGTAAAACCTAACTCAACGGATGTTAGCAGCTGAGCATGTGTCGAGATTCCATCTGATCAGTTCAGTTAAATTACTTTAGTTCAATACAATTTTATTACTTGACAACAAAACTCTGGTAATTTAATTGGCTAAAACACTCGTCAGAAATGTTGATATACTATGGTATTGCTGATATATTCTATTTTAATCGAAATCGTGTTGATATTTCGCCGCTCTGTATTTGTTGTCTATAAATAGCACGGGTAGGTTGATATGATTCCAAATACATGTTTGCAATAAAAATAGAAATGGAATTTCCAACTTGCTCCTTCCTTTAATTTCCCCGTTCCAATGTTAAGGAACTGTTCAAATATAACAATTAACTACAGCATGAACAAATAAGTTAATGCACATTGCTTCTTATATATATATGCTGAAATTAAATTATTTTGTTGCATATTGATGTGCTGTTCTTCTTCGAAAAATATGTAATAAAGCAAGGAATTTGCAAACGATTTTTTATGTCATAATAATAAACAATAATTGACTTTCCTTGAGGTTCATGCAAGGAATTACCAACCCTTGAAATGTAATATTCATCTGGGCCTACGGCCCCGGTAAATATTACTTTTCACGGGTTGATAATTCCCTGTATTAGCCTCAAGGAAAGTCAATAATCGTATAACATTATGACAAATAAGAACACACTCAAGCAAAAGTTGCACTCGCACTCACATGGGTGTTTGTAGATATTATTAATCTTTCTTTGTAAGGGAGAGATGTTAATATTGGTCTGTACATCAGTCCCGCTCTACTCTGAAGAACACGAAATGTGTTTAATAAAAGAGACTGTGGTTATTCAGCACTTAACCCACTGTGCAGTGATGTCAAAATACCGATATTTCAAAGAGCAGTTTTCGTCATAATGCAATCAAGAATTTAACCAATTGAATCTTGGTCAGCAGATCTCGTTTAGCTCTGCCAAACAAGATAGAATTGGTTAACCCTTTGAGACTTAAATTATTCTGACGGTCAAATGTCACTGGGAATTCAGTTTCTTCAACGTTTTTCAAAATGCGACGTCAAACGTCGGAAAGTACCAATAACAAGATATTTTTTCACATTAGTGATAATCTGATTGAGGGCTAGATTATTTTTGGTGGTCTAAATTTGTTATTTAAAGCTTGTTTTATTATAAATTATTGGAGAGTACCCACAGGCACTCTCCAATAATTTGTAATAAAACAAATTTATATAAACAAAATATTATTTGTGTTTGACTGAATATGAAATTTAAGCAAGGAGAATGTTGGCTTTTGCTCTGGTATCCTCATTTTTGAAAGCCCTGACAGTGACTTCTAGCACTCAATCAGTTAAGTCTTGACAGAGGATTATATTAGAATTTTAAGCTGCGATAACATTTGGCTCAACGGTTATTATTGAGCACTGTTCAGGAGAAAGTAGGAATTTGAGGTTAAAACTTTAAAAAATCGAAAAATAACAAAAAAACAAATGACCACAAAGTATCAACGTGCTGTTTGATTTCGTACGTAATAACACGTACAAAAGTATCAAGAGGTTAAATTTCTAGTTTGAATATGGGAAAAATTAAGTTTAACATTTCGATTTTTCGACATCTGTTGCATAGGGTTGATTGAATTTCAATTAATTTAGTTATCAATTTCCTTATCAAATATATACGCTATATCTTAGGCTACTATTTCGTCCATTCCGGTTGGAGCATTTTCACCCTCCATACCAGTGAAAACGTAAAGCATACTCGAATGATCAAAAAAGGTTTCAATTTAACTGATCAGGTATTTTAAAGAACCAACAGATGATACGGGCTCATTTATATCAACAACTATGAAATAGTTTTACTTGTTATTTACAAGGTGGCTGATGAGTTTGACGTCTACTGGCTGTAGTTCCAAATTCTCGACACATGGAAACTTGTGAAGGAGGAGCAGACTATTGGAATGTTCAAAAGACAACCCTGTATTTTGCACATAATTAACCGGTTTAATTTCGCTAATGAAGAGCGCAATTTTTATGGATCGATAAATAAAACAGCATGAGTGCTACTGGATACCCACGCAATTCCACCCGCTCCCGATGAGGATTGCTTTAATATGATTTGCGTAACAAACACACGAACGTCTAAACTGACATTCACAGCTTTTCGGAACTCACTTCGCTCTGATAGCTTCAGCATATTGATTTTCAAAGCGTCTATATCCATTATGGACCCAGTCGTGATCACCTTTGTGTTGTGAAATAAGAATTATTAAAGAAGGGGTATTGTTTTTTTTTTATTGGACGGTGATGAAATCATTACAAATTCTGCAAGTATCCGTTTTTGACATTGTATCTGGAAAATAAGAACAAAGTGTATTGAAGTTTGTTTTTCAAACTACCCGATGTAACCACAAACACAAATTTCAAAAACATGTCAATCAAATCTGACGATGATTGTTCACTTATCAAGTTGGCAGTTGTGATGAAATGATCAAGGTAATTTCATAGAATATATTATGAATGCAATGCAAGAATCGACAAACGAATATTAAAATGTACTTGTATGCCATACACAATCGTGTATAGCATGGATGACAAGTCGACGATATATTTCAACCCTATTCCTGCCCGAAAATATAATATATAATATATAATATTTCCACCATAGGTTTAACAGTGTTTTTTCTGAATAAGTAAAACGTCACTCCCGTCGCAACGTTTTAACATTGACGTTACAACGCAATGTTTCTATCACGAAGCAAACGGATGCCATTGTATTGTATCAGTCTTCGACTCTGGTATATCTTTCTTGTAAATGCTCATTTTATTTACTCACAGATATATAGAATAAATAGATACTAGGGCCGGTAATCAGATTTAAACCACGAGTAGGATAAGGGTTTTAACCACTCGGCTTGCCGAGTGGTTAAAACCCTTATTCTACGAGTGGCTTAAATCTGATTACCGGCCCCAGTACCTATTTGTTTTATTTATACCATGCTCTTAATAAATAATCGACCTTGTCACTTAAAACGATACTTTCTATCGCAAAAATATGGGTTTGTTTTGTTTACATCTATACCGGTGGGCAGTACTTCCGACTGCACGTGGATGCTTGATTGACAGCTAGACACATCGTCAAAGTTGATTGAATTTACCTTGATTTTTCATTCAAAATATTATTAACAATTCTTAAATTTTATTTTAAATATTTAATTGTAGGTATTTTAAAATTAACAAGTTAAAATTAATAAGTTAAAATTAACAAGTCATTGCATGCAGTAGATAAAACCGCAAAACGTCGTGTGTTTGAATGAAACATGTATCAAAGTTGGCAAATTACGTCATGTCACGTCATGGATGAACTTCCTACTGTGGGTGTACATTTTTGTTAACCCCAGCAGACACTTTACACCGGTAGTGGGGATTAAACGCTCAAATTTAACATTCGGGCTTTTCACATGTACATGTAGTAACATAGGCGAGCATGGTATAACATATTATTAACACACCAATATAAATATACAGTGTGTCTGTATTAAATCTCTTTATCCCCATTATCCCCACTCGTAGTGTTAGCTATTTAACTTACGAGCCAAATGTTTATAGAATAGTTCTTGAAAGGACTTAAACCTTCCAAACCGGAATGCATCAATGTTTTGTTAAACAAAAGATGGCAGTCAGTGATTAAATCCTTACTTGCTGCTGGTCGATATTCCTGCCCTGGACAGGATTTCTCTTGACACTGAAATAAGTATAATTCGGGAACATTTGATCAAATCTCTTCCCTGTAAATTAAATGGATTTTTTCACTAATGACATATTGAGTAAAATTTAGACAATTTTTCCTCAAATCTAGTCATGGCTGCTGTTAAGCAGCCATGATTAGATTTGATGAAAAATGTCCTGGAAATACTCAACGGGTTAAGAGTTAAACAACACAACAAACACCTAAATGGGCGGAAGGATATAGGGGCGTAGGATTATTTTTTTATTAGCCCTCCCCAGAATGGAAGATAGACTCTCCCATTTTTCTGCAGAAAGAAGTGCATAAGCCGATACCACTGGTGGCTGAAAGGACGAAGAATAAAATAATAACTCTGAAGATAAATAAAAATCGGTTATCGAAAAAGTACGTCATTTTCAGTTTTCCACGATTAATGGTAGGGATGACAGTCAAACGATTATAACTTTCTGATAGAATTCACTGTCACTCTCACAGTGAAAGCAATAACCTTTGAATGACGTGCTTAACAAAGTATAGGATCTCGGTTGAAGACTATAGACGTCCTGCACATTATGCGCGTCCGAGAGTATTCGATCGCGCAAGAGTGTTACAACGTACTCATGACTTTGTTTTCAACCAATTTTAGAATTTCGAAGCCGAATGAGAACAATGGGACGCAAGCATCTGCTTTAGAAATGAGTTCTGATGAGGAAAGAATCAAAGTTCTCGACGGTCTACACATTATGCGTATCCAGAAGTATACAATCATACAAGAGTGCCACAATGTACTTATCGCATCTTTGTTTTCGACTGTCTTTAGATTTTCGAAGCCTGAAGAGAATAATAGGGCGCGAGCATCGATTTGAAAAATGAATGCTGATGAGAAAAGGATCAACTGTTTTCAGCCCAGGGCCAATACTGTAAAACGTTTAGAGTTGTATTTTTCAGAATTGTATTTTCAATTTATGGAAATAACTGATTGAAATGAACTATTAGTGTTTCTAAAAATGTGGCAATTTGCCTCCTGGCAAATTGCCATATCTTTTGAAATACTAATAATTAATTTCCCCCATTTATATTCACTTGTCGAAAATACAATTCGGGAAAATACACTTGTAAACGTTTCATAGTATTTGCCCCAGGATTGCTCGAAAGAGGACAAAGACGTAGGAACACTGACAAGTGTAGAACGTTATTGTTTCTTTTGTTGCCTTCACCCAGTTCCTATATGTAGTGTTACTTATCATATCATTTGTAATCACATTTTCCGGAAACTCCATATGCACAATAGCATAGTTCACCCATATATCCTTGGGTTTCAACAAAATTCAGTCGAGGTATATCTGATGATCTGCCACGGTGGATCCGTCACACACACCAGTTCCTTCTGAATAAGACACCTGTAAATTATATCTATATATTTATTTATTTATGTTTTGGTGTTTAGGGCGTCTTTCGGTATTCGTGTCTTTATCATGACACCAACACAGGTATATATATTCCGTACATCTTGCACGTGTTTTTTTTATCACTTTCAAATATGACAGTTGTGATGGATTTTATCTCTATTACAAACATAAGAGTTCTGTATTTAAAGAAGCAAAACTCAGCTAGAACCGCTGCGAGGTGCTTTACCGAAGTTCACCGTTAACACCATTACATACATTTCTAAGACGTTACTAATCAACTGCACAGATCGAAAGAAGTAGAAAGATCCCTCATCTAAAATACTGAACCAACGAATCATTCCAAAAAACAATTGCAGATAACGGTATCACCAGTTACGAAAAAGAAAGAGAAATGTTTTGTTACAGTTACCCTATATTGCAACTTGCTGGTTGGAAAGGTCAGCTCTACGTGCTGAGAACAGGTTTTATAACCATCTATAATAATCGAAGTTTCATTCTGAGGACTTAATGTAGACACTGTACATGTCATGGATGCGCAAAATCGACATTTGGTGAGGAAATTTGCCCCGGCCCTTAACTCAAAGGGCAGATGGTCAGTAATAATCAAGGTTTGATATTTAAAAGAGAAACATCTCTGACAATGTGGTGGCCTTTGTTATGAGACTGAGAGGTTCAATACCATATCCTACCTACTAACACGTTTAAAATCCTAAAAAAACATTCCCATACATTGTTTGTAAACATCTGTTTAGTATCTCATATCATGATTAAATTGACGGAAAACTACACAGGCTGCAGTGGGAAAGAGTTCTCCACATTGTGGTGAAAGACGTCAAAACTAAGAGTATAAAACAATTGTACAAAGTTCAAAGTACAAAGTTCATCTCTCCGTTTATTTAAAAATACGAATTGGAAAATATGAACTTAGACAGAGAATTGCATGTATAACTTTAAGCTTGAAATCATGACATATAATTTCCTCGAAAACTGAACAAAAATTCTTACCTTTCCTTTTATGTGTCTGGTTAATATAGATTCTTGGTCAAAATCCAGTAATTGTTATCTTCCTGCTGAAAAAAAAATAATGGATATTTGTAACCTATTTTATTCGTCATGTCACAGACGAAATAACATCAACTGTTCCTGGTGAATCGGAGTATTATTCCTCCGAATACGAGTGTTTATTTTTAAAAAGTATTCCATTCATATACGTTTGTTGTATTGATAAAAAATCTGAGATAACGTTTGCTTCATTCCCGTACTAGAGTAATAAAACAACCCTTCATAAGGGCCAAAACCGGCCCGCCCTATTCTCAAAAATCGCCAATTAATTCTCATTATGTTTTCATATTTTGTCTCAAAAACATAGGTTACGACCCCTCGTTGGAACGAGCTCTACAAAAAATTTAAAAAAATAGTTATTCAAGAATTTTGTTTGCAAGTGCCGTCTGTTTTCATGTTTGGTAAAGGGTTAACACTGAATATGCATCATACCTAAAGACATTTGGGAGTCACTTCCACCTAGACGTCATGACACAATGCTTTCATTATAGTGAAAACCAATAAGTCGTAAACTTGTTATCGTAAATATTGACTGTTGTTTTGGCCCTCATATAATAAAATATCGCTTTTTGATAAACGAAGTTTTGGAGTTTTAACACAGTTAATATACTGCATATTGATAACATGGCTTATTGAGCTGAAATAGTCGAGCTCAATATAACTAGTGGTCTAAAACCATGTTGTTTCCTTCCTTGCAAAGGTTTCAGAGAATTGTGATATATTATACATTAGGGAGAGAGTTGAACTGTTTTCGGAAAGCAAAGTTGGCAGTCTGTGAATAGACAACACAATAAACATCTAAACGGACTGCAGTATTAAATCATTAAATCATATATCTATCTATATACTTAAATATCTTCATCACACAGTTTAAACAATTTGCATTTGGTATTCCGTTAATAGTTGCGGTAATACTCATTTTGTAACGCAAAGACATAGGGAGACGACCAACATAAGCATCAAACTTTCTGTCGAATCCCTTAATTTTTATCATTTGACGAGTATTGTTTCTGTTTGGGGCATTCACTGCTTCATAATTATATTTGCTTCTTTCCTTTATTGTAAATCATATTGTTTGCAATTGCAGTGTTTTCATTAATAAATATTGTTTAAACTAAATCATTACTGAATGGGAACCAATGCAAGATAGACTCTCCCATGTCGTTGTATAAAGTAGTGCGTAGGACAATGTTACACGGATCATTTGGGTGGACTGGGTTGAGAATAAAACAACAGAGACTAAGATAAATAGACAGAATGTGTTTGAATCGGTGGGTGTGTTACATAACTCGCTGGAATGGCGTAGTCATATTTCGCCAGAGCCGTAGGCTCTCGCGAAATATGACTACGCCATTCCAACTCGTTACATAAAACACCCACCGATTCAAACGCATATCGCGTTCTGTGTTTATTACACATCCCTTGCATTAAAATTTAGTTAAATAAACAAATTTTAATTCCGATGTTTAAACCCAAAGGTGAAGAGTCCGTTTGTTTTGCTTGTAGCTGTACTGATCAAATTGAGCGATAAAAAATCAAAACAACCTTTTGGGAACCAGTCTAAATTACCATTTGGTGGCTATTACTGATAATAAAAAACAGAAGTATAAATCTGGGCAGATTTGCAAACAACAGCTGGAGGAAACTTTTTTTAAAAGAAGTTCGAAGCAAGCAGGATGCCCGAAGATTTACCAAAATAAAGTTGACCAATCTAGATATACGGGGATCCGCAGACGAGACAGCCATGGGACTGGATTAATGTTGTGGTTGGAAATGATTTTTTTAATATTATCTCATTTTTGGATAACTAATTTTTTTGTGAACGTTGGGCGTTTTCATTTTCACACTACGCGACACACGATCGATAATTGAAAAAATGAAATTTGGAAACTGTTCGAAGCATAACTAATGATTGGACGGGAAAGGAACGAGTATAAACAGTGCCGGGAAAAAAGTTCTGGCTTGTACATCGCCAGTTCAATACAGTAACATTTATGTCATAGCGGCGATTCGGTTAAATACAAGGGTTTAAAGTTTAATGGATGTGTAATAAATAAACGTCTGCTACCGAAAGTGTACGTCATTTTCAATTTTCCATGATTAATAGTGGATGCAAAGGGTAACAGTCAACAAGCGATGAGAACTTTCCCACATCCGTACCCATCAGGGATTATAATAATCTCAACTGAATGTTGAAGACGTCCTACACGTTCTGCGAGTACAGCAGCATACGATCATACAAGAGTACTACAATGCATTCATCACTTCTTCGTTTGCAACCGTCTTTAGAATTCCGAAGCCCGAAGGGAGTAATAGGACATGAGCATCTGCAAGGAAAATGCTGATGAGAGAGTATAAACTGTTACTTGTCCCGGGAAGCTCTTAAGATGACACAGAAGTAGGAACACTGACAATTGTTGAAGTTTATTGTTTCTTTTGTTAACTTTTCACCAACACCCAACCTTGTCTAACCGTTCCTATTGTTACTTACCTCTTTGTCATGTCTAATCACATTTTCCGGAACCTCCTATGTTCTTCATTTAAATAGCCATGGCAGTCTCATGGGCTTCAAAATATGTTGTCGATGTATTTCCGATGACCTGACACGCTGGATCAATAACACACCAGTTGATTCTCAATAAGATACCTGCAATCCATATTTATGTATGTATTTATTTTTCGTCGTTTAAGGTTACTTCCAGCATATGTGGCTTTATCAAGGCAGCAATACAGGCATGAAGTAAAGTATAGCCTATCGTTTATTCCTGCAATGGCCACATAAGGGTACTGTTGGTAAAATGGTTCGATGTTATCAGTAGAATATAACTTGTTTACCATAGCACTTCTTCACTTCTCGGGCTTCCCTATATATATTTTTAAACCCATTAGCCATATTTTAAGGCGCTTCGTCAGTACTGAGACCAATAAACATGGTGCGCAATTTCGCGCCGAAATACTGAATCAACACACGACATTTGTCAAACAAAAGATATCTTGAAATAAAACTTATTTCATTTTTTGTCTAAAACATAGCTTATGGCCCTCATTGGGAGGAGCTCATTCGGATCGTCTCAATGAGGGGAGTCGTAAGACCTGTTTTTAGGCAAAGATTGAACAATAGTAACATTCGAATGGCGATGTTTGTGAATAGCACTTGCCGGTTTTGGTTAGGTAACGGTTTGACACTATCATGTCAGAACAGTCGTAAGAAATTTGTAACAACTTTCTTTCAAAACAGTACGAGTTTCTGTGTTGATCTGATTTATTTGTTTCTGAGTTTGCTTTTGACCATCATCTTATATTGATAGAATACCTTACATCAAGCCAACCATGTATACATACCATTGTTGTCAACAATATCACACGGAAAGTGCATTGGTGCTCAATGTGTGTTAGTATTGTTGCTCAGCTGCAGTGTCGTGTCAAAAATGGGAGCTGGCATTGTCTTTGAACAAATTATATCAAATCACTATGCTTGCTTTTTGCCAAAACAAGTAATAATTTGTTTTTCAAGCAATTATAAAACATATGTTGGGAGAGAAAGAGAACAATTGTTATTTTCGCCTATTTTGTTACTCTTTCTGTGGGCATGTTGCTCGTGAAATTTACACTTTACCCAACGTAACGGCCAGCGCTATTCACAAAAATCGCCAATTAATTTTCATTATTTTTTTCATTTTTTTTGTCTCCAAAACATAGGTTATGACCCCTCTTTGGAACGAGCTCGTCGAGCTCGTTCGAAAGAGGGGTCATAACCTATGTTTTGGAGACAAAAAAATGAAAGAAATTTGTTATTCAAGAATTTTGTTTGCAAGTGTCGTCTGCTTTTCATGTTAGGTAAAGGGTTAAACACAACAAAATATTTCTTGACATTAAGTTATGATTATATAAATTTATTTGACATTTTCAGTCAATCTTGTTACATATAAGTGAAATCCTGTACACTCCATGCCATGAAGATTTTTCTCCATTTTAGAATCGAGCCACCGTGTCGATTCAAACATTTGTATATATCTTGTATTGCAAAGATGAATAAAATTATGTTGAACTGAAATTAGCTGAAAATGAATCCATCAATCGCTTTGACAATTTAGCAGAAAAAGTTAAGCAGCGTATTTGAAATTTAACCCCCATTCAAGACACTTTTACCACATATAGAATTATGCGCAGCTGATTTTTTAAGTCTTAAGATAAACTTTAAAAATCATAATTCAAGTTTTTTGACAGGTGAATAGTTTCCACTGCCTCATATTTCACATCCGTAGCTTAAAATATGAACAATCCCTTCTCATAGATTTCTAAGGCAATATCGTGTGTATGGTGGTTTCTGTGTGCCTCATTTATGATTGTGTACATGGCCTTTTTACTTCGGTACATCTATGATTTTTTCAGCGGAAAATGTCCCACTTTTGGAGAGCATAACACTCAGATAATTGAATTGGTTTACAACGAGTCTATCAGAGGATAGTTTTAAATTTGGCCAGCTCGAATACCGAGTTTTAAAACTTTTGATTTATTTATGTTAAACATCCAGTCCTGGTAGTATTCATAGAAATTGTCCAATATATTTTGTAGGTCTTTATAGGGGATAGTAAGACTAAGGGGTGCAATATCATCAGCGGAAAGAAGTACCAGTAGCTGAACATATAATTAGAGCTTATCTGGTGAGGACCAGCAATATTCTGTACGTAAGCCACTACATCTTTTAATTTATAAAAACTGTAGGTCATTCAAGAAAATAGCAAAGAGAAATAAATCCCCCCCCCCTTCCCCACTCATATATTATTGGAAAATAACTGGGAGTGTTTCGCGCCAATCGTGACTGTGGAGAATAAATAATTTACTTATTTTTATTATTTTTCCAACTACATGTGAGATGATAAGCCTTTTCCACTGCGCTGCTTGTCACACCATATCAAGTGCTTTGGAAAAATCAATGGAAGCACAATAAAGAGTTTTTTGTTCAGGTTTAGTAATTCACTGATTGTGCTTTGAGGGAATTTTTGGTCACTTGTGGGGTAATCTTTCCTAAAGCTTGATTGTATCTCGCTCAACAAGTTGTTATCATTTAGGAAATCGTACATTTGTGCCTTTAAAATACCAGTGAATGGTTTTGAGGTATTACGTAATAGTGATATTTTGTGATAATTAGAAGTTATTACTTGGTTTGTCTCATATTGTCCGCGATTTTAGCCCGAGGTACCTTCATACTAGCCTGAGACCAATGTAAACACATTGGTTGCGCCTAAATAACGAAACATCAGGGGAAACAGTCCTGGCTTGGTTCATATCACCCGAGATACGCGTCATTTCAGCCAAGTGGGAAGTCATATCAGCCGAGCTCGATAATGGGCATTACTGGGAACGAAAATCACATCTAATAAATAAGTACTATTAGGCTCAAAAATGAGCTTTGATTCTCAGGCAATCCTTCATTGAATTTGAACCCCCTCATTGGACATTTTTATTGCCTGTCAGTGTCTTCCAATATTAGTACAAACTCAGGTCCATCCGACACTTTTTTACATTTTTTGACTGATGCACATTTATTTAGTTGCGTTTCCAATATGTTTGCCTTGTTACAATTTATGGGAGAGTGCCTGCACTCTCCCATAAATTGTAATGCCGCAAATCCCCATAGATTAAATAATTTTACTTCAAAGATAATATGACGAGAACCGAAAGAATATGAAGTTTTTTCCATACCATGCAACGTTTGATTTTGAAAGTTACGTTGTCAAATCCAGTCTACCTGCTGACAGTGATAAACTGATATGGGAAGCAGAACACCGACCATTGAGTGTGAGCATATGTAGTAATGTTCCAGAATACCAAGAACCGAAATGTTTTATTACAAATGGCAATTCTCAAGAACTTGTCGAAGAAATGATGACATACCTCACAGCTATTTCATCTCATTGCCACCAACTGATGCAGACCTATCATGCTTGGACCTTGTTTAAACTCAGACAGAAAATTGATGAAACGCTGGAAGCGGAAGCCAGAGCTACTGGAGAAGATACATCCAAGATGCACCCTTTAGAAAAATTGGAGAAGAAATTTCAAGACTACCTGCAAGAGATGCCCGTCATCGGATTCAACTCTGGAAAATATGATACGAATGTAGTCAAGCGTGAACTGATGACATACCTGAAGAGACAGAATCCACTCAAGTTTGCAGTGAAGAAATCGATTAACTACATGTGCGTCTCGACAGAATCTTTCAAGTTTGTTGATATTTGCAACTACCTCGCTCCAGGATTCAGCTATGACAAGTTGTTGAAAGCATTTGGCTGCTCCGTGACGAAGGGATTTTTACAATATGAATGGATCGACAGCTTGAACAAATTGGATCAAGACCACCTACCAGACCATGAAGCCTTCTAAAGTTCTCTCAAGAAAGAAAATATATCCAATGAAGAATACCAGTACTGCCAGCATGTATGGAACGACCTGGAGATGACAACTTTTCGTGATTTTCTGATCTGGTATAATAACCGAGATGTAAAACCATTCCTTGAAGCAGTTGACAAGCAGTTTACTTTCTACCAAGAAGAACGCCACATCGACATGTTTAAAGATGGTATCAGTGTTCCGGGCCCCACGTTGAAATACCTGTTCCAGACCATGAATGATGACACTTACTTCACATTATTTAACCAGAAAAACAAAGACCTGCATCACTTGGTGAAAGATAATATCGTTGGTGGACCTTCAATTATCTTCAACCGATACCACGAGAAAGATGTTACCAGAATCAGAGAAACAAAATATGGCAAAGAAGCAAAACCATGTGGAAGTATTATAGGCTTTGATGCGAATGCATTATATCTTTGGTGCCTAATGCAAGAGATGCCAACGGGTTGGAGTATTAGACGTCGTGAAGAAAACCAGTTTAAACCAGAACATCCAATGAAGTGTGGTAAAATGGCTGAACAATGGTTAGAGTTTTTATCCATGAGAGATGACATCCACATCAGACATCAGTTTTCGGAGCTGAAAAAATGATTGGACGAAGACAGTTGCCTGTTGATGGTTGGTGCAAAGAGACACAGACTGTATACCAATTCCATGGCTGCTTCTGGCACGGACATACCTGCATGAAAGATAAGAATGGCCTTCCTATCATCCATAATGAAGTCAGAGATAAACCGATGAAAGAACTGCTACAAGACACCCTTACCAATGCAAAGTACATCACCGATTTGGGCTATAACCTTATTGAAATCTGGGAGTGTGAGTGGAGAGAGATGAAGAAGACCGATGCCACACTAAAAGCCTTCCTGAAAGAGAACTTTTCAGACAAAATAGATGGTGCGATGACAGATGAAGAAATACTGAACAAAGTGAAGTCCGGTGAACTGTTTGGTTTGGCCGAATGTGATATACATGTACCAGATCACATGAAAGAGTACTTTGAAGAGATGACACCTATCTTCAAGAATACAGATATTTCCATAGATGATATTGGTGAACACATGAAGTCCTTTGCCGAGAAGAATGGAATCATGAAGAAACCCCGTAGAAGTTTAATCGGAAGCTATGGAGCGGAAAAAATGTTGTTTGCAACCCCTTTACTGCAGTGGTACCTCCAGCATGGTACTGAAGTTGATCACGTCTATCAAGTTATCCAATATAAACCAAGAAGATGTTTTGAAAAATTTGGAGATGAAGTATCTGAAGCAAGAAGACAAGGAGATGTTGACCCTGACAAGTCGATCGTTGCCGACACCATGAAGCTGTTGGGAAATTCTGGATATGGCAAAACCGTCACCAACAAAGAGAAGCATCGACGTTTGTGCTATTGCGACGACGAAGAAGTTACCGAAGCTGTAAATGACATGTCCTTCAGAGCCTTGAATCCATTAGATGAAACATTATGTGAAGTCGAACTCAACAAGAAGACCATCAAGTTGGATCTGCCACTTCACATCGGATTCTTTGTATACCAGTATGCGAAACTCCGGATGCTTCAGTTCTATTATGATGTCATCGATACTTTTATCAACCGCCAAGAATTCGAATATGTTGAAATGGACACAGATTCTGCATATCTATGTACTTCGTCACCATCCATAGATGAATTAGTGAAACCAGAGAAGAGAGTAGAATTTTACAAAGAGAATCACAAGTGGTTTCCATCAGAGTGTTGTGATTTCCACAGAGATGATTATGTGAAAACCAAATTAGAAGGCAAAGAATGGCTGTCACCCTCATGCTGCCAAGAAAGAAAGCGTTTTGACAGGAGAACTCCAGGCTTGTTTAAGGTAGAATGGCAAGGAACTGGTATTGTTGGACTGTGTAGTAAAACATATTATTGTTTCGGTGCCACCAATAAATTCAGTTGTAAGGGAATCAGCAAACGCCACAATGATTTGACGAAAGACAGATATTTGCAAGTTTTGAAGACTCAACAAAGTGGATCTGGCATCAACCGAGGATTTGTGATGAATGACAACACTATGTATACCTACCAGCAGAGCAGAGATGGACTATCATATTTCTACCCAAAACGAAGAGTTTTAGAAGATGGAGTTAGCACCATACCACTAGAGATTTAAAGAAGAAACAATTGAGTGAGTGTCATATTTTTCTACAACCTGAACCAAGTCTAGCTTTTGCCTACAAAAAAGTTCTATTTAGTTGACCAAAAAAATTCCTAAAAAAAACCGAAATGGTTTTTAGGTGGTCTACTCAATCATATTAGGCTCATCAAATTTTTAAAGTCTTTTATGGCATTCTCTAAAGTCCTTTATGGCAGTCCTCAAAGTCCTTTATGGCATTCTCTAAAGTCCTTTATGGCAGTCCTCATAAAGTCCTACATGGCAAGTTTTTTCACAAAGTAAAAAGTCGTTTATGGCAGTCCTCATAAAGTCCTACATGGCAAGTTTTTCTCAAAGTAAAAAGTCCTATATGGCATTCTCTAAAGTCCTTTATGGCAGTTTTTCTCTAAAGTCCTTTATGACAGTCCTCATAAAGTCCTATATGGCATTCTCTAAAGTCCTTTATGGCAGTCCTCATAAAGTCCTATATGGCAAGTTTTTTCTCAAAGTAAAAAGTCCTATATGGCATTCTCTGAAGTCCTACATGGCAAGTTTTTTTCTCAAAGTAAAAAGTCCTATATGGCATTCTCTAAAGTCCTTTATGGCAGTCCTCATAAAGTCCTATATGGCAGTCTTCAAAAAAATAATTCTAAATGGCAAGTCTTACAAGGCAATACATTTTTTCTAGTGTAAAGATTTTTCAATTTTTTTTATTTATTCTAATACAGAGAGTTTTTTCATCATTATCATCATCATCATCATGTTCCTGATATACTTTAGGCTAACCCTATTGGAAGTGGAGGATACTTCTTTACTTTTTAGTTTCATTCAAAACTTAGTTTCATTCAAAACTTTTTAGTTCCATTTATTTTTAAAAAAAATGTTGATTCATGGTATCTTTTAGGTTACACCTATTGGAACCAGATGATACGTCTTTATTCAAAATTTAGTTTCATTCAAAACTTTTTAGTTCCATTTATTTTAAAAACATGTTGATTCATGGTATCTTTTAGGTTACACCTATTGGAACCAGATGATACTTCTTTACTTTTCAGTTTCATTCAAAACTTTTTAGTTTCATTCAAAACTTTTTAGTTCCATTCATTTTTAAAACATGTTGAATCATGGTATCTTTTAGGTTACACCTATTGGAACCAGATGATACTTCTGTACTTTTTAGTTTCATTTCATTTTTTTAAAGTTGATTCCTGGTGTCTTTTAGGCTACCCCTATTGTATAACCAAAGAAATAAATCATCATCATCATCATTACTAAGAAATTCTCTGTTGTGAATATTTAAAAGAAATGAGAAATTTTTTTGATAGAAAAACTAAATTGCTGAGTTGGACATGTTGTTTTCGTTTTTCTTTTTTGATGAACAAAAAAAAATTCCCTCAAAGAGGATACGAACTGTAAGGGGTGGGAATGCACTCGAGCTATTTGACTTATCTCCATTGGATAGAGGTTTGTAGCTTGACCTGTCCCAAGCCAGTATAAAATGCAGAGGGCCATATCCTACAGTTTAAGGATCAAGATTGCAGTTTGATCGCCAAACTGACCAATCAGATCGAAGTTAATCAACCAATCAAATTTCTGTATTATCATTGTGTTTCTTTCCCATTACTTTCTATACTAATTTTCTAAATTTTCCAACTTTAACCTATAATCCTATAGGAAACAAACACAAACCCCAACCAAGAATCAAAAACTCAATCAAAATTTGTTCAACTGGGGTGATGTTTTCAATCACGTCCGTCAAAGATATATAAGATTAGGCAAAGCATGGACTTGGCATCATTCACGATCGAACCATTGACCAGAGAAGATGTTCCGAATTGGCACCAAGCAGACTTATGCTAACGTCACCCAGTACCAGGGTGAACTGAAGATTCATCTCAGAAGATACTTTGAGGGAAAAGACCAGAAACCTTATCCTACGAAGACTGGTATTGCTCTATCTTTAGAAGAGTGGAATGCCTTGAAATCGCAAATAGAAGAAGTAGATGCAGCCATCAAAACCCAACAAACAACTTCAACTGAAGACACTAAACCTACTAACCATGAAGACTTCAAAAAATCAAATCAAGAACCACCTTTGAAGAAGAAGAAGAAGATCACAGTGAGAATAACCCAACCACGACCATTGATCGTTGATGAAATTGATAGTGAACTCAGGCAAGTTCGCTTGCAGCATGAACTTTGCTTGGCATATGCTCATTATGTCGAAGAGAACATTGACGCTGTAATGAAAGAAAAATGCTATGGATGTACAGTCGATCACCCAAGTCAGATTCAGCATAATGTATGCCTAATGATGTCTGAAGAAGAGAAGATTATAACATGTTTTAGTGACGCACTTGAAAGAGTTAACAAGAATGATGTTCATCTACTGTGGCACCATAATACTTTTGGAATGAATCCACCTCCAGTACAGAAAGAATATGAAGATATGTTCGAGAAACCTCTCACAAATGAACAGAGACGTTGTATTATGGATTTGGTGATTGAATTTATGACCATTAAGAAACCTGTTACAATTGGATTCTAATTGAAGATGTAAATAGATGTTGTAAATAGATGATTTTTTTATAAAAAAAAAGAAGAAAAAAGAAGAAAAAAAGTATAAAATGAAGAAACAAGAAAAAGGGTGGTAATGACGCTTAAGTTATTTGATGTTTATCTTCTTGACAAATATCAAACAAACTTAAACTGTCCCCAGCCAGTAAGTCAGAGGGCCACCAATTTTAAATATTTTTTGGATGACGGTTCATATTGGCCACCTCTCCAAAAGGTATAAAAGGGGGAGTAGTCCCCACGTTCAGTGGGGGCCACCTCCCCAAAAGGTATAAAAGGGAAGTAGTACCCACATAGAACAACAAAGATGGATCCTCGTTGGAAGCATCCATTCACTTGTTTATTGTGTGGTCCCATGGGTAGTGGTAAATCATCCTTTGTAAATCGGGTTATTCAAAACATTCAAAATATTATATCACCTGTCCCAAGTCACATCATTTGGTGTTATAGTGAATGGCAACCATTATACAATACTTTACCCCAAGTAGAATTCGTAGAGGGTCTCCCTCAAGAATTAAAATCTGATAGTTTAGTCATATTGGATGATCTGATGCTCGATGCAGATGTTCGAGTGTCTAGATTATTTACTAAAGGTAGTCATCACCGTAACATTAGTGTGATCTACATTGTTCAAAATTTATTCGATAAAAATAAAGTCCATAGGACTGTAGCTCTCAATAGTCATTACATGATCTTGTTTAAAAATCCTAGGGATCGTTCTCAGATCTCACACTTGGCAGCACAGATGTATCCTGGTCATTCCAAGTTTCTGAGAGAAGTTTTTGAAGACGCCACTTCGACACCATATGGTTACCTTTTAATAGATCTCAAACAAGATACTCCTGAACACATGAGATTAAGAAGTCAAATTTTCCCAGGGGAAACCCAATATGTGTACCTCCGAAAAGTATAAAAGGGGAGCAACAAGTCTGACTCGAGTCAGAAGCATGTCTGACCGTCTCAAGCGCAACATCGCTCTTCTCAAGGTTCTTATTAAATCGAAACCCGCACTCAAATCCATACTAAAACATGCAGACAAAGAATTGATAACTTGTTTGTGTGACTGTGCCTCGAATATACTGAAGGGAGCAGTACCTCTGACCAAAGCTCAGAGAACCAAACTCGTTCGTCAGAAACAACTAGTGAGGGCAGTGGCAAACAAAGGTACCTCTGACAAAAAGAGGAGACAAATCTTGCAGAAAGGGGGGTTCTTGGGAGCATTGCTACCTCCTGTACTATTGGGTGCTGTTAAAGGTATATTTGGATGATGGAATATGCAAAGAAGATGGCTTTGGTAGAACCAAGGTTATTGGAACGTCTACAAGAGACTCCAAGACAACCGAATGAACTGGCTGTTTCATCACTGGAGAGAGAAATGAGAAATATTCTCGATGCCCCTTTTCTTTCGGCTGATGAAAAGATGACTCAATATAATCAAATTTTACAAAGATACTTGTCATTTCAACAAAAAGTAATGGCCCCTCGACCAATTAAAGTTGAATTCGAGAAAGATAATAAAGACGAAGACATTCTCGATTCTGTACCTATGACAATGAAGAGAAAGGGAAAGTTGTTGTTGAATCGTATTAGAAGTGACCCAAATATATCTTGGAATGAGAAGGGTGAATTAGTCTACATAGATCAAACAGTGGTAGGGTCGAATGTAACAGATCTTCTAAACGATTTACTTAGAAGACGAAAATCTTTCCAACCAAAGGGATGGGAAATGTTGGCCGAAGCTTTGAGAGATAGTAACATACCCCAAGAATTAATTGGTCATAAAGAACGTTGGGATTTTATGAAACAGGCACCGATAAAGTCGGAACCAAAACAACCAAAGAAAACAGAAACGCCAAAGTGGACCGAAAAAAAGGTATAAATAGAGTTGACTCTTGAACAAGGCAGTCATGGAAGCATTGTACTATGATTCTGAAGTGCCTGGTAGTTTTGGTGGTGTAGACGCTCTTCGTAGAGCGTCCAAGAAAAAAAAACAAACAAGTTGTAAAATGGTTAGAGACTCAAGACACATACACTCTTCACAAACCTGTTCGTCGTACATTTCCTAGAAGAAAAGTAATAGTTAGTGGTATAGATGCACAATGGCAAGCTGTCTTGGTAGATGTTTCAAACATAAGTAAATTCAACAAAAACATAAAATTTTTGTTGACATGTATAGATGTGTTTAGTAAATATGCTTGGGTGATACCATTACAAAACAAACTTGGTGATTCCATCGTGAAAGCAAGCTTTAGTAAAATTTTCAAAAAAGGTCGTAAACCAGAAAAATTACAAACCGATCAAGGCAAAGAATTTCTAAACAGAAAATTTCAGAATTTTCTCAAAGATCACAAAGTCGACTTTTTCACTACACAAAATGTGGAAACAAAATGTTCCATAGTAGAAAGATTCAATAGAACTTTGAAAACCAAAATGTGGAAATATTTTACCAAGAAAATACAATAACTTTTCCACCTCAAAACTTGGTGAAATCGTATAATCATTCTCATCATCGCAGTATAGGTATGGCCCCCATCGCCGTGAACTTTGAAAATCAAGAAGAGGTTTGGCAAAGGTTGTATGGACAACCCATAAAACACATGACACCAAAGTACAAAGTAGGAGACAGAGTGCGAATCAATAAAGTTAAGAAAACTTTTGAGAAAGGTTATTTGCCCAATTGGACCGAAGAGTTATTCACAGTAGTAGCCATCAAGAAAGGACATCCAGTCACATACATGTTACAAGATGATAATGGAGAAATACTGAAAGGGTCATTCAACACTGAAGAGCTTCAGCGAGTTTCACATAAAACTATTTACAAAATCGAACACGTACTCAAGAAACGTGGTCGAGGTAAGAAAAGGGAATTGTTCGTAAAGTGGTTGGGATACCCAACTTCGTTCAATTCGTGGATCAAACAGAGTCAGCTCACCTATAAAAGGAAGTGAACCTCTGAAGTTTCTTCAAAATGGAAGAAGGATCGAACGGTTCTTGGCCTCTGTTTGGTAAAAGAATTCCAAGGAGCGAGATCACTTATTTTTCACAAATAATCATTTTGTATATCATCATCATTACCAGTGTTGTTAATCTCACTCTCGAAAACACAGACAGCAAGTTGTGGACTGCTCTCTTGAGTAGTAGCATAGGATATTTGTTACCAAATCCAACCATTAAGAAAAAGTAATGTTTTATTTGACTCTACCAAGTAATAGTTCTATGAACGTGTTTCCAGAAAACACGTTGACTACGTACACCACTCAGTTATCACAACCAGTGAATCTAACGGGAGAATGGGAAGTAGGTCTGGCAGAGATTCAGTATCCAAATACTTGGTTCAATATTCGTGGAGAAGAAGCTTTCGTTACAGTGTTCTGGTCTTCGAAAAAGAATTACCGACTTACTCTCAAGGAAGGTCGTTATTCGGATCCCATTGATGTGATACGAGCTATCAATGGTGTTAAAGAATTACTCTTGCCTCGTCACGATAAGGTAGCTTTTGAACTGGATAGAGTGACTGGTAAAGTTCGTATCACGGTACGTGATGGAGTCGTGGTCACATTGAGCCCTACTCTTCAAAATATTTTGGGATTTAATGAGTGTGTTTTTAAATCAGGAACTTACAATTCTTCCTGAGTTGCCGATGTCAACCAAGGATTTTATTCACTCTATGTATATTGTGACTTGGTTCGTGACCAAGTCGTAGGAGATACAGGAATACCACTTCTTCGTATCGTACCCGTGCGTGGGAAATATGGGGATATCATCTCTAAAACATTTGAGAATGTGTATTATGTACCAGTAGAACGAAAAAATTTCAGTACCGTCCAGGTGTATATAAGGGGTGACACAGGAGCCATAGTACCATTCGAGTTCGGGAAAGTGACAGTGACACTTCATTTCAGAAATCGTAGATCTCTTCATTTCACATAAACATGACTTACTGTTGTAAGTCCAAATTATACGAAGTATATTACACGAAACAAGCTGGGAACGGTCTACCGGTTTTTTCTGGAGCTCAAATACAGAGAGGATATGGTTTGGGAAGTTTATTGGGAGGACTGAAGAATATGGTGTTACCTTTATTGAAAACTACAGCCAGGACCGTAGGGAAACAACTCGTGAGAAAAGGAGCAGCCTTTGCCGAAGATGTCATTGAAGGGAAAAATGTAAAAAAGGCAGCAATCAAAAGAGTCAAAGAGGCTGGTGCAGGAGCTTGGAATGAAGTGGTTGGTGGTTCAAAACCACCCGGCAGGAAAAGTATAAAAAGGCCCGCACCACGCAAAACTAGCAAATCGACAAAAAGAAGGAGAACTGTTCAGACCCAAGACCATCTCGGTGCATGATGTCTCTCATTAATGAAAAATCTTGTGAGTGTGTCAACAGCGAACTCGACTTGTTTTCCATACCACCAACACAGACTAGTGTGGAACATGGGCAATGGGTAGAACACAGGCCTTTGGCGACTATAGGAAACAGTGGTCTAATAGAATTCCACATTGCAGGATTAGGAGATGATTATTTGAATTTGGCACAGACATACTTGTATGTTAAAGGAACGGTTGTAGATTCCAATGGGGCATCAATTGCACCCGATGCCAAAGTGGGCCCAGTCAATTTATGGATGCATTCCTTATTTAATCAAATCGATATCAGCTTGAATGAAAAACTGGTATCTCCTTCCAACAACACTTATCATTACAGAGCTTTCATAGAAACTTTGTTGAGTTATGGACCAGCTGCCAAGAAGTCACAACTGACTAATGCATTATGGTACAAGGATACGGCCGGACACATGGAAGATTTGACAGATGATAACAAGGGATTTCTTCTTCGAAAGAAATTTATAGAGAAAAGTAAAATCGTGGACATGACTGGAAGATTACATTTGGACATGTTTTTCCAAACTCGTTACTTGCTGAATGGAGTTAATGTTCATGTTAAAATGAATAGAGCCAAAGATGCTTTCGCATTGATGGCCGATACCGCTACATACAAGATCAAAATTCTAAATGTATCCATGTTTGTACGCAAAGAGAGACTCCAATCATTCGTGAGAATGGCTCACGAGAAAGCACTAACAAAAGCAACTGCAAAATATCCTATCGATTGTGTGGAAACCAAGGAAAGGAAATCTGAGCATTACACAAGAAAACTTATTTTTAGGCCAACTACCTAAACGCATCGTAGTGGGATGTGTAGACAACGATGCTTTCAATGGAAACTTTTCAAAGAATCCATATAATTTCAAGAACTACAAAATCAATTACTTGGCATTGTACGTGGATGGGCAGCAGATTCCAGCCAAACCATTACAACCTAGATTCGAACAACAAGAAGTGGCGAGATGTTATGCAACTCTGTTCCAAGGAACTGGAAAAATGTATGAGAATGAAGGAAACCACATCAGCCGAGAAGAGTACATAAATGGATACACCCTGTTCGTATTCGACCTGACTCCAGATCTATCACTTGGACAACACTTCGATCTGGTGAAGAGAGGAAACTTGAGACTAGAAGTCCATTTCGAAAACCCATTACCAACCACAATCAACGTACTGGTGTATGCAGAATTCCAGAACATCATAGAAGTGGATAAGAATAGACAAGTAATCTTCGATTACTCAACATGAACACGTTGCAGTTAGAGAATGCACTTCGATCAGATAGTTGTTTGAAGAGAATATGTTTGGGTGTATTTTCAAGAAACAAATTACCAAGAAGATTACCAGATCACAGACCAGTGGCTTTGATAGTCAACACGGATCCAGACCACAGAAAAGGAGAACATTGGGTAGCTCTCTTTGTGAGTCACCACAACGCAGAATACTTTGATTCCTATGGATTACCACCACAACACAGACCATTCGAGAATTTCCTGAAGAAGAATTCCAGATATTGGAAGTATAATACGAAACGCCTTCAAGGACCATTACCAGTGTGTGGACAATACTGTCTGTTTTACTTGAAACATCGCTGTCGCGGTGTACCGATGGAAACCATATCCAACATGTTTACCACTGATCTAACAGATAATGATCTGTTGGTTAATGACGTCATAGAGGAAACCAGCCACTAGATGTCGCTGCATTGAAGGAAAACTATAAAAACTGGTGCACTTGGTGTTCAGCTCATTTGTGTTTCGACAGCTAAAGAAGAAGGATGTCTACTAATGTGACCGTCTTCAAACTTAACAACGATTTACAGATTCAACTGTTCAAGAACGACGTTGGGTTCCAGTTTACCACCAGAGATTGGGAACAAGTGACCAAAGCAGTGGATATTGCAAAGAAGAGAAGTCTTGAAATAGGAGAACCCAAACCAAAAAGAGAAAGAAAACCAAAGAAGAATGAAGATAAAAAGGATTGAAGAATGTTCACTATTCCATGTTTGATCAGGATGGCACTGAATGATTATCAATCAAGAAACCAAGAAACAAGAAATCCAAGAGACTTTGTAGAGAGAATGAGCGTTTCATTCGAAACGTATTTTCGTGATGTTCCGCCACCAGTACTGGGTCAGTTATTACGTGGAGAAGAAAAAATAAGAAAGACACCAGAACAAAGACCACCAAAACACATCAAGTATGCATTGGAGGAAAATCGTCTCAAGACATTTCAATTCATGTTACAAAGTGAAAGTGTGAAAACCCCGAATGAACTGACAAAAGCTGGATTCTTTTATTTGGGGACAGGAGACAGAACTCAATGTTTTCATTGTGGTATTATTGTTCGTTTCTGGGAAACAGAAGATGATGTTATAGAAGAACACAGAAAATATTCTCCAGACTGTTATTACATTCATAATTTACCACCTGAATTCATGGACGTTGAAAAAGAAGAAATGGCCATCAGAGAAGTAGAAGAAATGGACACATCATTTCAACAAGAAGATTCACGGAGGACAAAATGTAGTGTGTGTTTATTTGCTGAAGCCAATGTCGCTCCGCGACCATGTAACCATTTGTGCCTGTGCAAAGACTGCTGTTAACCACTCAGAAGATGTCCAATCTGCAGAAAGACTGTTTATGAATATCTGACAATCTACATACCATAAAAAGATGTATTTTTGTTGTTGAATAAAAGAAATTTAAATTTATATTTAGTGTTGTTATTTTTTTAAACTATTCTATCGAAGTACAAAAAAAAATCAAAATGAGGGATAGTAAATTAGACCTCGTACGATACATCTGTTGGGTAGATCCTCATATGAGTATATGGTGGAACTTAGCTTCATGGCCTTCATGCACACATATGGGTCCTACTTGTAATTTAAATAATGGATTTCTGGGTAAAGTTGTCCTATAGCACTACGTGCTACTCTTAATAAGGAAATAAAACGTCATGGGATCCAAAAAAAATGGGAACATTACTCCACTTCAAACGAACACACCCCCTCGGTATTACGTGCTACTCTTAATAGGGAAAAACGTCATTAGCACTACGTACTAAACCGATAAAATGGGGAAATAAAGTCAATTTCGGTGATTTTAGGTGGATTTTGGTGATTTGGAGGGATTGTCGGGTTGTTTGTGGTAATTAGATTTACTCTTCTACAATCGAACACACCCTCAAAACTTACCCCTGTCTTGTTAGAAGCCATTGGTAACATAGCAATCACGTGCTACCACAGAAACCAAGATGGCGGCCTCTAGTATACAAAATGGCCGACGGAAACACGTGTCACCCTAACAACACGCGCTGCGCATGCGCACTAACACCAAGTATCACTATGGGGATGACGTCACAAGATGGCCGCTCACGCGGGTTACCATGACAACACAACATGGCGCCACTAGGTCACGTGACATGGCGTCACTTCCGAGGTCCTGCACCGAGGTCCTGCAACCTGCACCTCAAATGTACCTGACATACTACTAACCATCAAGAAAAACATCTGTCCAATTTGTTAATCTATTACTAAGGTAGCAGCCCTACCAACCAACGTTATATAGAAAAAAATACCATGTAGTTTTCAAAAAACATTTTCTTCTTCCAAAACACGGCTTATTGAAATGAACAGAAGACAAATTTTGAATCGGTCGGCAAGGGTAAACAAAACATTTCCCCCAAACGGAACTGTGTATTCTAGAATCGCGCAACTCGCGAATGAAAACTAAAATTTTCGAAATTTGACAACGCAGTTTGATAATTTCCACACATTTGTCACACATATACATTACCGAATGGGTCAGTACGGGATACAAACTCCGAAGATTTAATTGAATTCCATTATTTATTCGCTTACTGCCCAATAACATACAATTAAATAGCGAAATAATATGAGCAGCGAAACAAACGATTTTTCATATCCGGACGCGTTCTTATGAAAGTTGGACCCAGGTATGGCTCATTCTCTTCGAAACGAGATATGGATCATCTTCTTAAGGAATAAAATGGACGCCTCGGAAAATGTGACTTCAACAATGGAAAAGCGATACATTTTTCCACAAAGATTTCTTTCCGGGTCGTTTTGTGGATGTTGTGCCTCTGTGAATCGATATTTAGATTTAGCCTGATTAGTTTTATTCGCCCAGTATGAAAAGAAAACTGATATAGTAGTGTGCTAAAAATAGAAAACGTGTAGGGCCTGGGTGTAGTGCCTGGTCAGTTCTGTGGATGCAAACTACACGAAATAGGGGTGCAGCATTCGTCCAATCAGGAGCCCAGAAGGTCACGAGAGATATAATATAACCATTTAGGCCATAAGGGATGTTTTCGAGACCAAGACTGAAAATGTTTAGTTATTCAGGAAATGTTTTCGCCAATGTCGTCTGCCACCTGTATTCGATAGACTGTTGAAGAAAAATAAGATAAGATTAATTCAATTCTATTTCCCATACTAGGCGTGTTGTGAACGATATCTTCCGCAGTGAGATATTGTGTGCTGATTAGGTGATAAACCAGAGACATTGCTTAGTTCAAATGAACATCATGTTCATGCAATGGGGCTGAAAATCGCCCCCTTTCCACCTGGTACCGTATTGTTGCTTTATCATCATGCCCCATAATGGGATTTCAAAACCAACCTGTTACAGTTTCAGAGATAACGAGGTTTTTACTTACTTTCTCTGATTTCCCTGATTGTTCATCGTATCTCAGATCGTTGAGGTCTACACATTAATTTTCATTATTATTATCATTCCAATTACAAATGAGTCTATTCGCAATAGTTGATGACAGATCTTCCAGTCTGGCTGACTGGAGGCCTTGTGATCTGATAGACCAAGTTGTGCCTGCCATTGTTCTCGCTTACCGTCTTGCTTGTATGAATCCTAACTCTTTATACTCATTCCCATAAAACATAGTGGTAGCAATCAACGAGCTTTAAATCTGTAGTGCACCACCTTACTTTAATTTTTCTCCGTAGATTTTTCTGTGAATGTTTTTTTTAAAAGGTGAGATATCACTATTTTACTGGAGAACATTGTAACCCTTTACCTTGCACGAAAGGCAGACGACACTTGCAAATAAAATTCTTGAATAACTATTTGTTTTCAGTTTGCGTCAAAAACATAGCCTTTGACCCCTCGTTGGAAGGATTGCAACGAGCTCGTTCCAACGAGGGGGTCATAAGCTATGTTTTCGAGACAAAACATGAAACAAATAATGAAAAATTAATGGTGAGTTTTGTGAATAGAGCTGGCTGTTTTTGCCGTTACGTTCGGTAAAGGGTTAAAGTCTGTGGTGTTCACACTATCTCGAACAAGCGCAGATAATTCATTCATCCTGACTTTCATTTGTCAGAGGAAGTATGGGATAGAATTAATAATATCACTGTGGTCTCTCATGGGATCGGATTGCGATAGGACTGAGATCGGACCGGGGCACCTTTAGTTTAAACATTATTATATTTCCATAGTTATAGAGATACATGTTATAATATTGAAACAATAATAAGAACAACAATATAAACAGAAAAAAAGGATTCAGCAGCACGACGAATAAAAGCTTTTGTCAGCTGTCTCCATGTCCTAAATCGAACAAACGTGAATGCAGAGATATCATTCTTTAAAAGATTGCTACATCAAGTCCGAATTACGGAAAACAAAAGAAATTAGTGCCTCGGGTTCAATGGTTTCGCTCTTCGTGTTTTAACATGCATGTTTCCACAATGTTTTGACAGAAATACGAACCTAGGATCGCGTCTGTGTCACAATTCGATCGAAATTCTTCCCGACTAATTCAGAGTTAATTTAATTCTGATTCTCATCAGAAAAGTTGTTGGGTTTTCGCTGGGTTTTAATCCTGGGAACGGGAAGTTTCTGGTTCTCGTTTTTTAAAGTCAGTCACGATATCGGGAATTTTCCGTTTGGCGTTTCTGAATATCAGTCCCAATACCTGCGAAATTCATAGGACAGAACCGGGAATCAAAGGTTGCGTTCCGATTCTAATCTATGCATTTCCCAGGCATCAACATTCATTTTCAGAACCGCGAGATTAAACCATAGCTCCAACGGCGATACTGATATTCGCCGTAATCTCATAAACTACTAATATGCAATCATTGATTCCATTGTCTATGAATTTCCTGGGTATCGTGATTGACTTTCACGGCAGTGGAGCCGCGCAGAGTCATGAAATTCCCGTTCCCCATATTAAATCTTAGTTTTCGCTGCTTGGATAAGTTTTTTTCCCCGTAGCCATTTGTTGAGAGCGATTCATGATAGCTGAGAGGGCAATAGAACTGATTCTTACCAACTATTAACAATGATGTTCAAGCTTAGAATACTACACAATCCGGATGTCTAAGACATTAATTGTTTTGTAATTTCATGAAGTCAAGTAATTTCTAACATTCTTGGGAAATGTGTTGTTGTTAATGTGATGTACAGAATAGATCGAAAATCGTTTGATATGAAGGGTCAATACAATTCAAGTGTTTTGTGTCAAGTGGTGTTTAGGGTGTAGACTAGAAGCGCGAGGTGGAGTAGTTTTAATTGACTTCACCTAATTTCGACACAACAACATAGCTTTAGCTGAATTTGAAAGAATCGTGGTACTGTAAATTAAAATACCGTATTCCTTCTTGTTCAAGGTCAAATGCAAAACAAATTGTATACTTTTTAATCCTCAAGATACTCTTTGATTCAAGTGAAAATTCGATGTTTTTCAATATGACAAACAGTTTAGAAGTTCAAAAAAATTTGCAGGAAACGATGACAGCAAATTATTGAAGGTTCGGCCTGGTGGCCTTCGTTCAGCAGCTGGAAAAGTATGCTTCAGGAAGGAGTTATTTATCAACTCAACATTCAAAAGCATTAAAGCATTCTCCCGTAAAGGAAGATAAAATTAAGTGGAGACAAAACCTTTACATTCAATGATAACTGTGAATCTAAATTTTAAAGCACATAACTAGCGTTAAATATGGCGTTGTTTATTCATCGCAGTTGAGTAGTTAGTTCACACGACACATTTATGATCCAGTAGGCCTCGTAAAAAACTAGTTTATGTCCAAAACTATTTTAGATATGAGTATTTATATGGTACCTTCTTGTACATATGATTAACCCTTTGAATCCTGGTGGTATCTTCCATGTCAGGTCAATTGTAGCAATTGGAAGAGTCCATATTCATCTTCTAGGGGTAGACAAAACAACATTTTCAACGCGCAGCCATCGGGCTGCACGTTGAAAATATTGATTGATCTACCCCACATATTCAATAAGCAGCCATCCTACTTAATATGACCGTTCTTTCTTAGTAATTCTTTAAATAATACACAGTTATTGTTATAATACTAATCCGTGTCATCATTGAGTTATTTCTAACGATAACTCACCAATGAAATTGCTCATATTTTTCAATTTGTATTCTCCCCAAAGCGAAGAATTTATTTATTTTGTTCGCAGTAAAACACGAATTTAATGTAAAGTGTTTTTTAAGTCAGATAATAAATACTCTTTTCGTTGTAAAATACTGGAGAGGGCTTATATGCACCCATAATTTGATTCTAGCAGAACCAATATTGAGAATGCATTGAGTTTATATACTCTCACTATTTGTGAATATTTAACTGTAATGCACAATTATTGTTGTACACTACACGAATCAGTGGGTTAAACACGACTTTGTTGTTTAGCTGAGGTAAAAAATATTGTAATTTATTTCCAAAACTATTATGAGGATGATTCATACCACCAAAGCAAAGTGGCCACCTGGGAATGTCCTACTTTTATCGGATGTTTACTGGAATTTAATTACACTTTCCATATCCTGGATTACATCGTGTCGGTTATTTTATTGCAGCAGTCGGAATAAAATTTTCAATAATAACGTCTTTTGTAGTTTATTGAAGAGTGGCGGTGGGCATTCTCAAGTAGACTTTTTCAAGACCAACCAGTGTGAGTAAATTGAAAATTGTGACCCCTTTACCGAACACGAAAAGCAGACGACACTTAAAGACTTTTTTTATTGTTTTGCGACCAAAACATAGCTTATGACTTCTCATTGGAACAGGCTCAGCGGGCTCGTTCCAATGAGGGGTCATATTCTATGTTTCTGAGACGAAAAGAAAATGCAAAAATAATGAAAATTGAATGGTGATTCTTGTGGATAGTGCTGGCCGGTTTTGATCGTTACGTTGGGTAAAGGGTTAAAGCACGGGACACCTTTTCGTGTGGAATCAGAGAGCTATTGTCAGACGAGCACTTAGTCTTCTTTAAACCTCTTCATTTCTTTTCAAATTCGTTAAATATACATAATTATTTGTGAAAAACTTCAGAACTAAACAGGCAGTTTTGTGGAATTTGCCAAGTTTATCAGTATTCCAAAGTAACAACAAATGCAGGCATTGAAAACTCTTTGTCTCCCGACACCGCTGAATGTTTGAGATGTGGGCAAATCCTTAAGCAATCATGTGGTTTATTTGATGGAAAAGTTAACTGAATTTAGTTGTTTTGCGTCTGTGACAAAGACAAAGAAATGGAGTCGAGTTACGAGAAGGCAAAGTGGACTTTTGAAGGAGATGGAAATGAAGAAACAAGTTCCAATCAAACTTCAAGATTTCATATTGTCCAGTATTGTCTTGGATATCTGAAGCACATTTGGCCACGAGTTGATCACCGAAAATATTATTTTATTATCAGTTCTGGTAGAAATACTGACTTCCAGGAACCACTGGTGTCTGCTGGCAACTCTGGGAGTTATATATATTTTCCGTGTTCCATACATCAGAACCTTCATTTTGATGCATAAGGTATCGCGGAACTAAATATTTAGTTTAGAGTGATCTGCCTTGAAATGTTGCATCATAGTCTAAAATAAGACTCCTAGAAAAATACTTACTGCTTGAGAAAACTGTTGAAGCATTTTATTAGGTTTTTACAAAAATACTGAATATTTCACAAGAAAAAAGAGATTTTCTAAGTATTTTCTGGGTCTATAAAATTCAGTTAACTATTTGTGTATTTTTGTTGGGAATTCCCAGAAAAAAAACTGAGTTCAAGGACGGTACTTCACTTCCTGGTGCACTTTCTCTCTTATTTGTTGTGTGACCCCATGTTTTCTGGCCAGAAAAAGTTGTGTGAAGGTCTGTACTTTATGTAGGTATTTAAATATTTAATTTAAAGTGATGCGATCATATTTTTTTCCACATAAGTGCTATAATGGTCGCCTATGGGAAAATATTTAGTTCTGTGAGACCATAATTTGTGTTCATTTAATTTGAATTTATGTAATATCTGAGGTGAGAATTTCAAAGTAAACAAATTTCTCTTACTTATATAGCAGCTTAAGGTAGACAAATTAATATTATTAACCTGCAGCCAAACGGCTGCAGGTTAATAATATTAATTTGTCTACTTTTGATAACAATTGAGAAAACGTCTGGTATAGTGAAGCTATAGATACAAAGTTTATTAGACCTTTGATTCTGCTTCCTGTGTGAACGAAATGTCTTCCATGCAAAAATACGGGGTTAACCCTAACATTTTAAGGTAATATACCGATAGCTAATTGCCAGTACTTTACCAGTAAGTCTTTACATGTTGTAGGTCCGTTGCAAAACAACGTTCACAATGGTGTACCATGCCTTTATTATTCGTAGATTAGACGAAATTCGGAATCAAGAAGTTTTGCCCAGTATATGCTTACGTTACTTGGAATAAAACCTTAATGTGTATAGATTTTTAATTTATTTATTGGTGTTTAAGGTCACATATTTCTACACAATGGCCAACCACGACCGTGACAGTTTTACGGGTGGAGAAAGCCGGAGAACCCGGAGAGAACCACCGAGCAACGGCGAGCAACTGTCAGCTCCCCAACATACCAACTCGACACAAGCAGGGTTAGCATTGGTTGCAGACAGGTGCACCATCGACGTGCAGTACGCCTTAGTGCACAGCGTCACCGTGCCCCCTCGTGGGCAATGGGGGTGAAGTGTCTTGCCCAAGGACACAGCGCGGTTGCCGCAGGTGGGATTCGAACCGAGGACCTCTCGGCTTGCAGCCTGCATCTCTACCAACTGAGCCACCGCGCCCCCGTGTGTATAGATAAAGGAAAAGAATTCTCATATAAGTTTAAGGCTATATCTATGTAAAACAAAAGAAAATAGTTCTTCAACTTCAATGATGCCGAAACACAAACCAAACCTCTTTCAGTTCTTGCTTCGATATCAAACTTGAGATAAATTTTCGTGGAATATAAGTTTTAGGACAAAACAAAGTTTACAGCACATTTTTGTAACTTTTGAGAACTCTTAAAACACGTTTCCGTTGGCTTGTCGTCTGTTACTGCAAGCATCTGTTATGGAATCCAATCAGCATATTGACAATGGCTGACATTAAATGCACATCATGGGATATCACATGATATTTCCCAAAAGAGACGCAATCTTCCATTTTCTTGGTGAACATTTTATCCTATACAATTCTTAAAAATAAGGTGAAGATTTTATACGGGAAAAATGTACTTCGTGTCTACGTTTAGTTTACATTGCATGAGACGGTTCAGCTCGCGATTTCTGATCTTGATCGATGAACAAGCAGGCTTCAAACATGCGTAAATTATTTAGTGCTGAAAATATTACCCAACTCCTCGACAATGACCCAACTACCTACTGAGTCTGACCATATCTGAATGTTTTTTACCAAAACTGACTTCGAAAAATATTTATATGTATATTTTAATAAGATTTTTTCTTTATTGCATGCAAAAGATATATTTTTAACTAAAAGAGGAAAGTTTGATAGAATAAAATACTCTGAAAGTCAGTATATCCGACTGTTACATACTCTAAAATTAGGGTCAAAAGCACGATACAGAGTGTAAAAAACAGCATTTAGCCTAAAAATGCAATAATCAATCTCTATCTATGTGGGTATTTATTATATATAGACAATTGAGTTATAGTTTCAAAACCATTCATTTTCTGTCACATTCGGTGCAGAGGGGAGTCCGCATCAAAACATAAAAATAAGCAAGAATAACACCAAACTCACGTTCTCGATGAACATAAAATATAGGTTTGGAAAAATGTCCCTTTTGTTGCCGACTCAAACGGTCTAATGTCATGGGCTTGTTCTCCGTTTTGGTAGGCAACTTCAGCAATACATTGTTTTTACATACTTTGCCTCTGTGTACAGTTTTCTCCAAAAAGCGGTACCAGACTCTCAGTAATCATTCGAACTTGCTATTTCTAGTTTTGTAGTTGGCATGCATCCATTCAGATTCAATGTAATGTGACTGTCATTGGCATATAGTAAGCCTGCGTTGTTAAAAGATTAGTCGAAATTAAGGATGAAAAGATTTTCTCAAAACTATGATAGCGTTATCAGGATATAGCCCTAAACAAAAAAGCGGGAATACAAAATTGAAGACTTAATTCCATTCAATATGACATCCTACAGTAAAGTGATAATACTAAGTACCTTCGTCAATAATACAACCAAGCTGAATAATACGTATTTAAAAATGATTCGCCTGAACTGTTTCATTCCGAACGTTTTTTCTTCTTTCAGAACTATTTTTAAATTCCACAAAACCCCAGGCTAAATTTTAGATCAAACTTCAAGAAATGACGGCAACAACAGCTACAAAAATTTTTGCTCTGAAAAATCACTGCATTTTATCAGCTGCAATAATTTTAGATCGCTCTAAAAAATGTTTAGAGCGATTCGACTAGTCGCAGATGATTTCTGGGTTTTTTGTCCCTTGTGCTGATGATATGTTCCTGTGTGGCACACTGTTGGAAAGGGCTCTGTGGTCCCTTTCAACTATGTTTTGTAAAACTGCATTTCATTACTAACGTTAGGATTATATAAATACTTTGTTTCCATTCGAAGTTGTGTTACCATACACTCTAAAATCAGTCAGGTTAAATGTTCAACCAAATCAATTGGGGGTGAGGAAATGTGAAGACAATTGTGTTCATATTCACTCAACACGGTTGATTTGGGTTGGTTTTTAGCCCAACTGATTTTAGGCTACGATGAAACTGTAATGTTGAAATTGCATCTCGGGACAGAAGAAGTTAACATGACTCGTTAGAATCCCCAAGTTGTGTTCTTGGTACAGTAGAAGCCATTCCAAACATTCCACCACCGAACATCATTCCACAACCAAATAAAAATCATTCAATGTATTTTATCTTTTACAGAATAAATGCCAGCACCAAAGTTATTTTCTGACACTCTGTAGTTCGTCCCCTGAGTTCCAATGTGTTGTATGTGCCTACTGGCACATAGGACACATTGGAACTCGAGGGACGAGTTGTAGATCACCCGACTAATAGATAGTACAATATGGTGTTGCACGGATTTGTAGTCTCGTTTAGGGCAATCTGTATACAATGTTGTCAAACAAATACCAACATCGAAATTGTTCCCTCTAATCAAACATCATGGTAATTTGCAATAAAAAAACGCGTAGGCTGTTAAGAAAGATCTCGCCTGGTGTTATATGGATATCTTTATTCAATTTCTATGATGGCGATATCACCAGGACACAAAAACTATGTATACATTGTTAGACCAGTTCTGAAATTTTCCCAGTTCAGATTGTCTGTTTATTGGGGTATAACGAAACTGTCCACAGTCAGAGTCACATCGTGACAGATAGCTTTAGGGGGAGCGCAAACTGGGGCTGAGAGGTAACTGTAAGACTCCCCAACTTACTAACTCTGGATAACAAAGGCTAACATCAGCTGAAGTCAAGTTCTCTATTCTCCATCGACGTGCAGTACGCATTAGTACATATCGCCACGTGCAATTGGATTATGTGTCTTGCCCAAGGACACAACACAGTTACCGCTGATCAGGAAAGAACCGCGGACGTTTCGATTTGAAGTCCAATGCTCTAACCACAGCCACCTCGCTCTCTGCCCAGTTCAGTATTACCTTTCACATTACGACATGCCTATTGCTATTAACCCCTACACACAGGCGTCAAAATAAGGACATTTCAAGTAGCAAGATTTCTCCGTAATTCAACTGGGAATTTAACCAATAAAGTCCAGTTCGACAGAGCTGAAAATGAGCTCTGCCAAGCAAGACTGAATTGGTTAAATCCAAGTGGTATTATAAGAAGCTTTCACAGACTGGGATATCGATATTTCGAAATTAGTGTACAGGAGGTTCAAAAGTGAAAGAAAGATCACAAATTTATTCTGATTCTGTATTCTTTGATACCAATTTCTGGGTAAAATTTCGGTATTTTTGTAATAAAAATTGTTGAAATAAAGAGGTGATCCGTATAGTGTGGCAACCAAATACTAAATTTTATATTATATTATACCTTCCTCCACCCATCTATACAGACGATATACAGTGTAACCACAAATAAGACAGATCTGTCAACCCCTTGTACATGGATGCGTTTCAGAACCTCCAAGGGGCTCCTATACTTGAATATATATGGCATGTTAATTTTTCAACTTCCCAGTAAGAGCTACTGTTTCTGTGGACCTGCCACCCTAGTGCCATCAAATTTCAGAAACTTACGTGTACGTGTAAATTACTAGAGAAATTGTGTCAACTCATGGAGAAAATAAATGATATGTTTAAATGATGGTCAAAACCCTGTGCCATGAAAAAAGTATCACGTTTTTCCATGACCAGTGTCGAATTCTTTCCACCCCTGTTTCCTTGGTAAGTTGCAGAACGTGTATGCGAGTTTGTCTCTCCGCCCACTTTGTGGCACATCTTGCTATGGAGTGGCTGAATAGACATGGTCACCTACAAGTCTAAGGTACAATTCACTTTCCTTTATTTTCTCTAAATAATGTGCCTATTAAAATATGTAGCGACTACTGTTATATATTCTCTCATCTTTTTAGGTGGGATAATACGTAACTGTAACCAATAAGTACGAAGTATGTGATTCTCATTAAAACCACTAAATTTGGTAAATTGTTATGACGTTGACGAGGTTGCCGATGGACTAAAACACTTAAAACATACCGTTCCTAACATTACTCCTTGCCTGCTTTTGGTAGGAGTATTTCATCATTTCATCGGGTTACTGATATGGACCATATTCTGAGTACTCTTACTCTAATTATTACAGTAAATGAAAGTAGAAAAGTCACTAGACGCGTCGTAATGAATTCTCCCCTTTCCCTCTTTCGGAGCAAGCCAGGAGACGCATATTATTTGCACTGCCTTGCTCAACTTCTTTTCTTTCGAGCTTTTATGGAAAGAGGACATCGCCTTGCGATAGCCAGATACTTACCTCCATTGGCAACACCTGATGAATCAAAGTTGTGAAATATAAAGTTTTTAATTACCACTAAGCCAACACGATTTTTCTAATTTGTTGCTAATAAATGAACCAGTATCATCCAGCGCTACTTTCGTATATTATTATTTATAGTTTCTGTTGGATGTCCTTCCAAAATCATCTCTTATGGCCCTCCTTTGGACAGGTTCGACGAACCTGCTGCAACTGTGGCCATGGGAGATGTTGTGTTGGAGATAAAGGAAATGAAATGAAAAGCTAAAAAAGAGCCTCGATAGTGGACGAATATCCCGCAGGTTTTTACAAAGTGTTAAATAAAACTCCCTCTATACATCTGCCCTGACAAGCATCAATGTGGGCCCTTTTGTTTGCTTACTTTATAACTATCACGTAAAATTGCATGCTGCTCTACCACGTTTGTTTTTGTATTTTAAAAAGTCTATCAACACGATGTACATGTTGTAAATGTACCGCATGTACCCTTGTCGGGTTGATGAGTGAATAAACAGAATTGAAAATGACTTGCTGAAACTATTGAGGAGTCACAGTTAGTTGCAGCCCTTGGATTTACTGTTCACAACATTGTTATTTCATTGTTATAAATGACAGCTGCACTATAATTTCATTGCTGTAAAAGCACAGTGAGTAATGCTTGATTTATTTATGTGTGGATGTTTAACGACAATTTCAACAGCCAGGGGCATATCGTGTCAGTCAGCTTTATCCCAGATAGACGGGTCCCTGATGGACGCTTTCCAGATAGACGTATCCCAGATGGACGCTTCCCAGATAGACGCCGCACAATATGCATGCTTTCTATTTAGACGCCACCATTCCTGACTTATATCGCAACGAAAGTCAACTTTCGAGAACTTCATGTCCCTTGAAAGTATTGGACGCGCGAGGAGGATACAATTAAGAAGCAAGTAATTGTTTAGAAACCACCTATGTCCTTTGACATCAGTAGAAAATAAAGCTAAGTTTCCTTTTGATACGGTTAATAAACGAAAACAACAGACAGCTCTCGGACCTGTCTGTTGTTTTTGTTTATTAAAAGTTACAAAAGGAGTCTTGGTTTTTAATGGCAAGATTACTATAAGCAACTGGCTCACAGATAATCCATCATCTTTTTATTTTGTTTTTATTGGAGTTTAACGACACTTTCGACAGCAAGGTCACCTCTTGTCTGGCAGTTTTATGGGTGGAGGAAGCCGGAGAACCTGTAGAGAACCACAGAGCAGCGGCTAGTAATTGTAGGATTCCCCAACTTACTGACCAAGCACAACCAGGTTTACCATAGGTTGAAGGCATAAACTGTGTAAACTGCCGTATACGTTGCAAAGTGGGAAATAATACCTGTTAAACTGTATCAGTAAAACAGCTAAAATATTTTACACCTGCACGCCTACCCCTTAATAAGAAATCAGTTGAAGATTTTTGTGAACAAAGTAAATTTTTTTGGAAGTAGCCTCCAGGCCTCATTGGAATGCTCTCGTTGCAATGAAATTTCACGAGCGATATTTTTGAGAAAATTAGTTGGTTTCCATTGAGAATAGAATTTTGATATCATGGCAAATTTGCGCGTGTTTTGTTTCTTTCATCATTCCATGGATTTCAAACAATCCTTATCATAATTCATTTATTATGCTCACTCCCCTGATAAAAACAGAATTATTTAAAATTTAGGAAATCTAGTTATCCTATCTAATGGTAACGTGTTTTTGTACTCTGATTAAGTTGTGACCCTATTGGTCAAGACCAAAGCGGTATTCATCATCCTAAGTGAACCCCATCTGCTTGTGGTTTATCTGCGGAGAAATATGATTCTGACAGTTACACTGAACGGAAAAAATTGAATATAGCCTACATTGGCAACCGTCTGCTTCCGGAACAATAAGAAGGAAGTGAAAAACTGTGCAGCAAAATCGAGTTTATTTATTTATTTATTGGTGGTTAAGGGCACATACTTATGCACAATGGCTAATCGTGATCGTGACAGTTTTGCGGGTGGAGGAAGCCGGAGTACCCGGAGAGAACCACCGAGCATCGACGAGCAACTGTCAGCTCCTCAACATGCTAATTCTGTTCAAGCTCCGCTCAAGCAGGGTTACAGCGGTTGAAGACATGTGCACCATCGACGTGCAGTATGCCTTAGTACACGGCGTTGTCGTGCCCCCATGTAGGCAACGGGGATAAAGTGCCTTGCCCAAGGACACAACGCGGGTCGTCCCGGACGGGGATCGAACTCGGGACCTCTAGCGTAGACGTCTAACAGTCTACCACTGAGCCACCGCCCTCCCAGCAAAAACGGGTGTACTGATTGTATTAATGCGCATATTCCAAATATCTCATGATCAGATGATGTTCATCAAATGAAGCACAGATCAAATGATCTACATGGAAAAATGCAATCACTTTAAAATCCACTGGCAATACAGTATATGGCGTCCAACGAAGAACATTTCAGTTGTGGTGTTAACAAGTTAGGATATAAGTTGAGTGCGTCGTTTAATCTGAATATTATTTAGAGTGAATAAAGAGCAAAATGATGTGCGATATATCAACTGCCACCAGACCGATTCATTTTTTTTTAAATGGTCGAGAGATACACATAGCATCCTCTCAAGCCCTCCCTCCAAAGAAATATCGCAAAAGACAACTTTCTGTTGGAAGTAACAGCATTGCCCCGTTTTCACAGAAAAATACGGAGCACTCTCAGAATTCATTTAAACATTAAATATATACTAGTAGACAAGGTCCAAGCCATAGGCACCGATTGGAGATAACGGAACCGATTAAAGATAATTAGGATAACGAGACAGGTCAAGTGGCCAATGAAGATTTGTGCTTCAGATGCATTCCTATCTGAGGTTACACTCTAAAAAGCCAGGGATAGAGATACGGTAATACACTGGAAAACAGCTGTATTAAAATTACAATCAATGTTATGGGACAAAACCGTAATTTATTTGCAGCGACGAACATTTAGTGTAATCCAAAAGCAGTATCCGAAATTTGACTTAGCTTCATAATATCATATCAGACGGTTGTCCAACAGTCTCAAATACCAATTGCTAGTTTAACTTGCAACCAAATGGCTGCAAGCTAAAATATTAACTGTTTGCTCTTGGTGACTGATGAAAATATTTATTTATTTATTTATTTATTTATTTATTTATTTATTTATTTATTTATTTATTTATTTATTTATTTATAACAACACTTTCGACAGCCAGGGTCCTCTTGTGACGAACAGTTTTGCGAATGGAGAACCACCAAGCAGGGGAGAGAAGCAGTCACCCCCCTCCCCAGCATACTAACTCCCCAAAAGTAGGGTTAGCATTAGCTGAAGGCGGGTTCACCACCGACGTACAGTACGCACTAGTACACAGCGCCACCGTGGCCCACGTGGACAATCAGAATGATGTGTCTTGACCTAAGACACAACGTAGTTCTCGCTTGTTGATCTTATGGTTTGACATTCAATGCTCTAACTACTGAGCCATCCCCCCCCCCCCCCCCCGAAGACATTAAGGTGCTATATACGCAATGGAAAGTTGCTGCGAAAATAGTTGAGAGGTTATTTTCGATATCGGCAAAAACTAAACAAAATAAAAATGTGTCACTTTTTTGCTCTCCATCCGGGTTTATGAATACTAAAAAATGAAAAAACAATTTTTTTTTACATTTGACACCAAAGAAAATAACATGCCACCTATTTTAAAGCTAAATTACCCATAACTTATATAGCACCTTAATTAATGTAACGATTAAATGTTATTTTCGTGCGAGTTCATCTCCGGCAGTAACAGTGTATGTTTCAACAAGACTAAAATCATCGCCTTTCTGATTGGAGAAAGCTCACCTGGGGTTTTTTTTTCTCGTCACGGCTCCAATTGCATATGTTACCGCTTGACGTCACCAAATTTGAAAGAAGGTTGCCCGTGTCGAATTATTTCATCAACGGAGTGATTTTGCAAACCATTTCATTTTCCTAGAGATTTCACATGTGAGCAGACGATGTTCCGAGTGAAATGTGTTTTAAATTGCAAGTAAGTTTACGATTTAAAATAGGATTAACAGACCTTGTCCTGTATCTGAATTATTGATGCAGTCAGTGAAGTCGTGGGGTGCGGTTCCCGAGAGGTTTATTTACTAAACTTGTTATCGTTAAAATTTGCGTTGTTCATTTAACGATGTGGGTAGGATCTTATTTTCTCGGCGTCTCGGTTGAACATGAACTCAGAGCCGCAAACCTCAGGCCATGTTATCGTCAATTCATCACCGTAACATATAGTGTTACCGTAAAATTCATGGTAACAGGACTGACAGCCTCTTCACAGTATTTTACCGTAGGACAACCCAACATCTTTACTGTGTACATCTCCGGAAAATATGTAAAATATTGGTATTCTTGTTAACCCTTTGAATCCGAGAGGCCGCTTTTCCGGCCCAGGATCATGATACGTCATAATCCCATCAAGTGGGATGACTGCTAATTCAATGTGTGAAGTAGACCAATCAATATTTTCAACGTGCAGCCTCGAGGCTGCACATTGAAACTATTAATCGGTCTACCCTCAAATAGTGAATATGGACTTTTCCAGTTGCTGTCATTGAACAACCATGGGCGATGCCACCAGGGTTCATTGGGTTAAATTGCCCGTTCTATTTGTAGAAAGAATTTTTTCGTGCCGTATGTTTATTCAAAGATCTTAATCGATGAAATACTAAATTGAACTGCATAGTAGCGTTGGGTAACATTTTACCTAGACATGTCATTGAGCTTTATACCCAAACGTGACGGCCAAAACCGGCCAGCGCTATTATAAAAAATCGCCAGTTGATTTTCATTATTTTTTCATTTTTTGTCTCAAAAACATAGGTTGTGACCCCTCATTGGAACGAGCTCGTCGCGTACGTTCCAATGAGGGGTCATAACCTATGTTTGTGAGACAAAAAAATGAAACAAAAATAGTTATTCAAGAATTTGTTTTGCAAGTGTCGTCTGCTTTTCATGTTAGGTAAAGGATTAAAGTAGCTAGCCAATAGTTCTTCACACTACTACTAGGCTCATCTATTATTATTAAAACACTACAAATGATTCTCTAATCGTGTATTTTTTATTCATCATCAACTTATGTTGCGGGAACTGGCAAAACCAATACTATACGGACAAATACTGCTACAATGAAACCAACTGCATCACTTTCTAGTCAATGTCGAGTGGAAGATCTTGCAAATGTCTCAAATCGCCGCCCAACTCTCTAATCCGATTTCGAATGAAACAACTCGGAACAGAAAATTACCCAACTGTCCTGGACTGTCTGGAACAAATGTTTCCGTTATTCTGTATTTATTTATGTAGAAGATGCCTTCATGGAAAGGTCATCATAATACACTTGTCAACACAACTTTTGGCCCTTTACGTTTTAAACTCCCAGCAAAAAAAAACCTGGAGCATGACTGTATCGAGGATATAAATGTCAACATTGCAAAACAGAAAAATGTATTTCACTGTCCTGTATCGATACAAACACACCAAGACACCCAATCCTATCTATCTGCCCATGGGGGAATCAATTAAATTTTTCCAATATCTGCTTATAACATAGAGTCATATTGTTCATAATACAATATGAACAGACAATAGCTCACCAATTTAAGCACCAAATGCAATAAGTCTTATTGTTGAACATGTCCTGCTCATCAACTAACTCAGTCGTGCTGTAGATTTAATAATGAGGTAACCTTTCTTCCGCTGAAATATCACACAGTTAATGTTTTTCCAAGTGTGTTGCCAAATTATAAAACGCATTTTACGGAAGCGCCGGGGGAGATTGTACCCAGTCTTTCTACAGAACACCAGGGGTACGCTGGGAACGTGTAATTAGGATAGCTACGAAAAACTCCGCAGGATGCTACACAAGCTTTCAGGTAACCATTCTAATTTCGAATGAAATCCGACGCTTTACCCACTCTTCGTAGAGTTTGCACACAAACTACCGTTAAATTAATGTGATGTTATTCACAAACCCTTTATTCAACGTAACGGAAAAACGGCCAGCGCTATTCACAAAAAGTGCCAATTCCATTTTCCATTTTCCTATCTTTTGCGTCAACAACATAGCTTATCACCCCTCACTGGAACGAGCTCGTTGAGCTCGTTCCAATATGGGGTGATGAGCTATGTTTTTGACGCAAACAAAAATGAAAAAAAAAATTAGTTATTCAATAATTTTGTTTGCAAGTGTCGTCTTCTTTTCATATTAGGTAAAGAATTAACATAACTGATACGACCACGTGACGTAATCATAAAACTACAGCCGTGCCGCCGAGTCTTCATTCATAAGTATTTGGTTTATAAACATGTCTAATGACATGGCATTGTAATGTTATTAAAGAGTCTGTCAAACCAATTCAAATGAGAAACATTTCTCGCGTTGATTCAAAGAAACTGAATATACTTAAAGATTCAATCGTCAGAAAGACTTCAGTTGATCGGAAAAGCAAATTATTCTTGACAATTTAATCGAAAACACAGGCGATGGAGTATTGACGGGCTAGACAGGTTCCAGGCCATGACCTCATCGAATTCCTTACGGAAGTTGACTGATGACTTGAGAACTTGGATGCTACCAGACTGAACCTATTATTTTAAAGCTCTAGAAATGATTTTCTTGTGACACCCTTTTTCTGTTTCACTGACTCCATATTGTGCGAGCTGACATAAACAATTCGATATGACACCTTTTGCTCCA
Organism: Pictodentalium vernedei; assembly: GCA_031216915.1. Lineage (NCBI taxonomy): Eukaryota > Metazoa > Mollusca > Scaphopoda > Dentaliida > Dentaliidae > Pictodentalium > Pictodentalium vernedei. The sequence continues at coordinate 437,710,809 of CM062294.1, forward strand.
GCGGGTGCAACTTAACCGCTTTGCAGTTATTGTCAAGTCGAAAATCCTGTAAATATCTCAAATCGCCTGACTCTCTAATTCTGATTCGATTACAGCAACCCAGAACAGAAAATTAATACACTCTCCAGCACACATATCGTCATAAATAGGTCCCCCAATACACCTGCTGACATAAGTTTTGCCCATTACATTTTAAACTAACAGCAGAAACCGAGCGATGCGAAGTTTAACATTGAGAAACCGAAAATGTCATTCGTTGAGCTATTTCAATTCAAACAACATACTGAGGTATCCCGATTGGGGCGGATACATTTCGGCCCTTGAGGACAATCAAGGTTTCTAATATCTTTGTTTGAAATAACTATTTTTTTCTCTTGAATTTTTACCTCAAAACCTCATCGCATGCCCCTCCCCCCTCCCTCTCTTAGAAACGAACCCATCCAGCTCTTTCCAATTTGTTTAGGTTAAAATTGAAAACAAATAATAATAAAAATTGAATTGCGATTGGTGTGAATAGTGCATGCTGGTTCTGGAGACTGGACGTTACTTTTGATAAGGGATTAAGAACAAACAATACGCTTGACTGTTTGACAATTTAGTTTTGTCATAAATCGTATAATGAGAAAACCCTCTCCGCCGCTAAAATCTCATACAATTATTATTTTTCCACAATGCTTACCAAATCTAATCATGGATGGACTGCGTTAATCTGGACTTTTTGTAGTAAAGATAAAGTAGAGTATACTTTACATCCGTTAACATTCTCTGGACTAGGCACCTCGATAAGCTCATACGTTTCAAACTGTTTAACCCTTTGAACCCTGATGGTGTCTTCCAAGTCAGTTCAATGACAGCAGCTGGACGAGTCCATATTCATTACCGGGGGCTGTTCATTCAATATTTTCAACGTGCAGCCCGAAGGCTGCACGTTGAAAATATTGAATGATTACCACAAACATGCACTGTGCAGTCATCCTACTTAGATAAATTATGAGGTATCATGTTTCTGGACCGGTAATGCGGTCTGTGGGCTTCAAAAGGTTAAACTTGGGAGGTAGGGGGTAGGTTCTGTAGCATTCTTTGAGCACCAAATTGTTGGATGAGACTAGAAGGTTATCTTAGGAATGTCCTATTCCTTTTAGAGGTTAGCACAGTCCTTCATGTGCCCAAAATATAACATTTGTAATCTTTTGCCCTTGTAAAATCAGACACAAGTGCGAAGTTCTCCTATATAAATGTGATGTGGAATAGGATAGAGATGGTTTCAGAGCGTCTGATCAGATCTTTTAGAGAACCAACAGACGAGATGCTACAAAAGAAGAGCTGTTATGAAATTGTTAATTATTTACAACGCTGTCGCCCCAGAGCAAGGATGACACATACAGTTTGCTTTGGATAACGACTACCTAATTACTTCACTTGATATTTACAAGCCAATTAAGGAGTCTAACTTCTCTACTGGCAGCCGTTCTATTGGAACTTTTTCTCTAATGATCAGATTATTAATAGTCTATTCCACGCCCACTACTTTCACCTCTAGGTCAAAGCTAGTGGGCGTGGTGCAGATAATCATCTCTCAAGGGCTGTTATCAAGGCATAAGGTATTTTGAATTTTGCAGATAATCGTCTCTCACGGACTGTTATCAAAGCATAATATATTTTGTATTTTGATGATGCAGTATTTCAAAGTGACATACTTTTGAAAAACATTGCACAATGAAGTGTATCACAAGCTTGACCAAATAAAACCCAGTGAAGCGTTATGTTCCGGAACTCTTAGCTGAGCCACAAACCTAAAACACCCATCTTCCTCGCAGAGTATGTTGTTAGCATCCTGTTGTTACAGATACGATAGTGTCCTACATTCTTAGAGAGTAACGTTCAGATGTCTGTTTCGCTGAAAAATGGGGTTTGAAGCAACTAAGAACAGACATTTACAAGGCTGTCCTGTAAAACGTCATGTTTCAGGACCCGACTGGCCTTAAAATGCATTCCAAGTCGATATCCGTTTTTGAAATAGGTCTCAATTTTACAAACGACGATACAAGTTTTTGCAATTACTTTTAAACAGCAAATTTTGAAATGAATAAACTATGAACAAGTGTACAACTACTACCGTTCATTTCAAGGAAAGAATCTAAACTATATGGAACTTACAAACTGATGAAAGTACATCACGAATATACAGAGAGTAATCGCTTGACTGGACTGGTTACGTGAAATAATTCATGAGAGGAGAGAGACGTTGTACAAACACAAGTGCGCGAATGCGCACGAGTGTTTTACAATACAGTCCCTCGCCTCGAATGAATTATTTCACGTTACCAGTCCAGTCCAGTCAGGCGATGAAAATAATAGTTATTCAAGAATTCTTTTTGCAAGTGTCGTCTGCTTTTCATGTTAGGTTAAAGGGTTCAACAAGCAAACAATAACGAAGTCCCCATTACACCCACGGCAAAGCGTCTTCGTTTGCGCGAACGGATACATGCCTTGTGAAGTTATAATCAAACCCGGAAATCCCAGTAAATCACACTTTGGAAAGTAATAAATTATCAATTCCCAATTCCCCATGTAAATATAATGATGTCCATTCTAACAAATGCGTCGCATAAAACTGTCAGAATCTGGATTACAAAGGAAAAGTATTAGGATATTAAAACCCCAACATTATCTCCTGCTTCTATGTCATGGTTCATTTTGCAGTGATACATGTAATAGCGGGATATTCATTCGCCCCTCCCACGAAAATAGTGACGGAGATGCATCGATGGATGGGTTCCATGGGCCATTTTCAACCGTCTTTCGCGTTCATGTCACATAGACAGCTTGAGACATAACTCTTTACGTAACTCTACTAGAAGACGGCATTTGAAGAAATGTTTCTTGAAGAACTGAAAATTGTGATTTTTGCCTCTAAAACATGGCCGAACATCTAAAGACAAGAGCCAGACTTGGACCCTATTTTTGTAATCCTTTGTGAAGAAGGTTTTAACCGGTAGAGTGTTAAATTATTGTTAACTGTCAAAATGTGTTCATGGGTTTTGCCTTGTTGCAGTTTAAAACAGAGTGCTAATATAGGCATTCTCCCATAAATTGCAACAAGGCACACCCACACAGATGATATAATTTTACATCAGAGATAATATGAAGTACATTAACAGAACATGAAACCTTGAAGTTGAAACACCTTCTCACCAACATAAAGCCCAAATATGGGCTTCAAGCACCCTACCAGTTAACCCTTTACCCAATGTAACGGCCAAAACCGGCCAGCGCTATTCTCATTTTTTTTCATTTTTTTGTCTCAAAAATATGGGTTATGACCTTAACACTGGTGAATATTTGCTGGTTATTGACCACTTCACTGCCGTGTGCTTATAGAGTAATGAGACAACATCACAGTGAGAGAAATTCGGAAGGTCATGGACAGCATGCCACGCCGATTAACTCTTTACCCAACGTCACGGCCAGCGCTCTTCTCAAAAATCGCCAATTAATTTTCATTATTTTTTCATTTTTTGTCTCAAAAACATAGCTTATGACCCTCGTTGGAACGAGCTCGTGGAGCTCGTTCCAACGAGGGGTCATAACCCATGTTTTTGAGACAAAAAATGAAAAAAATTAGTTATTCAAGAATTTGTTTTGCAAGTGTCGTCTGCTTTTCATGTTAGGTAAAGGATTAAAGTAGCTAGCCAATAGTTCTTCACACTACTACTAGGCTCATCTATTATTATTAAAACACTACAAATGATTCTCTAATCGTGTATTTTTTATTCATCATCAACTTATGTTGCGGGAACTGGCAAAATCAATACTATACGGACAAATACTGCTACAATGAAACCAACTGCATCACTTTCTAGTCAATGTCGAATTGAAGATCTTGCAAATGTCTCAAATCGCCGCCCAACTCTCTAATCCGATTTCGAATGAAACAACTCGGAACAGAAAATTACCCAACTGTCCTGGACTGTCTGGAACAAATGTTTCCGTTATTCTGTATTTATTTATGTAGAAGATGCCTTCATGGAAAGGTCATCTTAATACACTTGTCAACACAACTTTTGGCCCTTTACGTTTTAAACTCCCAGCAAAAAAAAACCTGGAGCATGACTGTATCGAGGATATAAATGTCAACATTGCAAAACAGAAAAATGTATTTCCCTGTCCTGTATCGATACAAACACACCAAGACACCCAATCCTATCTATCTGCCCATGGGGGAATCAATTAAATTTTTCCAATATCTGCTTATAACATAGAGTCATATTGTTCATAACACAATACGAGCAGACAATAGCTCACAGATTTAAGCACCAAATGCAATAAGTCTGATTGTTGAACATGTCGTGCTCATCAACTAATTCAGTCGTGCTGTAGATTTAATAATGAGGTAACCTTTCTTCCGCTGAAATATCACACAGTTAATGTTTTTTCCAAGTGTGTTGCCAAATTATAAAAACGAGTTTTACGGAAGCCCCGGGGGAGATTGTACCCAGTCTTTCAACAGAACATCAGGGGTACGCTGGGAACGTGTAATTAGGATAGCTACGAAAAACGCCGCAGGATGCTACCCAAGCTTTCAGGTGACCATTCTAATTTCGTATGAAATCCGACGCTTTACCCACTCTTCGTAGAGTTTGCACACAAACTACCGTTAAATTAACGTGATGTTATTCACAAAGATAATCAGATATTCTTTCGAGCTCCACTTCTATATATTCCAATTAAGTTCTTATTGAAAACACCAAGGTATTAACCCTTTATTCAACGTAACGGAAAAACGGCCAGCGCTATTCACAAAAAGTGCCAATTCAATTTTCCATTTTTTTATCTTTTGCGCCAAAAACATAGCTTATCACCCCTCATTGGAACGATCTCGTTGAGCTCGTTCCAGTGAGGGGTGACGAGCTATGTTTTTGACGCAAACAAAAATGAAAAAAAATTAGTTATTCAATAATTTTGTTTGCAAGTGTCGTCTTCTTTTCATGTTAGGTAAAGAATTAACATAACTGATACGACCACGTGACGTAATCATAAAACTACATCTGTGCCGCCGAGTCTTCATTCATAAGTATTTGGTTTATAAACATGTCTAATGACATGGTATTGTAATGTTATTAAAGAGTCCGTCAAACCAATTCAAATGAGAAACATTTCTCGCGTTGATTCAAAGAAACCGAATATACTTAAAGATTCAATCGTCTGAAAGACATCAGTTGATCGGAAAAGCGAATTATTCTTGACAATTTAATCGAAAACACAGGCGATGGAGTATTGACGGGCTAGACAGGTTTCAGGCCATGACCTCATCGAATTCCTTACGGAAGTTGACTGGTGGCTTGAGAACTTGGATGCTACCAGACTGAAGCTATTATTTTTAAAGCACTAGAAATGATTTTTAATGACACCCTTTTTCTGTTTCACTGACTCCATATTGTGAGAGTTGACATAAACAATTCGATAGGGCACTTATTGCCCCAGCGGGTCCAACTTAACCGCTTTGCAGTTATTGTCAAGTCGAAAATCCTGTAAATATCTCAAATCGCCCGACTCTCTAATTCTGATTTCGATTAATGCAACCCAGAACAGAAAATTAATACACTCTCCAGCACACGTTCCAGATTCTTTTTGTATATGGCGACAGAAGATATCGTCATAAACAAGTCCCCCAATACACCTGCTGACATAAGTTTTGCCCATTACATTTTAAACTACCAGCGGAAACCGAACGGTGCCAGGTTTAACATTGTGAAACCGAAAATGTCATTCGTTGAGCTATTTTAATTCAAACAACATACTGAGGTACCCGATGGGGCCGATACATTTCGGCCCTTGAGAACAATCAAGGTTTCTGATATCTTAGTGTGAAATAACTATTTTTTTCTTCAATTTTCACCTCAAAACCTCATCGTATGACCCCCCCCCCCCCCCCCCCCGGGAAACGAACCCATGGAGCTCGTTCCAATTTGTTTAGGTTAAAATTGAAAACAAATAATAAGAATTGAATTGTGTGATTGGTGTGAATAGTGCAGGCTGGTTTTGGAATCTGGACGTTACTGTAGGTAAGGGATTAAGAAATACGTTTTATTACACGCCTGTTCTTTGAAATCCCTATCTTTAGCACTAAACCGTGAGGAAAATAAAAATCTGTTCCGCAAATATGGAAATTGTTGACGGACTATTTTTAAATACATGTAGAAGCGAAATTTCAAAGGAATTTTCTACAAATCGTGTAACGCGATTACAATTTGAATCGCTAGCGATAGCTTATATTTATTTATTGGTGTTTAAGGTCACACATTTCTGCACAATGGCTAACCATGACCGTGACAGTTTGACGGGTGGAGGAAGCCGGAGTACCCGGAGAGAACCACCGAGCAACGGCGAGCAACTGTCAGCTCCCCAACATACCAACTCCACACAAGCAGGGTTAGCATTGAAGACAGGTGCACCATCGACGTGCAGTACGCCTCAGTACACAGCGTCACCGTGCCCCCACGTGGGCAATGGGGTGAAGTGTCTTGCCCAAGGACGCAACGCGGTTGCCGCAGGTGGGATTCGAACCGAGGACCTCTCGGCTTGCAGCCTGCATCTCTACCAACTGCGCCACGGCGCCCCCTAGCGATAGCTGAAAATCGTCTCCTGAGTCCCACTGTGTTCTATGTGCCAGTAGGCACATAGAACACGTTGGGACTTAGGGGGACAAAATAGTAACACGGGTTCTCGCAAATTTAGTTTGCGATAAAATGTGTTGTCGGTGTTGAGTTGTTGTCAAATGAATTGCCGAACGTCCTTCTAATAATTGTTTTATAGACGTGAAGGCGTGTAATAAATACAGAATGACACACGCATGTGAGTGGGTTAATCGATATGGCACTTGCGCCATCGCGGAAGGATGAGGCTCGAGGCCTGCGGCCTCTCCTTCTATCTTTCCGCACTGACACTCGTGTCATATCGATTAATCCATTCACACGCGTGAGTCGTTCGGTGTATTGACTGTTTGACAATTTAGTTTTGTCATAAATCGTATAATGAATAAACCCTCTCCTCCGTTAAAATCTTATACAGTCATTGTTTTCCCCCAATGTTTGCCACATCTAAGCATGAATGGACTGAGTAAATCTAGATTTTCCTACGTAAAGCTGAAACAGAATATATTCCGGCCTATACTTTACATCCGTCAACATTCTCTGGACTATGCACATCGATAAGTTCATACTTTTCAAACTGTTTAACCCTTTGAACTCTAATGGTATCTTCCAAGTCACTTCAATGACAGCAGCTGGACGAGTCCATATTCATTACCAGGAGCTATTCATTCAATATTTTCAAGGCTGCATGTTGAAAAATATTGAATGGTTACCACAAACATGCACTGTGCAGTCATCCTGCTTAGAACAATTATCACGTATCACGTTCCTGGAACGGTAATGCGGTATGTGGGCTTCAAGGGGTTAAACGTGGGGTGGGGGTGGGGGTGTTAGGTTCGGTAGCATTCTTTGAGCACCAAATTGTTGGATGTGACTAGGTTATCTTAGGCATGTCTGATTCCTTTTAGAGGTTAGCACAGTCCTTCATGTGCCCAAAATATAAAATTTGTAATCTTTTGCCCTTGTAAAATCAGACACAAGTGCGTAGTTCTTCTGTATAAATGTGATGTGGAATATGATAGAGATGGTTTCAGAGCGTCTGACCAGATCTTTTAGAGAACCAACAGACGAGATGCGACAAAAGAAGAGCTGTTATGAAATTGTTAATTATTTACAACGCTGTCGCCCCAGAGCTGGGATGACACATACAGTTTGCTTTGGATAACGACTATCGAATTACTTCACTTGATATTTACAAGCCAATTTAAGGAGTCTAACTTCTCTACTGGCAGCCGTTCTATTGGAACTTTTTCTTTAATGATCAGATTATTAATAGTCTGTGTTCCACGCCCACCACTTTCACCTCTAGGTCAAAGCTAGTGGGCGTGGTGCAGATAATCATCTCTCAAGGGCTGTTATCAAGGCATAAGGTATTTTGAATTTTGCAGATAATCGTCTCTCACGAGCTGTTATCAAGGCATACGATATTTTGAATTTTGATGATGCAGTATTTCAAAGTGAAATACTTTTGAAAAAAATTGCACAATGAAGTGTATCACAAACTTGACCAGAATAAAACCCAGTGAAGCGTAATGTTCCGGAACTCTTAGCTAAGCCACAAACCTAAAACATCCATCTTCCTTGCAGAGTATGTTGTTTGCATCCTGTTATTACAGATACGATAGTGTCCTACATTCGTAGAGTGTAACGTTCAGATGTCTGTTTCGCTGAAAAATGGGGTTTGAAGCAACTAAGAACAGACATTTACAAGGCTGTCCTGTAAAACGTCATGTTTCAGGGCCCGACTGGCCTTAAAATGCATTCCAAGTCGATATCTGTTTTTGAAATAGGTCTCAATTTTACAAACGACGATACAAGTTTTTGCCATTACTTTTAAACAGCAAATTTGTAAAATGAATAAACTATGAACAAGTGTACAACTACTACCGTTCATTTCAAGGAAAGAATCTAAACTATATGCAACTTACAAACTGATGAAAGTACATCACGAATGTATAGAGAGTAATCGCCTGACTGGATTGTTACGTGAATTAACTCGTGAGAGGTGAGAGACGTTGTACAAACACAAGTGAGCGAATGCGCACGAGTGTTTTACAATAGAGTCCCTCGTCTCGAATGACTTATTTCACGTAACCAGTCCAGTCAAGCGATGAAAATAATAGTTATTCAAGAATTCTTTTTGCAAGTGTCGTCTGCTTTTCATGTTAGGTTAAAGGGGTCAAAAAACAAACAACAACGAAGTCCCTATTACACCCACGGCAAAGCGTCTTCGTTTGCGCGCACGGATACATGACACAATTGTTGATTGCATAATTCACTTGTGAACTTATAATCAAACCCGGAAATCCGAGTAAATCACACTTTGGAAAGTAATAAATTATCAATTCCCAATTCCCCATGTAAATATAATGATGTCCATTCTAATAAATGCGTTGCATAAAACTGTCAGAATCTGGATTACAAAGGAAAAGTATTAGGATATTAAAAACCCGAACATTATCTCCTGCTTCTATGTCATGATTCATTTTGCAGTGATAATAGCGGGATATTCATTCGCCCCTTCCACGAAAATAGTGACAGAGATGCATCGATGGATGGGTTCCCTGGGGCATTTTCAACAGTTTTTCGCGTTCATGTCACACAGACAGATTGAGACATAACTCTTTACGTAACTCTACAAGAAGACGGCATTTGAAGAAATGTTTCTTGAATAACTGAAAATTGTGATTTTTGCCTCTAAAACATGGCCGAACATATAAACATAAGAGCTAGACTTGGACCCTATTTTTGTAATCCTTTGTAACGACCTTTTTAACCGGTAGAGTGTTAAATTATTGTTAACTGTCAAAATTTGTTCATGGGATTTGCCTTGTTACAGTTTAAGACAGAGTGCTGATATAGGCACTCTCCCATAAATTGTAACAAGGCACATCCACACAGATGATAAAATTTTGTATCTAACAACCATATACATTTTGGCTTGAAAACCACGAGAAACTGTTCGTATCACATAATGTGTTCCGATTTCATATCATATAGACGACTCATTCTGATTCCGTATCATATAGACGACTCGTCTCCAAGAAGAACGCAACAGCCTATCATAATAGGCGCATGAATACATTCTACGTGTGTTTCGGTGATCGACTCAGCTGATCGATTTCAAAACAAAACAAAATTCCTTACAATTAGCGAGAGTACTAGTAATAGCCAATCACCCCCCCCCCCCCCCCACACACACACACACACAATAAATAGAAACTGCACAATTAATAAATATTACACACGTGAAAATTGAAGTGTATCATCATAGGGAGTGGCACTGAGAGTGAATAACTTTACAACGCACGCAACTTTGAAAATTTGCGGTGACCGCGTTACTCATCGTTTGTTAAATTGCAGAACAATATTGTTCCATAAAATATGTTGTTTTTTTTTAACTTTTCTTCCCCAACATTATGTCCCAAAACTGTATTAATAATTTAAGATTTAATCTGTTTTTGTGACACAATTGTTAGAAAAATAAATTATCATGATAATGTGCATGTCCTGTGATTTGCATCAGATTCTCGGAAGTGTCCAGAATGGGATCACAACTCGCCGCCAAAGCTGGCTCGTTGGGATCCCACTCTGGACACCACCTCGAATCTGATACAAGTTACAGGACATGCACATTATCATGATGATTTGTATACATCAAAGATAGTATGAAGTACATTAACAGAACATGAAACCTTGAAGTTGAAGCACATTCTCACCAACATAAAGCCCAAATATGGGCTATTCTCAAAAATCGCAAACTAATTTTCCTTTTTTTCATTTTTTGTCTCAAAAACATAGGTTATGACCCCTCCTTGAAACAAACAGTTGATGTTTTTTCCAAGTGTGTTGCCAAATTATAAAACGCGTTTTACGGAAGACCCAGGGGAGATTATCCCAGTCTTTCAACAGAACAGCAGGAGTACGCTGGGAACGTGCAATTAGGATAGCTACGAAAAATTCCGCAGGATGCTACCCAAGCTTTCAGGTGACCATTCTAATTTCGTATGAAATCCGACGCTTTACCCACTCTTCGTAGAGTTTGCACACAAACTACCGTTAAATTAACGTGATGTTATTCATAAAGATTATCAGATATTCTTTCGTGCTCCACTTTTAGATATTCCAATTAATCAATATTTATTTTTTATTGAAAACACCTTTATCCAACGTAACGGAAAAACGGCCAGCGCTATTCACAAAAAAGTGCCAATTCAATTTTCCATTTTTTCTATCTTTTGCGTCAAAAACATAGCTTATCACCCCTCATTGGAACGAGCTCGTTGAGCTCGTTCCAATGAGGGGGGATAAGCTATGTTTTTGACGCAAACAAAAATGAAAAAAAGTGAGTTATTCAAGAATTTTTTTTGCAAGTGTCGTCTGCTTTTCATGTTAGGTAAAGGGTTAACAGAGTTACCAGTATGTTACTTGTTGATAATGATCTTCTTGTTGGAAGCTTTCAGTGGCATACGACATACATTTATACATTAATTACGTTATTTATTTTCTGGCATAATTAAAATTGTTTTTAAATGATATACATGTATGGATATATTCTTATTACACCACAATAACCATTCATTTTCACAATAGTTCCTAGTCAAGTCTTGGCTGCCCTAGTGACCAATGGAGGAAATCGGGTCTTGTGGGTAGGAGCCAACTTATAAGCCTAAATTTAAGATTCAGGAGCCAAATGAGAATTTTAGGTGTCAAATTCACAATGGCTACTTACTAGGTTGGTCCCTGCTCATGACCCGACACAGGAACAATGTTTTTGGAGCAAAATTTAAAAAAAAACAAAATTTAAATAGGTACTTTTGTTAATAGCAATGGTCGGATTTTAGGGTTACGTTAGGTAAAAAAATGGTAAAACGCGTCAAGTCAAAGATTTATAATGTATGTTGCCTCTGAGCGGACGTTCCACTATGCTATCACGAGGAAGTATTTTTGGTCACGTAACAATCTACCTGCGAGTGGTTTTTAGCCAAAGCAGCCAAGACTTGTCTAGAATTCACTGGCAACCCTTGACATAAGAGTTGTTGCGAAGTGAACATTCTGTGGACTGTTGCAGGTGTCTTTCTGCTGGTAAACAAAATGTGACTTGAGGTACACAAAATCAGCTTTATATTTCATCTAAATTTGCGAGAATCCATTTGGATTCTCGTGAAAATGGTTGCGACAATCCATACTTGCTATGAGTGATCCAGGATCCCATGAGGCCACCATGGTTGAACCCCGTGTGTATACTGAAACGCATGTTAACCCTTAACCCAACACGGCATTTTAATTTTTAAAACATCAACTGAATTTTTCAAAAAATAATCAATATTTACCAATAAAACCTTACAAATATGGATGTCATTGGAACCGACTCATTGCGCCGGTTCCAATGACAGCCATATTGTACAATTTTATTGACAAAGTGTCAGAATATTAAAGAACATGTTGGTCTTGTATTGGTTAAGTTGCTACCTCTATGTTAGGTAGAGGGTTCAATTGACTCAATACTCTTCATGGGATTGCTAGAAGAGGTGCAGCGAGAATCTACATGGATTCTCGCTGGTTTTGTTACGTGAATCTTTGCGTGAATCGATTCTCGGATTCTCGGCGAAATATAAGCCCTGCAAAATTGTTTGATTGGAACAGTTTTCTGAAAATATGTCGGAGCTCGTTTCATTGAGTGGTCATGACCTATGTTTTGAGACACAAATGACACTTTTAGTCACTTAATTGTTTCAGGGTGGTCTCTTCTAGTCGAGGTTGAGAAAGGGTGATTTCTAACTTTACCTTGTAACCGTCACTCCCTCATTCCTCGTCTAAAAACTGAGATACGATGATAAACCAGAGGATTCAAGTTTTCGGAAATGACTCTTACTCTCTAATAACAGAATGACTTTACATTAGGAATACCTCGATGATACGGAATGGCTAGTTCCGAGTTCCGAGAGACACTCAGTGTTAGATCTTGATACACCATGCTGGATATCATCCTGAGACAGACCACAGATGTTATCGCTCCTGTTAGCCATGTGTTGCAAAGAAAAGATAAAATTTTTCAGTCTATATTATTGTCAAAACATCACTGTCCGAGTCATAGAACGAAAACTGTCAAACCAGTCATTGTGCTAACCGCGGACGAAGCATCTTCATTAACAGGATGGATGTATGGGATAAAATTCAGCCATTTATTACCAACACGCTCTACCTCCAAGTTCTCAACACACGTTCCAGTGGACAGAGAAAGAGCTTTTCTATAAACCTAAAGAATACTTCAACGACGATAATGTAGCAAGACAAAAGATACATGCATCACCGATGCGTGATTGAAGTTAAAAGCTTGCTAACAATCTCAATCGGTGTGCAAAGGCGATAAAAAGTGTACATATTCCCCAAGAATATTGATGTTATACTTTTCAATCTGGTCCGCCATGCAGATAGTTTTATTGCCAGTATGAGCTCAATGCGACCTCACATTGCTGTTCAAACTTCAAAATAATTTATGACACAATAAATGCGATGCGAGAATTCCGAACGTTGCGATAAAGTTGCAAATATCAAATTTTATCCCATCTTTCAATTTATGCTGCATGTGATGCATCGAATGTAAATCGAGCTGCAGTGCAAACACAAACTACTAACTACAGTGAGACTAATGTGCCGACTGAAAAATAAAATGGCCGAATATAGTTTTGACGCAACGACTCGTTGCGTCAAAATTAAATTCAGTGATTATATATTCCATATCGGGCATTAGATTTAGTTTCGATGATTACTGTCTTTGTTCTATAGCAAATCTAAACTCGGAGCCAAACCATTGCATCGAAATTGTAAAATGATAATATAAATCGTTATTTATTACTTTCTTGCATCGCTGGGAACTCTCAAATGCGTACCGACCTTCATTGCCCTTGGGTGGAACAAGGCGCCATCTGCAATGCTCAAGCATTACAAATGGGCCGTTGTTCCACTCAGTGGATGATGTGTGATTTCCAGCATGAAGCATTGCTGCATTTCGAGCGTCATCGGTCCGTTCAAAAATGTCTACTTCACAGTTGAGTACTGCACATTGCAGAACACAGCTCTCACTCGACTGATCTGCGTATTCCTTGAAGTTCTGTTTTTGCACTCCACGGAAAGAATTCGCGATAGGAAAATAGGAGATATTTAGAAGCGAGGTGAACATACATAGAATGTGAGGGCGAGGGCCATGTTATCGATGAAGTCGGTATATGAGGCATAGAGAGCATGGTGGATCTTTTGGTCGCCATCGCTAACTGCAACTTCGCTGCGGGTGGTAGTGAGTCTCGTAATGTATCAGTATGGATCTTGTTTGGACCTGGTGCTGGAAGATACAGTTTAGACAGGCACTTTCATTCACTCACCCCCCCCCCCCCCCCCACCTACCCACACCCACACATATACATATACATGGACACCTACAAACTCCCGTACAACACATACAATCTTTTCTAACAGATTGCAACGTCATCCGGAAATCGGGAGTCTTTGAAAATTCAATTATTTGAATTAAAATTGATGAAAAACTAGTATCTTTATCCAGCAACCCACAAAAGTGAGCTGACTGACCTCTCACCAGTTCTGCTCGGGTATATTTTTGCGTATTATTTTGTGAATGAACGTACATCATTTTACTCCATTCTCGTTTGAGACAGTTTTAGTGACTGGGGAAGATTGTATAGATGTACTGCACCTAGGTATATTCAGCTAACATAACATGCAAAATCGTACAGCCACAGATTGTGGTAATCTCGATAGGATTACGAGTTTCATGTTATATCTGCTAGTTTACTAAATAAAGGTAATCAGAGGAGTATACAAGGGGAGAAATATCGACTCATGGCAATTAAAGGTCAACTATACTCTCTATGTACCAACGTCCTTTGTTTTGCCGGCTTGGCGAGTTGCCAAAATGTCCTATTACTTTAAGTTCAAGTGTGCAGCGTTACAGCAGTGAATTAATTATGTAGACGATATTTATGTACCGCGTGTTGTTCTGTGCAAAATCGATCGCAAAACAGTTATTGAATGCTGCCACTTCTGTAGAACTGAAATCGTTAGAGCTGTGTTCTGAGATACCAGCGTGTCGGATATCCGAACGAGAAGCCAATTAACGAGAGAACGCATGCAATATCCACTGCAGCTGTCGACAGATGTGGGTATCGTAAATACGTTCACCACGCAATCAGTCAGTCGTATACATGTACATGCAGGTGATCTGCGATATGATATATCGAGTTTTTTTTCCAATTATGTGTAGCTGCAAATCATTTGGATTCTTTTACGAACGATAAGGTGTCAACAGTTCGTCTTGTGAGAACCATAAGGTTCTGGCTTCCAGTAAGACAGAACCTTGTGGTTCTCACATGACGAAATGTATTTTAATCGCTTGCCGGGTTTCTGTTGTTAGGCCCGTTTAACCCTCTGCACTCTTATGTCAAAATGGTAACGTTTTTAACAGCAAATGTTTCCCATAACACAGTTTGATGTTTAACCAAATATACCTTGTTTGACAGATCTCAGTGACGTCTGTAAAACAATATATAATTGGTTAAATTAGATTACTGAAGAGTGCCTGTGGGCTTTCTCTTAATGGAGAATGCTTGTGGGATTTCTCCGGTGATCTGAATCAGTTTATATCTTACCTCCTACAAGTTTCCGGGAATTTCATTGGTTCAAAGACGTCACACGCAGACTGCATATAAAACCATATACTGCCTGTCAATATCAATATACGCAGACAGCTATGGGTAATCTCCCCTTTGTTCATTGATTATTCAATATGGCGGCAGCCGATAAAGGCTTCAAGTTGAAAGATTGAGTGTTGGAAGCCCATATTTGGTCTGAGTGCAGGTTAGGCAACTTAAAAGGCTTCATATTTTGTGGATGTGTGACATGTTACCTTCGAAATGAAACTGTTTGGTATGTATGAATTTGCCTTGTTACAATTTATGGGAGAGTGTTTAAGCACTCTCCCATAAATTGTAACAAGGCAAAGATACGTGAACACATTGTGAGAATTCTCTCATTTAATTTTGATCGCTGTTGTTATTAGTTCTGTGCATCGATGCAGCAGTCGGTAAGATATATTCGTTACGCAGTTTGTGGGTGGCCTAATATGGCATATATGGTGTCAGTTAATTCCATATTGGACTCGAGCTTCGAATATGAAATTAACTGACGCCATATATACCATATTAGGTCACCAACAAACTGTGTAACTAATAATATATGTACGATCAAAGTACTTTTATCACTGTCGAATCGTCGGTCAAATTACTGGAGAAGGTACATGACCCTATAAAGATTTCCTATATTCCACCAGTTAAGAGGGATAACCTTGTTTCCCAAATAACAGATACAAATACATAGAAACGTTAAGTAACTTCAAGCATCCTGGTCCACGTTCCATTCCCGCAACTGAAATCATGTCATTTTTATATTGTCGTGGCTCTCGATGTGGCCACAATGTCTTGCCAACACCACACCACTCGCTCCCACATCCCACCCCACTTAAACAAATAGTCCTCTATTCTCGTCCTACCTAAAAACAATATGAGAAAAATAATGATTAAATATGGCATCTAAATATGGCACAAAAGATGTATTTATTATATATTGTACTTACTGTGTATAGTTTTTGTACATTGCTTTATTATACGAAAATAAGAATTAAAAACAAAAATCATTGTTAAACAAGAGAAAAAACAGAGTGATTGGAGTAAATGCAGTTGCACTACCAGAGAATTTCAGGGGTTAAACTACCTATGGAGACAAATTTGACACGCGGAAACACTTTAGCAAAGAACATTATTTTAGATGTGAGCTGGCAAACATGAGCTGCACTTAGCTTGGTGGTTACAGTAGGACGAACTGTTTCTCATGGCCCAGTTCATTTCAGTATTAGTAACTATACCAGCGAAGCTTTGGATCGTGATGGTATCCATGGCCGCCATTTACAGTGACAATACAGAAACAATGATAGTTTTGTCCGATGATCATAACAACTCCAACATGATTTCGTGGAAAGCGCTCAGAGAGCTGTCCTCCATGTATGCCAAAAATTGCTGTTATTATTATTGTAGAAGAAAGAGTTTTATCATGCAATCATTACAGCCAAGGGCGTCGCCAAGAAATGTTTTGGGGGGAGGAGGGGGTGCATCCCTCCCCTATTATGTTTTGCCAGTCGGAACCTTTTCGTCTGGTTTGGGGTCTCAGATATCGATTTGCCCGTAGTAGTAGTAATCATGTATTTTCGAGACAAGATTTGAAAAGATCTGGACTATGCCACACACATAATCGGTCATACAATTCTTTATCTTACATTCAACATGTATTTTGGCTGTATTAACTCCGCAACTGTCGTGTATCCGACCCTCTGATACAGATGTTTGTATCAGGGGGTCGGATACAAGCACGTTCCTTTCGTGTGAGATCCATTTTTTTTTCTTTTTGTTCATCCGTACGAATAAATAGTTCGTTATATATTCGTCTACATTCTTGACTTATCCCCAATATATTGTAAGATAAAATGATTATTACCATTAAGTGGATGTACAAAATATGTATCCGAGTCTCGCTCCGGGTTCTAAGGGTAGATCACGACTCGTCTTCGACTCGTCGTGATCTTCCCTTAGAACCCGGAGCGAGACTCGGATACATATTTTGTACATCCATATAATGGTAATAATCTCTATATATATGAGGTGTCCGATTCGGGTTCTTGAGGGCCCCATACGGTCCTCTAGGTGCATTGGTAGGTACATAACGGTCGCCGTGGACTGTTCACTTTCTACAGGTGAGCAATATTTCCATATTTTTACAGACGCAGTAATATTAGATTTCAAACAGCAATTATAGGAAGAGTACAACCCGGTGCTTCATTAATTAAAATTTTGCTTCTGATGATTTGTATTGGCTGGTGAACGCATGCGTGGACACTACTGCCCACAGGTGGATTTCGACCACTCCACGGCGATAAAACTGTACGGTCGTGTTAATTAAAGTTGCGACAGACTACTGCACGCAGATTTTATTTAGCCGCAAACAAGTTAAAAAAATCGTTGAGTTTTTAACTATAATCCCGACTAACAAATATTTCAACTCCACCATTAACACTTTATCTGACATGAAAAGCAGACGACACTTGCAAAATAAGTTCTTGAATAACTAATTTTTTTAATTTTTTGTCTCAAAAACAAAGGTTATGACCCCTCGTTGGAACGAGCTAGACGAGCTCGTTCCAACGAGGGGTTATAACCCATGTTTTTGAGACAAAAATTGGAAGAAAAGAAAATTAATTTGCGATTTTTGAGAATAGCGCTGGGCGGTTTTGGCCGTTACGTTGGGTAAAGGGTTAAAACATGTCTTCGAGGAAGGCATGCCTTGATGATGCAGTTGAAATATTTTATCAGTCGGCCCTTGGGCACGTCAGGACATGTCAGTTTGTCACCCCACCCCAATCGTCCTTGATTACAGCGATACTAGCCACTTTTTCTTATGGTTATACTCAGGCCTGTTCTATCTTCACGTAATGGGGTTGTCACCGATGCTTGACATGAAGTTGCCTTGCGGTCCTTATATACACAGCAAGGACCTATACGCACAGGAGAGGCATTTAGTCAAAGAGTCTACAAAAATCGAAATCAGCCATGTCAATCGAGAACGTCGTGATAAAAGTCATGGTAAACTGCTATGGTTTTGCCGCTGATTTCTATACAGTACAGTCGCAGTGGACTGGTCGTAATCCACGCGTGGGCAGTAATGTCCACGCATGTATTTACCAGGTAATAAAAAACATAAGCAGCAAAATTTTAATTAATGAAGCACCGGGTTGTACCTGGTGCTTCATTAATTAAATTGTTGATGATTATTCCCATATTGAGTATTTGGGAGGTAATATTATTGCGACCGTGGAAATATTGTTCACCCGTGGAAGTGACCAGTCCACACTCGATACTCCTCCCAAACAATGACGTTTGATAACGGGAAAGCTGGTACACACACTGTGACTGCAGTCTAGTCACAGCGTAACAGTTTCCATTTCATCAAACGTCATATAGTGTACCTTGGAGGAAGGAAATTAACGCTTTATCAACTTTGTAAAAAATAACTAACATTTAAATATATAAATATCCAATTTTTATTACTTTCCAAAGTGTGATTTACTGGGATTTCCGGGTTTGATTATAAACGATAACTTCACAAGTGAATTATGCAATCAACAATTGTGTTATGTATCCGTGCGCGCAAAGAAAGACGCTTTGCCGTGGGTGTAATGGGGACTTCATTGTTTTGGGTTTTTTTTAACCCTTTACCTAATATGAAAAGCAGATGACTCTTGCAAAAAAACATTCTTGAATAGCTATTATTTTCATTTTTTGTCTCAAAAACATAGGTCATAACCTATGGTTTAGAGACAAAAAATGAAAAAATAATGAAAATTAATTGGCGATTTTTGAGAATAGCGCTGGCCGATTTTGGACCGTTACGTTAGGTAAAGGGTTAAATAATATAATTATCGTTAATAATCAAAAGTAATAAACAGAGTAATCGCTTGACTAGACTGGTTACGTGAAATAATTCATTCGAGGCGAGGGACTAGATTGTAAAACACTCGTGCGCATTCGCGCACTCGTGTTTGTACAACGTCCCTCACCTCTCGTGAATTATTTCACGTAACCAGTCCAGTCAAGCGATTACTCTCTATGTATTGCCGCAAAGAATATGCACATCATCTAAATATTCATTTTACACCGACATCAAAGGCGATTGTCTTCGAGAAATTCTTTGTTGTTACCCGTTGTTTATTTATAACAAAATCCGCCCGCTACTCGAAATGATGACACTGGAGACACTTTCTCAATGTGACAATGAGCGTTCAGAAATCTAATTGAAAAGAGGTCAGTGGATTTTATCCCCTAATTCTAGGACTGGTCCGGTTCGCATATCGCCCAAAAAACAACCACCTGTGACAGTTTTGTGACTGTGCGGAAGTCTTTGAACATGCCAGTAAATAACTCTGTTTTTAACAATATTGGATAACCTGAGCAACTGGGCTTTCCTGGTGGCTATCTAGGACCACATGTTCCACTTTCCACACTGATTGTTGTCACTCTGAGTTCACAGCACTTTGTACGGCATCATTCAGCATTCTAAAATTCGATACAATGACGTGTAAAATTTTCACTTGTTTCGTCACTTTCTGTCCAAATGTTCCACTTACGATAAGCCTGTAATAAGCAATTACAGTCGAAGGGGCAAATACTTTATTTGTGGGGAGGGGTGGAGTTAACACTCTCTCTCCATACACACATAGGATTTACACCTCTAGTTATACTGCAACTATTACAACGGGTACTATATCAAAACAAAAATATAGTATTAGTGTTGTAGTAAATTGAGGACAAATTCGCAACTTTGTCCTGTCTGAAGTTTTGAACAGTTGGGCTAAAATGGCTACCTTTAAAACTCTTCTTACGGTAATGGAAAAACGAGACCAGTACTGTTTACCAAAATTAGCTACTGAAATTATAACAGTTTTCTCATGTTTTCCCTAAAACATATGACTGATAACTCCCTCATTCAATAAGTTATGTTTCTTGGACAAACAATGAAAATAATTACTTATTCCAAAACTTTGTTTGCAAGTGTCGTCTGCTTCTCATTTTTGGTTTTAACATCTTCAGCTTCCAAAGTTACATGTCTGGTTTTGGGTAAGTTTCGAGGGTTTGTCTGAATCTCTGTTTGTGTCACCTTTTACATTTTTCGTACATGCACGTTGGTAATGAGATGGGTAAAAGCTGGATAAAATCATTTGAATGAATCGGTTCATAATAATAATAATAATAATAA
This sequence comes from Pictodentalium vernedei, assembly GCA_031216915.1. NCBI lineage: Eukaryota > Metazoa > Mollusca > Scaphopoda > Dentaliida > Dentaliidae > Pictodentalium > Pictodentalium vernedei. The sequence continues at coordinate 437,731,334 of CM062294.1, forward strand.
TAATAATAATAATAATAATAATAATAATAATAATAATAATAATAATAATATAGTTTATAGCCATGCTTCCACTATGAAGTGCTCTCGGGCTTTACATGGAATAGGTGTTCCGCCAGCAACCATTAGTTACAGCTATTTAAAGATCTCTGAAAAAGATGAGTTTTAAGTAATAAAAACAAACAAACAAGTCCCAGAGAATAACGCCAACAATTTTCACACACCCTTTCAGATGTTTGGCGTCTTTACTACGGACAGCGCATTTCTGTTGGGCAACAATATGTCAGCAATTCTCCCCTCTGCGAAAGTGTGCATCTACATACATGAAATCCGCCCTACTCCATTCTGCCTGAAGGTCCTGTTGAAGAGCATCTGCACAGACCGCTGTATAGACATTAATTTTATACAAAAGCAATCGGCAGCTTTTTCCCGATGTTCCTTCCATTAGGATGTTGTCATTTAATACACCGTTCGAAAGGGTACCGACTACTCTTTTAACGAAAAGTTATATTATCAGTTACCCAGTTTGTTGGTGGCCTAATATGGTATATATGGTGTCAGTTAATTCCATATTGAATTCGAGGCGAATCCAATATGGAATTAACTGACACCATATATACCATATTAGGCCACCAACAAACTGTGTAACGAATATATCTTACCGACTGCTGCGTCGATGCACAGAACTAATAACAACAGCGATCAAAATTAAATGAGAGAATTCTCACAATGTGTTCACGTGTCTTTGCCTTGTTACATTTTATGTAAATTGTAACAAGGCAAATTCATACATACCAAACAGTTTCATTTCGAAGGTAACATGACACACATCCACAGAATATGAGGCCTTTTAAGTTGCCTAACCTGCACTTCAGACCAAATATGGGCTTCCAACACTCAATCTTTCAACTTGAAGCGTTTATCGGCTGCTGCCATTTTGAATAATCAATGAACAAAGGGGAGATTACCCATAGCTGTCAGCGTATATTGATGTTCACAGGCAGTATAAGTTACAGGACTTTCAGGTGGCGGATACGGTATCATATGAGGCGAGGTGAAAACAATATTGGACGAGGTGGTACGCCGAGTCCAATATTTTTTTTGCCGAGCCTCATATGATACCGTACCCGCCACACCTGAACGTCCTGTAACGTATTTATTTTGCCAGTGAAAACAAAATAGCAATCAAATTTGAACGCCGGCACATTTTCAAAACTGGTGCAAAACGCTATGTAAGTTGTAACAAACGTGCACAGTTGTCTCCCTGTTTGTGTATAATTTCCTTGACAACACAGACAACAGCGATAGACGCTTTTCTTCGTTCTGTCACTTTGTCTTGAGTGTGCAGAAAATGTCCGAAACGTCCGATTTTATAGAATTCCAACAAAATAAATGTATCTCGCATCTCTTCCCATTGACTTTCTTCCATTTTCCTACAATTTCATCATTGTGCAATCTTATAATTATTCAATGAAATTAAATCCATTTTCGAAGCGACGTTATCCATTTACCACAACAGAGACTACAGAATGAGCTCAACGAGAAAAAATGAAATTAATCTATTCCCGGGAGAAGACAATTTTTTTCTCAGTTTATTTATTCACACTATATATATTTTTCAAGTTTCTAACAACGCATTTATGGGTTATATATTTTTTCTAAAGCTTTTAAAATATCGAGGCGAACACCGTACCCAAACTGTTGTGTGTTAGCCTCAATAAGCTTAGACTCTATGTCAAGTTAGGGCCAGGCCGACTTATCCGTTATCGGTAGATCAAATACAGTAGTATTTCTCACTTCAAATAATTAAATTTACATTTAGAAAATAAATTTCACAATAAATTCATTATAAACGAGAGAAAATGAGACATATAGACACGGAGGGACGTTTGATTGTACTGCAATTTCTTCAATATGGATATAAAAGTACCGCGAGGTGAGGAATTTCCACGTCGAAACAAAATGGCGGTACTGACCTAATACGAGTTTCTTATTAGGTCACCTCGGGCTGCAGGTGATCCAATACGGCTCAGTACCGTCCCACTATTCGGGGGCTGCGATTGGCGATTTTCATTAGCTGGCATAATAAGGTTTTATGTGCAGTCTGTGTGTGACGTCTTTGAACCAATGAAATTCCCAGATACTTGTAGGAGGTAAGATATAACAACATGTTATCAGAAAACTCAAAACACTTTTCTCGTTCTACAATAGGCCACTGGCCTGAAAAGCTGATCACACACAAATTACTGTTTTCAAAAGAAAATAAATTTCTGAAGGCGACGCTGGTAAGAAAAAAGGAAAATATGGATACGCCTGAAAAATTTACAGTACTATTGCCGTGGTCTGGTCACTTTCCACGAGTGGACAATATTTCCACGGACGCAATATTATTAGATTCCAGACACTAATTATAGTTTACATTGGCATGGCGGGGGTTCGAACCCTCGCCGAGAGAGTTTCCTTCGGCACCAACTGCCTAGCAAAACTATACTGAACCACACACACCACTTGGCCACCGACAGACCCCATGAGTCATCCTATCAAGTCACAATGAAATCCCTTCATAAATATAACTCATAAACTTTGCTAAAGAAATCTTGGTAAAAATTTCTGCGGTCTGTTGGAACGAGCTCGTCGAGCTCGTTCCAATGAGGGGTCATCACCTATGTTTTTGAGACAAAAAACTAAAGAAATTAGTTATTCAAGAATTTTTTTTTGCAAGTGTCGTCTGCTTTTCATGTTAGGTAAAGGGTTAAATATGTCTCAATCAAGCGAATTGAATGAAGACAAATTGGCTGTTTGTAGCTGTCATGTAAGGTACAGGGTCAAAACTTTCTCAGCATCGCAGTGGTAATAATAGTAATAACATGACTTTGTCGGGCCTTGTGTTTATTAATGACCCAAAAGGTGTGAATAACAGCCCTTCAGCTTATTAACGGCCCTCGACTTCGTCTCGGGCCTTTTATAAGTTGTGGGTATGTTATTCACACCTGTTGGGCCTTTAATAAACCACAATGCCCTCCAAAGTGATGTTATTGTTATATTATATGTTCATCTATTGTTATAACCAGAGAAACTTCCACAATGTGTGTCTACTCCAAGCAGTAGAGAGGCCTAAGATATCGCATGCACCTATTTTCTTTTAGTAAAATCGCATATGGCACATAGACATGATCTCAGACGAAAGTAATCTAATCTCCTACAAGTACGTTATATGGTCTCTTTTAGTATTAATTATGTCTAAGCATAATGTATTGAACTTTCGGATGAGTCTACGGGTGGCCATTTATGAAATAACAGTCCATTTTTCAGATAGGGTTGAAAGTTACTAATCTGAATTTATGCCAGAAGACCCTCTTATGGGTGCTCTGGAGTTCTCTGTCTGATTCAGATCAGTAAACGCCGAATCTTACACCATGCACTGAGTATTCTCGACGTCCAGTTACTATTTTTCTGTCCCGTCACGACAGTGTCATGTGCTTCATCCAACAGTCGGTAATCAGGTTCAATCCTTCCAGCCCATAGACGTATAATAGAATACCGGATTTTATAACCAGGCATCGTGCCAGTTCTGGTGACATAAGTCCGTGGGGCCATCAAGAGATACACCTCTCCAACCATACCTAAACCATCATCAAAACGGGAATGTTTCGAAAAACAGCAGTCGCCATATTTATCGTTATTTTCCTTCTGTACACGCCTACAAAAGCCTATAAAAGCGACAAAATTCCCTTCAGATCTCGAATTTGTTTGTGAATAGAACGTACCTTACAGTCCAACTGTCAGTTCACCTGGTTTCTGGCAAAATTACATCTTACAATTTCGTGATCAAAACAGGTCTTAACTATTTACTGATCGCAGTTGATATTCAAATTTATTATTTTAAATATTATTTTTTCTAATGTTTTCAAAACATTTCAACAAAAACACATCATGTGGCGAAATCATTGGCACGGGCTCGTTCCAGTGAGAAGTCACATGATATGATTTTGTTGAATTTTTTTTAAATAACTTTTATCAGCTGCTGAATGTGTATATTATGCGGGCGGTTTAATCTCAGAAACAGGAATTTTCTGGTTCTCTTTTTTGAAAGTCAGTCACGATACCGGGAAATTTATAGGACATAACCGGGAAGCAAAAGTTGCGTAACGCAACCTTTGATTCCAGATTCTAGCTTATAAATTTCCCGGGCATTCGCACTCATTTTAGGAATCGGCAACCAGGAAATTCCAGTTCGCCACATTAAACCATAGCTCCAGTGGTGGTACTGTTATTGAATAAAATGATTGATATTAGCCGTAATCTGACAAACAATAAAACACAATCATTGATACCGTGATCTATGAATTTCCCATGTATCGTGATTGACTTTCGGAACTGGGAGCACCAGATCCGTGAAATTCCTGTTCCCGTTTTTTAAACCTTAGCCTACAAGTGTTAACGGATCATCTGAGCTGTCCTACTAATTGGTCTGTTAATTTGTGGTCATTGCTGCACTGGAACGCAAAAACAGGAGCAGTTTTGGACTCAACAGGCACAATCAACTTTACTCACATGTACTGTATAGCCAGTTTTATGGCAATAAGAATAGATAATATATTTTCACATGACAATTGACCGAATTATTTTGTACATCTTTAAAAATATGATCTGTAAAAGCTTTGTCCGGTGTACATGTATCTTAAGGACTTAGTAACCCCAATTTTCAAAGATTTCAACAGTGCAGTTAGATATGGAGAAAATGCTGGTGACTGGACAAATGCATGTTTGCAGTATCCGTAATGATGGAAAGGCACAGTAATACCTAAAATTATATTTTTAAAATTATTTTTTGATCTTTATTGGGCTTTGTAACTGTAAAGCAATTGTGAAAAAATAATACAGGATTAGCAGCAGTTAACCCTTTACCTAACATGAAAAGCAGACGACACTTGCAAAAAAAAATCTTGAGTAACGACAGACTACTGCACGCAGATTTTATTTAGCCGCAAACAAGTTGAAAAATCGATGAGTTTTTAACTGTAATCCCAACTGACAAATAGTTGAATTCCATCATTAACCATTTACCTAACATGAAAAGCAGACGACACTTGCAAATATTCTTGAATAACTATTTTTTTTCATTTTTTGTCTCAAAAGCATAGGTTATGACCCCTCATTGGAACGAGCTCGACGAGCTCGTTCCAATGAGGGTCATAACCTATATTTTTTAGACCAAAAATGAAACAAATAATGATAATTAATAGACGATTTTTGAGAATAGTGCTGGCCGGTTTTGACCGTTACGTTGAGTAAAGGGTTAATGACATAGAAAGGCAAGTTAGAGACATAATTTGGAAGCAATTGTTCAGAACAATACAGTTAAATGAAAGAATTTATCAAAAATTTCCTGTTTCTAATCTAGGAACCATTTACAGAAGTGTGGAAACACAAATGAGTCGCAACATGTGCTTTGTAACTTCTTCTTGTCTCCACAATATTAATGATGATAGCACTGTAATGCTTTTAAATGACATAAAACAACACACACTTTGACGGGAAACTTAACTGTTAAGATGTTTGACCATTTGTAGGTTTGGCATGTAGTTTTAAGCAGTGGGAAATGCAAACTTGCTTACCTACGTGTATACAGGACAATGTTCAGTGGTCATGAATATTTCATTAAAAAAGTGACTTCTTTCTCACAGGCAATTTTACAAATATACCCACAGACATTTCCCAAGGAAACTGATAAAAAAAAATGCATGTATGCATGTAACTCACCTTTGCTCAGAGATACAAAGAATCAAACGAGTTGGATTCATAGCCCTCCAGTACATGGTCAACCCCATGTGCTTCATCGTAATTGTCGTACAGCACTTCATATACAGCTAACCTATTCTATCCCCGTCTGTACCATCTAGCACCTTTGTCGCATAAGCAGAATAGAATACCATTCACTGGGTCCAAAGTCATCGCGCCATTCGCGAGAAATATATCGCTCAATGAAGGACTGTCTCGGCTGTTTCGGTAATCGCTTTTCAGACGATGAAACAGTTGAAGCAGACCTCGGTGATGCTGTGCTTTGCTAGCTGTGGCTGCATGCAGTCTATGGTGTCTCCCGGCTGGTGGGTCTGAAACAGGATGCTGTAAAACATGAAACAAAGTTTATTTAAATAACACTGCCTCCGAAACAGCAAATGATCATACTCTGTCGTCTACACTACCACCGCTCAAGGAATAAACAGTTAGCGTTATCAAACTGCTAAGGTGAAGATAAATAACAGTTAGCCTTACCAAACAGACAAGTTGAACGTGAATAATATATTAGAACATTATTCTTTTCCAGAAATCAGTTTTCTTGTAGAAACACTGCATATGATGTTATTATGCCAGTAATTGCTATTGACCAATCAGCTTCAATATCTAGTAACCGTATATGAGACTGTGTATCACCGAGCTGACCGTATATAGAGCTTATATACGGTCACTTCCGTCATTTTGTTTTTGATATCCAACGCTCGCTTCGATGTTTTTCACGGCCTAATTTCGCGTGTTTAACGAACAACAAATAATTTTGCGTATGTGTCTGTGGAGCAACGTACAACTATAATACGTTTCTTCCAGTCTTTGAGAAATTTTAATAAACAAATGTAAATAAATACAATAAATAAACCACTGAAACGACATGTATAGAAATATTAATATCACCATTATTGCATTAACAACAAATAATGAGTGAAACTGTTCCCACTTACCTTATTGAAAGAATTGTTAATCCATTTGCTCAGGTTGTTTTATTTGTCCAGTACTTAACACGGAATTAAAGTTGTGAATTGTTAATATAAATTCCTGTTTATTGAGAAGAAAACTCTGTTGTTCCAGCGTCTGCTACCAGCGTGACCTTCACATGACGTAAAACCGGGAAATTCCCTGATAGTGATAACAGAACATTTGCGCTAGGAATCTGGGTGCACTTATGGTTGAGTCTCTTTCAAAGGACTGGCATAATAAATACGTTATTGGGCTTTCAGTGGGCGGATTTTGTTCTTGCTGAGCCTTATATCACACCATATCCGCCCACTGAAAGCCCCATAACTTATATTGATATGGTTCAAAACGTCTAGCTGGGCAATATTGAAAATATTCATTTGACGTGAATTTGATGATATAATTTATTAGTATTTTTCAAGCATAATTTTCTATTGACAACTTCCATACAGAAGGGCTTGTTTGTCTTGGCTGCTTCTTCAAAAAACACTTGTCTTATTTAATAAAACATGCTTCACTTGAACAATGCCTGTGCCTGCCACATCACTCTTAACAAGGCACATCATCATAATGTCGATGCAGTACTGTCATACCGTCATACACATCTTCAGTTGAATTTCTGTTGATAAAATCCTACTGTGCACTGGAAGAGGTTTCGAGTGCATCATTTGACTGAAAAGTACCGCTGATCTCCTTGCGTTTGACAAGACAGAAATCGGTGCACTGTGTGGAGGTTCCACTTAAATGAATTAATACATTTCTGATGTCATCTTGTAAGAGATTTTGGCTTTTAACTTTGTTCTGTGTGGTTCCTGTCTATAAGAAATGTGAGAACTCACAGTAGCCATTAACCTTTCACGAAGGGGTTTTGCTAAGTTATGTCTGCCTTTATATTCTTTATTGTCTGCCACAAGTTTTTCTAAGTTGGTTCGCAAGCATTTACATTATATGTTTGGGGCATTCAACTTTTTGAACATAAGGTCCTTATATAGGCACTTTCTCGGATACTCGTGCATACAGACACATCACCGTCACCGACAACCCCCATATACCGCAAATCATGCATTGTTTCCACTTGTAAAAATCGCAAATCATGCAATGTTTCTGCTTGTAAAAATCCCTGTAAAATAATGTCAGACTATAAGGCCTTACTCGATGATTTCTAGTTTTTAAAATAATCATGTGATTGTGGGTCTTTCTTTTGATTAGATGTCCCGCGGCACACTAAATAATAGTTGCTCCTGACACCAATATAAAGAAGATTTCCCTTTGTAGTACCAACAATTATTGATACACTCCCAAGAGCATTATTAGTGTGACGGTGTGATCTCTTCGACCAGCCACCATCGCATACAACAGTGACTGCGGGAACACCCTGAAACTGTCTACTCAGTGCTAATGTCAACTTTCGTTCTTCAATTCCCGCTGCTAGAAGATCTTCATGCAATATTTTTTCCCACAAATGTCCATTTTCAGATTCAATTTTGGCGAAAGTGGTTCTTGACATTCCAGGCACGTTTAATGTACCATTCAGCTTATTGATAGAGGAACTGCCACATCCAGTAACCATTGTCACACACACTTCAAAAGTTCACAGCATGACGCTCTTGCTTTTCAACAGTTTGTATTTTGTCACTCAAGTCTATATAGAACCTTGTGAAACATCTTAGACATTCTCCAAATAAGATAGTGCCCAAACCGTAATGTTTTGCACCTCGATGAAACCTGGATGCTTCATTTGCCTGTGTTAAATGTTTCTGAGCAGTTTACACATGCCAGAATGTGAAATAATTGTATTTATATGACGATCCAATTTTGCAATATAAAAACGTCGATAGTCTGATAATGCAGTTTGCTTCACTGGTTGTAGATATAATTTTAATTCCTCATGTGTATATACAGTTCTTGTACTAAAATATTCATCACATAACACAGTAGCCGTTAGGTTTGGGTAGGATTTTAAAACAAGTTTCATGTCACTGTCAGAAACACTTTTAATGCAGTATAGCTTTTTATCACCATGCCTTGCATTTTTTAAATGTTTTATAAGTATCTGATGCCATCCGTTGGCTTTTCCAAATTTTCTCCGGCTTAGTTTCTTCTTACTGCCCACTATGTATACGATTGATGAAAAGTTTTTAAAAAAAAATTAAAAATAATGTTTTTTTACAATAGGATTTCAATTTTTTCACATGTGGCACATTTTACTTCACCAACAAAATTTTGAGGCGAGTGGCATCAACATATTTTTCAGATGCAAATAATAAAGTGCCCTACCTGCCCTTGTATTAATGTGTCACCATTTGTCGTGCAATGGCACAATTGTTGTATTTATTTTTTAATTTCCTGACAATTGACTTTGAAAGTTACGATATAAACAACAAACTATGCTTACACCCCACACCTCAATATTTTTCTCTTTTTAGCGTTTCGTTCTCACGATCATGTTTTCCAAACTTTTTTCTTTTTTTCGAACTTTTATTCAAATAATAAAACCTCATTACAGAAATGTGTAGCAGATACAAGAAGCTCAAAATAAATGGAAAAGAAATTATAATATAGTGTATTTACAATAAACTTAACTTTTGAGTCTGGCAGGGTAATGGTGTACTTGAAACGGTATCAATGGAGTTGAGGATTATGACAAAATAGAACTGTCGTGTCAATGGGAGTTACTACTAATGTTTGGACACTGCTCGGGTGTTACACTTAAAATCGACTGTAAGTGATTCCATGTGTTTTTTATTCTATTTGCTTTATTTGGAGGATATTTGAAAGATGATTTTTCTTCAACGTTTGCGAGATTTTTCAGAGTTTGTATAAAAGTGACAATATTCGGCGTGTGCTTTGTTACTTAACGGGCATGAATATATTTTTTGTAGACTGATATAACGATGTTCAGAATATCGTCTTGTGCTTCTCAAAACGACAGATTCGAGGGAAAGTGGGAACGATATGTTACATTTGTTACTGTTACTGTTACTCAATAGTTCCGAGAAATGTAGCAAGATTGATTTAGAGACAGGACATTAAAGGAAAAAATGTTGAATAGATTCTCTAGTGTTGTTGCAGAAGGTACATAACTCAGTTTCGGACAATATACATTTTTGTAGTCTGGCGTTGGTATATAAAATTCTGTGTAGTGTTTTTCAGACTTACTTTTCATATTTGCGCGTTTTACGCTACTCGATTTTCAAGGAACATGTGCGATCGCAGAATCAGAATTTCCTGGAACTGCGCACCATAAAATTTTAATCTGACGATTTTTGAGAAACGGAAATGCACACAGACGCGCATTAATCAACTCGGACGAAATAATTCCCTCCTTATAGTTTCAGTTATCGCAAAAAAGGGATGTGGTTCATAAATGCTACTGTGTCTGTCAACATTTACTTACTTGCCTTCAACATCTCAAACATGGTTAGTTGAGTTCAACCCGCAAAAAACGGAGAGTATGCTGATCTCGCGCAGATGTAATCCCATAGTGCATCCACCTTTACGTTTCGGCGGTACTCAGATTTCAGAGGTTACTAATCACAAACACTTAGGAATAATACTAAATAGTTCCTGTACATGGAATGATCATATTGATCACATTTGTTCTAAAGCCTGGTCGCGTGTCGATTTGTTAAGGAAACATAAATTTACCTTCGACCGTAAGGTTTTAGAAGAAATCTATTTTGCTTTTATTAAGCCTCTGCTAGAGTATACAGATACCGTATGAGACAACCGCTCAGAAGCTAAGGCCGCTGATTTGGAGAAAATACAAATAGCTGCGGCAAGGATCGTAAACGAGTAAGTCTTTGCGTTATTCCGAGACCCTCTGGGCCCTCTCCTAGAAAGAAGCTGCAAACACAAACTTGTACAGTTTTTCAAAATGTACCACCATGTAACTCCCCCATATATTTCTAACAAAGTACCGTCGATTATCTCCACGACTAGCCAATGTCCCAACCTTCGATCGTATCACAACCATCGAGTTCCGTTCTGTCGCACCAGTTTGTACCAGTGCTCATTCATTCCCAACGTCACCGACCAATGGAATAGCTTACCCTTGTCTATCCGAGAGAATTCGTCTCTAAGGAATTTCAAACATTTCCTCAACAATGGAAACCTTCGTCCGCCGCCATTTTATAGCAGCAATAAATCTCGTGCGGAGCAGAAACCTGAATGCCCACCTATATGAAAACCAAATATCACCTTCTCCATTGTGCCAATGTGGTCTGGTCGAAACACCTGAGCATTTCCTCCTTCACTGCCCAGCCTATGCGAATTTCCGCAATAACACAATCAATGATCTGCCTTTTACTCCAGATCTTTCAACATTACTGTTTGGTTCTGAATTGTTGAACAGTGTCGAGAATCTTCTTATTTTTGAAGTTGTACAAACTTTCATAATGGTAAGGGGACGTTTTGGGTGAGCAACCCTCTCTAACCCTCATCCGATTCATCCCACTAGAACCAACACACTCTTAGACATGTTCAAATACCTTAGCAAGCTGGTATTGTTCTATTTCCTGTATCATGCACGCACCAGTTTCTGTCCAGCTCAGCATCGTGGTGAACTTATATTCTGTCTTCGAGTTGGTTTATTATCCCCCCCCCCCCCTCCCCTTCGTTTCCTATCCGCTCACTGTTCAATCTTTACTCTTTCATCTATTCTCTCTCGGGACGTAGGACAATCCGCAATATTTATCTAACGTGGCATACAAAGATTTGTCACGAATACTCATAGAGTTGTCTTGTAATCTTGCAAGAAATTCCGAATGCCGGTTATAGAATAATGAAAGTCCATATAGGAAAATCGAGTGCCACCCCTAGACTCACCTCACTTCATGAATTCCCGGTCATATTGGAGGTAATTAACATAGCATCGTGTATCTACCTACAGTACGGGGATAGTGGATTGTAACTAAAACACCCGCGGAGTGGAGTATCACCCAAAGTATCACTTTCAAATTCTGTACATATGGACAAAAAACACAAGCAAAGTTTCAGCCAATGGACCTCCGGGTTTAACGCGGAGGTCCATTGGCTGGAACTTTGCTTGTGATGGTTATGCTTTGCAGCAAATTTGCAATTATTGCTCGGGTGGAATCTCCACTCTGAGGGTGATTTAATGATAATACACTCTCCACGTACTGTATATCCTTATTAGGCGTGGTTTGTATCTTACGTCCCACACCGTCTCGACTTTTCTCTTTCTTTCGATTAGTTTAAGCAATTTACAATAACGTACTAAATAGTGTAAAGCATCCGTTTAATTAATTAATTTGTGTAACTATTATCTTACTTGGGAGACGACCCTCAAAAGCTCCGTGCTTACTGTCGAATTCTTTACTTATAACATTTTCTCTTTGTTATTTTATGTACGATTATATTTGATTTTGGTTTGCTTCATCTTTCTTTTCGAACGTGATGTGTGCATATATCATGATTCTTTTTCGTTGAAATAAATATTGTTTAAACTAACATCTCCCAAATAGCAAGTTTTTGTATGTTGATTTTTCCCGCAAATACACCGAGCGCAGCGGCAGCAACAAATTACAATCGTTCAGTCACTAAACCAACTAAATAATTTATTGAGTTTCAGCATAATCTTAACTTGATGTAAATTGAAACATTTTGTGTGTTACGCATGGCGTGAAGCGATCAACTAATGCGTGTTTTGAAATTTACTTCGAGTAGTTTCTATGTCCTATTCCGCTATACCCCGACAGCTCTGTTAAAACAAGGCAAGATGCATTTGTCGCCGTACTGTCACGAAAATGCTGTTGTCATTGGTTTTGCGTCTAAATTGTCCTCACAATAAAATTGTTTTGTACAGTCAACAAGTTTGTTGCACTGAACACCCATTCTTCTTATCAGTTGTTGGCTTTAAAACTTTCTTTATCAAATCTTCAATTAAAGTCAGTTTTACATTTTTACATGCCGGGTATTTCTAGCAATTACTACACCCTCAATAATCATTATGGCAACCATACAATGCATTAAGGGAATATGAATTGCATTTATCACTCTTCACCAATAGACCAAATCACATGGAATTTTGACGCAACAAAATCCTTACTGTATCAGGTTGGCTTCACTTAACCCTTTACCTAACGAATCGCCCGCATCCGCCCGCGTAATATGCAAATTGAGCAGTTGAAAAAAAAATGAAATGTTTCAAAATATTTCAACAAAACCATATCATCTGACCCCTCATTGGAACGAGCTCACATGATATGGTTTTGTTGAATTTTTTGAAAAATGTAAAACAATTATATTTAAAATAATAAATTTTGAAATCATCTGCGTTGGGTAAAGGGTTAATCACTGTTGATATCCCTCTTTATAGTAAGCATCGCAACAAACGCTAGAAATTACCAGCTCGATGGAACAGTTTGTCTAGTTAGATCGTTCTCCGATTTTGTAAAACAGTATGAACTGTAATTTTTCATTTGACATTAGAAATCTAACAAATGGTCTTCAACAAAGTCCATCGTTACAATTTACTTAAATCGCTTGAACATGCAAAATTCACCAGTGAAAGAAAAACAGAATCAAATTTAAAAGACAAAATGCACGTGTAAAAAATCATAGAAATTAAATGAGCTAAAAAATATTTTTCGATTACCTTCGTCACGATAGTTATAAAAATATCTCTCCGGAAGTGATGAGCATTACACACTAAGTTGTGCGTTTTCGATGTTTGGGTATTTAACTCTTAACCAGTTGAGTATTTTAAAGACATTTGTCATAAAATTTAGTCAGTCACAGCAGCCATGACGAGATTTGATTTAAAATTCATCTAAGTTTAACTTACGAAATCATTGATGAAACAATCCATCCAATTCACAGGGTAGAAATTGGATTAAATGTGCCCAAATTATTTGTGGCAAGAGGCATCCTGTCCGCGGCAAGAATATAGGCCAGCAGTTTGCAAGGAGTTAATCGCCGCGCATATAATAATATCTACCGCTCATGAAAACTTGGGTTTTCTGGCATTTTCAAATGGGATAATGCGGTACCTACTCAAAAACAGTATCTTCATTTTCTATATGTATTTTCGGTTCAAAACGATACAGTGGGCAGGTGCTCATTGGTGGAGATATTACGTCGGGGTATAAAAAAAACCTCAGAACACACATGTGGCGTGTAATGAGAGATACACAAATTTAACTTTACACAACTTAAAATGGGTCAGTGTTTAATTTTAGGATCTACAACGAGTTCTGTAAATTAGATCTGGACTTAGATTTAACGTTTGCCATGCCTCAAATCAAGCACAACCAGTCAATCAAAAACTAGCAGTAAATATTAATCTTCGGATTTGTCGCGGTCCTCTGACATAGTAAATATGTCGGCGACAGTAACCAGCATCAGTTCACAGAAATGTGAACTGAAAAATTATACAACAAAGATGGAAAAGTCTTTTCTTCGTAAGACACCAAACAAATTTCCGACCTGCATTAATCTTGACACATCGGTTTCGATATTATGGTCGTTTTGTTGTTAAGTGCTTAGCCCTTTACCTAACATGAAAAGCAGACGACACTTGCAAACAAAATTCTTGAAGAACTAATTTTTTTCATTTTTTGTTTCAAAAACATAGGTTATGACCCCTCTTTGAAACGAGCTCAACGAAAACAAGTTAAACGATATCAACTTTCTAATCTCGGCACACGCGTTTTGTCAATAACTAAAATATATTTTAAACATTCAATTTGTATTGCTTAGAAAGTGTGCACATCGCCAACATATTCATTTTTCACAAACATCATAGAATATTCTTTAAAAGCGACTGGCGATTGCAAAGCGTCGGGAAATTGATAACGATCGGGAAATTTTTTGGTGTTGTTGAGCATTGTTTATAGCAACTTCCGCCACTTACCCAGTGGTGTCGAATGCCAGCGCGGAAGGATAAAACGAGAGGCCGCAGGCCTCGAGTTTTATCCTTCCGCGATGGCGTAAGTGCCATATCGATTAACCCATTCACAAGAGGATGTCGTTCTGTGTTTATTACACGCCTTCACGTCTATAAAAACAATTATTAGAAGGACACTCAGCAATTCATTTGACAACACTATCAATAAAAAGAACACATTCTATCGCCAACCAAATTTGTGAAGGGAACCCCTGTTACGATTTTTAGCTTTTACTAGCGATTCAAATTGTAATTGCGGTGCACGATTTGTAGAAAATTACAGAGAAATTTCGCTTCTAAAAATAGTCCGTTGTTCAAGATGAGGTCGCGATCCCTGGAGCTGAGGGGAAAATTGGGAAAGACAGTGAAAGGGAGTGCCAGATGTGTAATTGGGGCATGGTGGAGACCCTGGAACACTTTCTTCTAGAATGCCCAAAGTACCAGTCTAAAAGAATAAGATTCACTGGGAGTATAATGAGGAAGTGGGATGGGAGAATGAAGGACATGTGGTTAGGGGGAGACTCAAAGGAGAGGGTCATTATGCTAATCGGAGAGAGTGGGAAGAATGGGGCAAGGGATGCCCAGTGGAGAAACATGGGAAAAGGGAGGCAGTTGGGAGTACAGGTGTATCCAAGGCCTTCTCGTCCGAGAACCGCGACAAATCAGCGGCTGGCCAAAGTGTTATTAGTTATTAATTTCCGTTCGGCAGATGTGTACGCAACACCTTTTCATTTTCCGCGTGGTTCAGTATTGCTGTAAATGGGGATTTCATAGAACAGGAGTATAATAATATATCTATATCATGTACTATGTCATATACTATCCAACTGTGACCAATGAAAAACGTAGCAGTAATCCAGCTTAATGGAGATTAGTGATTAGAGTGGGGCATGACAATTTTATTGCTGAGAAAAACGTATATGTGACCGAAACTTTCATGCCCCAAGGCCCTTTTACATATAGTACGTGGAGAGTGAATTGTAACTAAATCACCCGCGGAGTGGAGTTATCACCCAAGCTATAACTTTCAGATTTTGTACATATCGACAGAAAACACAAGCAATGTTTCAGCCAATGGACCTCCGGGTTTAACCCGGAGGTCCATTGGCTGAAACTTTGCCGGTGATGGTTATGCTTTGCAACAAAGCTGCAATTATTGCCCGGGTGGAACCTCCACTCTGTGGGTGATTTAGTGATAATACACTCTCCGCATACTGTATATCACATTGCGTTGAGCCCACTAACCAAGTTTGGATATTCAGTTAACAAGAACATACGTCATGCCTTGACCTTAGACAAAGCTCTTTTTTTTACAATGTGGGCTCACGATTTTTTCAGCTATTTCTTTGTGTCAAAAGAAATTCACCAGCATTTCATGGTTAGATATTTGAACAATAGAGAAGTACGTACAACTTGGTGGTAAAATTAATACCACATGTGTTTATCCAAAATTAATGACACATTCTATTTTGGTATAATATGAAAATGAAAATCAAATGATTTGAAATATTTTAGTTCCACGTTTTGTTTTAAGAATAGATGCATAAAAATGTATTAAACACCGGTTACTTATATATTTATGTCGACCGCCTTTATTTCGTGAGCTACAAACTGGTCTTTGAGACACATTTTGAAAGGTGTTCTTTCATCTCGCGCTGAAGGTGTTTGGTTCCCAAACATTCCTTCTCAGATCACGAACTTCCTGTTCTTACATACCTATTTTAATTGTTTATAACAGTGTGTCTGGAAATATTGTATAGTTCCTCTATTTACTGTGCAATGCTTGTCCATTTTGTTTCAACCTTCACAAAGACATAGTTTGAAGCTGGCGATGGGAAGAATTTCCTATTCTTCTGCTTCGAAAAGTCGGTTTAAGAATCATTATTTTTCGGAACCCGCGAACTGCAGACGTTCTCCCACTCAAACATTATACATACCACATATATTTTACACTCTGCATTTATTGAAAATTAGTAACATGTAGCAACTGTTTCAATAATCATTTAAACCTTAAACCCTTGTTTCCTGGAATGGTATCGTCTTTGTATACACTTACAGTGAGATGGGTAGGTCCAATATCAATATACAGGGAGGGTAAGTTATTATTTTATCATCTATGCCCCGAGTATAGACCTCTTATAATAGGACAAAAATGCGACGAAATTATGTATTGGACCGAAAATCGGTCTCACGCGGTCACATGGTTAAATCTCCTAGTGAAAGGTGGAGAAGATATCAGGATGTGAATGATCCCTGGATAAGAACGATAAATGATTCATAACGCATGTAATTGTGTTTATGTTTATTTCATGACGTCGATCTGGTTCTTTTCAAAAAACATGTTTTTCTAAGTGATTACAAATTTCGTAATCGTATTTAACAGGAGAAATTCTCAGTCTTGCGTACCTTCATAGTGTTTCGTGATTAGCTAAATAGAGATTAATCCATTTGTTTTGAGCGTTACGGTAAATAATTCATCGAGAGACGGGACGTGAGTAAATCACGAGGGCGTAGGTCTTTTACTATAATAATTCAACACAAACTATTGTCAGATATAATCCAATATAGTGTAAACACGGAAACATTTCTAAAATTAGCAGGAAGGAAATACTAAATAGTCCTGTCTCGAGGAGAATTATATACCGTAACTTGCCGTAAGAATGGGTCACTCTCTTTAGTAAATGACATTTTAGACCAAAATGTCTTTCATTAAAAATAATTCAACACAAAATATTCGCAAATGCAACTCTGAAATACTTCTGAAATTAGCGCGTATGAATACATCACTTTCTGTGTCAAATCTTCGATTGGAAATGGCCCAGTTTTATTTTTGTGACTTTCGTTCGATATTTTACTATTTTATGTGGCGTTCCAGTCGCATTTGGGGAATGGCATTCAGCGATAAGATAAAACATTTCAATTGGGATTTTGTCAACTGTGCTAACGAACCTGTTCATAGAGGAAAGAAAGGATTTTTAAAAATATTCAGAAGGAAAATTCATTTTAATTAACTGATGTGGGGGCGTGGCTTATATACGTCAGTCGTTCCAAAGTTACTACTGAAGTGACATAATTCACTCGTGACATTACCACTTTTTAATCAACATTAAATTCAACGCAAAACGAACTGAGGAATGTAATAAACGGTTAGAGTACACATGTGATAAAAATAATCTCAAATTCATCACGCTATAACATGAAATTTCTTACCCTCGTTTACTAAGATCAATCTCAGCCTCAGTAAACCCCAGTTCAGATTGATTTTAGTAAACCCGGTACAGAATTTAATATGAAATCACAACTCATTAGATATCCTCTGTATCTGACATCCATTGCACAAAATTCTTTAATACATGAGAGGTTTTGTGAAAATAATCGTCCAAACATGTGCCATTTAATTTTGGA
The DNA here is from genome assembly GCA_031216915.1 of Pictodentalium vernedei. Taxonomy (NCBI): domain Eukaryota; kingdom Metazoa; phylum Mollusca; class Scaphopoda; order Dentaliida; family Dentaliidae; genus Pictodentalium; species Pictodentalium vernedei. The sequence continues at coordinate 437,749,395 of CM062294.1, forward strand.
GAAAACAATGTGCCATTAACTTTGCATTAGAGCTGTATACAAACCACATATGTCTGACTAAATTGATTTATTTTCCACATTTCGCCTTACCCGGCTTTTTTATGGACATACGTCTGGTGCACTCTGGAAAAAATATGTGATATATAGAATATACCCATAGTAGCTTGGTGCCTTCGGCGCGCGGTTAACACCACTTTACCACGAGTGGTGAACATTTGGTATTTATACCATGATCGTCAGATTATTAAGAGTCGCTATTATTTTTTCTCGTTTTTACTGAGCACCAGACGTACATACGAGCGAATCTGTTTTTGTTCACACGAGCAGCAGTGGGCGTAACTTCCGCTGTCAATTTTATCGCCGGAACGAAATAAAAACAAGAAACTGAGTCTTTTTTCGTTTTAATAACATAATAACATACTATTTCGAGTTATGCATGTTTTATTAACATCAAACAATGTATGTTTGTTAATTTTAGGCATCTTATGAGGTAAACCTATTCAAAAACCTAATAAATAATTGCCACTTCCATTTCACTCTTCGCGAGGTGACGTGCGATAAATTTAGACAAGTCGACGTCACCAAAGGTCAACGGTGATGTAGTTCTATTGTAGGTGTAAATTTTTATTATTGAAATCCATCCCATTACTGGCGTGTTCATCACGGTTGGTGTGTAAAGCTACAATTTATGTCATAGGCTTTTCATGTATAGTAGAATAGGTAATCATGGTATAAACAAGCATAAACTATCAAGAAGATTTATATTTCATACTAAGTGTTGTACCATTTTTCGAAAGTAAGCATACGTACACGGTAACCACTGCTTTCCCGATCTCTGTACCTTATCAACAGTATCTGTACCTTATCAACAGTATCTGGTGGTCACTGTGTTATACAACTCAATTTCAAAACTGATAACATATTGTCCTTTTCCTCATCAAATGCCTTGAAAACTAATTCCATGGAAGTTCTAATGTTTCAAAGCATTTCAGCAAAAGTAATTAATGCATACTAAAATAGGCGCATCAGATCGCGATTTCGTACTGAAAGATATAATTATCAATTTCGTAATCAATTGAAAAGTATGTTTCTTGAAACAAAACACGACAATGGTTGAGATTCGTGAAACGAGATATAACATAACTGCATGTTATGGAACTCACAGTTTGCTTTACGAAAGTCACCTCCACATTTTAACTTTCACCGGAGTATTCCGAGGGTAGATGGCTTGGCTGAAACCGTGATTGCATTTTTCTATTGTGCTAAAATCGCACTGTCTAGAATATATCTGTAGTGTTTATAATGTTTGGATGCGAGGAGATTATTCAATCTCGGGTTCCCAAATTGTAATATGACTTCACCGACTGCGACAGGAAGACGCCCAAGAATTCCCCTTTATGGTCGACCTAAAATCGCGATCTTATAAGGTCTGCAACAATATGGAAGAGCGTAGTGTAATAAATGGAAGAATTAAACGATGTTTACAGTCATACTGTGATGAACATTGTTAACGGAACAAAAGAATGGAAATTTTCATGATGTGAGAAGACGGAATTCAGAAACGTCGGACACGTGAAAAGAGTTCATCTCAAAACGTGTCATGAAGATAGTCGCCTTACCCCAAGATAATTAAACTTTTTTTCGGTTCATGCGTTTCAGATAAAACGATTGGCTCACACGATTCTGTGTTTTCTTTTCATAACTCAATGAATCGAAAAAAACACAATTAGGTCCGCCCCCAGCCACGCCCCTAAAATACCAATCTTCGGAGTTGCAACATGGCGTCAAATCAATGGAAGTAAGAACACTAGCACGTTCTAAATCTGAAAAATAAAAATAAATTTATATTACTAATTATCACCATGAAATTATTTATAAAATATTTAAATGACCGTGGTGGGTCAATTTTTCTTTTTCTTCACAACTGTATTTATTTGACATTTCAATTTTTACGCACACTGGGTGATCGTCTGCGTTAATCGTTTTACCCAAATCGATTGTAAACAATGGCTGGTCACGACGAATACGGCAATTTTGACATTGCTAATTTGAATGGAATTTTTGGAAATCAAAATGATTTTATATTTATATCTAACTCCACTTTTACAAACTGTGTTTTTCAGTTCTCGGGAAACGGTCAAAACCCAAATACAATGTAATACTGATGACCTACTTCCACCTACCACGGAACGTAACTTTTACGTGAAGTGAACAGTTGAATGAAATTTGAGAGAGGCGTGGCTTATGACGTTTTCTTTGCATTACGTAATTCATTGGTCGACTTGGAAAGTGTGTCAGTTGCTACCTGCATTTCAATAATATGCGCCCTGTTTTATGTCAGAAAAATAATATGTCTACCAGTTTTAGTTTTTAAGTCTTTGTTCGCTGAAGTAGAGGACGACTAACTCTATTTATTTATTTGGGTCGCGAAAGTTTAATTATAAGGAATGATCGTTTCTTTTTGTCTATTTCTTGAGTAATGAATCCCAAAAAACAAAGTCCAAACTGTGTAAATGGGCTACGCCCATTTACACAGTTTGGACTTTGTTTTTTGGGGTTCATAACTCAAGAAATAGACAAAAAGAAACGATCATTCCTTAAATAAACGCGGCCAATTAAATATTTGAGTAACTATTCATTTGTTTGTCAATACTCTATCATCAAACAGAATGTTGAACTTAGACAGTACTAACTTTACCATTTTTATTTAATCTCCAAGTCATGCACATTTGTATAAAATACGATGGGTGTAATTTTTTAAGAACTTCGCAATAAACTATCCATTCTTCATGGATTCAACGTTACGCAATGCAATTCGGACATTGAGAAATGTGCTGCGTGCACCACGCGTGGAATCCAAATTACGCGTACGAACGTCATGTAAGAGCGCATCTGATTGGACGTTACGTGTCCGAGTGGCGTGATGGCGTGCATGAAATGCTTCGACATTAAGCGGTCTCAAGGAGGTTATTTTTCTTGAAACATGTCAGGTTCGTTCAGTAATTCATGTTTATACGTGGAATAAATACAGAACATAGTTCGGGTAGTGTACGGGGGGTGGGGCAGAAATCAACAACCCTTGGTGGAGTACTTACTGTATTGCATTGCGGAGCGCGTGAAATACAGAAAAAAACTCCACATTGGTTGGTTGCTTCCAGCCACTATACTCCCCCCCTCGATGTGTTCTGTCTTAATGCGGTGTAGTATCAATATCATGCCAATACCGATCTACCGCACAAAAGATAATCTCAGAATACCGAAATTTCTATATTAAAAACACTCCCACGGTTATCAGAAATAGTCCATACAACAGAACATTAATCCACAATGCCAACAAGAAAGCCGTACGAACTACTTACGTCCACGGGTACTCATGACTTCTCGTTTGACGAAATAAAAAAACTGAGAGAAAATCAGCAAAATTATTACACCAAATAATCGGTCAAGATTTTGACAAATAACATATTCCTTGTGTCATGTCTTATCATCGCCATGGGTTGATGGAGATTGCGAGATTGCGAGCCATCTCATGTTGGTAATGGTTCTTGAAAGGGCATCGTGTCAATACCAAATCCCATATCGATATCGCTGTAACTCATTTAAAAAAATACAGGTACCGACCCTCAAGTTTCAATGCCTCACAAGTATACTCGTTACCTGCGAGTACATTTATTTATCTTACAATCAACCTGTATTTTGTCTGTATTAACTCCGCAACTGTCGCGTATCCGATCCCCTGATACAGATGTTTATATCCGGGGGTCGGATATAAGCACGATCGTTTCGCGTGAGTTGTTTTTTTTTTTCTCTCTTTTTGTTCATCCGTACGAATAAATAGTTCGTTATATATTCGTCTACATTCTTGACTTATCCCCAATATATTGCAAGATAAAATGATTATTACCATTATGTGGATGTACAAAATATGTATCTGAGTCTCTCTACGGCTTCTAAGGTTAGATCACGACTCGTCTTCGACTCGTCGTGATCTGCCCTAAGAACCCGGAACTCGACTCGGATACATATTTTGTACATCCACATAATGGTAATAATCTCAATGAACACAAGACCTCGAATCTGATACAAATTACAGGACATGCCCATGGTCATGATAATGCATATTTATCTTACAATCAACATGTATTTTGTCTGTATTAACTCCGCAACTGTCGTGTATCCGACCCCCTGATACAGATGTTTGTATAAGGGGATCGGATACAAGCACGTTTGTTCCTTTCGAATGAGTTCCATTTTTTTTTCTTTTTATTCATCCATAAGAATAAATAGTTCGTTATATATTCGTCTACATTCTTGACTTAGCCCCAATATATTCGTCTACATTCTTGACTTATCAAGATAAAATGATTATTGCCATTATGTGGATGTACACGACTCGTCGTGATCTACCCTTAGAACCCGCAGCGAGACTCGGATACATATTTTGTACATCCATATAATGGTAATAACCTCTGTTTATGCTCTATGAAGACGACAGCAGTGTTAGCCTTGGATAATGTTTTCAAATCTCATAAAAATATAGTCAAACTTTGTATTTTGAAAATTAATAAATTCAGTCTATTCAACACTCTGCACACTGATGTCGAAGTACCCAAAATTTCTTCTATCAAATTTGTCCTATTATTTATTTATTTATTTATTTATTTATTTATTTATTTATTTATTCATTGCGGTTTAACGACACATTCGACAGGCAAGGTCACCTCGTGTCGGACAACCGAGTAGTGACAACTCTCCAACAAACTAATTCCTCACAAGCAGGGTTACCATTGGCTGAAGGTAAGTGCTCCATCGTCTTGCAGTTCGCCTTAATACACAGCGCCACCGTGTCACCTCGTGAACAATCGGGATGAATTACCTTGCCCAGGGACACAGTTAAGTCAGAATCGAACAGTGGACCTTTCGGTTTGAAGTTCAATGTTCTAACCAATGAGACCTGCGCTCCTAGATTTTTCAAACTCTGTAATCAGGGATTTAACCAACTTAGTTATGTTGTACACAGTGCAATATCGTTCTGTCTAACCGGCTAGACTTGTTAAGTTCCCAGTTACATTATCTGAAAATTTTCAACTTGAAATTTTGAATTTTTAGTTTAAACAGTATCTATTAATGGTTCAGTTGCGAGGAACAATAGATTGCAAAGAGAAATCAAGTACAAATCGCTCTTGAAACAACTGTGTGCACATACGGCAAAAGAAGAATGCGTGGAATCGACATGAATCTTATTAGTTAATGAAAGTCGTCTTTATAAAAATAATATTTGAGCATCATTACGCAGATGGTTAAACATTGCAATGAAGCTTTCCCAAGCGTTTGAAAGTTATTATATTTCATGTTAAAATTTCTTCCGTGAGCATGCCTGTGTATTATCTAACTATGGCGACATATTTTCACGAATCTATTATGGCATGGGCATGTAAATATCATCATCCACAATGCTACTATCGAATTAATCTAGAATTTCTTCCTTTTCACTGGGGGCCTCCAAACATTATTGTTGGACCTGAACTTAACGAGAAACGCGTTACGATGTTTAACAAGTAAAGTATAAAACTCGCATCAATTTGGCCTAAAAAACTATAGAAGTGGATTATTTGTACAATCGGCACATCTTAAATAATCAGATTAAGCGCATAGAAAAGTTTTCCCGGCTTGAATAGAAGAGTTTACTTTTAACTCACGCATGGGCGAATACCCTCATACCATGTAATGTATGTTTATCTTTTTGGATGGTTTCTATTAACAGTAACGACGTGTACCTGTAATCGTATGACATTATGCTTGATTCACCACCTTACAGAGTTAAAATATATTCAATTCAATCAGCGTTAACCCTTTCAACACTGGCAGGTATCATTTCAGTCAACACTGTCAGCGGCGAAATGGGCGAAACCATCCTGGTTTGTTGGGAGGTTCAGTAATAATTGAATCCAACATCTCGACAGAGCTGTTGGATTCAATTATTACCCAACCTCGCTTCAGATGTTTTCTCTTTATATCGTCTGCTCGTCCATTACCTATTTTTCTTCACGCATTTATACACACGCGGAGTTGAAAGGGTTAAGGCTAGTTTGTACCGAAATCTAAGGATTATGGGCTTGGTGTAAACTACTAACAACAATTGATTTCTTTTGCATTATATATTACACGTCATTTTAATTTACATACCAACTGTCGGTGCTTGAAATCGATTAGGGCCACCACCACGACTCTATTGAAGAATACGGGTGGGTAGCTCATTAAAAGGTCACATAATGTGTCTGAAGATCCATTATAAGCTGCCAACAAATACTAATACTTGTGGATTTATTAATTACGGTGTATTAAGGGGTGCAAGAAAGGAACATAGTAGTCAATGCAGTGGTCTGAAAAGAAAATGCTAAACAATAAGCCAAACGTATTCCCTGGTGATGATCTCTTAGTAAAGGATGTTTGATGGCATTCCCGTACCTTAATATAGCTTTTTGCAGGCTGTTCCACACGGTCTCGTGCAGACTCGTCGAGTTGATAGCCACAAGCTCTTCAGAACAGTACTTGCGGTGAATGGCTGTCGTTGCGCCAGCGTAAGAAAAATTATGTTTTCAGGTTGTGATGACACACGGAGCCGTACTGACCGTGGATCGTCATTAACCTCATTGCTTTGCATGCGTTTTCTCACAAAACAGCTGGTGACTGTGTAATGCCGAGTTGACGAACGATTGCTTTAAAGGACATACCGGTGGAATGCAAACCAATAATTTGCCATCCTTGTGCATGTATCACCTTTCTTCATGTCATGGTGATAGATAGTGGTTGAACACTGAAAAATAGGCACTATAAATACACAATTCTGAGTCATGAACAAACTGTATTTTGGAAAATTCTTGGGTTGCATTGTGCATGTGATTCTCCGGGGGGGGGGGGGGGGGCTTTTTGTTTGACACATCCGTCATAGACTTCCACAACCATTCGTTAGAACATCAATATAATCAGACATATAACCAGTAACAGACTTTCAATGAACAGTAGCATTCATTATATTAGGGGGTGCTTAACATTTTTTGTTGTGTATAGATTTTAATAGACAATTATAATCGCGAGTATTGTACACTCGAACAACGCAAAGACAATAGTAAATATCGACCCATTTTCGTTATCAACTGTCGAAGTCTTAAAGTGCTTGCAAGCTGCTGGCGAATGTCCCTGAATTAAATTTTCATGAATCTTTTCATTAAATCTAATCATGCCTGCTGTAAAAATGACAAGACTACATTTGATGAAATGCATTATTACAGTTACTCTACAGGTTAATCCTTTACCAACGCAGACGATATCAAAATTTATTATTTTAAATATTATTTGTTCAAAGTTTTCAAAAAATTTCAACAAAACCATATCATGTGACCCCTCTTTAGAACGAGCTGGTTCCAAAGAGGGGTCACATGATATGGTTTTGTTGAAATTTTTTGAAAAATAATATTTTTTCAACTGCTGAGTTTGCATATTACGCGGGCGGATGTGGGCGATTTGTTGGATAAAGGGTTAAGAATTAAAGCTATTTCGAAGGTACCTGATATCTTTTGTGCTATGTGCAGTCTAATGGAACCTTCTTTGGCGTAAAATCCTTGACCAAAACATTCAGTCTTAATGGCGATGTATGTTACGATGGTGGAGGCGGTGATGGTTATTCATAAAAGACAATCCATCCCCCAAAACACGTAATGGACTGTTAGGTTTCATTCCGCGTATCTTTGAATCACTGTACTGAAAAATTCCTCCTTACAGAAAATGTATAAGAAGTATCATTCATGAAAAAAATGTTTCATCAAATGCAAATACTTAGGTTCTAAGCTAGTTACGCTGTTCCAGGTTTTGTACGCGCCATGGGAGAGCGCGGTGGCTCAGTAGTAGACTGTTGGACTTCTATGCTAAAGGTCCCGGGTTCGATCCCCGTCCGGGACGACCCGCGTTGTGTCCTTGGGCAAGGAACTTTATCCAGGTTGCCTACATGGGGGCACGATGAAGCCGTGTACTAAGGGGTAGAGCACGTCGATGGTGCACTTGCCTTCAACTGCTGTAACCCTGCTTGAGCGGAGCTTGAACAGAGTAAGAATGTTGGTTCTCTCCGGCTTCCTCCACCGGAAAACTGTCACGGTCACGATTAGTCATTGTGCATAAGTATGTGACCTTAAACACCAATAAATAAATAAATAAATATGTACATGCCATGACATACTGATCTCCATATAACCGGATTCTTGGAACGTCAGCGGAAAATGCAGCATCTCAATCTACCCACCTGAGATGGCGTCAAGTCAATCAACGTGATAACTCCTCCCAATCGATAGCGCTTGATGAAGTGAAAGCTGTTACGCCGTGACTACAGCCACAGCGTAAGGCTTTCACTTCATCAAATGTCTTGTTGTTTACCTGGCACGGAAACTAGTAACACTGTATCAACGTTCCAATCTCGGCACTTATTTTTTATCAATAATATTTATTTATTTATTTATTTATTTATTTATTTAATTATTTATTACAGTTTAACGACACATTAACAGCGAAGGTCATATCGTGTCGGTGACAGTTTTACGGGTGGAGGAAGCCGGAGTACCCGGAGAGAACCACTGGGCAGTTGCCTACTCCCCGACATCGTAACTGCGCACTGCAGCACAGGTAGGGTTAGATTGGTTGAAGACATGCGCACCATCGACGTTCAGTACGCCTTACTACACGACGTCATCGTGCCCCCATGTGGACAATCGGGGCGAAGTGCCTTGACCAAGGACACAACGCGGGAGTCCGAATCGATCGATCGCTCAGACAGTCAACCATCCAAGGGCTAACCGAGCTTGACGTTGCTTAACTTCGGTGATCTGACGAGAACTGGTTAATGCAACGCCACCACGCCCCCTTTATCAATACTAACTGATATATGTTGTGAGTATTCATTTTGTGTTGTCGCCAAAACATGTACATCGTCATCATATTCATTCAGAACTTAAGTGACAAACTGCTCAAGCCAATATGGTAATCGATGAATCTTGAAGCAAGTACATGCTTGTGCAGTAACGCATTATTGTTCACCTGTGTAACACACTGGAACAAAAAAAAATCAAAATATTACACATCTCATACATGCAGGTTATTGTATTGCACACAACCTTCAAACCTAACCGAGTAATAGTTTTCCATTCGAAACCAAATGATTGAATTATCTGTAAAGGAAAAAACAAGAAACACAATACACATGCTTGTACAGTAACGCATTATTGTTCACCTGTGTAACACACTGGAACAAAAACAATCAAAATATTACTCATCTCATACATGCAGGTTATTGTATTGCACATAACCTTCAAACCCAACCGAGTAATAGTTTTCCATTGGAAGCCATATGCTTGAATTATCTGTAAAGGAAAAACAAGAAACACAATACATTTTAGTTATTCCTAAGTTCATTCGACCGATTGTGAACCGCAAAAGAATGAGATTGGGTCACAACACCTTTAAACATTTTCGTAACTAAATTGTACAAAATAATAATATTAAACGCTAAAAATTAAAAAAATGCATACCATCATCTGGTCAATATTACCGCATTATGTTCCCATAAGAGTAAAATCCTCTGATTGGATGAGACCTGGCGTAGTTTCTTTTATGTTTACGTCTCTAGTAGCAAATGTTACCGTCTGATGTTACAAAGCCAAATATTTGAAATGACGTCGCGCGTTTAGTAATTGCTTCATGAACGAAGTGAGTACCAAGCCTCTTCATTTTTCTGGATTTTTCACGCTTGCTGGAGACGGTGTTCCAGATGAAGTGTGATTTAAATTACAAACCGATTTACGATTTGACCTGAGATGGAATTAGTTTATTTGGTATATTGATTATTTATCGAGTGCTGTCATGTGGTAGACGAGTGGTTTATTTACTAAACATGTGAACGTTAAAAGTTGCCTTGAACAAGGCAGCTTTTAACGATCACAAGTTCAGTAAATAAGCCTCTCGTGTTTCACGATGAAGGTATTGGGCTGTGCGTAGGGTCGTATTGGAACATATACGTTATTGTGCTAACATGGTCTGAAGTTTGCGGCTCGGGGCGTATGTTCAACATCGACGCTTCGCGTCTCGTTTGAACATAAGCCCCGATCCGCAAACCTCAGACCATCTTACGGTCAATTCATTACCGTAACCTATACTATCTACGGCTAGAAAAAATCATGGAAACATCTTTCACTGTCACCAATGTAGTTGCAGAAAAATAATACCCATGTGGTTTTCTTAACGATATACTATACCTTGCCGGTCATACGGGCTACATATAGTGTTAGGGTACAAAAACGCAGAATAAGATTCTCCAAATTTCGTGTTATCTGTACCCATCAACTAAATATATGTACAGTGAAATAAATTCGCAATGGTTCATTACGATATCTGTGGCCAACAGTACCCACGCTCCTGGTGTACTTCAATCAGATTAGTATTCGTGAGAACATAAGGAGGCAGATAATTCAAGCTCTCTCAAAATGGAAATATTTGTAAATTACTCGTCTAATCTAGAACATGTGTTACCTTTGATGCAAGTACGTTTGTGTTGTTAACCCTTTACCTAACATGAAAAGCAGACGACACTTGCAAAACAAATTCTTGAATAACTATTCGTTTCATTGTTTGTCTCAAAAATATAGGTTATGACCCCTCATTGGAACGAGCTCGGCGAGCTCGTTCCAAAGAGGGGTCATAATGAGACAAAAAATGAAAATATAATGGAATTTAATTGGCGATTTTTGAGAATAGGGCTGGCCGGTTTTGGCCGCTACGTTGGTTAAAGGGTTAAGTAAAGTTACAGTATTACATTTCATGATTATCCGTGGAGTTCAGAGAGGTGTATCAGTTGTATCAGCCTTCGTTGAAATTATGGTATTTATACGGAAGTCGTGGGAAGACAAATCAACTATTGTATATTTGTCGTCTTTATTCAAAAAAGATCAATGTTTTCATGAATTTCAGATGTGTACTGTTCAGGGGGGGGGGGGGGGGGGCTAAAAATGGTGTACATATATATCAGTAAAAACAACAACCGAGCATCTGGAACCCAGCAAAAAGAAAAAGAAACCACCAAATACGACGAAGATGCAAATTTACATACCTAGACGTCCACATTGTTGTATCAAAAAGAAAACACTAAAAGCTTCAAAACCACCAATTACTGAGAAAACGTTTTGGGTAAACTGCAAAACATTCAGCTATCCTATTGAAGCTGTTTACAAAAACTTAATGTTTCCAGTCATTCAACTGCACCATCTATTAGAAACGGCATGTTCAGACTTACAGGACTACCTACACACAACTGTTTAGTCCAAAATAATGTGCGAGAATCGCGCTGTAAATCGTTCAATTTTGGGTTAGAGTTTATAGTACAGTTAAAACTAGAAATCCTGTAATGAAATGCGCACAAATAGCACGTCGATCTACGCGTTAATCTACACGTTATGACCATAGTAAGGCATCAAATTCTGTACATATAGCCTGTGCACAAGTAATGTTTCCTCTAATGGACCTGCGGGTTACCCGGAGGTCCATTGGCAGAAACATTGCCTGTGTTTGCTATGAGTAACCAGGAGAACCTGCCGTGCTTTGGGTGCTATTCGAGATGGCAATTGCGCGCAATTCCTACGCGCAATTAAGCCTAGATAAGCACACAGTTCGTGACAGGACTTCTAGTTTTAACTGTAAATGAATGTCTGGACGGAAATGAGTGAGTGATCAGTGACATGCATTGTCGTCCAATAGCACAGTTGCATTTCCTATTGTTAACTGATCTGTCGTTGTTCACACGTTTGTGAAATAGGGTACTGGTTTGTCCAACTTGCTAAATCTTACACTTACAGCAATGAAAGACGTCAATGAAACAAGCACTTTTACGGCTGAACTGGAAAAAATACTGCATCCTACGATAGGTTATCAAAAGGTAATCACGTGACCTTATTATGTAACTTGATCACCACGTTCCATTCGTGGAACTAGAAAAAAGGGATACTAGGACATTTAATTTAACGATTGTTGCTGAATCGTGCATACACAAGTGCATTTCTATTAAAAGGAGTTTGTTTTTTGAGGCCGAGAATTAACAAAACATCTTTTTTTCAACATCTTCCTCCGAAACATGGCTGACAACTACTACTTAAGACTCGAGTTCAACGAATGACGGAAATCTTTTTTTTATTTTTCGATTCGATACCTTTAGACAGATAAAGACAATGTAATACGTCGTTCCCCGAGTTCCAAAGTGTTCTATGTGCCTACCGGCACATCGAACACATTGAAACTCAGGGGACGACTTCACAAAATTCTTTAAACACAGAAAATAATGCAGTCGTTGCGTACATTGCGCACATTGCGCCTGGCGCTCTATGGGGATGTTTTGCAACGTTTTTTCTCGGTTTGGACTGACTTTTCTAGGTGTCCGATTCTTTCCAATCAGACATTGTAATGAAACACGGAAATTAAATGGAGCCCAATGCCTATACCGATTTATTTTACAATGAGTCAGTTAAAAGCAATGCCCAAAGTGAAACATTTAATCTCCGAACGTAATTGATTGCTGCAATCGATGGTTTGTGTTTCGGTTACCGCAAAGCTTTCAGCTGAGTCAGTCTTGTTTTTCTAACTTGCAGCTGAACTAAATGTTTGGGTTTTGTGTCGAACGAGACTTTAGTGGGATATTATCTTCCATAATTATTTTTTGTAAGTTCTTCTCAATCTGTAAACATGCACGTAAGTAATTAGGGGTGGGGGCTATTACTTTGTTATTGATACATTTTGTTATGTTTCCGATAGGAAACGTGTTTTTGTTGTACAAAAAATAATACTTTTCTGACATATTCATTTGTATTTACCCAGTTTTCAGACAAGCAAAGCTGTCAGTAGGACTGAAGAATATACAGTTTTAGGGAATTAGCCGCTCACTCTGAGTTATTTGAATCTAAACGATATGTAAATGGTTAATTTAGTAGTAGTAAGCGTAAATTGTCGAGATCTCTCATCGGATCCTAAAAAGCGGCGAGACTTCTTCTCATAATGCAGGAAGAAATTTGCCATTACCCTATTTCAAGATACATGTACACACTCCAGTAAGGGAGTTGAAAACAGTTGGAGAAGTTAATGGGGTTATCAAGCCATTTTTGGTTCTCACTCAAGCAGAGAGGTGGCTATACTATCTAAAGCACATTTGGCTTTGTTATACACAACGATATGATAGATGCTGGTGGAAACTACATAATTCTCAACATCACTGTAAAGGATCACAAATTAACTTTGAGTCTGGTTTACGTACCTAACGACGATAAACCGTAATTTTACGATGAGCTATTTTCAAAAATAGAAAGTAGAGGCAACTATTCAGTGCTTATAGGTGGCGACTGGAACGTACCACAAGACTGCGAGAAAGAGACTCGCAATTATAGACACAAAAATAATACAAAAGCTAATTAAAAAAAAATGTTATCCCTTATGGAAAAATACGACTGAAACGATGTGAGGCGTATTGAAAATTCAGAAGAAAGGCGGTACACATGGAGGAGGCCCGAAAATAAAATGGCAAGACTTGACTATTTTCTCATGCCGTCCGACTTACACATCTTCTTATGGAAAGCTGATATTCATACTAGATATCGCAGCCACCACAACCCGATCAGAGTTATTCTATCATTCAACGATCAACCCAGAGGAAAAGGTGTATGGAAATTAAATAATAGTTTACTGAGTGATCCGGAATACGTAAGCGCGGTTGAACAGGTGATTACAGACACTGTGGATCAGTATTCGGGTAATAGTTCCGACAATTCTATAAAGAATAGTGATATCGAAAGGGATTCACCATTAATAATCAACTCTTTTGGGAAACTTTAAAACTCATGATAAGGGTAAACACTATAGCATATTCAACATATTTAAAACGTAAATCGGATAAACGTCAGCAAACATTAGAAGAAAAGTTGAAGCAAATAAATATTAACCCTTTACCTAACATGGTAAAGCAGACGACACTTGCAAAAAAAATTCTTAAATAACTAATTTTTTTTCATTTTTTGTCCCAAAACCGTAGGTTATTACCCCTCATTGGAACGAGCTCGACGAGCTCGTTCCAAAGAGGGGACATAACCTATGTTTTTGAGACAAACAATGAAAACATATTGAAAATTAGCGATTTTTGTGAATAGTGCTGGCCGATTTTGGCCGTTACGTTGGGTAAAGGGTTAAACTTGATCGGGGGGACACAACAATAGTAAAAGCAATGGAATCACTTGAAAATGAATAACAAACTCTGAGGTAGAAAAAAATAAAGAGCATAATTTTGAGAACTAAAGCAAAATGAAAGGTGGAGGGCGAAAAATCAACCAAGTACTTTTGTAATTAAGAAAACAGGCATTACATTGAAAAAGTAATTACCGCGTCAGTAAAGGACGATGGTTCAGAAGCCGCCGATGTAGTAGAGATTTTTATCAGAACAAAAAACATTCTATCACAATCTCTATACTTCAGAAACACATCTGCTCAGAGAGAAAGGGTACTTTTGGACAATCCATTTCTAAATCCACTCAGCGAAGAGGAAAAACATGCTCGAGGGCAATTATCTTTATCCGAAGGGTTAAATGCACTGACGTCTATGAAAAACAATAAATCTCCAGGGTCAGACGGCTTCACAGCCGAATTTTATAAATTCTTCTGGAATGGTATCGGTACCTATTTGATCAAATCACTGAATTACGCTTATTCTTCCAAGGAACTATCAATAACCCAAAGAAACGGCATTATTACATGTATACCTAAAAAGAACATATCAAAAAATATATAAAATAAAAAATTGCCGCCCTATATCTCTGATTAACGCTGATGCGAAGATTGGCTCATCTGTGATAGCAAATGGAATAAAAGAATTTCTCTGAAAACTCATTTCAGAAACACTTCTCGGCTTTATGAAAGGCAGATATATAGGTGAGTCTACCAGGTTAACTTTCGATTTAACAGCAAAATGTGAGAAACAGAATATTCCGGGTATCCTCGTCCTTTTATACTTTGAAAAAACATTCGATTCACTAGAATGGTCATTTATAGAAAAGACTTTGACGTTTTTCAACTTTGGACCATCTATGTTACAATGGTTCCAAACATTTTACAATAAAGGTTACAGTTTTGGTTTGAATAATGGTCATTGCTCAGACAAATTTGATATACATCGAGGCGTTAGGCAAGGTGGTGCTTTATCGTCCTACCTTTGTATTCTTAGCATAGAAATCTTAGGTGCCGCTATAAAATATAACCTTAACATTAACGGCATTAAAATGAATGCTCGTTCCAATGAGGGGTCATAACCTATGAGACAAAAAATGAAAAAATGAGTTATTCAACAATTTGTTTTGCAAGTGTCGTCTGCTTTTCATGTTAGATAAAGGGTTAAACAATGCTCTGGAAACCGTGAAGCTGTTCTCATCTATATCTGGGTTGAAAGCCAACTTTGAAAAGACACAAGTCATTTGGATTGGTTCAAAAAGGGGTTGTGGTGAAGAACTCCCAACGAATGAACAGGTCTACTGGAATCATGCAACTTCATTAACGAGACTAGGAATAGAATTCAACTTATTCAGCGAAAACTATCTACTGAGTAACTACTTCAGAAAGATGAGGAAAAATGAAAGGCCTCTTAATGACTGGTCATTTCGCAACCTCACATTAATCGGAAAATCAACAGTAATAAAAACAATAGTTCTGCCAATACTGATACTTTTTTTAATGGTTTTACCTGATCCTCCCAAAGATTTATTCATCAAAATTCAAACAGTTATTTATAATTTTTTGGTAGTCGGGACTTTGCTAACAAAATTAAACTATTAGACTATAATTGATTTAATTGAAAACGGCGGAATAAAATCTCCACACATTCAGATATTTAGTTATTCTCTAAAATTAATTAGGATAAAAAATACTTCTGGACCCCACTATGTTTGCTCCATAGAAGACACTTGTATTGGATGATTTTGATACTCTTGGTAGCTAAACTCTCGTACTTGCATAAAGTGGGGTTAAAAAAATAGGACAACATATAAATCAATTTTGGGACAATGTATTATTCGCTTGGTCACTAGTACAGTACGTGGAGAGTGGATTGTGACGAAATCACCCGCGGAGTGGAGTTATCACCCAAGCTATAACTTTCAAATTTTGTACTTATCGACAAAAACACAAGCAATGTTTCAGCCAATGGACCTCCGGGTTTAACCCGGAGGTCCATTGGCTGAAACTTTGCTGGTGCTGGTTGTGGTTTGCAACAAATTTGCAATTATTGCACGGGTGGAATCTCCACTTTGCGGGTGATTTAGTGATAATACACTCTCCACGTACTGTAGATGATGAAAGCACCACAACCCCAGTGGAGCTATTTGGAGAAACCATTTTTTATAACTATCATATAAAAATCAACAACAAACTTTTCTTTGATAAAAAATGGTGCGAGAAGGGAATATATTTTGTAAACGATTTACTATCTGAGACCAAAGGCTTCCTATCCTATTCTGACTTCTCCAGCAAATACAATTTAGAAACCCCATTCAGGTTACACCAGGGAGTTATTAATGTAATACCACAGCCTTGGAAACTTACATTAAAAGAGAACAAAAAAGCTCCCACTATTATGAATGGAAATATTGACAGGTGGAAGCATACAAATGGGATATGCCAGGTATACTATAGAGAATTCCTTCAAAGGTTCACGATATCCCCTTTGAATACCCATAGAAAATAGACCAACATTCTGGACAAAAACCTATAGCCTTCCGACTGGAAACTTTTATACAAAATTCTATTTTCGTCCACAGATCACGCATATCTGCAAAACTTGCAGTATAAAATTTCTCAACGAATTGTTTTTACAAATGCAAAGCTTTATAAGTGCAAACTTTCGGAAATGGAATTGTGTATCCTCTGTAATAAAACGAATTATTACATTCCTCAGTTCGTTTTGCATTGAATTTAATGTTGATTAAAAAGTGGTAATGTCACGAGTTAATTATGTCACTTCAATAGTAACTTTGGAACGACTGACGTATATAAGCCACGCCCCCACCGATTTGTTTATGTTTTGTTTTCCAGTTCCACATCAGTTAATTAAAATGAATTTTCCTTCTGGATATTTTTAAAAATCCTTTCTTTCCTCTATGAACAGGTTCGTTAGCACAGTTGACAAAATCCAAATAGAAATGTTTTATCTTAAGGCTGAATGCCATTCCCCAAATGCGACTGAAACGCCACATAAAATAGTAAAATATCGAACGAAAGTCACAAAAATAAAAATGGGCCATTTCCAATCGAAGATTTGACACAGAAAGTGATGTATTCATACGCGTTAATTTCAGAAGTATTTCAGAGTTGCATTTGCGAATATTCTGTGTTGAATTATTTTTAATGAAAGACATTTTGGTCTAAAATATCATTTACTAAAGAGAGTGACCCATTCTTACGGCAAGTTACGGTATATAATTCGCCTCGAGACAGGACTATTTCGTATTTCCTTCCTGCTAAGTTTAGAAATGTTTCCGTGTTTTCACTAAATTGGATTATATCTGACAATAGTTTGGGTTGAATTATTATAGTAAACGACCTCTTTATTCCAAATGTCATGTAATAAACAGAGTAATCAATTTGTTTTGAGCGTTACGGTAAATAATTCATCGAGAGACGGGACGTGAGTAAATCACGAGGGCCTAGCCCGAGTGATTTACGAAACAGTCCCGTCCCGAGATGAATTATTTACCGTAACGCTCAAAACAAATTGATTACTCTCTATGGAAACAATTTCGCATTTGTTCTTAGAATGTTCCACTGTAAACACTGTTTTTCTGAACTTTCTAGAGCAGTTACAAGGAAACTGTAGAGTTCGGTTCCCAATGACTCAAGAATATTTTACCCTAGGATACAATGATGTTTTTTCACCATTAATAACACGGTTGATTTTATATGTTAGTTTGCAAAAAAAAAAAATCATTTATTCTTGCAAAGTGAGAAAAAGTCAGCCAACCTGTGCGGGTTTCATAGTACAATTAAAGATTTATAAAGATCTTGAATTGATATCTATCTGTTCTTACCCCATCAAAAAGGAAAATGAGATAAAAGAGAGATGGGCCCTAATTGACGATTTAGTTTAGTTTCAGGCATTTAATCATATAATTTGGTTTTCTCTAGGACAAATTAAGTTGCAACAAAACTGCCGTAGCCAAACAAATAACCCGCGTGTAGCGCGAGCCTAGCTAGCAATCTGCAACTCATAACTCCTGCTACAAGAAAAATTCTTCATCTTAGGTGCAATACGGCCCTGTATCTTATTTACAGGACGTTCCAAGGGAACTGTAACCTTACAGGTACACATAGCTTCGTCTACTGATGCTTTGCTTGTTTCATTAGACTATGTATACGTACTATATGTAAAAATGTGTTTTTCTGTTAGCATAACCTTAATGTTTGAATAAAAAAATAACAGAAAAGAAAGATATTTAATTAGACTCAGCCAGTAGGTTTCTAAGCGAGTTACTCTTTTCCAAGTTGTGTACATACCATGGCTCAGTGATCGCAATAAAACTGGATTATTGGAATGTCACTATGCCCACCTAAGATGGTGTAAGACAATCAGCACCATGACTCCTCCTAATCAATAGCGTTTGATGACGTGAAAGCTGTTATGCTGTGACTGTGGTCACAGCATAACAGCGTTCACCTCATCAAATGTCATGGTGTTACCTGGCACGAAAACTAGCAACACTGTATCAACGTTCCAATCTAGGAACTTGTGTTTTATCAATAATAACTAAACAATGTTGTAAGTATTCTATTTGTATTTGTAAATCGTCAACATATTTATTTTTCACAGACAAACAAGTAAATTCTTTAAAATCGATCGAAGACTGCAAGGTGTTATAAAATTGAAAAGCTTTGATAATTTCGTGAATATTTTGTTTTGTTTCTTGCTTATCAATGTTTATTTTTTCGTCCCACCCCTAAGATGGCGGCGGTGTAGACACTGTTTTACGTGTGACAATGAGCGTTCCAGCAATCCAGTTGTATAGATATGAGTGCTGAGAACGCAGTACTCTGTACGGTCATGTTACTTATTCCCATCTTTTCCATTTCTACGAACTTGAAAATGTGTGACTAAATTGGATAGCAGGGCATATGGCCGGTGTTCGGAACTTTACCTTTCACTATAGTTTGCGAGGTGGCAGTCCTCTGACTTTGACGGTGTACGTTCTTGTACTTTCAATGTGCATACCATGTTTGGCTTGTCTTTATTTCGTTATCTTGTTTCTTCAAGCGTTTGTTTCTCAGTGCCATCGCTCCTATGGAACTTATTACCATGTGCTTTTTGCCACAGCCTGTGCACATGAGAAAACACACTAAGCCCACATTTTAATCTACTCACCCCCAAACAAACATGTTGTGGGGCAACTCGGTATTCTTTTCCTGCCTAGAATATCGAAGCATACCAAGCCAAAACGCCTCATCTCATATCTCTTGGTTGTTACCAAAATATATGCATCACAACTAGAAATAGTTCTGCAAACGTTTTTTTTTAAGAATCGGGTGTTTGAATTATCAGAAATCGGAAATTTGAGATACATTTCATTATGATTTTTCGAATGATAGTGAAGTGACAAAAAAAACTGCAAACATCATAGTAACAGGAAATGATGAGGCACAACACACTTATTCACTTTGCAAACTATTTCATACAATACATTTTACACAAGATGGCAATGAATCATGCAGAGTGGTGTAGAAGTTCAGCATCGTCACCACAAAATCCAGGTGATGTTATTTCAGGCTGCTTGAAGTCTACACACTTTCCGGTTAAATATCTTCACAAGGTCTCAAACACGGTACATCATCAAACGGCCAATATTACACCACCCTGAAAAGTCATTGAGACATCTCTTATTGTCATCACTGCTGTCAAAGGAAAGCAATGCTAATGTTTGTTGTTGGTTGTTTTAAGGATACTCAGAGTGTTCCGACACCTGGGAAAAAAAAATAAATTCAAGGCGCATCCTTGGGGTATTGAAAGAGTGTTACAAGAAAATCTCAAGACAATTACTTGTCGAAAATATCAGTATCTTAAACAAAATATCATCATACAACAATCCCACCATTAATCACTCACGCATGTGTAATAAAAGTATCTCGAGTTCAAAGAGTATATTAATATACTGAGTGATAAGCAAAGAAATATAAAATCAGAAACGTTGCTTAACCGGTTTGTTTTCTGATTTGCTCAGTTTTTATCTGTCAAATTATATAATAGTTTTTCTCGAAAATAACAGCAAATCACTGAACCATTTGATTCTTCCAGCGTAATTTAACCCTTTGAACCCTAGAGGCCGTTTTTTCCGACTAGGTCACAAGCTACATTAAGTGGAATGGCTACAGGGTAAACGTGTGGAGTAGGCCAAGCAATATTTTCAACGTGCTGCCCTAAGGCTGCACGTTGAAATTATTAATTGGTCTAACCCCAAATAATGAATATGGACTCTTCCAATTGCTTGCATTGAATTTACATGAAAGATATTACCAGTGTTCAAAGCGTTAAGATTCCAGAGAGTCAGCTCGAATGATTGTCATTGTTAGTGAGATCAATACAGACGGCACTGCAGTTTGTGATGTTTGATTTTGGGGTTTACAGAGGCCCAACTAGCAGTCCTGGGATATAGGGAACCAATACAGGTAGACTCAACGCCCGAACTACTATCAAGTGACGCATGCAACATCGCCCTGCCATACCCATTCGTATATTGTTTGACCATCTATCTACTGAAGACGTCATTGTTCAACGTGTTTCTGAATAACTTTACAAAGCCGGTGGCTAAGGATGGATTCGAACACACAACTTCTACATTAGTTCTGCTCACCAGTAGCAATGCATTTAAAGCTGAGATCTTCTTGCGTCGGTATCCAAGAGGAATAGACATAAAAAGTATAAGTTACTAATGGTAGGATAGAAGGAAGAAAACGTCTGCATGTCGAATCAATTATAGACATCTCGATCGTTCTATATTTAGGTATCCGTTTGAAATATTGGCATTCGTTCTGTGTGTTGTCTGACAAGTTGTCTCCTATTGAATTATTTATTCTATCGATTTTTAACATGAAAGACATTGGAATGGGATAATTTTAAAATTACTTGAACATTTTTTTAAGAAAACTTCGACTACGAAACACAAGTGTACGTTTTTTTCGCTTGGGTCTTTACCACATGCAACGGCAAAATCTGTTCAGCTGTTGGACAAAGACCATCAACTGATTCTTACTCGTCGGTTTCTCTTGTACTGCATAGTTTATGCCTTCTAACTTGTTGGAGACCATGAATTCATTTCAACTAGATGACATAAAGTATGCTAATCAATTAAAATAAATATAAAAAATATAGCTTTAAAATTTTAAACAATGGATAATGGTTTGGTCTTTTGTGTAACAAACTGATAGAGTTCTATATTAAATTCAGTGGTCAAAATGTAAGGATGTGTTTTGTTACAATTTTGTAAGAAAGTGCCTATAAATAGTAACAGAACAAATTTCCGTGAAAAAAAGACTTTGCATCCAATTGAATATTTCACGCCTGTTCTTTGAAATCCCCATCTACGGTAACACTAAAGCATGCGGAAAATGAAAGTCTGTTCCGAACATATGTGCGGAACGGAAATCGCTGACTGTCTATTTTTAAATAGAAGCGAAGTTTCATTGGAAGTTTCTACAAATCGTGCACAGCAATTACAATTTGAATCCCTGGCGATAGCTAAGAAACTTGCAAATTTGGTTGGTGATAAAATGTGTTCTTTTTGTTGATAGTTCGTCCCATGAATTCCAATGTGTTCTATGTGCCTACAGGCACATAGAACACATTGGAACTCAGAGGACGGGTTGTCAAATGAATTGCTAAGTGTGCTTCTAATAATTGTTTTTTATAGACTTGAAGGCGAGTGATAAACACAGATTGACACATGCGTGTGAATGGGTTAATCGATATGGTACTTGTGCCGTCGCGGAAGGATAAAACTCGACTATGACCTCTCGTTTTATTCTTCCGCGGCGGCACTCGTGCCATATCGCTTAACCCATTCACACGCGTGTGTCGTTCTGTGTTTATATGGGGCACGTCAAACGAATATGAAGTCTGTTACTTCTACTATTAGTATTTTCTGTGAAGCCCAAATTTAGGCTTCCAGCACTCAATCATTTAAATGAATGGTTGAATCAGATTGGAAATTGTGTCGAAAGGAGTAAACAAATTTTGAAAAGTTTTGGATACACGTTACTATTCATATAAAGATTGTTGTTATTTACACACCCATTAACTCTCTGTGCATTGATGTCAAAATACCGGAATTTGAAGCCGACATTTTTTTTCCATAATGCAAAGAAGAATTTAACCAATCCAGTTAGCTTTCTCAAACAAGACTGAATTGGTTAAATTCCTCCTCGCACAATGGGAAAATATTCAGGTTGAAATTTAAATATTTGACGTCAACGTGTAGAGGGTGTACATAATATAGATAGGTAGAAGACAAATCCATGTTTGTCCTTTTTCTCAATGAGTGGGTGTAAGGTAGAAGACAAATCCATGTTTGTCCTTTTTCGCAATGAGTGGGTGTAACTTGCTGTGAAATTCGTTAAGTGACAGCTCTTGTTTTTTGTTAGGATTGATGAAATTCAACGATTAGATTCGCCTCATCACAAAAAAATGTGCTAGATATTGGAGGGATCTATGAAGTTACATTATGTCTACCATAATCCTTCTTCCAAGCCTCTTCTTCAAAACATAGTGTTCAGAGAACGAGAACCTAACACCACAGAAATTTGATTTCAACGTGGTTAGTCTTGTGATTGGAAAAGGAATACAGCAAACTTGCGGAGATGTGTAAAAGATGTCTGTATCTGGATGACACATTTGACCGACTTCCGCATCAGGCGGTTTGTAAAAGCTGTTTTTATACAACATATTTTATGCTTTCTAATAAAGTTATTTCAAATTTTAAATTAATATTTCGAAATCAGCAATGCTGAATTCCATAAAATGTATTGAATATTTGTCATATTCATGCACGCTGTATGTCGTTGTGGAAACTGGAATTAAGTAGAATCTGATATTCTACTACCAGAAACTATAATTTAATGAATCGAACATTTAATTTATCCAATCTCCGTTTCTACTGGTAGAAACTTGAATTCGAGTTTCTACTGACAGAAGGTGAGGAGTAGCTAAAAAATAAAATTAAAATTTGATCTAATAGAAAGTGCGATCAGCGGTTTAAGAGGCTCAGTTTTAATTTGCTTTCTTGAATCTTGAATTGAAATAAGAAATGAAACGTCATCCCCTCAGTTCCAAATTGTGAACCGGTTTTCATCTTTTCAAGTTTATTACATCTCCGGTTCGTAAGGCAAAACTCGGAATTTACGTTTCTTACAACACTAGTGTTGTATTGGCAGAATGTCAGATTTTATATATTCCAATTTCTACCGAGATATTTATTTCGTCCCTTGATTGCCACAAGGCGCCACATGCAATGCTTCAGCATTGCAGATGGAGCTTTGTTCCACTCAACAGTCGATTTGTCAGCGTAAACGTGTCTACATGTAACTTTCTGGTCGGTATGAGGGGTGGTTTGATATCCGAAAGCTCCAGGAGAAATGTATTCCTCTCTTGTGACCTCTAATGAAATACGCTTTAGTTAATTTTACTAGCCAAACTTTTAAGATGTAAGATCAAGACGGCAAACTGAATGGTGCCGTGGGGGAAGCAAGACGTAGTAGTTGAAGCCTCTATTTGTACATTTGGCAAGTACATATAGAATATACCCATATTAGCTTGGTGTACCAAATGTTCACCACTCGTGGTGAAGTGGTGTTAACCGCGAGCCTTTGGCGCGCGGTTAACACCACTTCACCACGAGTGGTGAACATTTGGTACACCAAGCTACTTTGGGTATATTTGATTTATACCATGATCGTCAGATTATTTAGAGTCACTATTATTTTCTCTCGATGTCACTGAACAGCAGACGTACATACGTGCGAATCTGTTTTTGTTTACATTAGCTTCGGTGGGCAGTACTTCCGCTGTCAATTTTATCGCAGAAACGAAATGGAATAATAATAGCATAATAACATATTATTTCGAGTTAGGGATGCTTTATTAACATGAGACAATGCATGATTGTTTAATTTTTGGCATCTTATGAGGTAAACCCATTTAAAAACGTAATAAATAATAGCCACTTCCATTTCACTCTGCGAGGCGACGTGCAATAAATTTAGAAAAGTTCGCATTCAGGTCGACGTCACCAAAGGTCAACATGGATGTAGTTCTACTGTAGGTGTACAATTCAACTACTGGAATCCCATTGCTGGCGTGTTCACTACGGTTGGTGTATAAAGCTAAAATTGCTGTCATAGGCTTTTCATATGAGTTGTTTGATGTGTGTTGTTTTTCGCTAGTTGGGTTTTGTCATGGAGTATGAGGGTGTCAATTACTAACAGCCACTTATTAGTTGAATACAGCCGCGCTGCTTATAAAGAGAGAGAACCTGGGTATAACCGGCCATAGCGGTTATTTCTACAAAAACTTTTTCAATGGCAGTTTTAGACAAATCTAGTTACCTACCCTTCAGTCTCCATGGGTACGGCAGATAAATAGAGAGCTGGATTAATAGCTGCATTCATACGAAAATGTCTGTCGCAAATGTTAGAATTACATTGTGATTTTTTTTTTGTTTACTCAGTAGTCTCCTCGCACTCAAAACGATAAAATGTTGCCTTTTTGAAACCAATCCTTCCATAAAAATACTAGCTTCAGTTCAGTGCGAGGAACAGACTTTAAAATATGGAGGTATATTTGTACTGAAATAAACTCACAATGGTTCAAACAGAAGAATGTTGCCAATAGTTTCGACGCTAATGGTGTACTTTAGTAAGATTAGTATTTTTAAGAACGGCAGAGGAAGGTTGATCATCTAAGTTTTTTGAGATGAAAAACTGTTTGTAAATTACTTGTCTTATCTGGAACTGATAAGCAGTCATGTATGTGTGTGTTGATAAATGGAGCGTCTGCAGTACAATATATAACGATCTTAGAATGTCTGCAAGTTCTCGCCCTCCATTCATGAAATAATTTAATTTTCTTTTAAGTCGCAATAGGAAAATCACCGATTGAATGGGTGATTCCTTTATTCAGCAGATGTAATAAGTGAGAATTTTTTATCAATATGAACAAGTATCAAGCTTTTGGTCGACCGATGAACCTCCTTAGGGTAAAAACAAACACAGAATACAAATATAACGCAAAGTGGAGTAGAAAACGTTTCGCAGACTACCACCTTCTTGTATTGCAATCCAAAAGAAAGAATAAACATTTCATAAATGCAATGTTATTGAGGAAATAGCTTCTCTGCAAATAATGAAATAATACAATTATTACCTTGCTCCTAATTATCAACACCTAATGTTTACCGTTCATCAATTGCATTGGAAGCGGTCTGAAACCCTTTCAAGCCGGCATGCATAACTTTTTGAGAAAAGGGAACTTTGCTGTTCAACGGTGAGAGACAACAGACTGCAAATCTTAATGAGGAACAATAATAATATAACTTTCAACATGGCGAATACTTCAAAAATATTTTTCATCAAATCTAGTCATGGCTGCTGGGAAGCAGCCATGAATAGATTTCAAGCAAATTTAATGAATATTCAATTCAATAAATCATTTGTCAAAATATTGATTAAATTTACATGGGGGACATTTGGTTCAAAATATCCAACCTATATATAGTTCAGTGGTTACGAGATTTCCTTCCTGTTGGAATATCCACCAACAGCATGGGGGAAGTGAATCCTACATAGCCACAGTACCGGCCCACAAAAGCAAAATATATTCCGCTACATTATTTTCATTAATATTCTGTAGGTAGATGGGATTCAGTGATTCTGCGTTGAAAGGATTATCGGTTGGAGAACTATCGGTACATGACTGTTTCAAACAAACTGTTTTGCTAAAATCATTGTACGCTGGTCGATGTGCAAGCCCTCACACAACCAGTCAAATTTTGTAAGGAATTTGACACTGTTATGACCTGGAACCTTAAGCGGCACATCGCCTATGCTTAGATTCAATCTTCTGGAATATTTCATTTGGTCGGAAACTTGAGCCTTCGGTTCGCATGTCCTACAACTGGTATGTTCCAGACGATTGAACCTAAAATATATCATAAACATCCATCTTCTCTGAAACAAAGCAAGAAATGTTTCTTAATCGAGACTTGCTTTGACCAAATCTTTAATGACCTTACATGTATCATCAGACATGTCTGTTTATTAAACAATTGTGACTGAAGACTCGTCATAGCTGTAGTTTTATGATTACGACGAGTAGTTTCACTAATTGTGTTAATACTCTGATGTATACAAGGTGGATTAAATACTTATTAGTTGGATTATGTATAAGTTGTGCACGAAAACATATTTGTGTACATTTGTGAGGAACAGGACATCTCATTATATCATCGATAGTTTGCGCGCAGATTAGGCGAAAATCGGGTAATCAGTCGCGATATCTGGAAGTTGCCATTTGTCGTTTCTAAATATCAGTCCTTGGACCCGAGAAATTCATAGGACAGAACCGGGAATCAAAGGTTGCGTTCCTCAACCTTTGATTCCCGATTCCAGTCTGTGAATTTCCCGGGCATTAGCACTCATTTTCAGAACCGGTAACCGAGGAATTCCCGTTTGCGAGATCAAACCATAGCTCCAACGGCGATGCTGGTGTCGGAAGAAACTGATATTCGCCGTAATCTCAAACTATAATATGCAATCACTGATACCATGATCTATAAATTTCTCGGGTATCGTGATTGACTTCCAGAACCTGGAACCACCGAGCCGTGAAACTCCCGTTCCCGGTATTAAACTTCAGTAATGTTGAAAGCGCACAGCAATCGTGGTATAATGCACATGAAGGACAAACAAAGTTTTAGCTAGTTGTGGTGACCCACTCTCCGCGTACTGTGGCATACATAACTATAACGTACATTTTAAGTATTCTTCTAAAACTGTTTTCGTACTTTCCCTACAAAATAAATTAATTGAAAGAAAAACTTGAAATTATTTTAAAATTTTATTACATAAAACTATTCGTCGAAATTGGGCACCAAACAGTACAGGTATCTAAAATTTGAGGAAGCACTTGGTCTGCTGCAGGCCTTCTTTGGGGTACAGACACAAGAACAAAAAGTTCACAAACAAACAATGAAAAGAACAAAATTCGTAGATAAAATATTTCGTAAAGAAGGTTCTAACTTAACAGATGTGATATAGAAATCAAAAAGGTAAAATTGTTGCAAAAAATTTTAAGCAGCTAAAGAAATGAGGTTTGACAACTTTGGAAAGATTCTATTTATACCATGATTACCTATTCTACTGTATATGAAAAGCCTATGACATGGATTTTAGTTTAAAACTCCAACTGTGCTGCACACGCCAGCAATTGGATTTCAATAGCTAAAATTTACACCTACAGTGGAACTACATCCTTGACCTTTGGTGACGTCGACCTGAATGAGAACTTGTCTAAATTTATCGCACGTCGCATCGCGAAGAGTGAAATGAAAGTGGCAATTAATTATTACGTTTTTAAATGAGTTTACTCCATAAAACGCCAAAAATTAACAAACATGCATTGTCTCATTAATAAAGCATCCATAACTCGAAATAGTATGTTATGTTTTTAAACTTAAAAAGTCCCTGTTTCTTTTTCTATTTCGTTTCGGTGATAAAATTGACAGCGGAATTACCGGCCACCGATGCTCATGTAAACAAAAACAAATCCGCACATATGTGCGGCTGTGCTCAGTAAATCAAGAAAAAATAATAGCGTCTCTCAATAATCTGACGATCATGGTATAAATAAAATACACTCAAAGTAGCTTGGTGTACCAAAAGTTCACCAGCCGTGGTGAAGTGGCGTTAACTGCGCGCCGAAGGCTCGCGGTTAACACCACTTAACCACTCATGGTGAACATTTGGTACACCAAGCTACTATGCGTATATTCTATATGTACCCTAACTCCACTTCGACGTTACTAAGTGGCAAAATACTCTAGTGGCAAAGACTCACGAAATCAATAATCACTTGAAGTTCTGTTGCGACCGAGAAGTCTATAAGTGTGTGCCAGTTCGATCCTGAATGTTTCTCGAAAAACGCGTTCAGTCGTACTTGGCGTCGAATGATGACGGCCTGGAACGAAGTAAAAGGTTGACCAGTTGGTATGCAATGTGGTTCAATGTCACAGCCACGCTCCATCTTCTTGAAAGAAACGTGGTTGTTCACAGGTTTTGCTAAAGTCCTCCTGGTTGAGTTTGAGTTTGGTTTTCAATTTCAATTTCAATTTATTTCTCCACTTTTAACCATTCCTATGGCGTAAAGTGTAAACGTAGTACATTTTACAGTAATATACAAAACAAAACAAGATCGCGCAGGTCCGTGGTGGTTATTACATGAAATAACAGAATATATTTCAACATTGTTATGCAAAACGTTAACTGCAAATCATCACCTTCTCATGAAATAAAGTGAACTGTCTTGGAATGATCACCAGTTCTCTTTTGTGATCCGTTTCAGAAAAAAACACGAATATCCTACATGTCTACATATCTACAATTTGTCGCATTTCGCTAGCATTTTATTACACTTGTTGACAAATTTGCTGAACCGTATTGAAATTTCAAACCCTCTGTCATTTTTTGCAACACATTGCGATATCCGAGGTATTCTCTAGGGAGATTTCATTGGTTTTGTTCAAGTAATCTCATAACATAATCGATTAATGTCAATCAATATGCAATGTTAATATTACACAACATCCTATATTAATTGGCCATATGGTTTTTGTTGTGACTACGTGAACATATAAAATTTTAACAAGGGGTAAATATCTATGCTATGAGCGAAAAATCGGCTTCTCAATCAAACGAGAAAAACTTTCGACTTTCTGCTACTTCATGAAAATATTGCTGATAACTTTGTTACTTTTTGGGCTCTGTAACTTTAATGAATATATCGTACCGCTTCGACCTGGATGTTTAATAGACGCAATTGTAATCCCAAAACATCCAATGACAGACCCTCAGTGAAAGCTTACACACAAATCCTATCGCTGATCTAAGTACAGATATTATTTTTGATTGTATATGTTCATTTTCAACACAGCATCACTCTCAAATCAAGATATTCCGAGATTTGGCAATTGCGTAAGCAAAAAGTTTGATGGTCTGTAGATAAGATGGAATAATGTACATCTTTCCTTCATTTCTGGTTATAATGTCTGTGCGGAATTCGTAGATATCACACAGGTGCGTGTTTTGCGACCTCTTTCCAGTGATGTTGGTTAAACGCCTTGCTATTCGTAACGTAATAACTCAACTGTCCACCACAAGTAAGAAGACTTACAAATTTGGAGATATTTTCTAAGATTTCGGATTGATCTTGACACTAAAAACGGTGAGGAACCTACCACACAGACAAGACGACACACATAGGCACTGCGTCGCATCTCTATATTCCATTTGGAATCAATAACGCGAGCACCGACAAGACGACATCATACGTAAAAAAATCGTCTCATCTCTGCTCTTTATTTGGAAACGATAACACTAAATGGGAGATGCACTATACTTAAAGATCCCTCGACACAGATAATGTAGTACTTTATCCCACTTTCAAGAAGTAGTAACTTCATTTTCTTGTTTTCCCCAAACAAAATGGAAATCAGCAAGTTAAGAGTTTCTACTTGAAGTAACCGGATTGTGTTATTCAATTATTACTCATATTTTGGTCCCCTGTGACGACCGGACATTGACAGATAGATTTTTTCTTCCATTGAAATACCTGCCTATCCTCCTATAGGGGTGAAGCAGTGTTTGTTTAGTTAGGATGACAGGATGCGTTTTTAGTATACTAGCAACAGGTGGCCAACCTCAACCTGTGGGGCTGGGATTCATTTCAAACGGGCAATCGAATCATAAACCATTGGTTAAACGAAACTTTATACTTGTGTTGTGATCTCGGGGGTTGCTTCTTGGATGGAAATGCAAAGCACGATTTTAAATCTCAATAAATAAACCCGTCTTTAGAATGAGGAAGGTCCAAAAGTGACAAATGGGATATGCATTTACTGGAAACTGAAGTTGTCACTGATGGCGTTTAGCAACAGCACACGAAAGTAAAAACTGACACCTCGGAAGATGCTAGTGAAAGTGTCATAGAGTTTTACATTTCCAGTCCTTATTGTGTTTAGTATGTCAGCCCAATGACGTCAATGAGAACAGTCCATAATCATATTTAGGGAAGATCAATTAATATTTTCAACGTGCAGCCATGCACGCTCAGTTACTTTATGAAATAAGTACGTGTCGAGACCCTGGACCAGAAAACGGCCATTTTGGTTCAGGAGGCTAAAAATTCAAATAGCTAAATAATAATTTAATAAAATATTCGAGCGAAACATTTCTGTATTCTTTAAGTTGAGGTGACAATAGAGCAGAACATAAAACTGTTTTTATACACACACATGTATCTTTGGCGAAGTATTTGCCTTTTCAGCTCCTAAAAATCGTCTCGCTTGTGATGAAAAACTCTTGCGACAAAATTACCTCTTCCGTTAATCAAATTATATATTTTATGTGCATTATGAGCTGTAAATATTTGATATATGGTGCACAAGAAGTGATTGGCTCTTTGTTTTCTTTTGTACCAAGACAAGTACAAAGCCTGGCGTTACTGCCATGACGTAAATATGATTAAATTAATTAGAACCGGTCCGATTGAATTAAACTAATTTGCTTCTGGTTTCCTAATAAACAGAAGTCTAGACTATGAATAGAGAAGGTGCTACACAAAATCGTTGATTGTTCTCTTCAAATCTGTTCAAATTGACGTTTGTGTTTTTAACCAGTTAACAGCAACATCAAGAATACAAACATTTCTTGGAGAGGAAAGGGTTGACTCACGCTCATCTCATCCTCACCTAAAACCAGAATGGCAGTAGTCGATGGTTCGCTCGGAAATTTGAGCTTGTATTACGAACACCTATCTCTATTACTGAGAATCTCAATGTGGTTTCATCATTTTGAAAAAATAAATGATGGAGATTGGTATGTCAGAATGACAGGCTCCGTGACCTTGCTCTCATAACAAAGATATGTATACAGGTTTTTCAGATATTTTAACTGAAGTTTTAAAATTTAAAATCAAGTCGTACCGGATATTCTGTTAGTAAAAGCTACCCTTTTGTCTTGCCTCGATTATATATATATATATATATATCATCGTCTATCCCGATGAATTTTGTCTTTTGAGTGGTCAAAATGCCTTGCACAAATAGCCATGCCAAAGGGTGAACCCAGCATCCAAGGTATATGAGAACGTGCAACATCCAGGGTATACGCGAACGCGAAATATCGGTGGTATATGGTTTATACGAAAGCTTTCTGCGTTTGCTCGCCTTGATATAGAAATCGAACCAACAAACCTGAAAATAGTCACAAATATCATCTGATTTCCGAAAATTCGATCATATTTTTGTTATAAATTAAATACATGTAGTCGAAAAATTAAATGAAACAACTTGAAGAAAATAAAATAAGAGCAAATATCATGCCCTGAGTTCCAATGTGTTCTATGTGCCAGTAGGCACATAGAACACACTGGAACTCGGGGACGATATGTAAACAAAATTCTGTTTACTCGTTTCCTTAACGACCCATGGGATGTAACTCTCTTTGTTGTCTTCTGCGTTTGTAAAAACAAAACAGTTATTCGCGAATTTGGTCCAACTTTTTACCGAGCGTGCGAAACTCACCCATAAATTGTTCTCCACTATGTTTCTATTGTATTTCAAACGGGACGAAAACGTTATCTCCGTCAACATGTACGATATATGGAGATTTAATGCCTGGATGTCTCATTTAAACACCTCGCCAGTGGCTCGATGTTTAAAAACCGACAGCCATGTATTAAATCTCCATTTACTATACATGTTAGCGGAGATAACTTATATTGTCGCCGGTCACGTGCCGTGACTTAACTCATGAAGAGGAATTGAATACCTACACCTAGATGAAGTGTTGCTGCTGTATAGTACAAAGTTTGAAGGGCTCAACTCACGTATCTGTTTCAACCAGGGTTCCGACAGAAGTATGGCATCAGCTTCGTGAAAATATCCACCGCTGATATGTGAGGTATATCACGTCGCTAGGCTCAGCTTTGGTTTGTATTAGCGCTCTGGATACTTTTGAGAAACCTTTTCGTTTATCTGTAACATGTATAAGATTCGATAAAGCATAGCAAAGTGTGTTTGCCAGAACAAAGAGAGCTCTAGGTGATGACATATGAGTTAGTTTACTGATACTTCGAGTACAAAGCTGGGCTGATGGTGATAAGACAATGGTCTGCCGAAAAAGAGAGGTAAATTAATTCAATTAGTTTAGTAAGTTTTTTCTTTGATCAACTTGAATAAATCGTTTGAGGTAAGCGACTGAATCAAACTATTTGCACTTTGCTCCTCGACCATGACTTTGGGGCCATATGGAATCTGGACTGGATAGAAAAGTAATCTCGGCCGCTCACTGCAAACTTAAACGGGTCACTATATGTTTAAAGGTATATAACAAGAGGATTCTGTACCGTTCGACAGATACAACTGGACAAATGTTTGACGTGCAGTTACTAATTTATAAATGTGGCAAACACAGTTAAACGGGTGGCTAATGTTTTTATTTTTCTTCTTTTTTTAGTTGCACGTGGACCGTACACATTCCAATGACGTGAAAGACGTGAAAAGGGGGACGTTTTCTTCCAAGGAGAGATGTGCGAGGCCAAACCTCTATACAAGACAGCTGAGGTGTAAATATGGAATATACCCACAGTATCTTGGTGTACCAAATGTTCACCACGAGTGGTGAAGTGGTGTTAATCACGAGACTTTAGCGAGCGCTTAACACAAATTCACCACGAGTGGTGAACATTTGGTACACCAAGCTATTTTGGGTATATTCTATTTATATCATGACCGTCGACAAATCTCGATTTTACCCTCAATAAAACCAAGAGGTCACGCCATAAATTCTCTCCAGTTCGGACGCAATTTTTATACCTTTTTGTGTACGGAGATCTACAAACTGCGTTTCAACATTGTTGCAACAGTACCTTGCATATGCATTTTATTAGGGATATTACACAGTAGTTGCAATGCGATCGTTGAACGTGATATGGTGTGCAAGGTGTAATTAACCATGTGTCTTCTCAGTTTTCAGTTTCGGCACGGTGTGATTCGACATTTGCGTCTAAACAAAAATAAACAAATACTACAATGAGACATGAAGTTTCAAACAGAAAAATAAAGTCACTGATTATAATTTTCGCGTAACGAATCCTTGTGTCAAAATTAAATTATATTGTTTGTGTGTCCCCCTTTGGACACTGGTCTCTATTTAGTGAACCGTTGTCTTTGCATGACAGCAAGTCAAAAAATAAGAGAAATCATCAGTTATGATGTACAAACAGAAATGATTGTTTTAGCGGGTTTTTGAGAGCCATATAAAATTGGGACTGCTCTCTGTAATGTGTTGTAGATAAGGGTTCTTCACAACAAAATACAAGCTCAACTTGCCGTTGATAATAAGAGCGTTCACGGCTGATTATTTCAAACTCCATAAATACACGAAAGTAGTAAAATGTCTTCATATGGAGAAGAATTTAAATGAATTATCTTTCGAGTATGAGTTTGGGACAACCGTGTTTAGCCGTACGAAGTACACAGCACTTCACGCAACGTTTAACAAGCACGTCTCACATCCATGCTCAAAAAGAGCGAAATATAATTCATTTCAATTCTTATAATTTAGTTTAGAGTGTCTGGTTGTATTATACTGTAAACTTACCGAAATATCCGTCATTTATATCATTACAGTCATATCAACTTCTGTGCACTCAACAGTTTTATTATTTTCAATATAGACAAAATACACACAATCTTAAGTCTTTACCTAACACGAAAAGCAGACTACACCTGCAAACGAAATTATTAAACAACCAAATAGTTTCATTTTTCGTCTCAAAGAGATAGCTTATGACCCCTCATTGGAACGAGCACATCGCGCACGTTCCAATGAGGGTAATACACTATGTTTTTGAGACAAAAAATAAACAAAAATGATGAAAATTGAATCATCTTTTATAAATAGCGCTGGTCGGTTTTTGACCGCTACGTTGGGTAAAGGGTTAAGAGAAAAACAAGTGTGAATAACCTTCATCAATATCAACTTACAACCCACCTACAACAAGTAGAGTTTAATTGCACCGTTGGCGATGTCCGTAATTTTTTATTCGACAAATGAGCAGAGCAAAACAAAAACAATCGTACAATAAGAAAATTATTCATCGAGTTATGAAAACTTCACCCCGGCCAATCCTATTCAATTAAATCGGATATCATTAAAGTGTGTTAAGTAATTTAACTCTAAGTAAGACATCGTCATCGAAATAGAAGGTACTGTTCTGTAACGTCCATTATTGGATCTGTTTAATGTGTTTATGTTGATAGTTGAACAAACATCAAAGATGTGGTTGCGCTCATTGCAATTGCTAGGGAAGTATGCATCTCTGTTGCTATTCTGGTAGTAGTGGTAGTAGTTATAGACTAATAATAGTAGTAGTAGTAGTAGTAGTAGTAGTAGTAGTAGTAGTAGTAGTAGTAGTAGTTAGTAGTAGTAGTAGTAGTAGTTAGTAGTAGTAGTAGTTAGTAATAGTAGTAGTAGTAGTAGTAGTAGTAGTAGTAGTGAAAGTAGTAGTAGTAGTATAGTAGTAGTAGTAGTAGTAGTAGTAGTGATAGTAGTAGTAGTAGTAGTTAACAACAAAAAATTACGATAGTTTTCAATTTTCTGTCGCCTCACAATCGTAGGTCGCTTCTTAAAGACCTTACTTTGATGTCTGTGAAAAATGAATCGGTTGATAACGTGAGCCTGTTTCGATGCAATATAGTTTTCGTGCTTGACGAGTTACCGCGTTGTTTGTTTGGACGCCATGTTATGAATGAGGGCGAGATTGAGTTTCAACGTTTTTTCGCTGGCGTTTCAGCCATCCAATTGTATGAAAATCAGACGGACTGCCACCCAGGACATTGGTTAACGGGATTTTTATCGCAAAGCAAAATTTAAGTACAGATGCACTTACTGGTGTTTAGGAATAGTAATAGTAATAAAAGTGCACGACGCTTGTTGTTCCGCTCAGATCTTTTAATGCGTGCCCAGTAGAGACTTGAAGGCTCACTGATCATATTTACAGTCCATCGTCCACCGGGTAGATTACATAGTGGCCCATAATTACATGCTTGCTGGGTCCTCATGTTGGACTAATGTCTAGTGGTACGATTAGATGATCTACGCCATCAGAAGACTATGTTGCAAATCACTCCCTATCTACTTGTGGAAGTAGCAACAACAGAGGTAATAGATGTAGTAGCAGCAGCAGCAGCAGCAATTTTAGTTTCTTTAGTAGTAGAAGAAGTAGAAGTGGCAGCGATAATAGCAGTGGATAGCAACAAAGATAAGACAGAGAAAGTCAAAGATGTGTGCAAACTCAATGCTTGCTTGTTTATGTTGGACTGGAAAATGGTAAAACTCCCGAGTCTTTCAAACATTATTTTGCTGCTCCCAAAACTCGACCATGCATGCAAATCAGGATTGATGCGTATTTACGAAACCCAAAAACTGTATTAAATAGGTTCCTGGTTTTGCATTCCACCAACTATGGAATTAACTGGACACTGTCTTTTAAAGTCATAGGTAACAGAATGGATATACAAAGAAACGAACAACAACAAAACAACTCTCCTCATAACAATGTTATCAGTTTGACAACCCCTACTGTCCGGACTGTCCTGTCAAACTGCATAGGATGTGGCTAATTGCCTTAATAAGGTAGATAAGCCTGGGATGTATTGTGCCGTGCCCATTTCGGCTCCGCTGCATTTGCTAACTGATTGGACCGCATCACCCAAAATAAAGATACGATGGTCGTCGAGTAGTTTTCTCCTGTACATTTTTTATTCAAAACCAATTCATCTGACAGTTGATGATTGAGAAACTCCCCCGAAGTGTTTTTGAAAACTCAGTGTTAAAGTTTCGTATTATCAGTAATTACATTCATTGTGGGGCAATTTAGGAAAATTTGACCATGTCCGAACTTTTCTCTGAGAACCACCTGCACCTTTTGTGCTTTGGAGAACATGATATTCTTGTGTGTGGGTGGGGAAACACGTCCCTACATTCTGCCCTGTAGCAACATCACAGAATCTGCACACCTCGTTTATCGCCGAATCGATTTTGCAGGTCAACACATCGCGAAAAACAGATATATACGTAACTATTCATAACTCCATTTGATTAGAATCTAAGGTGTCGAGTCTGAAGGCAGTGTTGGAATCAAATAAGAGAGACAGAGACAGAGAGTCTAAGGCAGTGTTGGAGTCAAATTTATTATGGAAGGGAGACAAGCAGACAACCAATTAGGCCATGTCATATTGCTACGATATTAATTAATTTAAATCTACTGTGCGTGTGCGTGTATGTATACTACTCAAAGTTTGCTAAGCACCACATATTTGACACATCATTCAGGAATTTGCTTGTGACATATTTGCGATATATTTGGTGGATATGATTGAGGAGTGTATTGAGATGGTCCCCAGTGTTTACATTAGCTCTCTTGACAGGCAGACTTTTCGTGACAGTCGTGGAAAGCATGTACCCCTTGATTTTCATAATGTTTTCGTGTACTGTTTACATGCACATGACATGTGTGGGGTATTCAATCTTCATTTCAACGCAAACCCTTCTGATTTAATGACTGAATATGGCGAATGTAAATGTAAGAAGACATTTGTCTAAAGCAGAAATGTGGCGGGCTGTTGGGATGGTGGATCAATGGGCTATGCATCGTCAGGTTGGTGCAGCCCATGGTGTGCACCATACGCTGATCACCAGAGGCTGAGCAAGATTTCAGCAGTATGGCACACCAGTAAGGCGGAATGGTTGTGGCAGAGACAGGGCAACATCTGCAGATGAAGGCTGGTTTTTGATCATTCCGGCCCGTAGGAACCGCTTTGCAACAGCAACCCAGCTTGGCAGTGACCTTCAGAATGCATCCGGGGAAAACGTTTCGACGCAGACTATCCGGGCAACGTTGCACGAAGGTGGTCTCCGACCGAGAAGACTATGTATTCGCATTCCGCTGTCCCAGAACCACCACAAGACACAATATGAATGGGCCATGGACCATGTTGGATGTACCAGAGAAGATGGACGACCTGTCCTTTTTACAGAACAGTCAGAGTACTGCTTAGACTACACAGATGGGCGTTCTAGGGTATGGGGAAGACCAGAAGAGCGATTTCATGTAGCCAACATTGCTGGACATAACCAGTATGGTGGAGGGTCAATAATGGTCTGGGCGGCATCCGCTGGAATGGACGTACAGCGCTCTGTGTCATTGGTCGTGGTACATTGACTGCATAGCGGTGTATTGATGAGATCCTGGATGCCCACGTCAGATTGTATGCAGGTGGGGTGGGTGGTAGGTTCATTCTGATGGACGATATTGCCCGTCCTCATGTTGCCTATGCTATCCGGGAGTTGAGGGGATTGAGCCTATGGACTGGCCAGCAAGATCCCCTGACCTCAGGCCAATCGAACATGTCTGGAATGAATTGCAGCTTGCAATTTCAGCCCGTCCAGTGAAGCCAAGAAGTGTCCGGGAGCTTGGTGCCATGATGGTCCAAGAATGGAACAACATCCCACAAAGTGTCGTGTTATTATCTTGTGACAATAACTGTGTTGGGCAACAGATTGAGAAAGACAGAACTCCAGTCCATGTGTGTTTATTACGACTATATGACTCAAACTGTGTACAGAGGAAATGCTCGCTGTCTAATATATCTCTTATCAGTTATAACATCTCAGACTCAAGGATTGAAGACATATGTAACTAAGTGTAACTTACACTACACAAAGGATCATCAGGAACCTGATTGGGAGCATGGGAAGGCGCTGTCAAGCTGTAATTAACAGTAATGGGTCTCATACTCGATATTGAACTCATACCAGTTCGCTAAGTCAACTTTTTGTCAAATTTAACAAATTTCTTCGTTAACCAATAATATCCATTTTTCATGGTTATCGTATTCAAAAGCTAAAAAATAATGTCAAACACAAACAAAATCTTAATTTCTGTACTTAAATCATTAAAGATATAATTAAATAAAAAAATATATACACTTTTCATAACAATATTTCAACTAAAACGTAAAACAGGTAGTTGGATATACATGTACTTGGTGCTTAGCAAACTTTGAGTAGTATATATATCGTGCCTTGAGGGCAACAAGCCACCATATGCAATGCTAAAAAAGACAATATTGGTGTTTGTTTTTAAAAAGTATACCGTTGAATAAAAGACTTATCTTCCTATCTGCAAGCATAAAAGAAGTTGTTCGAAAAAATAGTATTAGCGGTAGTAGTAATATATAGTAGCAGCATTGGTAGTCGATTTGCTGCGACAATGCAACAACCATCACGGCAGCACCAATAGTAGCGGTAGTTGTTGCTATTCTTATCCTAGTTGTAACAATGGTAGTTGTCATAGTAATATTAATGGAACAAGATGTTGTCGCCTGAGTGCTAGAATGTCCTATGTCCCCTATGGGACATAGGACATTCTAACACCCAGGCGACGATGTGTTTATAGTTACAGCAGTGGTGGTGGTAAAAACTTGTTTGTGTAGATATATGTACAATAAGTGAACACAAGTCTTTTATCACAACACAATCGCTCTTCTCATCAGAAAAAAACCAATATGACGTAAATATATCCATGGATATCGTGTGTGAATACCAATGTTTACACTTGACGCACAACTAACATCGGATACGTGGAAGGTATTAATTTTCTTACAGTGTACTCAGCTGAATGGAAATGGAGTACTTAACTTTCTTCTGAATGCACAAGTACAAATAAAATACGCTTCCTTTGTTAGGCCACAAAGAAATGTTCTGTAACTTCATTTTACAGCAAAGACGGAAAATGTTCGTGCACTGTATGCACAGGATTAGATTCGAGTTATATACACATGAAAATGATCTGCCTAATTCAAACATCCTTGATCGTACATTGCGCCGTTCTTATGCGTCCATGGTACAAACTAGAAAAAACGGACAAATTCATCTTCAGATTGTGCGCCTGTTGAAGTAATTTTTTTAACCCCGGCCAAACGTACATGTATGAAATATGTTCGCAAGGGACGTAGGAGGCATTACGAACCTGTGGGCACGGCCGTACAAAGACACCCCCCCCCCCCCCCCTCCCTCAACACACATATTGATATATATCAGTGATGGCCCATGTGCTTTAGTAGCATGGTAGGAATACAATGCATAATGGTGTGTCAGGGAGTCACGCACCTCTACACTGAGAAAAATGCACATTTTTGGATCAATGTTTTACGAACCTCCCCATCGGCCCGATGGGAATATTTGTTAACAATGGCTCCAGAAATGTGCATTCTTTTCGACTTTAACCCTTTACCCAACGTAACGGTCAAAACAAGCAAGCGCTATTCTCAAAAATCGCGAATTAATTTTCATTATTTTTTTTCATTTTTGTCTCAAAAACATAGGTTATGACCCCTCGTTGGAACGAGCTCGTTCCAAAGAGGGGGTCATAACCTATGTTTTTGAGAGAAAAAGCGAAAAAAAAATTGTTTTTCAAGATTTTTTTTTTGCAAGTGTCGTCTGCTTTTCATGTTAGGTAAAGGGTTAATGACCATGGTGTAGATAAATCAAGCAAGGGAAGCTTCCGGCACATCTTAATGAGCAAAGAATATGTGCATCCCATCCCTTCTAATTCCCAATAAGATTGCAGTGACGCATTGGTAAAGAACATAATGTTGGAATAAATTCCCCCTCTCTCTGTCACTGTCTCTGATTCTCTGTCTGTCTGTCTATCTGTCTGTCTGTCTGTCTGTCTCTCTCTCTCTCTCTCTCTCTCTCTCTCTCTCTCTCTCTCTCTCTCTTTCTCTTAGCTCCATTTGGAAACAATCTGGGGGCACTCTCTTGCAATCCGGAGAGAACAAAAAGCCCGGAGTTTAAATATTTTTCTGGAATTTTAAAGCATCTTCAAGAACATTCGTCTAAAATTATTTTTGTTATCTATTCTGTTCGTATACAAACCACGTAACATTTTTACTCAAACCAGTAATACCTGCACCCCCACATCCTCGAGAAGTATGAAAGCTTTCAAAGGATCGGTGATGGATGTAGCTATTAATTCAGCGGTTCAACGTGCAATTTCTGCAACAAAAACATACAAATACGATAGCACATAATTGTACATTTTTTTATTAAAATGAGCCTCTTTCCAGAATTTTTTTTATTTTTCCCCAATTTTGTTATCTTTTGCCACATTAAAATATGTGTTCCGTTTTATATCTTTTGTTATAGAGTACTCCACCAGAACGTCCAAATACCCTTAAAGATCAACTAGTCAAGTCATGGAAGGGATGATGCGTATGGAATCAAAGCCAACCTGCACGTCTTAAGGGCTAAATAACAGATGCTATCTCTTCAGCGACATACACAAAAAATCACTAATTACATTTTAACCTTTGCAACCAAAACATAGCATTTGACCCATGTCTTCGATTGCGCCCCATTGAGGGGCAGTAGGCATGTATTTGAGGGAAAAAATTAAATTTTTAATTATTTAAGAAACAGTTGTGTTCTTGTTGTTAATTAGTTTTGCATTCGCATGGTAATTAGTACTCGGAATGAAAATTATTTAAGATGTTTAACCCTTTACCCCACGCAGATGATTTCAAAATTTATTATTTTAAATATAATTTTTAAATTTTTTTCAAACAATTTCAACAAAATCATATCATGTGACCCCTCTTTGGAACGAGCTCGACGGTAAAGGATTAACTGCCGAGTCACTTAGTCTACACGTAGCCTTTGCACTGGGGAAGTAAAACCATGCGGCAGCTAATGCCCTACAAGTAGTTTTGGGAGCGATTTAATTTTATGTGTAAGTTATACACTGAATAGCATTACCCGAGGCGAGCAAGGGTTAAGACACCTATAATAAATATCTTTAGTGGACTGTTTTCTGTTCTTCTGTACTTGATGAACCAACTGGAGTCACCCTGGACATCCAATCATCGCGGCTGATTTCAATACACAAATTTACTGAAAGCAACTTGTAGAAAACGGGAGCAAACGACTGCAAGATTGACGTGTTTCATGTCGATTTAATGGCAATAGTACATTAAATGGCTCCATCAATAATTTTTCAAAGATGTTTTATCTGCCTCGTTTTTCATAGCAACAAAGTCATTTTGAAATATTACGTCCGTGTTATCTGTGAAACGAAACAAATAATTGGCGTCCTGTTTCCATTTAACCGGAGATAAGACGGCCGCACTAATATTTTTCATATTTGATCATTTTTCTCTTTTAAATGTGTTATTTTTGTGTGCGAAACACCTTTTGCAGCACCAAACATTAACTTTTTAGTTTAAACAATATTTATTTCCATTAAACTTGTATAGTATGCTCATCGGTACAATAAGTTGGACCCGACAGTAAGCTGTAAGCTTTTTTTGGGGTCGTTTCCAGATACAATACAATACAATTACAAAAATAGTTGAATGATGACAGAGGTATAAGGTATGTTCACGTTCTCTTCTGCATGTAACATATCGGTGTGATGACGACACACACTGATTACAAGAATGATATGGAAAAATACACGTCAACCTAAGTTCTTGATAAAGGAGAGATGAGAGACAATGAACGTGGGGGTGGTATATAGGTATCACCCGAGAAATGATGATCTAACTATACCCCAGTGATTAGATTGTTCAGGGTTCTTTACAAATATAGAGGATATCTAGTGTTTTTGAGTGGATACCGAAAATTATCTCCTGAGTGACTGAGACAAATGTTTATTTCTGCGCTTACGTGAGCGAAAATCACCACTTGTCTCGGTCACAAGATTTTCTTTTTATTATTTATATTAATTCCACTCGTTTCAACCTTGAATTGACGTATGAAAGTAAACATCGCATTGAATCATTGGTACGTGGAAGTGATTGGATTGATACTCGGAACAGATAGCGTCTTGCAATCTGATTCAGCTGGCGGCTTTCTAGTCCAAGCATGGCCTGAAAGTCGGTAATATAAGTTTTTGGTTTGGTACGTCCTTTGAAAGGACGTACCAAACCAAAAACTTATATTACCGACTTTCAGGCCATGTTTGGACTAGCGGGTTTCATGTATCAATTCAAGGTGAATTCGTGTTGAATTATTGCTGGAAATGATTGGTGTCCACTCGAAAACGTTAGATTTACGTTTCTAGAACAAATTTATCATTTCCAGTGATAATCTGCCTAGCATTCACACTGAAATAATGCTTTGAAAGCTGCCATTTTGATTCATACCGTGCAAGTGAAAATGTCTATATCTTCATAGTGGGGGATATGATTCCTATCTTTCCGCAATTTCTTCGATAATCTATCGTTTAGCGTACAATAAAAGTTATTGCTCATTTTTGTTATTTCATTTTTCGTGCAAATGGTCTTGCAAACCATTACCATGTAAATTGCAAGAAATAAAATCTCCTCCATAGAATTATTCATACGAGGGTCCATTTATGTTGGGCATAAACCTTGATTCCAATACACTTACATGTTTGCAAACACTATTTCGGTTTATTTCCATTTCCGTTATACGACTGATCTCTTGTCTGTACCCTGTCTTACTAGCCCACAAGAAACTTGCAAAATCACAAGCGAAGCCGTAAGACTTGAGCGAATGGACTACTGCACCATTGCCGTCGCACAGCCACTAACGTATTGTCACTTTTCTATACCGTCTTCCTTCTAACAAGTGACGGAATATCACACGTTAGTCCAAGAGTTCAAATTTCCTTGTCTGGGCTTTAAGTTAGCACTGGACTAGCAGATGTCGGGTAGCTGAGTAAAAATCAACCTAGAGTATCGATAACTTTTAACACCCAACTACTCGCTTTAACACCTTTAGTGCGGCGGCTCTGTGATTACGGCATTGAAATTCAAACCGAAAGGTCCACTGTTCAAGCCATGCCAGGGGTAACTGCTTTGTATTCTAGGGCAAGACACTTAATGCTGATTGCCCACTCGGGGGCACGGTGGCGCTGTGTACTAAGACATACT
Organism: Pictodentalium vernedei; assembly: GCA_031216915.1. Classification (NCBI taxonomy): domain Eukaryota; kingdom Metazoa; phylum Mollusca; class Scaphopoda; order Dentaliida; family Dentaliidae; genus Pictodentalium; species Pictodentalium vernedei. The sequence goes on from CM062294.1 coordinate 437,792,783, forward strand.
GCACGTCCAGGCTGCACTTGTCTTCAACCAATGGTAACCTCGCGTGTGTAGAGTTGATACGTTGGGGGAGTCAAACAGCAGCTCGCCTGGTATTCCTGCTTCCTTCACCTATAAAACTGTCCGACACGAGGTGACTCTGGCTGTAGAACCAAATAAATAAATAAATAAATAAATAAATAAATAAATAAATAAATAAATAAATAAATAATTAACACCTTCTTTACAAAAATTAAAGCACATGTATCGGGACCCATTTCACCCAGGGGGTTATGAGCTATGGAAAATAAACAGTGAAAAAATAAATAAATATTTACCTAAAACATTTGACTACCCGCGTTTAATTCTAAGGGAAGTAACACATCGCTAATCTATAATTCGAGGCGAGCGAAAGAAGATTCAGTTGTTACTGACACCTGCAGAGTATCTTGTGTAATATTTTTAAAAAATTAAAAATAAATTTAGTTTTTTCTTTAAAATTTGAAGCTAATGTTTATTTATTTATTTATTTATTTATTTATTTACACTAACAAAAGAGATAGAAATGTGGATGCCAGTGGCACAAGTTTACAGTGCTGTTGTAGTGGCTCAAATCTTCTCGTGAGCCATTGACAACATGCTTTTTTATAAACATCATGTATTATATTAATCATACAGATTTATGTTAGGATTATTTTTATATTATCAGGTAGATGATCTCCAACGAGTCCACAGTGTATAGTGAAATTTACGAAAGCAGTTCATTAAATTAATAGACGACTTTTTGTAAGTTTTACTTGAAACTGTGGCCGAGTTGACAATTCTTCCCCTGAGTTCCAATGTGTTCTATGTGCCAGTAGGCACATAGAACACATTGGAACTCAGGGGACGAATTCTACATGTCCTTTCAACCACAACACTATAAACGCTGTCTAAATGCTCTAAACATAATACAACACTTCTTGTAAGGTCTCTAAATGGGTTGTTCAAAATATGTTCTCTGGCACAATTTCAAAAATAGCCCCCCTTGACATAGATATTTTTCAAATATTCAATAACAGAAAGTTATTGGAACACCGATCGACACTCATTAAATCGTGTCACCGGAAGTGCTTCCAATTCTCCCCCGTTTCATGAATCACTGTCAGCAATTATTACGAATACAACTGAGCACGTCTCGGTCTATTTCCAAAATGTTATTAGATGGCCACGCTTCACCGAATAAGATTTTAATGCTCGAACAAAGGCTGAGATCATGCGATAAAAACATCGAATGTTTTAAGGATAGGAGAAGACAGTCAGTTATGGGAAGAGAACTAGTCCTCAAATCCTACAGCGATAGTAATTTATTTTCAAACCAATACGTTTAATACAAACTAATTTCCGCCGAATACTGAATTAAAAAAATATCCTTCGTAGCCGTATATTTCGTCAGCCGCATTCTACTTACAATAGATTTAGCAAGAAACTGAGTAAAGCCGAAATGCTGGTTCATAACTAACTATATGTCTAAAGACCTAAAAGTAATAAAGATGAGCATTTTACATAACATCGAGCTAATTTGACCGATGAATATAAGATAACAAAGAGCAACAGTAGAATCTGCCAGTCACATGTGTCACACAAACTCCGACAATATAATTTGCTACTTTCCATTTAAAACAAATGGGCTCTCTTTCTAATATTTATTTATTTATTTATTGGTGTTTAATGTCATATACTTCTGCACAATGGCTAATCATGACCGTGACAGTGTTACGAGTGGAGGAAGCCGGAGTACCCGGAGAGAACCACCCAGCAACGACGAGCAGCTGCCAGCTCCCCCAACATCGTAACTCCGCACTGCAGCACAGGCAGGGTTAGATTGGTTGAAGACAGGCGTACCATCGACGTGCAGTACGCCTCCAGTACACGGCGTCATCGTGCCCCCCATGTGAACAATCTGGGTTAAGTGCCTTGGTCAAGGACGCAACGCGGGAGTCCGAATTGATCGCTCAGGCGGTCACCCATCCAATGATTAACCGGGCTCGACGTTGCTTAACTTCGGTGATCTGACGAGAACCGGTTACCGCGACGCCACCGCGCCCCCCCCCCCCCCCCCTCTTTCCAATACGATATGACCGTGGCTATTGAAAGTGTCGTTAAACCCCAAACAAGCAATGGCCTTTTCTCCAGCACATGTTCGACAGACTTGATTTCTTGAGGACTCTTAATCCTTTACCCAACGTAAAGTCCAAAACGGGCCAGAGTGTTTCTAAAAATCGCCAATTAATTTTCATTATTTTTTTCATTTTTTGTCTCATAAACATAGGTTATGACCCTCGTTGGAACGAACTCGTCGAGCCCGTTCCAACGAGGGGTCATACCCTATGTTTTGAGACAAAAAATGAAATAGATTAGTTATTCAAGAATTTGTTTGCAAGTGTCGTCTGCTTTTCATGTTAGGTAAAGGGTTAATCCTTTGAACAATAATTTCCTGAATTGTTTCATCCTGTAGATAATATCACAAGAATAACATCGGCCCTCTTTTATCCTTTGTAAGGAATATCAGTTATAACTCAACCATATTATAAGTTATTGTGATATGTTATATATACGTAAGTTGAACGTAAATGTTCCAATAATACCCTACTGATAGCCCAAAATCCACATCGTGAAATTAACAAGGCAACATTTAAAGATAATAAGTTGAGTAAATAAACCTCTCGGGTACCCAACGACGTCACTGGACAAATAATCAATAAAAAAAAAGGATCGAGATCACTCCATCTTAGTTCAAATCGTAAACTGGTTTGTAATGTAAGCAACACTTCATTCGGATAATCGTCTGCTGCACGTGTGAAAAATCTAGAAAAATGAAGTGGTTTGCAAGTCACTAAATTGATAGAATAATTGCGAAATGGACAATCTCAAATATTTCGCATGCTGAAGTCAGACGGTAACATATGCTATTGGAGACGTAAACATAGAAAAACTGAGCGAGCTCCCCGTCCATTCAAAGGGCGAGGATTGTAATCTTATTGGAACATAGCCCTATATTGTGGTCTGAATCATGTAGCGAAGAACTTCCATGTTCTTCACTCACTTGAGAACATAGGATCCTCGAATCCCTACAGTCTCATCATCAGTTCGGATCATAATCCCAATCCACGTTCCTTCCGGATACTGAATTGATAAGCTAATGGTCCCGGCGTCTGAAGAGGAATACTTCACTACGGCCACACCCCGACCCAATACCAACGACGATAAACTCCCGCCCACCAGGGTAGGCTCCTTTCAACGCGGGTCCTAAGTTATGTTTTGAAGACATAAAGTGAAAATAAGGATGAACTTTGCCACATCACATCGAGATTTCAGTTGATGAGTTGCAACACTGAAATATTTATCCCACACAGTTAAAACTGTCATTCAATTTAATTTGTGTTATTTTTATTTTTCACTGCTTAGACAGTTTGAATAATACGATCTAACCCTTGGAACTCTAGTGGTAGCTTCCTTGCCAGTTCAATGGTAGCAATTAGAAGAGTCCATATTCATTATTTAGGGTAGACCTTTCAATATTTTCAACGTGCAGCCCGGAGGCTGCACGTTGAAGATATTGATTGGTCTACCCCACACATTTACTGAATAGCCATCCTATTTAATGACGTTATGGCGTATCGTGTTCCTGGCCGGATAAAAAAGGCTACTGGGCTTCAAAGGGTCAATGATTTATGTAAAAAAGAGCACATCACGCTGAAAGCGTCAAATTCTATTTTCAACGAAAACTACGCACAGATATTGCACTGAGAATTAACCCCGATAAAGGGTTAATTCGTAATTCGTTAACCAATCAAAATCAATTGCCCAGAGTTAGTTTCCATCTTGGAGAGTGGTGGTGGATGTGGAAAGCAAAAGTATTGCCATTATGAATGATAGAACCTATGCTGGCGATGTGGGGTTGGGAAAATACTGAGTAAACATGCATAAAAGCTTTCAACGGAAGACATCATTGAAAAGAAAGTATGTTTGCAGATGCTATCCAGCCGATTAGCTTGATGTTTTGTTATGCGTCTATGTAATGTTTACCAAGATGCATTTTTCTCACTCATACGTGTGTTACATGTTGCATGTGTTTTCACAGTGACGTAGGCCACATATTTCATCGAGTCTCTGCAGACTTGTTGCATTTCACCACGACTGTTAAATGAAAAAAGACTACAAGAAACTTACGCGAATCCAGAACTGGACTAACATAAAAAAACGAAAAGCCTTCCCATGTCATATGTAACTATCGATGGCTAACAGAAAAATTACATTTAGAATGCAAACAAAGAGCGCACAGCAATCTGTATCTGGAACTGAATTGGCATTTTCGGGAAACGTATGCGCAGTGTTACCTCTTCAACCCTGGCGTCCTGAATGGCATCATGTAAACACAAGTGTTGAAAAGGTATTTGTAGGGCGGTTGTCGGAAAACCGGGGCTTTGTCGTTGGTTGGGGAAATAGATTCACGCCGCGTATTCAGTCGAAACTCAGGGAGTGTCGCCTGAATCCGTGCGTGAACGTATGTCTCGCCGTAACGAATCGCCCTTTTCACTTTTGTTGGGGTGGTTCTTATCCTGAAGGGGTAATAGCTGTTCCCCGAAAAGCATAAATCAATAGGAGTTCACTGAAAACAACAATTTTAATATATAAAAATAAATATGATAATTTGTGACTTACATGGAATCCAAAAGAATAAGAAAACAAAACGTCAATCACCCCCTACCCACAAGGTTTTTGAGTCACTTCCGGGCCCGCATTTTCTGTAATCGCTGGTTTTTCCTCTTTTTCACTGGTGAATGTTCCTTGGTCGCCTCTTAACTTCACCCTTTCACTGCCGTCGCACGGCCACTAATGTATTGTCACTTTATCGGGACTCATTTCCCCCAACAAGTGACGGGATGTCACTCTACCACTGCCGTCGCACGGCCATTAGCTTATTGTCATTTTACTTGACGATTTTCACACAAGCAGTCGCCACCAATGGGGTTAAATTCTTCCTTACGTTTGTCTTAGAATAATAATGTTCATACAGGCAAAGCCTACTCTAAGACAGATAATCCCGTTTACCTAAATGCAAATTAGCTCCCTGAGCTCGTACTTCGTGTTTCTGATCGTATTCTCATGTATGCCACCGACATGGGCCGCGACTGCTTCTATGTTAAATATGAGCTATGTGGCTCCCCTACATAACAACGTGCCTATACATTCGCACCGATGCGGCACCTCCTCTAACCCATAGCATGGGACATCCCCATCTTACTCGCAACGACCCACAGCCTTACACACCTTCAGACTGGAATGAAGTTTTCGAGAAATTCCCTCCCCCCGTCCCCCGATTTTTATTTCCATAACCAGAAAATTAATTCTCAGTTTAATCGCTTCTTGAACTTGGCCGCTCAGATCTATCTTAATTTAATACTCGCTTTAAAATTCCTTTGAAAGACTGGAATTTTGGTATTTCCGTGACATTTGGAGACAGGATAGATGCGTAATATGGGTGTTTATCCAGAACATGTGTGATGCACTATTTTCCAACAATTAGCTATTAACTGGCCATAATTACATAGAAAACGACTTGCAGGAGAGTATTGTCTCTCTTACTATCTGTTATCAGATAGCCCATGTGGCGTTCAACAAGTGGACATTAAACTTCATGCTTAATATGGCAGCGCTTGAATTATTGCTGGTCTGTTTCAATGACAAATCAGTTTTCGGGGTCCGTCATATACCTATCTTTACGTTTTATGTTTAACCCATTCGGAAAGATTATCGAAAATATTTACACATTTAAACAAGAAAATCGCAACTTTTAGCTATCACCTTGACAGTGGTCAAGTAATAATTTAATCATACAATCCTCCAGGGCTGCAGAAGAAAAAATATTACTGATACTCTCTCCTCTCGATTTGGTATTTACATTGTAGCCTGGTCATGGACGGCCAAAGTTTTCTTCATGAAAAATAGTAATACTTATTTATTAAAATTGCCCATATTATCTAGCTCGGCAGATGTGACTCCAAATTCTCTGCTATGACCCCAGTCTCGGTCGATGTGTAGCAAGCTAGCGTTATCCCCATTGATGCGTTACTAAGGGCAATCAATTTGTTTTCAGAGAAATCGTTCACCATTATTCGTCGAACGCAATCAGGAAAATTAGCGTTACGTTTGATGGATTAGCTTCAAACGGGGTGTTTGTATTCTGCGGAATTAATTATGGCAATAAGTACGGATTGGGTGGATGAAGAGAAGAAAGAACATCCTGAGTCGCAAGCAGAGAGAGTGGAAGAAGAAAGACTTCAGCTATTTGAACACTGAACTAGGAGGAGAGGAAGCTTCGGACTTTGTGAAAAGGATAAGAACACAACAGCACTGTCAGACAACTGTAACAGATCTGTTAACGTTTTGTAATTATTTGTTTGGGTTCAATAAATAAAGAGGTTATTACTTGGTTAGTTTCATATCAGCCGAGGTCAGACATGTTAACCTCTGTGGAGATGATACTAACCAAGTAATAACCTCTAAATAACCTGCTTAAATTGTTAAAAATACGGAAAGATACTATCAACTAGCGGTTGACCCTGTTATTGGGAAAATTGGATAACAACTGTTATTGGTTAAAGTAATATACATGTAACAATACCAGATGCCAATAGAAGGGTGCTCATGTTCAGGTTAGCTAGGTTAGCTAGCCTTTTCAAGTCCAAATGCTTGAATTGTCCGGGAACTATCCATTCTTAATGCAGATTACTTTTTTCACCCACAGTCCAACATAAATTGATCTTCACTTGATGACGACTTAACATCGTTCTGTTGTACAGAAGATGAAGCGAACAACATATTTTTTCTGAATATGGTTGCAAACGGAGTTTTACTAATAGGGTGACAATAAACCGCAAACTAAATGTATAAAAAAAATAAATAAATAAATGTAATTGTATTTTATTTGCACTGTTATATTGTATATGTACTGTATATGGTAAATAAATCATTCATTCTTTCATTCATTCAAATTTATTGCACTTTCCCACCGTTTTTCAATTTTGTTTTGTGCTGACACAGAATATAATATGCTGATCTCTCTACATTGTAATAATTCAGTATTTTTTTTTTTAGTAAACTAATATCTAACTTTTCTATTTTCATTTTAGTTCTATAAATAAAATGTTTTACAAAAATGAGTAAAAGGCGAAAAATAGGCGGTAACATGCCGGTGTGACAGGAATGATAGTCCGTAGGAAAATTAGTCCCTCTGGACTATTATTCCGCGGGATTATAGTCCTAGGTCTAACATTTCTGGGAATAGTAGTCCGCCGGACTACTATTCCTAGAAATGTTAGACCTAGGACTATAATTCCGCGGAATAATAGTCCAGAGGGACTAACGTTCCTACGGACTATCGTTACTGTCACACCGGAATTTGGGTTGCTAAACAAAATAACTTGTTTTGATAGATTCATATAATATCCTGTATTTGTGAAAATCCAGTTCACGAAACCATTTCAAAAAGATAAAACAGGTGGACATTCACAAAACAGGTTAATCAAGGTTTCTTTTTCCCTTTTTGCAAAAGGAACACGTGTCATCTTCAGTTATATTCATCATCTTTAAAAGAGTGTTGGTTCCTAAAATGCGTGTATTAATACGATACTGAAACCATTTATATTTGACTTCGACTGTACATTTAAAGGTGATTAGTAACGTTTTTGTCCACCATTTTTCACTCAGTTCGATGCCTAACTTGGATTCCCATTTGGATAAGAGATTTTTATCTTTTGTGCCCATAATCAGTGTCTTATAAGTTATCTTATTCCCGGAGAAGATTAATGTTTCTTTCCGGTGCAGGAGTATGGGATTTTGTATTCTGCTCAGCTCAGTTGCATTGCCCAGTGGTCTTATAAAACATTTTATTACATTTCGTATTCCCCTGTATGTCAAGAAGTCTATTTGTATATCAATGTGCGTTTTAAATTGCTCATGAGACCATAGTTTTTCGTTTGATCCTAAAAAATCATTTACAAAAAGGATACCTTTCGATTTCAGCAGAGTGCTTCGCGGCGGTCTATTTCCTACTTTAATATATTCGTTATTAAAAATGTAGGTACATAACAAATCCTTACGTTTCCGTGGAGGGGATGTTTTGCTGAAGACGACCAAGCATCAATTACGTCTTTCCAGAACGGATTGTTAACATTTTTGGAAAACGTTATCCAATATGTTGGGGCTGGCTGGATACCAACCACTTATAAAAGGGGAGAGGAGTTTACGAAAATTTCTTTCCAACATGAATGTTTTTTTTATAAAGCGACTAACCCATGATATCATTAAAGCATTCATAAAAGCGTTCATCTGAATCATTTTACACCCGCCCTGATCGTAATCTTGGATAAAATGAATTCGCTTTACTTTGTCAGGCCCATTTCCCTAAACGAATTTAAAAAGTGCCCTGTTTAGTTCGTCTATGGTTTCTTTGGGGGGATTTGGAAGAGCAATAAAAAGATAAACCAGTTTCGCGACGACTAAAGATTTTACTAAAATTATTTTTCCTAGCAGCGAGAGATTATGTTTTGACCACTGCAGTAGAGTTTTTCTCAACTCCCTTAGTTTTTATTATAATTTATGTGGACAGTTTTATCAAAAAGTTTAGTGAACTCGATACCTAATACGCTAAATGTTTCCTTGTTCCAGTTATTTTTCCACCTATAGCAAATGTTTTCTGTACAATCCTTTTTACTGCCGATCCAAACTGCCTAGGTTTTATTATAATTTATTTTTAAACCTGAAATATGTTTCAAAGCATCCAGTGTGTTCATCGCTGCCTCCAGTGACTGGGGTGATCCATTCAAGAAATGATGTATCGTCAACATATTGCGATATCTTAACATCAATATTTCCTACTCTTATTACTTTGGATGACCTAATCATAATTGCTAAAATTTCTGCACGTATTAAGAATATGTACGGTGACAATGGGCCACCCCCCCCCCCCCCTGCCTGCAGCCTCTGCCTAATGGAAAAAAATGTGAAATCTGAGAATTTACATTAATGCAGGATGAGATATCATTATAGAGCGTATGAATGTAAGATTTAAAGCATTGGCTATAATTTAAAAATTCTAAAGCCTCATCGATAAATCAGACAGAAAAAGACAATATTGCAGGGCTTCTCCTCTTGATTGGTTTCGAAAAGGTATTTGATTCCATATAATGGTCATTTAGCGAATATCATAGCTTCTGATTGCAGTTCGAACAAAGAGATCACCATTGCAACCCAAAACAATGAAATATATCAGAAAACACAAGTCGTGAAGTATTAACATGTAACTAGTACCAATTATCCCAGGGCCCCTTAGACGTACGTTGCACAGTACATTATTGCCCGATGGTGAAGTTCGTCAAGGTTTCTTGAAAGCCGTAACAGGATTGACACAAACCATTTCTTCAACTTGCATAGCAACTGACATAACACTGTAATTAATTAACTCGAAAGGCCGCGTTTCCGACCCAGGAACACGAGCCGTCATAATTGAATTAATTTGATGAAGGTCAAGTGTGCAAGTGAGGGGGCAGACCAACTAACATGTTCAACGTGCAAACACAAGGCTGCACGTTGAAAATATTAATTGGTCTACCCCTACATAATGAATATGGGCTCTTCCAATTTCTGTTATTCATCTGACATGGAAAATACCACCTGGGTTCAAAGGGTTAAGTCGTTCAATGAAGTGGGATTGATTTATTGGGGTCGTTAGCCTATTTTTACCCTTCAGCTTTGCATTTCCGCATTTATAAAGATACAGTCACCAAATGTGACACATTTGTAAATGACCATTTCTAATGGAACATTTTGGAGTCAGATTTTTTACATTCGATCTTTAACCAATACAACGTCAATTCTAACGTTTTTTCTCTCTCTCTTTTAATATCTACACCTGTATCAAACCTTCATCTTTCAAATTTTGCATCTATCATCCCCAACAAAAAAGACATACCTATCAATATGGGAATGTCATATGAAATTCTGAAGCGCTGTGGCCGAATTTCCGGGTGACGTTATTGACGTCGGCGTCACCAGTAATTAAATGTCGACAGATTTTCATAAAGTTTAGTACATATATGTTGTAGAGCAGGGGAAAACGAGTTTTTGGTTTTGTTTTTATTTTTCGCCATTTTGGACATTTTTACGTCATTTCAAATATTTCACAATTTTCAATAAATAGAGATTATTACCATTATGTGGATGTACAAAATATCCGGGTTTTAAGGGCAGATCACGACGAGTCGAAGACGAGTCGTGATCTACCCTTAGAACCCAGAGCGAGACTCGGATACATATTTTGTTCATCCACATAATGGTAATAATCTCTATTTATTGAAAATTGTGATGTTTTCTGTTTTTCGAATTATCGCCATGTTGACGTTTTTACGTCACTTTGAAGTTCAGGCTATTTTCTCTATCCTCAATTAACCCTTTACCCAACGTAACCGCCAAAACCGGCCAGCGTTATTCACAAAAATCGCCTATTAATTTTTATTATTTTTTTCACTTTTTGTCTCAAAAACGTAGGTTATGACCCCTCGTTGGAACGAGCTCGTCGAGCTCGTTCCAATGAGGCGTCATATCCTATGTTTTTGAGACACAAAATGAAAAAAAAATAGTTATATAAGAATTTTGTTTGCAAGTGTGGTCTGCTTTTCATGTGTGGTAAAGGGTTAAAAGCCCCATGTTATTGAAACCAATTGCGTCCTATTTATATAATGTATACGTATCAAGCTTACAACACTTATTTGTGATCATAATAAGTAGTCAACCCTCATATTGTTCATTTCAATTTGACATACCCGATGTGAGCGATGCCAATTTTTTACTTTTTATTTTCGATACTTTTTATTTTCAACGTCATTTTCGGCCTTAGACTTTCCAATTTTTGGGAATATAATCTCCGTAAAAAACCATATCTAAAAATGTGGTGCCGTCCTAGGAAATTCTCAACCGTTATTCCCAAACGCTGAGATGACGTCATGGAGGGTTATATGGTGAAAAATTAAAATGCGTAGGAATTTCATGAAATTTTAGTAATCTGTTGAGCTCAGAAAATTTAAAGATAGCTGTTTTCATCTGTTTCCGATTCGCGTCATTGTGACGTTTTTCCGTCTCTATAAAGTTTAGCATATTTTAACATATTTCATTAAAAGAGAGCTACCGGTTAGGCTTTATTGAGCGGCACTTTACTCTCATTATTGGGCTCTTCGGCGTTGGTCGTGCTTCATTAGATGATTTCTGGAAATTCGCTTTGCGATTTCAAAATAATCTGGTTATACACTGTAATTATATTGCTTAAAAAGAGTAATTCATTCTTTCGGGCTGCAACACCCAATGGCAGCTGGACAACATGTCCGACCACCTATTTACATTACGCGTGCTTTTCTCGGGATTATCAAATACAGAATATCACGGAAACGAACAAATCGAATTGTTTTGCGTCGTTCTTGCAACCACAAAGGACAAGTAGATTTTCAATGAGTGACACAAACCCCAACGTGAACGGATTTTATTTTCCCCAGTCAAATTTCATTATTGACATACCATGGTTAACCCTTTACCTAACACGAAAAGCAGACGACACTTGCAAACAAAATTCTTATATAACTAATTTTTTTCATTTTTTTGTCTCAAAAACATAGCTTATGCCCCCTCATTGGAACGAGCTCGACGCAACGAGCTCGACGCAACTATTTTTGTTCTGCTGATGTACCACCAGGTATAAACCAGCGTACCTTGAGAAGAATGTTTCGGCAAGGACGACTTATGCTGTTTTGAACGAATATCAATCATTTACCAGATATAAATAACTATTCACCCGCGTTTAACCCTTTACTTAACGTGTCGCGAACAGCATTGGAGAGCAAAAATATTCTTGTGCGCAACATTTTCATTTTGCCTGAAAAACATAGCTTATGACCATTTATGACGAAATCAGTTAGCGTGGTCCAATTAAGGGTCATAAGGTATGTTTTGGATAAATTATTTTTAAAATAATGGAATTTTTGATGGCGATATTTGTGAATAATAACCCTTTACCCAATCCACAGGATATCAAAATGTAATATTTTAATTTTTTAATGGTCAAAACATTTCAACAAAACCACATCACATGACCCTCATTGGAACGAGCTAGACGAGCTCGTTCCAATGAGGTGTTACATGATATGGTTTTGTTGAAATGTTTTGAAAAAAATATTTTTTCAACTGCTTAATTTGTAAGTCAGGAGGGAGGAGGCGGCCGATTCGTTAGGTAAAGGGTTAACCGTTACATAAGATAAACAGTTGAAGGGTAAGCCAGTATCACCTGTAGCAGTATTTGGTAAAAGCTCCTTGGCCTTCGAATGGACAAATGATACCATTAACTCTTACCCCGCTGAGTATTTTTAAAGTATTTTCCATTAAATATGGTCATGGCTGCTATGAAGCAGCCATGATTAGATTTGATGAAAAATTCACGACAATTTGTCTCGAGACATCACTGGTCGAAATGTTGACAACATTTACATTGGAAAATTGGCTTAAATGTGCTCAGATTTTTTTTATTTTAGTGACAAGAGATTTTCTGACCTGGGCAGGAATATCTGACAGTAGCATGCAAAAGGTTAAATACATTCGACCAGTTTGTACCTGAACATTTTCATTTTCATTTTTTCCATTTTCATCATCATTCTATAATTCATCTGAAATGTATTGCTCGACACCTAATTATCTGATGAATCTGTCTCAGCAATCTGCAAAGAAAGGACTGGGAGTGGCAGGTAGACAACCAAACTGGCAATGTCGTTCCCAGCGGCACGTGTAATTCATTTTATATTGGTAGATATATTGCAAAATAATGTTCGTTCTTTGTGAAACTATGATGCATTCGATGTATCATTACATAAATATGTGCATGTGCAGCAAATAAAAAATATTCAAAGTATTCAACAAATTCTGTGGAAATAAGAAAGAAAATCGAAACGTAAAACAGCTCCGGTGTGGCTACAACATAAGTGGACTGGAGTCTTATTACTCATCCATTAAACTTTAAACCATTGTATTTAACGGAATCGCCACTATGACATAAATGTTTCTCTATTCAACTGGTGTTGTCCCTATATCCCGATAAATTCTGTCTTTTGATTGGTCGGAATGCTTTGGACAAACAGCCATGGCAAAAGGATGCACCCAACATCCCAGGTATATGAGAGCGTGCAACATCCAGGGTAAAAGCGCACGCGAATCATCGGGGGTATATGGCTTAAACGAAAGCTTTCCGCTTTTGGTCGCCCCGAAATAAAAATCGAACCAAAAAACCTGAAAATAGTCACAAATATCATCAGATTTCCGACAATTCAATCATAAAAATAAAATAAGAGCAAATAATTCGTCCCCTGAGTACCAATGTGTTCTATGTGCCATCAGGCACATAGAACACATTGGAACTCAGGAGACGGACGATATGTCAACAAAATACTGTCCACCTTTCCCAAGTGATGTAACTCTATCAATTGTCTTCTGTGATTATAAAAACAAAATAATTATCACGGATTTGGTCCAAGTGATTGAGGAGCTGAGAAGAAATGTGTCCACAAATTCATTTCCACTATGTTTGTATTGTGTTTCAAACGGGACAAAAACGTTATCTCCGCCAACGTGTATGGTGTGGGAGATTTAATACCTGGATGTCTCATTTAAACACCTCGCCTGCGGCTCGGTGTTTAAAACCCGACATCCAGGTATTAAATTTTCATATACCATACAGGTTGGCGGAGATACCTTATAATATACAAGCCGGAACGTTTTTCCCAGTACCGTTTTTACTAGTTCCTTTCCCGTCGGGACATTAGTTTCGCTTCGAAAAGTTTCCAGATTCCGTTATACAATTATCGATCGTCTGTAACGTAGTGTGCAAATGAAAACGTCCAAAGCAAAGAAAACTCGGTTCACAAAACAATTAGTTAACCAAAAATGAAATAATACTAAAAAAAACAATCATTTCAGCCACATTAACCCAGTTCCGTGGCAGCCTCGTCTGCCTACCCCTTTATATCGAAATTGGTAAACTTTATTTCGATAAATCTTCGGACATCTTGACATGCTTGGAACGTCCTTTAAAAAAGTTTCTCCCAGCTGATTGCAAATCTGCCCAAGTGTGTACTTTTATTTTTTCTAACAGCATTAGCCTTCAACTGATTAGGTGTGAATGGACGACACCAGCCGAAGAGAAACAGCGACATGAATTTCAACAGATACGCCCAATAGAAGAGATAACGAATGTACTTTAGACTGGTTCCGAAAAGGTTGTTTTGATTTTTTATCAATCCATTTGATCAGTACAGCTTCAAACAAAACAAACGGACTCTTCACCTTTGAGTTTAAACATCAGAAATAAAATTTGTTTATTTAAATGAAATTTTAATGCATGGGATGTGTAATAAATACAGAACGCGATGTATGTTTGAATAGGTGGGTGTTTACATAACCCGTTGGAATGCGGCTCTCGCGAAATATGACTACGCCATTTCAACGAGTTATGTAAAACACCCACCGATTCAAACACAGAACGCGTTCTGTCTATATATCCACTCGATTACATCTGATATATGTAACTCGTATTCTTCGGTATGCCTAACAAATAGTTTTATTTGACCATAGTTATTCAGTAATGATTTGAATGGACAAACGTTACTCAAAAACACTGACTCCGTGTCTTGTCATAAGTTGACTTAGAAGACTGTATACTTAGGGCGACTTTGTCCCCCGGCCTCTTGGGAAGTAAACACCCATTCAGATTCTTATCGGATTGTTCCGTGGAAACGGAGAAGCCAAATAGCAAATCTGCAGTTCTTTGTCCACCGAATGGTTCTTGAACAATAATTCACTCACGGGGTGGACTATACTTTACCAAGACGAATTATAATGCCATGGTAATGTCTAGACTCCACCGCAGTGCTCTCTGACTAACATTATTATAATTCTGAATGCAATGATTTCAACTGTGTTAGGTTTTCAATACGATCATAAATACCTGGTCATGCATAGCACTGAACGTATCTCTATTTAGATATATAGACTCGAGACACAAACAGAATAAATAATACCGAACACTCAGTAAGAGCATTGACGTGCGAACATTGGCAAAGATCCAAAAGTTATACACAGACATCGTAGAATATATTATCAACAATTCGTGCCAGTATAAACTGACAATTAACTTGAGAATACAGAATTATGAAGTTAGTGTATTTCGCAGCAAGAAGTATGTGTGGCATACGTTCATCAAAATACCGATAACTGTGATCCGAACAGAAAGTGAGAGCTTTTTAAGAAGGAAATAAACCATTCACTGTTACGGTCAAAAGTAAACATAAGGCCTCATAAAGTAGATTTTCTGTTTCTCATGCCATTTGTTTGTTGTAAAATTGCATCCGCGCGGGCGGTTTTTATTTTTTTGTAATTATTTCTTTACCATCAAAGGTTCATGTTGTTGGATGTTTTATGTCTTAGATCTCATAATCTGCAGTCCAGAGAAGAATGGATGGTGATGTACAGTACGTGGAGAGTGTATTATCACTAAATCACCCGCAGAGTGGAGATTCCACCCAAGCAATAATTGCAAATTTGTTGCAAAACATAAATCAGCACAATCAAAGTTTCAGCCAATGGACCTCCGGGTTGAACCCGGAGGTCCATTGGCTGAAACATTTCTTGTGTTTTTTTGTCGATATGTACAAAATTTGAAAGTTATAGCTTGGGTGATAACTCCACTCCGCGGGTGATTTAGTTACAATCCACTCTCCACGTACTGTATTTAGTTCATTGACTGCAAGAATGATCTGCAGTGCTAAAGCATTGCAAAGCCTTGTTGCACCCAAGGGACAAATTTATCAGTTTTATTTACTTGGGTAAAATATCAGACATAAACAATTTAATTTTTATTTTCTGAAGATTGCATTGGTTATAAAAAAGAGAGCATTCGGTAGATGTAATATCAGTATATATCAGACCAAGGTACTCAAACGGAACAATGGCAGATGCAGGTGGTGATTGACCCGGCGCACGCCCTCTTTAAAAAAATACTGATTTTCATTCTAAGTGTATACATTTATATACAATCGAGTAATTTGCTATTTGTTTAGTAAACAGCGTAAGCATGAAATGATTTTCGAAATGTTGTTCTTGCAAATAAACTTTGAGTCTTCATAGCTTTTAATGACCTTGCATGCGATGAAATGGCCGTCCATACCCACGAGAGCCCTTCAATGAGTATCCTAATACACTGTGGGTATTTGGTTGTTTATTGGAGTTTTATGACCTTTTCAACAGCCAGGGTCATATCCTGTCAGAAAGTCTTACAGGTGGACGAAGTCAGGGTACCCGGAGAGAACCAACTAGCATCTGCGAACAGCTGCCCAAGTTACTAATTATGTATAAGCGGTTGAAGGCAAGTGTGCCACTTACACGCTATACGCCTTAGCACACAGCGCCACCTTGCTACCAAGTTGGCAGGATTGAGTGTCTTGCCCAAGAACACAAAGCAGTTACCGCTGGTCAAGATCAAACCAGCATCCTTTCGGGTTAAAGTCCAATGCTTTAACCACTGGGCCACCGCGCCTCCCTACAATTGTCGTCCTAAAATATCCTGGCATACAAAGCTAATAGCCTGATATAACAAGGGCATATTGGGACAATACTATAACACAGGTATTCGGCACAAGCTGGGAAATCGAAAGAAAAATGATATTTGATACCATTTTTGAATCTGTGCTGACGTGCCCCTGTAATGGTATAAATATTAACAAGGTAAACAACTCTCTTTTCGAAAACGATAGCACTCATCTTCGTTTTTCCCCACTCAAATTTGATTCACACAACGTATCCAACAATACCCAGTATCAATGGAAAGGGGAACGAATAAGCTTTACAGTGGTGCATTACATTAAAGTTGGGTGTTCTTGGGTTGTTCATGATAACTGGGAGAAGTCGCAGAAAAGGCCGAAAAACATTTAGTCGGACAAGAAAGTGCACAGTGAAATGATGTTTACGAGCGACAATTATCCGATTTATTATAAATAATTCGAGGTCCCATTGTATATGGAGGGCAGATTCAAATATTAACCGTATACCTTTATCAATTACTAATCTCGGATCCACATTTATTAATTTCTGGAGTTGATAGCAGTTGATAGCATAAAGGATGAAATATAATAGTTCTAATGATGCAGGTTTGTGGACAAGAAGTCGTCCAAAGAGTTTAATGACATGTTGTTGTTGTCCACCCAACCTTATACAATTTTGCTACGGATATCAAAATAGCACGTGCTACGCGAGAATGTCAAATTGAATTGGTGACCGACGATTTTCTTTGTGTTATGTTGTACTAGAGAGCCTGGGTTATCGAGAAAACACGCTAGTTTCTGACTTCCGACATTTTAAAAAATGCCAAGGTTACCCGAAAATCAGAGGTTGCGTGCCATTGGTATGCACGAGGCTTGGATACCTCCAGATGAGCTCGCTGCTGAGTTCGGAGTCACTGTGGCCACTATTTACAGTCTCATTGGAAGGTATAGAACCACTGGAACTACTACCGACCGACCGCGTTCAGGTCGACCAAGAGTCACGACCCCTGCACAAGACCGACACATCAGTACGTCTCACTTTGCGGGATCGCTTCCTTCCGGTGACGAGGACAGCAGCAATGACTCCTGGTAGAACTAACAATAGAATTAGTGCACAAACTGTCCGCAACAGACTCACCGAACACGGCATCTAAAGTAGGTGTCCATACCACGGACCAATCCTTACCCAACGTCATCGTACCATCAGAATGGAATGGGTACGTCAGCGTGTTCGCTGGACTCAGCAGCGTTGGAGCACAGTTTCTTTTAGTGACGAATCACGATTTTGACTACGGCGCTGGTAGAGCAAGGGTAGTATCGCCGACGAGGAGAACGGTTTTCTGATGCTTGCGTGCGGGAGTGCGACCGTTTCGGCGGGGGTGGTGTAATGTTTTGGGCAGGAATTTCCTTGCACCATCGAACGCAGCTGATCTTCATCGATGGTAAACTGAATGGACAGCGATATAGGGACGAAATTCTTAATGCTGTTGCTGTCCTATTGTTCAACGCTAACGTCGGATTGCAGTTATTCCAGCAAGCCCGATGTCACGTGGCGCGTATCTGTCGTGACTTTCTTGAGGAGCAGAGCAACGAACTTCTTCCCTGGACTCCACTTTCGCCAGATTTGTCGCCAATCGAGCATCTTTGGGATCACTTGGACTGTGTGGTACGACTTCATGATCCTCAGATATTAGGCGATTTACTTAATGTTCTAAGGCAGGAGTGGAACGCAATACCACAGGGTGACATCCAGGGACTTATCAGGTCCATACGCCGCCGATGTCTTGCCATCCAGGAGACAAACGGACATACACGCTATTGACTGCATGTGTGAACTTTTCATTTCACCTCATGTCTGAATTGCGACAGCCTGACGTGACGCTGGCAACAGTAAGAACATGAAATTATGCAAATCCATACAGCTAGACTCGAAATATGAATTTACAATAATTTGTTTGGGATTAAAGACGATAATAATAAAAAATGCTCCTCAAAGTTTAATATACTTTCTTTTTTGACTCAGTATATAAGTGGCTATGACAGTTACATGGAGAAACTCGTGTTAATTAAGTGGACATAATTGAAGTACCTATCAGGCCCCTACCTTTTACATTCCCGATTTCTGCCAGGGGAAGTAACCATGATTTGTCTTACAACAAGACCATATTTCCCCCCAATACAAGTAAAAAAGTCTAGACAAAACACAAATCTGTATTGAGGATAACAACCGCACGTGCGATCATTTGATTCAGAAAAAGAGAACGTTTTTACCCGCTCTCAATTGGAAATTAGCTATTACGCATGTAAAGGTCCCCGTTTTTTTTTGATAACAGTAATTACATGATAAATAGATCACCAGCTCAACGAAATAAAATAGACTAACAGTTTTGCCATAATCATATTTTTATTTAAGCCCATCATGCGTTAAATATGACAAAGAACACAAAGAAACACACATATGAAACACCACTATAAACTTCAGCAGTGAAAGTACAAGTAGAACAATGAATGGGGATTTCGACATGCAAAGCAAAAGATCGCAAACCTATAACGTCACGATCTTCATTCATCAAAACAAAATCAATTAATAGATGCTAAGTTACTGTCAAAACAGACGCCGTTAACCCTTTAACAAACATGAAAAAGAGACGACACTTGCAAAAGAAATTCTTGAATAACTAATTTGTTTCATTTTCTGTCTCTAAAACATAGGTTATGACCCCTCGTTGGAACGAGCTCGATGAGCTCGTTCCATTGAGGGGTCATAACCTATGTTTTTAAGACAAAAAAAATGAAAAAATAATGAAAATTAATAGGCTATTCAAGTTTGAGAATAGCGCTGGCCGGTTCTAGCCGTTTCGTTGGGTAAAGGGTTAAACGTACGGACTCGTCGACATTTGATCCATAGACGAGGTTTCGACTTCAATTCACCATCTCTGAAACTCGCATGGTGGTAATAACCTATATATCTTTCTATGACAGGGCTCGCAGACCCCTCCAGCTAGGGGTTTATTTTTCGTGTATACTCTTCACGATTTGTATAATAAGCTCATCCTCACGTCGTTTCGCACTGCTAGAAAAACACCAAACTCTTAAATTTCCTTCTAGCTGGCTACTTGGTGCATTTTAAGGCGACGGACTTCAATTTTTTTAAATCATCCAGTTATCATACTTACATGTAAAACATGGAAGTATCTTGTCATTTCTAGAATTCCAGTTCCTTTTAATATTCGAAGGGTATATGGAAATCAGGTTTTACCAGGAGTTAGGACTTACTAGAATACTTTTCAGAATTTGTCTAACAGTATTTTTTTACCTTTTGCTTTCTACTTTTACCCCGGTTTCTTTTCTTTTCGGATTGTATTACTCACCCGTTCAGTCGGAACTTGGCTTATGAGAACTTTTATCTCCAAATTTCATTTCATTTCTTTCGTCGTATGTGTGTGTTTTTCCTTGTTGTGTCTGTACTCTGAAGACGCTTTCGTGAAACCTAAAGCTTGGTGAAAGTTGTTTTTTCTTGTGCTGCTTGAACTTTATGTAGACGACTGTACACATAGATTGGTTTGCAGTATAGGAAAAAATAATAACACCTTTTCGATAACAACAAAATTATAATACCGGTTTTCCTCACTTTTTAAGAACTGAAGTAATATTAGTTATCCTTGTGTTTTCCAGGGTGAATGGGAATTTACACCGGTTTGGGAACTCATACACCCTGAGGCAAAACCGAAAGGTGTAAGAGTTCCCAAACCAGTGTAAATTCCCATACACCCTGGAAAACGCAAGGATGACGGATTTATTTCCAAGAATTTTGGTGTACTAAATACTTTAACCTACATTGTGGGAAAAAACTGACAGAACAATTGTACTTTGTAAATTTCTTAACAAAACCAGACAAATATGGATGTCATTGGAAATGGCTCAATGAGCCAGTTCCAATGACATCCATATCTGTAATATTTTATTGCACAAAAATATTAAATTTCCTGTATTTTTATTTTTGTTCTAGCATAACAGAGCAGAAAGTATGAATTAATAATTAAAAATGGGTACTTTTTAGCCATATAGCTTGCTCTTGCATATTCTTGTTTTTACACCGTGGTTGAACACGGTGTAAAAAAAGCCACTGTGGATTGAAGTTACACCGTACCTCTCAGCCAATCAAAATGCAGTATTTTGTTACATTTGGAAATAATGACTTATATAATCAGAAGTGCTAGTCTTATAACCCTTTTTCCTTTTTGGACGATTTTAAAACTAGATTATTTCGACTTTTCACTCTGGAGTCCTGGGATCTACATTGGGGGTGGCTGGACTAACCCTGCAGAAAACCACATGTTGGCTGTTCCGAAACCATACAACTGATACAGGGACAATTCGCAGAGTAATTGTTCCAACCTTAATATGCTGAAAGTTCCGGGTTGGGCGAGTTCACCCTCTCACTCTAGAGCCCTGCCGCTGTGGATGTGCGAGTGGGCTGACCGCGCTGGACACTGCCGATTGGTTGTTCCTCAATCGTGTACCTGTTTGACAGAAAGTGTCCACGTTAATCACTGTATTTTGTATTTTGTGTGTTTTGGATGTAACTAACTCGTCGTATCATTGCGACTCTGACAATCCGTGCAGTGCGGGGTGAGGGTATTCGTGGTTCATGTTGGAAACGGCATATTACCTGCGTAAATTTCATCTTTTTATACAGAGAAAAATTACACCGTGTGTGAGAATTCAATGATTTTTTTATTATGAGGGATTGATCTTGTAATTTAAAATCAATGTTGCATTTATAAATAAATATTGAACTCACGTAGAGAGTCCATCACCCCTCCTAGTACGCGATTTATCCTCCACATCTGATTCTTTCAGGTGACAAGGTCCACTAGACCGAGAACTAGTTTACATTTAATTATAATGACGTTGTTAACGGAACGCACATGTCACAACAAGAAAGACATTGCTTCTACTACTACTATTACTACAACTCCCACTACTACTGCTATAATATCCATTAATTCATTACTGTAAATTATTCGGACAGGGCACGGTCATCTGTTGTGGTACGGTCAGAGCTCAGTAAGCCCTCTCCGGAAATAACTGCAGATGATGGTATCAAGTACAGAACAGATGCGTGAAGAGTGGATTACTCTTTGAACGCAATTCACCCTCTGTGTACTCCGGTTGAGTCACGAACCGATCAGTGTCTATCATTTCTGAAGTAAATGCGTCGTACGCATAGTTTGTGTGGAAGTTTTGAATTGACATTTTATGGTTGCTGCTTCTTGAATACTTATATATACTTCACAGTTTTTTTTTTCAATTACTGGTTGATCGTTTTTATAGATAACTTCCATAAACTGACGTCGTTACAGACATTATTTTCAGCTGTATCTGAAACATTCGAAACCTGAAATTACTCAAGCTTTAATTGAAGACCAGAAGTATTTTATCTTGTAATAGTTTATCCGATCTGAGAAAACATATGGCACCCATCAATTTCTCTTAAGGAAATATCTAGATTACGGCTCTATTATATATTCATTTACCCCCCCCCCCCCCCCCCCCCCCCCCGGTATATTTCATTTCAAAATGTCCGTCTGATGAGAGAGACTTTAAATGTCGAAAGTACTTAATAACCAAATATTTTTGTATTCTATGTAAATGTGGATTACAGTGAATTATACAGACATATAAAGAATTGTTTGAAACTTGTATCTTTTGATTTTTTTTTTCATATATGATATACTTGTGTGGACAAACTTTTGTTCTATACAGATTATCACCACAGTGTGTGTCTCCAGGAATTCAGATCAAGTCGAGTTGTAGGAACAGAATAGTATTTCGACGAGCCCGTTAGGGCGAGTCGAAATGCGATTCTGTGCCTACAACGAGACTTGATCAGAATTTCCGGAGACACACACTGTGGTGATGATAAATTTATCTCACAATATTGACCACAAAATGTGTTATAAAACTATTTTAAGAGAAACTTTTTCATTTGCCTTATCGATGGAAAGACGCAAATTTAAAAATAGAATAGCGTTCATTGATCTCCATATTGAGGTCAGTGACGACGTTACACTTCAGAGAAAAGTACGTCACTGGGATACTGAATACTGCTTGCGAAGTGGAGCAACTGTGTGTTTCGTCAACGTGAATTTGGTTGTTACTTTTGCAATAATTACTGGTGAATTAAATATCCCTCTTGGTGTAAAGGTTTATTATATTCTAAAATATGCCGTTCATCGTTTATTGAGGTGGAGTTTTCCACATTTCATAGCGAAAGATAATCCTTTAACTTCAAGAGAGAAGCCTCGACTCGAGCGTTCAGGAAAATCACAATAATAGGATACAAACCAGCCCAAGATGCCGAAAAGTGAGCATAATTTAACTATTCGTTGAGTTAACTTCCCCACTCCAGTGACATGTTAGTATGCCGTGCATAATAAATACGTTACAGGGAGTTTAGTTGGCAGATAAAGTGTCATGTACGGCTCAGAGAAAACGATATTAGGTTCGGCTTCGCCTCACCTAATATTGTTTTCTCTGAAGGGAAAACCCCGAAGCGATCGAAAAATGATATTAATGCCGTTGTTTTGATAACAGCAGAATCGCGCGCTTGTATCAGAGGCCCTTGATACGGATTCGGAACAAGGGCCCAGATACATTAAAATTTAATTGCGTAACAGTGCAAAAACGCCCCGATTGTGAGATAAATATATATATATTAGCATCAGCAATAACTTCCAATTGTCGATTACGGCCAATGCGAGTACTCCTTGCAGGCATCCATTTTCGAAACATTTTCTGCGTCAAGAGAGATATAACCCACTGACAAGGTTGGTGGAACATCCGCGAAAAACTTCGCGTCTCAATCTACCTCCATCCCTCAAGAGGACGGCAAGTCAATCAAAGCGAAAACACCTCCCAATCGATGATGCTTGATGACGTGAAGGCTGTTTTCACTTCGTTGAACGTGATGGCGTTTACCTGGAACGAAAATTAGTTATACCGTATCAAGTTTAATAAAATTCATCTTCCGAAATCAACTCACTCAAAACGTTCGTTATGACGTCGACATTGACTTCCGACGTCATTCCCACATCAAAAATGTTGTGAACGATATTTTCCAAAATGGATTATTTGGTGGTGATTATATGATGATACACAAACCTATGTTGTAACCCTTCAATGGAAGGAGTTCATTCCACTGAGGGTTCCGAAGCTATGTTTTGGGACAAAATATGAAAATTTAGTTATTCAAGAATATTTTTGCAAGAGCTTTTGGCAAGTTGTGTAAGGTAAATGGCTGAAAGAAGAAACATTTTCGTTGGTTGTTTGACCTTTTGAACTGTAATGGTATCTTCATGCCAGTTCAATGGCAGCAATTAGAAGAGTCCATATTCATTATTTGGGGTAGACCAATCAATATATTCAACGTGCAGCCTAAGGGCTGCACATTGAAAATATTGATTGGTCTACCCCATATAGTTAGTGAACAGCCATCCTACTTAATGATGTTATGACGTACCATGTTCCTGACCGGAAAAGCGGTCGCTCGGATTCAAAGGGTTAAACTTGAAAGATCATCACTAAATTCAATTTCCATAGTATTATCCTTATCGAAATATATCGCCTTTAGATCGTAGGTTATCAATATAAATTTGTTTAATGTTTGCAGAGGTCTTTAAAGAGTTAGACATGGGATCAAGACAATAAAAAAAACATAAATAAATTGAAATTGCTTTGTATGCAGGATAATGTTTTCAATATCAATCTTTAAGTTTCCAAATAAATGACGTCCTGTGAAATTATGCTATGGTCTGAAAGACAAATTTACAAAGAAACGAAAAGGCTAGTAATTATATGAAAAATAAACGTAACAATCTGGTTGAAATAAAACTGAAGAATTCTCATTCCTGAACAAAAAAGACACATTCAGTGGTAAGGTGTTTAACTGAACGATAAACTGTTGTTGCTTTTTTTTAATATTTGGAACTGATTTAGGACATCCGTTTCGCAAATAATCCTCGTACTTTGGTTCCTCACAACATTCGCTTTGTAAAGTTATTTAACCCTTTACCCAACGCAGACGATATCAAAATTTATTATTTTAAATAACATTTTTTCAAAGTTTTCAAAATATTTCAACAAAACCATATCATGTGATACCTCGTTGGAACGAGCTCGACGAGCTTTATGGTTTTGTTAAAAGTTTTTGAAAAATAATATTTTTTCAACTGCTGAATTTACATATTACGCGGGCGGATGCGGTCGATTCGTTGGGTAAAGGGTTAAATATAAAGAGCGTTTCGACATGTTCAGAATTTTGCCTTCAAATCTCTCTACATTGGAACGTGCATAACGCAAACATTCACCTTTCAAATTTTGCTACTTTTTCCCTTTCACACCATAGCTTGTATTATCTCAATCGAATGAGCTCATTTTAATGGAGGGCATGGACTTGTTTTTGCTTTTGCACAAATGTTTTTAGTTCCATTGAAAAACAGTTTATGTAAACGGCTGTCTTCAACTTGTATTAGGTAAATAATGATTCTTTCGCCTTTAAGAAATAGCATAATATAACACCAGAATAACATTTTCACACCACGCTCATCATTATGGCTGCAGATGAAGATATCAGATAACGAGATTGCGTGCATGGCGCTTTATTCAGTTTGGGATTTTACTTTAAATTACCGGAGGTTAAGGGGCGAACTGTACGGATCCCAGTAATTCACGAAAACACTTTCAGTGGATTTGGTTTGAACAGAGCCTCTTCCAAGTTCACACCAGCTCAACTAATCGAGTTTCACAGTTTTCAATACCAAATGGGGACGAGTTGGAACATTCCATTTTTTTCCAATTTAACCTTAGTCGTGTTCTGTATCGGAATTTTTAAGGATAAAAACATAAAGTGAAGTGTAACTGGTGAGATTCCACACATGTATGCCACCTGTCTAATGAAAGGATTTGAAGTTGTAAATTTGTCTTCACAAAAAACAAAACGTGAAAGTTGTTTAGGGTTATAGGTATAATTTTTTCCAAATTACATTTTCATGGTGATTAAAAGGCTGCATATTAAAATAGAGTTTTGTAGAGACATGGCTTGCAGTACAGCTCAAATAAGTTACCACGATACAGAAAGTCATTCAGTAAAAACGCCATTCACCGGCTCGATCACCATAAAACAAGTCACTGAATACTGCTACACTCGGTCGAACGCCGTTTCCTCAGTGAATACCTCTTTGCAGGCGTCACTCGATGAAATGCCCACTTCCGTGATGGGTACCCACAGCGGTTAATCCCCCTTCTACTCGGTACGCACAAATGTTCACGTAAAGAAATTTTTTATTTATTTATTTGGGTTTATCGATACCTTTGTCAGCCAAGGTCACATCGTGTGGGACTGTTTTAGGGGTGGAGGAAGTCGGAGTACCAGGAGAGAATCACCGATCAGTGGCGAGCAACTGTCAGACTTCCCAAAGGGTAAGCGCTGGTTGGCGGCTGGTTAGCAAACATCATGATGGACAACTAATTGTCAAGGAATTCATTATTAATGTAATGTGGCTGTTGGATTAAATTACTGCTGAATCATTATCAGAAGCTTGTATCACTTAATTCCACATACTACAATTCACTTAAAATCGAGGAGAACGTCTTTCTTTTTAATTGCACGCGTCTCATAAAATCAAGAAAGGACGCACGTTATATAATAAACAGCGTGTGAGGGGGTGGGGCGACGCCGAGAGTTTCCCAGTCTACGAGTCAGGGTCTGTCGGTGACCGAGTGGTGTGCGTGGTTTAGTCTTGTTTCGCTCGACGGTTGGCGTCACAGGAAATTCACTTCGTGTGATTTTGAACCCCTGCTATGTCATTTTTAATTTCACTTAACCTCCCAATAAATACAAAACTGATTCTCATAATCGTTGTTGCCAGTACTATATAGGGAAATACTATTCAGGAATCAGTATTTAAAGGGTTAATCGTTCTTTTGAGAAACCAGTAATAAACAAAACATTCCACTGGGCCTCTGGGAGCGTTTCTCCGGTGCGCAGTTTCTACAGAACGCCTTCTTCACACAGAGTAGTTCCCAACTGAGAAATTTAAAATTAATAATATTTGACTGTAAAATTTTAAATACTTATGGTCACAAAGTTCAAAGCAGTTAATAGTCTTCGATGTCCTTTGTTACCTGAGCCCATGTCATGATGACATGCCATCTACTTTCATTAATTGCAAATGTGCTGGCCCGGGGTTACTTACCATTGTGACAAACATGTATTGAATATTTCCATGCAAAGGCCAAATTTTAATGGACTACTTCCCATAATGACTGGTGACATGCTATGAATAATTTCATACAAAGGCTATATTTAATGAAAAAAGTGTTGTAATAAAGGTTTGGTATAAGACAGTGTCATGGTTTAAAAACTCGCAATCTGTTTTGAATTTATACCTATACAGCCTAACATTTAGAGTGTACAACAATGGGTCAGTTCAAAAGCTTTCATAATAGCCAATTTGTTAATTAAGGAATATATGAATTAATGAATTGAGATAATTTTCACTCATACAATCCACCACAGTAATTTCCATAGCTACTAACGTTTATTGTTTATTTTAATAAAGATAGTTGAAACACATATATATATACTACTCAAAGTTTGCTAAGCACCAAGTACATCCAACTACCTGTTTTACGCTTTAGTTGAAATGTTGTAATGAAAAGCGTATATATTTATTAGTTAATTATATCTTTAATGATTTGGGTACAGAAATTAAGATTTTGTTTGTGTTTGACATTATTTTTTTGCTTTGGAATACGATAACCATGGAAAATGGATATTATTGGTAAAAGAGGAAATTTTTCAATATGCCCAAAAGTTGACGGAGCGAAATGGTATGGCTTCAATATCGAGTATGAGACCCATTACTGTTAATTGCAGCTTGACAACGTCTTCTTATGCGTCCAATCAGGTTCCTGGTGGTCTTTTGTGGGATGTTGTTCCCTTCTTGGACCAGCATGGCACCAAGCTCCTGGACACTTCTTGGCTGTACTGGACGGGCTGAAATTGCAAGCTGCAACTCATTCGAGACATGTTCGATTGGACTGAGGTCAGGGGATCTTGGTGGCAAGTCCACACGCACAATCCCCTCCCTCTGTCGGTACTCCCGACAGCATGGGCAACATGAGGATGTGCATTATCGTCCATCAGAATGAATATATCACCCACTGCACCTGCATACAATCTGACGTGGACATCCAGGGTCTCATCAATATACCGTTGTGCAGTCAATGTACCACGTTCAAGGGCACAGAGCTCTGTACGTTCATCCCTGCTGATGCCGCCTCAGACCATGATTGACCCTCCACCATAGCGGTCATGCTCAGTAATGTTGGGTGCATGGAATCGGTCTCCTGGTTTTCTCCATATCCTA
The DNA here is from genome assembly GCA_031216915.1 of Pictodentalium vernedei. Taxonomy (NCBI): domain Eukaryota; kingdom Metazoa; phylum Mollusca; class Scaphopoda; order Dentaliida; family Dentaliidae; genus Pictodentalium; species Pictodentalium vernedei. The sequence continues at coordinate 437,820,864 of CM062294.1, forward strand.
GAACGCCTATTTGTGTGGTCAAGGCGTTACCTTGACTCATCTGTAAAAAGGACAGGTCACCAATCTTCTCTGGTCCATCCAACGTGGTCCATGGCCCATTCATATCGTGCCTGGCGGTGGTTCTGGGACAGCAGAATGCGAATACATGGTCTTCTCGATTGGTGACCACCTTCGTGCAACCTTGCCCGGATAGTCTGCGTCGAAACATTTATCCCGAATGCATTCTGGAGGTCACTGCGAAGCTGGGTTGTTGTGGCAAAGCGGTTCCTATGGGCCTGAATGATCAAAAACCGGTCTTCGGCTGCAGATGTTGCCCTGTCTCTGCCACCACCACGCCGTCTTACTGGTGTGCCATATTGCTGAACTCTTGCCCAGGCTCTGGTGATCACCGTATGGTGCACACCTAGGGCTTGACCAAGCTGACGATGGGTAGCCCCTTGCTCCACCATACCTACAGCCCGCCACATTTCTGCTTCGGACAAATGTCTTCTTACATTTGCATTTGCCATATTCAATCATTAAATCACAAGGGTTATTGTTGAAATGAAGATTGAATACCCTACACATGTCATATACATGTAGACAGTACACGAAAACATCATGCAAATCAAAGGGTACATGCTTTCCATGACTGTCACGAAAAGTCTGCCTGTCAAGAGAGCTAATGTAGACACTACGGACCATCTTAATACATTCTTCAATGATATCCTCCAAAAATATCGCAAATATGTCACAGGTAAATTTCACAATGATGTGTCAAATATTTTGTGCTTAGCAAACTTTGAGTAGTATATATAAATTCAGTTAACTTCTGTATAACTAATTCGGAGAGACGGTTGAAGAGAAGTGTCTGACTGGGAGTTTGGTTACTGACTCAATACGAATGCTGGAGTGCCGTTAATCAATTTTGTATAAGTGCGAAGACTTTTATTTAGTCTAAGTTCTTCCAAAAGTGAAATCACAGGTACAAAATGTTTTCGAAACGAGGGGTTCTCCGGTCGCATTTGCGACAAGTCATGGTTGTATGCAGCCATGACTTGGTCTTAAAACAACACGTGCACAAAAATGAGTTGAAATCTTGCCCAGGCTCTAATGATCACCGTATGGTGCACACCAAGGGCTTCACCAAGCTTACGATGGGTAGCCCCTTGCCCCACCATCCCTACAGCCCGCCACATTTCTGCTTCGGACAAATATCTTCTCACATCTGCATTTGCCATACTCAATCATTAAATTACAAGGGTTTGTGTCGAAATGAAGATTGAATACCCTACACATGTCATGTACATGTAGACAGTACACGAAAACATCATGCAAATCAAGGGGTACAAGCTTTCCATGACTGTCACGAAAAGTCTGCCTGTCAAGAGAGCTAATGTAAACACCACGGACCATCTCAATACATTCCTCAATGATATCCACCAAAAATATCGCAAATATGTCACAAGTAAATTTCACAATGATGTGTCAAATATTTTGTGATTAGCAAACTTATGAATTTTCTTTTCATTAACGGTCCGCCACCCGCTTCCCGTTGCATGACGCCATGAATTATGGAGTTTTACTGCCCTTCTAAACTCCGTTAATATGCTAAAGAACGCCCGGTAATCTAGTAATAAATGAAGTAAACACATCCAAAACTTTGAAATCGCACAGAGATAACGATCGAATTTTAATGCATAATGCGCGTAACTTCTGGCGAGATATTATCTTATATCTGTCGTGACAACAGATATTAAAAATATGTGTTTGACATTTCTCGCTATCTTATACGGTAGCATATAATAACAGTTACTATTTTCACTGGTATCGAAAAAAAAATCGGGGAACAGACACGATTTTTAGTTAAATAAACAATGATGTCATAAGTTGCTGCTTTCGTGTTTCAGCGGTTGAAAGACATCTAAATATAAACTGTCTGTACCAGTGAAAAAATGAATTTCAAACGGAAAGTCAAAAACCACTGGTTTCGCAATGTCCGTGGTAACATAAAAAGCTTAACGACAAAGCACGATCGACAGTACTATAGTGTACAAAATACTTTACTTATATCTATTATGACCCATAATAGGTTAATTAAAGCGCATACAATGGGATTTAGATATGAAAAATTAAGTAGAAAATTTCCCAGTTATTTGCAATATAAGAACAAGTACATGTGTATCAGACAAACTGGCAACGTGTCAGAATAAATAATGAACATGGCGATTATACCTGTTCGTGACGAGTTGGCAACGTGCCAGTGACTATGGGTCAGGTTGGAGATACTGTGCTATTTATAATCAATACACTGCGAGATATGAAATATACATATACCTATACATCTACACGGTATCGGTTTCGTAAATAAAGTTGTTTAGGCGAGAACTGGATGAATAGTTATAAATAGCTAATGTTACCGATCCCTTGAAGATATTTTAAATCGATACCTTTGGTGATAAATTAAATACGTAACAAAGTTCACCCAACGTCAATAACACAGATGATCTTTAAACATGATGTGCATTAAACGAAGTTATTCGTCTGAGTGGCTTTACTCAGATCGTTGCGGTTTGTGCAAGAAGGGAATAGACTCGGGAAATATGATATTTTCAAAATTTGTAAACGACCTGCGATCATTATATAACGTGTTCATCCGGCGATCAGTGGCTCTGTAATTGATCGAGTGCTTGAAGCCCATATTTGTCCGTTATTCTGAAGTGCAGGTAGCGCAACATAAAGAATTCAAGAATGTGCTTCACATCATCTTTGAAGGGGTGTTATTTGGGCTGTAAGGATTTGCGTTGTAAAAATGTATGCAGGCACTTTCCCATATATTGTAGCAAGATAAAGGCATGTGAACAAATTTTGATTACCAAAAATAATTTAGCATCCTCCCAGTTAAGCACGACCAAAATTGTGTGGACTGTTTGGGCTATATCTCAATGTGGAATGTGGTGTATATGTAGACATTAATAATATTTCGAAGTTCAGGGGGGGGGGGGGAGAGGTCAAATCTACGACGATATTAAAATTTTAAACTATGCACAAGTCAACCTGCTAACGATAATGTTTGAAAGGTTTTATTAAAATTGGTCTATAATCTAATGAGGGGCTGCACCCACGGAAATCTAATATGAAAATCAATATGAATCAATGTTTAAGAAGACATAATTCAGTCAAACATTGTCGCAAATTGGAAATTGGAGAGTATATGCGCACATGGGCGTCGTGAAGATGGCCGTTTGGGTGTGTAAACATAGTTCGTTCATGCTGTGTTGGATTAAGCGCGACTGACTAAGATTCCAACTAAATCATCAGGGCATGAGAAAGTCTTAATGTAATGGGAACAGAAAATAGTAAAGTGTGGTGAAATGACAGTCACATCGAAGCACTGACAATACTGAGCTCCCTCTCTCTAAGATTAGTGAAATCAGAAGATGGCACTTTGGCCACTTCAACAAGTCCCCGTGTGAACCCCGGAACGAGAGGAAGTATTTGTCTGTAATGATAGGTAAGCACTGTTTGTTTATAGGAGTAGAGAAGCAATGCTTGTTTATAGTGGTAGATAATCACTGAGTGTTTATGGTGGCAGGTAAAAACTGCTTCGCGAACTTCAACGGATAGTGGATGAGTGGAAAGACTGCTCTTAGTGGATTGGGCAGCTTTATCGAAACGTCGAGCTTATTAAGTTTCATCAATGGTTTTCATCATGTTTTGTAAACTTTTCTTGTGGAGGAAAGGTGTTAAAATAAGCGATAGTCTGTTCATCTGTCCCCATCTACTTTAAACGTAAAACATATGCTACAGCCAATACACACACAGAACGACACACGCGTGTCAATGGGATTATCGATATGGCACGAGGGCCAGTGCGAAAGGACAAAACGCAAGCCTCGAGTTTTATCCTTTCGCGATGGCACAAGTGCCATATCGATTAACCCATTCACGGGCGTGTCGTTCTGCGTTTATTACACGCCTAAAAAATGATTATTAGAGGGGCACATTTTATCGCTAACAAAATTTGCGAGGGGAACCAGTGTTACTATTTCGTCCCCTGAGTTCCAATGTGTTATATGTGCCTACTGGCAAACAGAACACATTGGAACTCAGGGGATGAGTTTTAGCTATCGCTAGCGATTCAAATTGTAATTGTGGTGAACGATTTGAGGAAAGTTCCAGTGAAATTTCGCTTCTATTTAAAAATAGCCCGTCAACGATTTCCGTTCCGCACATATGTGTGGAACGGATTTTCATTTTCCGCATGGCTTAGTGTTGCTGTAGATGGGGCATTCATAGAACATGCCTGTAATAAATCTATGGAAACAGCTGAAAATGACAAGTGATGAGCCCTGCAATAACTTTCAGTCTTGCTTTTTGTGCCCCCTGAAGCCCAAAACCTGTTTTCCTGTACAGGATCATGTTACGCCCAAAATTGATAAAGTAGTGGCTGCCCCGGGAATTTGTTTAGACGACTATTTAATATTTTCAATATGCAGCCTGTGTGTTTGACGGGCATCCAATTGAATAGGCTAATGTAGATTAGATTTTCAAGAAGTCTTAACCGTTCTCGATTTTAATTTTATCACATAATAATCATCATTTCGGTCATTACTGAAATATCGTCCACAACACATCTAATATACGCATTTCGACAGAGGTCAACATCGACGACGACGTAACATTGAGAGGGGGTAAGTTTTTGAAGCAGAATTGAATTAATCGTCTCATATATCGCCAGCTGACCAACCCATCCAAGGACGGACAAATAGCTGACCATCCCATGCAAGACCCATTGTACATCAAAGGAGATAATCAAAGTTGAAATTTCTTGCTGGACAAAGTGGATGGCATGGGGCAGTTTCCATTCATACAAAAGGTTAACTATTTACCTAATACGAATATTAACTATTTACCTAATACGAATAACATACGGCATTTATAAAAAAAAACATTTCAAATAAACATTTTCATTTTTTGTCTCAAACATTTTGCTTATGACCGCTCGTCAACCATGAACTTCTGTATTAGGTTACCAAGTCAAACATTGGAGTCCACAAGTTTACAGTGAACGGTCCTGAGGTCTAAAATCTGCAAATTTGAAACAGTCGGGGGCAACGAAAATGGAATAGCATACGGCATTTAAAAAAATACATTTCAAATAAACATTTTCATTTTTTGTCTCAAACATATATCTTATGACCGCTCGTCAACCATGAACTGCTGTATTAGGTTGCCGAGTCAAACATTGGAGTCCACAAGTTTACAGTGAGGTCTAAAATCTGCAAATTTAAAACAGTTGGGGGCATCGCTAATGGAGATTTAACTGGTTGAATGCGAGAAGCTACTATGGGGGGGGGGGGGGGGGGGGCTTTCAAAAAATGAGGGTACCAGAGCAAAAGCTAACATTTTCCTTGCTCATGTTTGATATTCAGTCCAACACAAATAGTATTTTGTATTTACAAATTTGTTTTAACACAAATTATTGAAGAGTAATGTGGGCACTCTTCAATAATTTGTAATAAAACAAATTTTGATGAGCATATTCAAACCACCAAAAATAATGTAGCCCCCAACCAGTTAAGGGAGGGGTGACAATCTCACTAATAATTTATCGAGTAGGGGCATTTTCATTAGGATTGGCATCCAATATATCGATTCTCTCTAGCTTGTAATCAAATATTTCCTTCAAAGGCTAGATTTGACATATTGATCTGTCTCCCACATACAGTGGGCCATGTAACTAGAGATTCAGATTTGGTCTGTTGTGGATTCTGCATGACCAATTCAGAGTACCGGTAGGATAGATGTCTACTAAATAAGAGCGTGCATCACAATTACTACATGTATATTTTATTTATTCACTAATGGATTTACAGGAAGTCTTGAGTTCTTAAGTTAAAGTCCCTATTGTCTAATATTTCAGCTGCGTCATCAAGTCATGCCTTCGAGGAAGGCATGCTTTGATGATGTAGTTGGAGTATTCCTTAGTCGGGACCTGGTCGTCACATTCGGAACAGATAAAATTTAACCTGCTACCGCCACACCAACCATCTTCCCGACGTCACTGGGATATTGTATTATCTTAGTAAATGTTGACTTTTGTGACATTTCTATATACATTAAGTGGTAAAGATAGTCCAATAATATTAGCCTTCGCCTGTGCTCCGAATTTATTATTTTTTTATTTTTAATATGTCGCACCGTTGAAGTCTAATCTGATCTTTCGTTTTTCCAGCAGCAAAGTACGAAATTAGGCGACATAACACTAATATGATGAATACTCATTCTCCATACATGTTCCCACATTCGACAAGTATAATATACCTTCACATTCATATTAGATGTATAAATTTCCTATACTTACTGTCGAATTACGTATTAAATACCAATAATTAAATAAAAACATTTTTTTCAAGCGGTAATGTTACAGCGGTTGGAAAATTGTTAAAAATCGTATTCCATTTCCGGGAACGGACTTCAGCGGTATTGCAACGACTGCCGCGTCATTTGACTTGGTGTGCACTACATTATCGATATTCCGTTTTTCACTCCGCGTTTTCCTATCAACCCATCTTCCGGTTCAACAGTTTGTTTCGAGTTGAAAAAATTGCAGTGCAAATGACGCCTAAATAATTCAAAATATCGATTTATTTGCAAGAAAATGACCACCAGAATGAAGAAAAATGTGTTTTACACAACTGTCAATGGGAAGTAGGAACCAGGTGGGGAAATTTGATCTTTAATTGAGGTCCAACCGTTCAGCGAGAGTCTCTCGCTGAACTTTGCTGCTGGAAAAATGAAAGATCAGATTAGACTTCGACGGTGCGACATATTAAAAATAAAAAAAATAATAAATTCGGAGCACAGGCGAAGGCTAATATTATTGGACTATTGGTAAAGAGTACTAGCGGTGTCAGAATGTAATGACACGGGTGATGACAGACTTCCAGTCTGGCTATGTTATCCCTGTACGGTGTAAGCGAATTTGGCCTAGCACTTGTTTCCTTTGCTCGGTGTAATTGTTTGCAGTGCTTATTTCGTTAAATAAACAATTATCTGTCTGTCTGTCTGTCTGTCTGTCTGTCTGTGTGTGTCTCTCTCTCTCTCTCTCTCTCTCTCTCTCCCTCTCTCTCTCTCTCTCTCTCTCTCTCTCTCTCTTTCTCTCTCTCTCTCTCTCTCTCTCTCTCTCTGGGTGTAGGAGTCGTAAACTATGTTTTCGACGAGTAAATAGAAAACAATAATAAAATTTGGTTGACGATTTTAGTGAACTGTGCTTGCAGGTTTAGTCGATACCTTTGGTAAAAAGGTTAAATTGCATATAATGTGATTAAAAGATTTTCAAATTCGTTTGATATGGCATTTCTAACCCTCATTCATTAAAATAGAACCTGGTTCAGAAATTTCATATCATATCCGCACTCATCCTATATTTGTACTTCAGCACTCTCTTGTAAAAAATTTGTCCTACAAGATTGAACGTGTTCTTACTGAATTTGAAAAAGCATTGGTTATGATATATCAATGGAATAGGAAAAAGCTGTGGCGGTTCAATGGAACCAGTTGGAATGGCAAATTGTATCTGGATGTTACGAACTTCAATAAAAGAACATAGGATTTAGGCAAAATGTACGAAACGCCACTTAAATTACTCTGTTTGTATTGTACGATTGCTAATTGCCGAATATTCAAAGCGACAATGAAAAAGACCCTACAAAATTATTTTTATAATACTTATCGAACGAAAAGATATTATTCTATTGTAGATGAATATAGGGCAGTACAATATTCAAAAAGGAATACCGGTATCGGTATTCAAAAAAATACCGCGGTATAACGGTATATCGAAAACTGTTCAGATATCTGAACATAAGTACCACAATCGAGACTTGAGGCATCACAGTCGGAACGAATCAGCATGCTTTGATGATGCAGTTCGAAAAACCTTGACCCAACGCAGACGATATCAAAATTTATTATTTTAAATATCAAGTTTTTCCAAAAAATTCTACAAAACAATACCATGTAACTCCTCATTGAACGAGCTCAACGAGCTCGTTCCAATGAGGGGTCACATGATATAGTTTTGTTGAAATTTTTGAAAATTATTTTTTCAGCTGCTGAGTTTGTATATTACGTGGGTACAGGCGGCCGATTCGTTGGGTAAAGCGATAATATTATTCACTCGGAGCTACAGTTAAAAAACTCAAGACATCTTGAACATTAAATTGTGAATAAATAAATAATGACAATAGACCGATATTTTTCTATTTACATCGTTATTCAATCGATACTGGTTTGAATACCGGTGTATATCGGTTTATCGATATACCGTGCTGACCTAGAAGAATACTCAGCACATAGAAAACAACATTCATTTGGATTAGATAGGGCACCTTGTACCAGCTTTATTGCCACGCAATACGCAATGAAGATGGGATTTGTTTTTGCATAAAAGTCCACTGAGCATGTTAACTGATACGCCGATCATATTGCAGATACATTGGGAAAGACATGATTGTTATGCGCGGCAGCACAGCGCAGAGCAACAGCACGGGACCACATCTGCTTCATGATATCGATCTCCGTTCAAGTGAATATATCATCGTACTGCTATGTTTGGTTTCCAGTACAAACCTTCAAATCCCGATATACAAAACAGAATCGGTGAGGTGTATGCCGCCATTTATTGGAAAATGTAATCTCATTCGTGCTCACTCTATGCGGCTTCACAATACACTGTTTGAAAAGACAATACTTTTCAAGGCAGACTTTTTAAATGCCACTTGAGTTGACCTTTTTCTTTTCATTTGAAAGAGACAAGAATCTAGTCTTGGGTTACCTTTAAAGAGCATCCTGCTGTATATCGGTACACAATGTTCGTGGATTTCGATACGACTGTACTGCTGGATCGTTAACCCTTTACCCAACGTAACGGCCAAAACCGGCCAGCGCTATTCTCAAAAATCGCCAATTAATTTTCAAAATATTTTCATTTTTTGTCTCAAAAACATAGGTTATGACCCCTCGTTGGAACGAGCTCGTCGAGCTCGTTCCAACGAGGGGTCATAACCTATGTTTTTGGGACAAAAAATGAAAAAAATTAGTTATTCAAGAATTTTTTTTGCAAGTGTCGTCTGCTTTTCATGTTAGGTAAAGGGTTAATTGGTCGCATACAGAAAAGAGTTTCACCTACCCGCATCTCGGAGGGAAATTTTTGTTACAAAATAAACATTGCCCAACAAAGAAAAATGTTCTCAAAGGTTTTCAGTTTTCTTTGCCGATTGCCTTTAACCAACTACGCAACGAATCGGCCACATTCGCCCACGTAATATGCAAATTCAGCAGCTGAAAAAATATTATTTTTCAAACATTTTTAACACAACCATATCATGTGACTCCTCGTCGAGCTCGTTCCAATGAGGGTTCAGATGATACGGAGTGGTTGGAATTTTTTTAACACTTTCAAAACAAGATATTTAAAACAATAAATTTTGATATTGTCTGCGTTGGGCAAAGGGTTAAACAATACACGTCGATGTCTGTGAAAAAGTAATAGGATGATGGTGTGCACAATATTTGAATTATTATTGACAAAAACAAGCAATGAGATTGGAAAGTTTCTAGTTTTCGCGCAAGGCGTTCGTTTTATGTTTTATATGGTGTGAATGCTGTTTCACTGTGACTGCAGTCACAGCTTAATAGCTTTCACGTCATTAAATGTTATCGATGAGAGGATTTCCCTCATCGAGTTACTTGCCGCCATTTTTTTTTTTTTTTCTTTTGATGGGGCGGGGTATTGAGTTGCGACGTTTTCCAATTATACAGCAGTGTCTTTATTAGATTGTTTAATCACGCGGTTAAAATGCATTTATACCTTCTTTACTTTCTCATCGATGAAAAATAATTCATCGATTATTCCAAGATGATTGTCATGAATTTTTTCATTTAACTTTGACATGTGGACTAATGAAAACATCTGTAGATAGAACCCACTATATATCATTCGACAGAGCTCGGAGATGTCTGCGAAACAAACTTGAGCACAGGGAATCTCGGATTTCGGGTCGAATCAAAGTCCGAATCGAATCAGTCAGAAGATTTCGAATCGAATCTTTAAGCAAATGTCACCACTCTTCAAATTCTTGACAAGTCTGGAAATAAGCAGATTGTCATCACAGAATGAGGTCCCCAGAGGGTGAATTTGGTGATGCTACCATGCACAGCAGAGTAGCATCACTAAATTTACCCTCTGTGAACCTGAAGCTGAATCACGATCTCAAGCCTAAACAGAAGGAGGTACCCAGTCCACTGTACATGTATGGGAGTGCATCAGCAAATTCACCCTCATGGAACCACATTCTACAAATAACAGATTGCTTATTTCCAAGCTTGGTTCTTGATATTGCACATCATTACCACTTTATAGGGGGGGCGTTCCCTAGTACATTAACAATGTTTAACAGGGCATTACAAGAACATAACGCCCAGCTTTAAAAAGTCACGTGATGTGCCAGGCTGTTAATGAGTTGAACATCTCATTAACAGCCCGACACGTCAAGTGATTTTTGTTGCTCGCTGTTGTGCACTCAGTAAACAGTTTGCAGAAATGGTTTCAATTAGTAAACAATAAGATTTTTCTTTAAATTATTAAATATTTCAAATGTCCAGCAAAGTTAGTTCCATAAGAACAAGCAGCTGTATATAGTAAGTAAGTCTGCAGACATTTTAAGCCTTTATTCCTGACTAAAATGCGGTAAATATCGGGATTGTTTTTTTAAGTTTTCTAACTTCATTGCATTTGAAAGAGTACCGGTACTCACGTGGTAATCATCTCACGCTAGTTTGTTTGAGAACAGACGATAATATCATCTGCCAAAATTGAAAACGTTAACCCTTCACCCAACGTAACTGCCAAAACCGTCCAGCGCTATTCTCAAAAATCGTCAATTAATTTTTATTATTTTTGTCATTTTTGTCTCAAAAACATAGGCTATGCTCCTCATTGGAACGAGCTGGTCGAGCTCGTTCCAATGAGGGGTCATAACCTATGTTTTTGAGACAAAAAAATTAAAGAAATTAGTTATTCAAGAATTTTTTTTACAAGTGTCGTCTGCTTTTCATGTTAGGTAGAGGATTAAACATGTCTCAATCAAGCGAACTGAATGAAGATCAACTGGTTGTTTGTAGCTGCCATGTAAGGTACAGAGTCAAAACTTTCTCAGAATCGCAGTGGTAATAATAGTAATAGCATGACTTTGTCGGGCCTTGTGGTTTATTAACGGCCCAACAGGTGTGAATAACGCCCTTTAGCTTATTAACGGCCCTCGACTTCGTCACGGACCTTTTATAAGCTGTCGGGCTGTTATTCACAACTGTTGGGCCGTTAATAAATCACAAGACCCGACAAAGTCATGCTATTGTTATATTCTTACAACCGTAATAATGTCAGTTCTCACACAAGAAGTGTTCTAAGCAACAGCCACTCGTCTGTTTGGACAATCGATTTAAAAAATTTACTCCAGAACGGAATCAAAGAAGGGTCGGAAGTGAAATCTCATTAAACTTTTTGAATTGAATATTTGCAAAATATTTTAATTATTATTGTCAAAAAACACAAGTGCCGTGATTCGAAAGTTGACACTATGTTACTAGTTTTTGTGCTGGGATTTCGTCCGATGTATGATGATGTGAAAGTTGTAACGCTGTGACTGCAGTCATCAAACGCGTCATCAAACGCCAACGATGGGAGAGGTTATAGCTTTGATTAATTTGGGGTGGTCAGATTTAATAGCGCCGTTGTTCGCTGACATCCTAGCAACCCAGTTCTATAGACATCAGTGATTTTGTAAGATGTATCTTCTATGCAGTGCAAACACATACGGGCACGATCGCGGGTAGGGTTGCATGTTATTGGATAGCTCCTAAAGACCCTTAATAAAAAGGTGATGAGCAATTCGGATTACATTTAAATTTATAACACCTGTTTGAAAAATTTCAAATTTGATGAGGCCAAGATTCATTTTCATCCATAAAGTGGGATCACAATTTTATTTATTTGTTTTAGTTTCAAAATCCATTCGTGAATGGCAAACACGTGTTAAACATATAACATTTACGAATTTGCATAGTAAGTGTACTTTCTTGACAATCATGTATCATTGTAGAGCAGTTAACAAACAAAGGCGACATATGTTTGAAATCGAAAGTACCTTTATAAAAATAGATTTGACGGCGCTAAACGAATTGCGTAACATTGGTATCTTACTTTTATCGGACAAACCTCCGGGAATGTTCTGTGGTTCGTCTGGTCGTATTAGATCTGAGCGGCTTGGACGAACATATAGCATTCCCGGAGATGTGTCCGATCAAATGATGAGTGAACCCTTTGAGCACGAGAGACCGATTTTCCATCCCAGAGACAAGATACGCCATAACTTCATTAAGGATGACTGCTGACTGAATGTGTAGGGTAAACCAATTAATATTTTCAACGTGCATCCCCCAAGGCTGCACGTTGAAAATATTAGTCGGTCTACCCCCAAATAATAAATATGGAATCTTCCAGTTCCTATTATTGAAATGATATGGAAGATACCACCATGGTTCTAAGGGTTAAATATACTTACACTACGAACCAATATACGGCAAGGCAATTTCCCCAAGTAATATCAAAACTCTTTACAAAAAGCGTAACAGATAAAGTACTATCCCGAGGAACAAAAATTCTTAACCGTGAGTGTCAGATAATGTAGATCAAACACGACTTGAAATTGACGCACCTTTAAGAGAAATCTATAAAACTTGGCAAACGCCCTCTCAACCAATTTTAAAAGATCTGTTAAAATCCCATACTTATAAGCTGTATGATATTCCTTCTCCAGTTCAAAGAAGATGGCGACCACATGTTCTTTTCTAGCAAAGGCATTTCTAATAAACGCTTCAAATCTAACCAAATGATACACAGTACTTGTCTGACTTCTGAAACCATACCGAATATTTGCAAGTAGGTTGTTCGATTCCAGAAACCAGATAAGTCGATCATTAGTCACCCATTCCATGGTTTTACACAGCCAACTTGTTAGTGCAATAGGCATGTAATTACTGGGAATGATGTGATCTTTATCGGGCTTTGGAATATGAATTATTGTTGCTATTCGTCAATAAGGTGGAGACTGTCTAGTCATCCATATGTCATTGGAAACTGATAGCTAAAGTTTAAGTGAAGTCTGGGGAATATGTTTTAAAAGTTAATAGTGTATTCCGTCGGGTCCAGTGGTACCATATTTTGCTTTAAAAAAGGGTTACCTAACTCTACCATAGAGAAAGGTTCATTGTAATTCTCTAAACTGTCAGAGGAAAATTTGATCATCTCTTTTATCCTGTTTTATTTTTTAATTTTAACAAATTCAGGATTAAAATTTACAGTCGACGAGTGTTTAGAAAAAGTTGAGGCCAATTTGTTTGATATTTCGTTTTTTAATGTAATTAGTGTGTTGTTATCTTCAAGATGTTGTACAGTTGATTTTGTTTCTTTGCCTTTAACTTTTGTAACAACTTGCCCAAGTTTCCTGATGGGTATTTGTTGATGAGTTTAGAAATATAAGTTTCCAAAGAAATTTTCTCTTTTTCTGTTTTATGAGTCGTCTCGCTTTTCTGTGATTTATATGTAGTTTGTCCAAATTATTTGTAGTTGGTGACTTCTTAAATTCCCGTTCAGTTTTATTTGTAATCTGTGGTTACTGAAGTACCAATAATGCAATATCTAATATGTAAACAAAGCTCAACCTTTGTTTGGAAATAGCACAAATGACTTACAACTCTGAAATTTTAATTTTTAAGCACCTTTTAATGGATAGCCAATAACTGTCTTTTATGATGTGTAATGATGATAAGCATTATATTTATTAACCCTTTACCCAACGTAACGGCCAAAATTTATTTATTTATTATTTAATGGGGTTTAAGGTCATATATTTCTGCACTGTGGCTAATCAGGACCATGACAGTTTTACGGGTGGGGGAAGCCGGAGTACCAGGAGAGAACCACCGAGCAACGGCGAGCAACTGTCAGTTCCCCAATATACTAACTCCACACCAGCAGGGTTAGCATTGGTTGAAGACAAGTGCACCATCGACGTGCAGTACGCCTTAGTCCACGACATCACCGTGCCCCCAGATGGTAAATGGGGGTGAAGTGTCTTGCCCGAGGACACCACGCGGTTGCCGCAGGTGGGATTCGAACCGAGGACCTCTCGACTTGCATCCTGCACCTCTACCCACTGAGCCACCGCGCCCCCGTAACGGCCAAAACCGGCCAGCACTATTCTCAAAAATCTCCAATTAATTTTCATTATTTTTTTCATTTTTTCGTCTCAAAATCATAGGTTATGACCCATCGTTTGAACGAGCTCGTTCCAACGAGGCTAACCTATGTTTTTGATACAAAAAAATGGAAAAAAAATATGTTATTCAAGAATTTATTTTGCAAGTGTCGTGTGCTTTTCATGTTAGGTAAAGGGTTAATGTACAAAAATAAAGATCTTTAGCGAGCACAAAGTAACTCCGTTATCCGGCTTGTTCTAAATTTATTTAGTATTTATTTATTGGGGTTTAAGGTCACATATTTATGCACAATGGTTAATCATGACCCTGACAGTTTTACGGGTGGAGGAAGCCGGAGTACCTGGAGAGAACCACCGAGCAACGGCGAGCAACTGTCAGCTCCCCAACATGCTAACTCCACACAAGCAGGCTTAGCAATGGTTGAAGCCAAGTGCACTATCGACGTGCAGTACGCCTTAGTACACAACGCCACCCTGCCCCCACGCAGGCAATGGGGGTGAAGTGTCTTGCCCAAGGACGCAACGCGGTTGCCGCAGGCTTGTTCTAAAAGCTTATAAGGTTGGAGATAGTATAACTATACACTCGATCAATGACGATTCTGATGATAATTTATTAAATAAACTATTTCTCTCGGGCGCGTAACATCATATTGTCGCCGTCTGATATATTTAAAATCAGTTCAATCCACAAGAATGTGCTCATGTGTTTCAATGTCAAACTAAATCAAAGGGAACATAGTATGGCCTCATATCTTTATAAGTCTGGTATGACCAACATGACTACGTGTCAGAATTACATGACCGTTTCTGAGTTGCTAGCCAACTTTGAATTAGGCCCGCACTTAGATGTTCGAAATATCAAGTATCAAAACATAGCAGGACTGTAACATGATTTTATTCGACATTCCATGACATGTTTGACAAGTTAGTCATGTTGGTAATTTATTTAATTTTTGGAGATTTAACAACATTTTTAACAGACCGAGTCGCGTCATGTCTGGCAGTTTTGCAGATGAGTTAGCTGGAGTACCCGGAAATAACAACTGCGCCTCCGCGAATAACTGTGGACTCTGCAATTTAAAAACCCCGCACAAGGAGGGTTAACCGCGGTTGAAGGCATGAGTATCATCGTCGTGCTGCGCCATCGTGGTCCCACTTAAGCATTTGGGACATTAAATGTCTTGTCCAAGGATATAACGCAGATTGCCATACAATTTTCTAGAGAAGCAAAGCATTACTCATTTCATAATAAGAGAGAATATCCATTCAAAAATTGAGACGTTTTTGAAAAATGCTTGTCTAAGAACACTGTTTGTTTTTAACTCTGGTAATCTGTTTAACGTGAGGGACACGAAATTCGGGATAGGGAAGAAGGCTCCCTCCTTCCGTTATCTATGCCACTAAATTAGCTAACGTCTGTTACTTTTTATCTGTCGCTAATAATTATTCTGTCGCGTTTTGAAACACCCAACGACTCGGCAGTGCAAGCTTTCCGTGACCTCATACCTATTGAAATATGATCTGAATCTTCATTAAATGTTGTTCTGAGAGTAATGACAGGTAATTGTGTTGCCACGGACAAATATATGATTTTTTTATAAGTTAATACATGTTTTTCAATAATGCGAACACGATTGGAAAATATTCAGCCAGTATTGTCGACCTCTCTATGGAGGTGAGTTCTGTTCCGATAACACGTAGGTCTGCATAACCCAGCATTTGATCGAAATTGTATCTATTTCTACCAATCGATTATTTTTCGATTTATCTCAACACAACGAAAATTCAATACGCAAAAGATTTAAATCCACACTAACAGCATTTGGCTTTATTCCTCCATCACATTTGTAGGAAATGCATTTCCTTAGAGATCGATTATTCAAGCCTAGTACAGGTTAAACAACTACTTTACAAAGTGGTCTCCAGTGTGGTTTTTAAGGCACATTTAAGACAAGTAGAAAATAACCAAGGACAGCTCTTTGGAACAAGTATTGTGCGTAGGCAACAATGGCTTGTCATAACCTTTGTTTTTGAAGGCAAAGGTTGAAAACAAATATTAAAATCTGAATTCGTAATTCAAAACAGAAAGAGTTTAATATACCTTGCATGCTTAAAAAAATAATAATTCGTTAACCCTTTGAGCCCGGGAGGCTGCTTTTCCTGTTCAGGAACATGATACGTCATAATTTCATTAAGTAAGATAGCTGATAAGTGAATGTGTGGGATAGACAATTAATATTTTCAACGTGCAGCCCGATGGCTGCAGTTTGAAAATATTAATTGGTCTACCCTCAAATTATGAAAATGGACTCTTCCAATTGATATTATTGAGCTGAAATGGAAGATACCACCAGAGTTAAAGTGTTAATAAAGTAAGAGTATTAGAATACTTATTATTCGTAGATCCAGTATTTCCAACTTATTCTTGTACTTGTTACCGATATATCTAAATATAAAAGATAACTTGAAATAGCATTTGGGACACTTGCAAATGGATTTCTGGGCAGTTCTTAAATTTCGCATTTGCAGTGCACTCAGGTACTCAGTTACTCTCTGAGTCGACCAACACCAAATTATCACTCATTTGGCCTGTATAAAATTAAAATAAGCCCGAGTGACTGTGGTTTTACCATTTACTGTTTACAGTTTCCGTACTTTGTTAATTATGAACGTTGCCCGACCTGTCTCGTTCAATAATACTTTTAGATATATGCCGCATAAAGGTCATGAAACAGTCTTATTCAGAACTCAAAGTAAGACCCGTATATGTGCTAAAATGTGATGCTTCTTTTAGAAAAAAAAATGCATCTGCAATATCTTCAGAGCATACAAATTCAGCAGACAGAAAAGGTGCACTAGAGACATTTGGTAGGATTTTGAGAACATAACAACGGTTCGAAAATGTCTGAATCGGCACGATTCGAACCCATTCATTTGGATGATTACGGCTTGAATCGAATTTCGATGGGCCCTTGTAGATCACTAATGTTTTTTGCTGGGAACAGCCGTAAACAAGTGAACAAGGAAGGTGTGACCGCAAATTGCTTTATTTATTTGATCGTCTAACGATACCTATATGTGTTACCATGTTAAAAAAATAACCTTAAGTAATTATATCAATTGTATCTATGACGCCAGACTCCGCTAAACACATTTCATGTTACTCCCAATGTAATATTGTTGTCAACAAGTTGTAAAATCCCTTGGATTTGAAAGGGGTTTAAGAGGCAGAGAATGAAACCTAACTGCGAAAAGTCATTTCATCAATTCTCACATTCGGAGGTCTTTTGTGTGAACCCCATCTCCCAACGGGAGCCAAATTAACACCGCTCACTTCGTTGTTTTTCATATAGGTGTAATTTGGATTGAAAAGAAAAAAGCTCAACTTTATGCACACTACGTATATTTATCGCATTGTACTGTGTTTCGGGCAATGTTCGTGGGCTGAGCACAGCAGAATGTGAAACTGGCAGATGACACATATATGTAGAATGGTAAGAAGAATTATGTCATTGTCAAGAAACTGAACTGGTATCTACAGTGTTTTTAAACATTTCGCTCAAATAAGTTGTGAGTTTTGAAGATTCTCCTCAAACATCTTCGACTACCAGTCCAAGTTTTGGTTGCACATAAGTAAGTTACTATGAAAGATACCCCAAAGAAAATGAAAGGACAGGGCCGGTGGTGTGAGGGGTGCTGCATATTTGATTAAATATATATTTTGTACATTATGAACTGCGTTATGGTTTATACGAGCTTAGCAGCCCCATTTACTTCAGAAGCGCTATTAGGCGAGATCAAGCGTTTTGATGGGGCAGTCAATTTATTGTTGGTATCTTTTAAATTTTCCAAAGCTGCATACAGTACGTGGAGAGTGTATTATCACTAAATCACCCACAGAGTGGAGATTCCACCGAGCAATAATTGCAAATTTGTTGCAAAGCATAACCAGAACCAGCAAGGTTTCAGCCAATGGACCTCCGGGTTAAACCCGGAGGTCCATTGGCTGAAACATTGCTTGTGTTTTTTGTCGATATGTACAAAATTTGAAAGTTATAGCTTGGGTGATAACTCCACTCCGTGGGTGATTTAATTACAATCCACTCTCCACGTACTGTACATCCAAGCCATCGGTGGTGTATTGAATAGACGCGTAACGACCTACACTCTAAAATCAGTTGAGTTAAAACTCAACCAAAATCAACTGGATTGAGAGAATATGAATCCATTTAGTTCAAACAATATTTATTTCCAGTTCTCAAATATATTTAATTTTATCATATGACTCGTCCGTTTTGTTCACTTTAAAACATTTGATATTTTGTTTTCATTTTAATCAGTGATAAATAAAGCCTTCCGTCAATTTCATTTATCAATTTCAAAACTAGACAATTTGATTGGCTAAACAAAATACAAATGGGCCACATTTTCATAATTTGCATAATTAGAGTTGGGAGCTTTCATTGGTCAATTTCAAAACTGAACAATTTGATTGGCTAAACAAAATACAACTGGGTCACATTTGCATAATTTCAGTAGGGAGAATTTACGTTATCTGTCCTATTTAGGGTGGGTTATATTGTATTAATCTTTTACCTACAAGAAAAACGCCATTCATTTTTTGTTATATGTTAACTTTTTGCTTCCAAAACATAGGTTATGACCCCTCATTGGAACGGGCTCGACGAGCTAGTTCCAATGAAGGGTCATAGCCTATGTTTTGGAAGCAAAAAATGAAAACTTTTAGTTATACGAGGATGCTTTTTCCAAGTGCCGTCTGCAACTCAAGTTAGGTGATGTGTTAAAAAGTCATACTAAGTGGCTACTTTGTGCGTGTGTGTGTGTCATATGATAAATAGAATATGAAATCAGGTGTTTTTCTCATATAATATTTATGAAACTCGTCCGAATTTTCCGTTTGGGCTCGCCAGAGGCTCGCCAAAAAGGAAAATTCTTAGACTCGTTTCATAAATATTATATGAGAAAAACACTCATTCCATATCCTCTATATATTAGTTATGGTAAGAGTGAAGCCAACAGTAAGCTGCAAGCTTATACAAGGTTGTTTCCTTCAGTAGAACATAATACAGTCGAGAGGACAGGTACACATACAATCAAGATTACCGCCCAAACCCTATAATGATGAATTATTCATTATACTTTTAAGTTATAGTTATGATTTGATAGTAGGTTTGGTATAGAGGGAAATAAGAGATAACTGTATATGTTCTTAACTAAATAATGAAGATAAGAAGAAAATGGGAAGAAATGGTAGAAAAGAGTTTTGGTTAAATGGGTATTAATAACTGCATGCTGCTGGACCACCTCCATTCCGTACTTTGTTTCAATTAAGGTGTCTGGATAATTGTCGTTTTTTACGATATTTTATCTTAGGTAAGTAACTTTCATCAATGTTTATCAAGAAGTATTGACGGCTGACTCAGAACAGAAACATAAGAATAAGAATGTCAGAATGAGACAATAGTACGCAAATAGGCACGTATATTTACATACGAGAGAAATGCCACGAATTTCAAAAAAACTAAATGTGCTTTTCAACCATTTGCAGTGAAAGTCAAAAACCACAATCCAACCAACACAGGTACAAAGGTTACATAGTATTACTCCCACCCGTCCAGGTACAGTTACGTATTCTGTGATAGACCAAAAACTAACAGCCATTTGTATGTAAAGTATCAGGAATGGAGTGGTTCAGCAAACCAGCTAGTATTTTACAGAATACCTACAGCACGTGGAGAGCGAATTGCAAACAAACCACACGCAGAGCGGAACTATCATCCAATGTATCACTTCAAGTTCTGTAAGTTACCGCAAGAAGCACAAGCAATGCTCCGGCCAACGTGGCTCTGGGTTCGACCCGGAGGTCCGATGGCCGGAGCCTTGTCTGCTCTTATTGCGCCTTTCAACAGATTTGCAATCATTGTTTGAACGGAATTTCTTCTCCACGGGCGATCCATCTACATCACACCCTCCACACACTGTGTCTTGTAATGTAAGTATCGTGAAGACAGTTATTTGAAAATACTGTAACGTGGCGTCCTCTGCTCTCGTGGCTTTTTGGGATCGAAGCCACCGGTGTTTACACCATGGTAGGAGTGGCCATGAGGGAAGAAGGACCCGGGTAAAAAACACAGTGAGGCACCAACATTACTGTAACGTGGCAGCCTCTGCTCTCGTGGCTTTTTGGGATCGAAGCCACCCGTGTTTACACCATGGTAGGAGTGGCCATGGGGGAAGAAGGATCCGGGTAAAAAACACAGTGAGGCACCAACATTTTGGTCGATACTGCTTTTCGGTAACTCGATCTCGAGGAGTAACGATGTTGAGTGTCCATATTTACAGAAGCAGCCCATCCACCGACGTTTTGTGGTTAACCCATTTGGGTTCATATTCATTCAGTCCAGTTGGTTTGTGTTGATCTTTAACCCAACTGGCTTTAGAGTGCATCTAATGCCAATCATTCGCGCTGAAAATATGGTTAACTGTTGTGTGAATGTTTTCTTCTGAGAATAAATAATTAAGCGTGGTGCACCTCTATCGTTCATTATTGTGCTTACGTTTTCATTGGCAATCAACATGACGCCAAACTTCAAGTTGCAACAAAAGGTGTCCATATTTTTCCTCTTACAATAAAATAAGAAATAAGGTGATCCTGTACTGTTCATTACTTCACTTATGTTTAATAATAGTTTAGAAGTGAAATGTGAACATTATACTGTTCGTTACTTCACTTATGTTTAATAATAGATTAGAAATGAAGTGTGAACAATGTTATCATAATTATTTTGCTTTCTTTCTGTCTGTTTGTTAAATTCTGTTTTCTATATCTGACGGACTGTGTCGCTCTTAATTCTCTTGTGTCGACTAAAGCAACACCGAGGTATGCTCTAGTGAAAACACGTCATGTGACCAGGACTTACTAGTAAAATTGACAGAAACACAAGAGATATCCGAACTCGAGCTTTCATGCGTTTTATATTACCACTTCATCGATATAATACGCCTGACAAACGTATGAGAGCTGATATTCAATAGCAATGTTTGACGTCAACGCACAATTTAGAGGAAAAGGACTGAATAGACATTGATTTCCGTTTTGATATCGACAATAGTTCTTTCAAATCTATACCTGGTAAACGTGTTCTCAGGTTATTATCATTTCTGAATGTGTTAGAGTTCACCGATAATGTTCACCCTTTTACTGCCACGCCCATTTTAGACTTGTATGGAGGACCTCTATGTACGCCTGTATGCGGGGACGTTTAATAAGATTTATGACATATTTGAAACCCTGTCATCTCATTAATTATTGGAATGGGCTCTCTGAGCCCTTTCCATCAATTAATCAGATGGTAGGTTTGATCTGCACATACAGTACGTGGAGAGTGGATTGTAACTAAATCACCCGCGGAGTGGAGTTATCACCCAAGCTATAACTTTCAAATTTTGTACTTATCGACAAAAAACACAAACAATGTTTCAGCCAATGGACCTCCGGGTTAACCCGGAGGTCCATTGGCTGAAACTTTGCTTGTGCTGGTTATGCTTTGCAACAAATTTGCAATTATTCCTTGGTGGAATCTCCATTCTGCGGGTGATTTAGTGATAATACACTCTCCACGTACTGTACCAAAACGTACAGATACTCAGCATAAAGTAAACGACAATAGCCGATTTCTGCTTTCGGCGGCGTAAGTGTTAAATCTGACTTCTTTATATTACAAATAATACATTCGTAATTTGTCCTAGCAGCACTTCATTCTTGATGAAGTACAAACAACGCAATGTCAGCTGATTGTTAACTTCACATTCAAGAGCGGGAGGAAAATGACCTGTTGGGATTGGGTTATAAACAACATTTGTCCAGACATTGATGGCTCAAGTACAGAAAATAGTCCAACTGCACCACCAAGGCATACATTCGTCGACGGCAGGTCCTGACGGTATAGTTGGAATATTAGCCAGGAGGGATTACAGTTAAAACATCAAACTGGTCATGCTGCCATCAATGGCCGAAATAGAATACTACAGACCTCCATCTGTATAACTGACCGTAGGTGTGGCATGGGCCCAAGTATCAAATCGAGTCCAATAATAAAGTACATGATTATAAACAAGAACGAGTTGATATCTACAGTACAGTCGCCGTGGAGATGTCATAATCCACGCGTGGGCAGTGATGTCCACGCATGTGTTTACCAGGTGATAAAAATCAGCATCGGCAAAAGTGTAATTAATGAAGCAACGGGTTGTACCCGGTGCTTCATTAATTAATTGCGTCCATGGAAATATTGCCCGCCTGTGGAGAGTGACCAGTCCACGGCGCCCGTACTGTAACGCCAAGATACTCTTTTATTGACGATTATTCCTATAATTGGTGTTTGGAATTTAATATTATTGCGTCCGTGGAAATATTGCCCACCCGTGGAGAGTGGCCAGTCCACGGTGCCCGTACTGTAACGCCAAGATACTCTTTTATTGACGATTATTCCTATAATTGGTGTTTGGAATCTAATATTATTGCGTCCGTGAAATATTGCCGACCTGTGGAAATCCACGGCGGCTGTACTGTAAACTTGGCTGACAATTTTCGGCATTGCACGAGATTTACAGGAAAGGTTGCTCCACGTAAGCTCCTGTCAGTAAATCTAACGCCATGAGTGTCGGGATTTCATGTAAAAATTGAAATTTCGAAATATTAGCGAATTCGTATCATGGACGTGCGCATCATTCCACAAACTTCAGGCAGTTCCATGTGGAGTAGTATATAAATACAGTAGCTGGCTGTTTACTGCTTTTTCCTATTAGTCTGGATGTTTGACTTTTATTCTTGGTTGAAACCAATTTAAAAATAAGAAAACGGCGGTTTCACCATCTCTTGATGTTCTGCAACTTTTTTCTGTCCATTATATCAACAGTGTGCGCATCATGGCATATACATTTAAAACTAGAAGTCCTGTCAAGAACTGTGCGCTTATCAAGGCTTAATTGCGCGTAGGAATTGCGCGCAATCGCCATATCGGGTGGCATCCAAAGCACGGCAGGTTCCCCTGGTTACTCATAGCAAACACAGGCAATGTTTCTGCCAATGGACCTCCGGGTTACCCGGAGGTCCATTGGCTGAAACATTGCTTGTGCATAGGCCATATATACAGAATTTGATAGCCTTACTATGGTCATAACGCGTAGATTAACGCACAGATCGACGTGCTATTTGTGCGCATTTCATGACAGGACTTCTAGTTTTAACTGTAATACAGACACTGTCCTTTCCATTAATATAAAATTCTAGGAGGAGAGATTTGCTATTTTTTTATCTGGCAAGAATGTATTTATTTATTAGGGTTTATCGACACTTTAACAGCCAAGGTCATATCGTGTCGGCGACAGTTTTAAGGGTGGAGGAAGCCGGAGGACCCAGGGAGAAACACCAAGCATCGACGAGCAACTGTCAGCTTCTCAACATTCTAACTCTGTCCAAGCTCAGCTCAAGCAGGGTTACAGTGGTTGAAGACATGTGCACCATCGACGTGCAGTACGCCTTAGTACACGGCGTCACCGTGCCCCCAGTAGGCAACAGGGATGAAGTGCCTTGCCCAAGGACACAACGCGGGTCGCCTCGGACGGGGATCGAACTCAGGACCTCTAGCATAGAAGTCCAACAGTCTACCGCTGAGCCACCGTGCACCCTTTCCAAGAAATTTGCTAATCGTTTTCCTGGGAATAAAAAAAAAACGTGCAAATTACTGTAAAAACGCATTCGCTAAACAAACAACCCAAGTGGACACTCACTTAGTGTTGGTAGGTGTGATACTCATAGATATTCTCAGTGACTCATAATCTGTGAAGTAGTTGATTTTAATTAGATTGTCGTGAAAGCCAAACTTTCTTTTGAAACTTTTAATCAACGAAAACAACAGCTCTGAGATCTGTCTGTTGTTTTCATTCATTAAAAGTAACAAAAGGAAACCTGGATTTATTTTCTACTGATGTTATGGATCACAATGTAATCACACCTATCGAGAAACAAATTTGAAAACACTGACGTATGTCCAGAGTGTGTGCAGTACAACCGTCGTGGACTGGTGGTAATCCACGCGTGGGCAGTATTCTCCACGCATGCTTTTACCAGATAATATAAATCATGAGCAGCAAAAAATTAATTAACGAAGCACCGGGTTGTACCCGGTGCTTCATTAATTAAATTTTTGACGAATCTTCCTGTAATTAGTGTTTGGAATCTAATATTATTACGTGCGTGGAAATATTGCCCACCCGTGGAAAGTGACCAGTCCACGGCGCCCGTACTGTAACGCCAAGATACTCATGTATTTATTTCGGGTTTGTAAGCATTTTTACCTCGAAATTCTGCACATGTCTCGTGAGCCTCGTCTGGGACAGACGTAATACTTATTTGGAAAAGATGAGACGCTCTTTTTCCCGGGAGACAGAACCGATTTGCAAACTACGATGGTATTTAGAATCTATTTGTGGTGATCATTTAATAATCCCAATGCGACTATCTTTGCTGTCGACAAGACGAAATACAACACCTCGTAGCCAGCAACATTTATTTATTTATTTATTGGTGTTTAAGGTCACATACTTATGCGCAATAGCTAATCATGACCGTGACAGTTTTACGGGTGGAGGAAGCCGGAGTACTCGGAGAGAACCACCGAGCAGCGACGAGTAACTGTCAGCTCCTCAACATTCTAACTCTGTTCAAGCTCAGCTCAAGCAGGGTTACAGCGGTTGAAGACATGTACACTATCGACGTGCAGTACGCCTTAGTATACGGCGTCATCGTGCCCCCATGAAGAAAACAGGGATAAAATGCCCTGTCCAAGGACACAACGCGGGTCGGCCCGGACGGGGATCGAACTCGGGACCTCTAGCATAGAAGTCCAACAGT
This sequence comes from Pictodentalium vernedei, assembly GCA_031216915.1. NCBI lineage: Eukaryota > Metazoa > Mollusca > Scaphopoda > Dentaliida > Dentaliidae > Pictodentalium > Pictodentalium vernedei. Next base: position 437,846,124 of record CM062294.1, read on the forward strand.
CTACCACGAGCCACCGCGCTCACCGTAACCAGCAACATCATTAATATGTATTTTCATAAACCGTTAAGTTCCACCTGACCATTCCACTGTGAAGTTAAAAAAAGAATATGGTATCTGATGGTTCGCTAAAACCTGCGCACGAAGGGACGAAGTAGGTTTTCGTCCTATTGCTCACAATGCCCACCGACAAACAAGATTTAGGATTTTACCGACAATGGACTCCATACGTGCATTGGTTACTATGTGCAAATATTTCTGATCGTACTCGGTCTGAGAGGGTTGGTACCTCTGTGCCGAGGTGCACTATAAAATTTATATTCACTTGATGCGCTTCGGGAGTCAAAGAGAATTGTACATAAACGCACTATGTCTGTGAGAGAGAACGAAAATTAGCAACTACAGATCAGAATAGACATGGGTGTTTATTCGGCTATAGATTTTATTTATTTATTGGACTTTAATGTTATTTTCAGCGTCTATGGCTATATCACGGCCTCATTTGGCTGTAGAGTAGCTCGCCGGCGTTTTACTATTGCCGAACTATTCCGATTGTTTTGTTTTTTTTATAACCTTGATTCACAGTTTAGAAGTTGGTTGAAGGACTTTTCTGCAAACTCTGTTATTTGGAAATTTGCAACATGATTGGCTGTTTGTGTCACGTTCTCAGCAATGATATAACAACTACAACTGAATCAATAAATTTCACTAAATTCTTTTATCGGATCCCTACAAAATTATAAAATTTCACATGGTGATTGTGAGATTATGATACGATCGCCATTAAGCGCATGTCCGGAGGTATTACATTTTTTTCTCGGACTTGCCTACAACCAAACTCGTCCGTGATGTTGCATCTAGACAAGTCTGAAACACATCTATATGCATACGACCCTTCATAAAACTCTGGAGTACATAAAGTTTCCAACAGTTTCTGTCCATTGCCGTCTTTAATGGTCAACTTTTATATTTTATGCAGTGACAGACAATGATTAAGATTGTCATAAGTCCCAATAAGAGTAAAATCCCCTCCCTCTGATTGGATGAGAGCTGGCGTAGTTTCTTCTATGTTTACGGCTTCAGTAGCAAATGTTACTGACTGACGTCCCACGCGAAATATTTGAAATGACGTCGCCCGTTTCGTAATAACTTCACCAACGGAGTGACTAGCAAGCTGCTTCATTTTTCTGGTTTTATTAAACACTTGCTGCAGAGGTGTTCCGGATGAAGTGTTGTTTAAATTACAACCCTATTTACGATTTGAACTGAGATGGAATGAGTTTATCTGGTATATTGATTATTTATCCAGTGCCGTCGCGGAGGTACACAAGAGGTTTGTTTACTAAACCCGTGATCGTTAAAAGTTGGCTTGGGGTGTCTTATTGGAACATAAACGTTGCTGTGATGAGTTGACGGTAACATTGGTCTGAGGTTTGCGGCTCGTCGCGTATGTTCAGCCTCAACACTTCGCGTTTCGGTTGAACATTAGCCCCGAGCCGCAAACCTCTGTCCATGTTACTGTCAACTCATCAGAATAACTTATGATGTCGTGATGCCAAAGCCACGACATCGTCAGATAGTAAGAAATAGTTGAGATATTGGTTCTCTCAAGACATCCACTTATATTTTGCCTAGATAGGTTTGCGTTCTCTCGTAAAGTGTTGTACCTGTCGAACACACTATCTCATAACATTTGCCACAGAAAATCTCATAGACCTTATAGATGTGCATGCGATCTTCCATCCTGTGTTTGTTAGTTTGTAGCATAAACCCCAGCTCGGACGATTTTGTCCAGACACGTCACATCATACACTTTGATTATTGAACGTTATATAATGTTTGCTATCAACTAAGATATCCCTTAAATATTCAACCGGTCACATGAGATAAGAGGTGGGTTTTTCAAATATTTCTTGCAAGTGTTGTGAGGGGTGTAAAATTTATAGTCGTCCCCGTGTTGCTTTCCCCGCGTTGGGGTAACGCTGCGAATTAGTTATGACAATGGACTCTTTCGCCAGCGGAGTTACTTTGAAGTTTCTTTAGTTATTGCTCCCGTCCTCAATTACTTCTTTGAGGTGTTCGTTCAAGAAACCTTACTATAACTCCTGACTTTTGAGTGTTCTTTGATGTCATTTCACTCTAGATGCGATACCATCTAATATTTTCTTTTAGTGGGAATTGGATATTTTATATGTTAGCAAAAATATATATCAGGGCCAGTCTGATTTGCATAGAATCACACAAGTCCATTCTTGGAAATCATTATTTTATCGTGAGAAACATGCTGTTATGTGGCATGCTGTTGAAAAGGCTCTTGTAGGCCCTCCCAATAGTGTATCACACAACAGTGATCAGAAAGCAGAAAAGAAGATATGTTGGATGTCCATCTTCAAGAACTGATTACCATTTCAAAACACTTAACGATCAGAACAGACGAGCATTGATCAGACAAGCTCACATATTTTAAGAACACATGTCAAGTTTGTATACATAAGTATCTGCGTTCATCTCCGATCTAAATCGAATTTCTTAATGTTTCCTGCTTAGATTTCCTTTTATTTATTGTTATTACAATCACTTAACCCTTTGAACCCTCGTTTCCTGGAATGGTATCGCCTTTGTGCACACTTACAGTGAGATCGGTCAGTCCAATATCATTATACAGGTATGATAAAATAATAACTGCAGTCTGCAGCCATCTGGCTGCAGCCTGCACTTATTATTTTATCATCAATGCCCCGTGTATATACCTGTTGTAATAAGACAAAAATGGGACGAAATTATGCCTTGGACCGAAAAATCGGTCTTTCGAGTTCAAAAGGTTAACAGGGAGAGAATTTTAATGGACGAATCAACCATATTTTCAAGAACGATACTTTTTACTGTCGACTTGTGAATTACGCCGTATCGCGGTGAAATGACTGCCTGTCGCGGCAATTTTGCCGGTATTTATGCCTGCCCTATCCATGGCCATTTCACACGTCTAACGTGTGTATTGATTCTGTTAACTTTAAAAAAAAATCAGTTGCACTGTTAAAACTATTTCGCGCAGATTAAAGTAATCATTCAACTGCCCGCCCTGAAGGACATTCACTCGTGGCGACTCCAAGATTTTCCGTTGCCTAACGTAGTTCAGAGCCTTGGGTTTTGTTTGCTTTTTCCGCCTAAACAAAAATATTTCGCTGTAATATACTTATCACTCACATTGTAAATCGTCCCGTGAAAGGATAAATGTGCCAACTGCAATGCTTAAGCAAAATAATTTTCTGCGGCTATAATTCTTAAAGTTGTGACGGCAATGATTCTTGTAGGCGAGTTGTTCTAGTTGCATTTTTCTTAGCCACTGGTCGGTTTCTGAGTTGTTACAGAGTATGTCAATATAGGTTTCCACGGAAGACATGCTTATGGATTTATCCTCAAAGGGGATATTAATCAAAATACTGTATTAATCAAAATACTGTATTCCCCAAAATGCCAATTTATAATAACTGCATTTCTAAACGGTATTTCAGTAGCTTTCCTGCTACGCACACCAACAACAGCTTTTGAAACATCATTGATTTTTTGCTTCATAATTGCAAGTTCGACTCCTTTGGAAGTGTTGTGGCAAAACAACTTCCGCAACGTTTCCAGTCAGAAGTAATTGACCTTTAGCGTGATGAGTTTCTCTTGTACAGACAGTCGGCTTCGTATTGGTTAGGACAGAAAGCAAACTGCAGATCTAAAAGTGCAGAACGATGGCAAATGTGTGTCTCGTTAAGTACAGAATGCGAAACACACAAAACTCAAATTTGATCACAGGAAACTTTACTATCACTGACATTTCCACAAAACATAAAAACATTAACACAAAATGGGATAAACAGAACTGGGTGATTTAATCGTTTTTTGCTCATGCAAAATTAAGACGAAGCCAAACTGAAAATTCCAAATGGCGTGTTTTTTCGCGAGGCTTCGTGTTTATTTGTTTACTCAGCCAGCAGGCGATGCCTATCGCTTTATCAAACATGGATAGCAGACGATACTTGCTGAAAATGTTTTCATTTGCAGTTCTCCAATAAATATAGATTATTATTGCACTAACTGATTGGGTTTTCCGGATTCCGTGGAGTTGATGAGAGCAGGTCAGTCGTGTCACACGAGTCACCGACGGTGACTCGTGTGATACGGTTGGTCTGCTCCCGTTAACGAGGCGTAATATAGAACAGCAAATCAGTTTTGTTATAATAATCCTTTTTTTACATACCTTCACAGCCGGGTAAGACACATCAAAAATAATCGAAATAGGCTTACATGCGTAAACGAATTCCTGAACACGTTGTGTGAATAATACCCGATTACGTCACTATTTACACGTCATTCATTCATCAAGTGCATGAAGTAGTAAATACAAAACGTCATCACAGTACGTCATTCATACATGAAGGTACCGTAATGTTTAATTTCTTCCTCGTAGCGAAAGCTCTCATAGATAACACGGCTCGCATTTTTTGTGATTTTGATTAAATTTGTTGAATTTATTGAAAATATTCCTGTCTGATTTTCAGCCGTTAAGACATCTACCGATTGTCATAATGCAATTACTCATTTATGAAACATAGATCTTACCAGAAGACAGCTGGTGTGGAGCGTAATCGCAACGTAAACGTAATAGTTCGTTTGGGAGGATGGGATATGGGTTCAGAAAACTACACTCTTTTTTCCACCTGATCCAATTGAAGGAATCCAAAACAGCAGTATCTGATTGATTTTCGTGTTAGGCATTTATTTATTTATTTATTTATTTATTTATTTATTTATTTATTTATTTATTTATTTATTTATTTATTTAACGACACTTTCAACAACAGGGCCACTTCGTGTCGGACAGTTTTACGTATGAAGGAAGCTGGAGTACCCGGAGAGAACCACCGAGCAGCGGCGAGTAATGTCAGACTCCTCGACGTACCAACTCCACACAAGCAGTTTTAACATTGATTGAAGGCAAGTGCAGCATCAACGTGCAGTACGCTTTAGTGCACAGCCCCTCCGTGTCCCCATATGAGCAATCGGGATTAAGTGCCTTGGCCAAGGACACAACGCAGCCCCCCTCCCTCCCGGCGGGAATTGAACCATGGACCTTTCGGTTTGAAGTCCATTGCTGTAACCACTGAGTCACTGCGCTCTCTAGCCATATAATAAAATGAAGTCTACAAAGCCACTAAAATTACAACACCATTTTCAACTCTGCCGACTAGCAAGCTTTGGCACAATGGATGACATTTATTGCAAACATGAGACATAATTATGATTACATCAAATTAAAACATTTTTTCCTCAACAACTTTAACAAAACTCTGTCGCAGACGGCCAGCCAGCCAGGAAAAACCAGAGATAAAACATGAATATTTTAATTTTTTTAATATTTTAACTTATGTAAAAGATTCACTCTGGAAACCTGTATCCGAAGCCGATGCTGAAGACCGTCTGAAGAGGGGATGCTGAACCTACACCCTATGCATATAATAATAATGATACTACATTAATGTCATACTAAATCTATTTCTTTGAAAGTTTGATGTTTACTGTGCGAAGGACTTGCTGGAAACTGACCAACTCAGTATTATTCTGAACGAACTTTTGTCACATGACACAGATCATACTCTTATTGGTCAACCCAAAGCGACGTCATTGCACTTTTTGTTATTACCGTTATATCTGGACAATGTTTGCCCGCCACACTGCCGAAACGCTGGAAACATTTATTAAAAAGACTCCAAATAATTTATTTATACTGTAGGATCACTTGGAGAACTCTTTTATCACACCAACCCGAGCAAAGTTTTGTCATATTTTAAAGAAACTCACTTTTTTAATAAATTTTAAACTATTTTTCTTACTACTATCCTGGATTTCACCATCAGCTTGGCATCAAGCCTACTTAACCCTTTACCTAACGAATCGGCCGCATCCGCCCGCTTAATATGCAAATTCAGCAGTTGAAAAAATATTATTTTTTCACAAAATTTCAACAAAACCATATCATGTGACCCCTCGTTGGAACGAGCTCGTTCCAACGAGGGGTCACATGATATGGTTTTGTTGAATGCTTTTGAAAAATTTAAAAAAAATGATATTTAATATAATAAATTTTGATATCGTCTGTGTTGGGTAAAGGGTTAAAATCAACAGGCTGATTTACAAAGTATTCACTAGGTTATTTTTACTTTATGACAACTAATAATCTGTATTAGACTTTTTCCGAAAGTAGGTATTATAGAGGTATTATATGGCAGAATGTCATTATCCATGTGTTGCGGTACTATGGGCTTTGAAGCGTTGTTACAACCGATAATGTTACAACGCCGCATAATGTTACACCAACGCATAATGTTACAAAAAATGTAGTAAACAACCGATAATGTTATAAACTCCGCATAATGTTATAACTTTTTTCAACCCGTTATGTTATAAAATCGACGCATAATGTTATAACTTTTTTCAACCCGTTATGTTATAAAAATCGACGCATAATGTTATAACTTTTTTCAACCCGTTATGTTAGAACAAATTAACCGATAATGTTATAACCTCTGTATACTAATTCCAGTTACAGATATTGCAGATGGACTTTACCACTTACCATTTATTGCCGCATAAAGGTATGTAATATTTATACTAAAGGTTTCTGCTCTGGTTAAGGCGAGGAGACACCCCCCCCCCCCAACTCCCGGGGATTTATCATAGAATGACCTAGTCATGTTACACAGACGCGGATTATCCTGGTTACTCAATCGTGTGACGTCATTACCATGATCGTGCAGTGTCCAACATGGTGAAGGTGGGGATGGTGGGGGAGGGGTGTTATTTTATCCGATTGGAACGTATACCAACATGCGTAGTCTCCGCTTCCAGAAATGTAGTGTACCATAGTCCCCTGACGCTTTTGGGGATGGGCAAATGCCTCTGTTTCTGCTTGTTTTGGGCATCTTTTCTGAAGATTGTCGGGTTATTTGGATTAATTCGATATCTATTGTCGGGTTGTTAAGGGTGAGACGGAGCACGTGTCCCTATAACAACACGCGCTGCGCATACGCACTCCTACCACCTTTTTTCATGATAATGACATCACAACATGGCCATCCACGTGCACTATCATGACAACCCAACATGACCGCCCAGTCACGTGTCATGCCGCCACTTCCGGGGTCCTGTCCCGGGGTCCTACAAAATGGCTCATTTTCAACATACATAACTACTCAACACCATCACCAACACCGCCACAACACCAACATCAACACAACTCCTCCTCCACAATCTCCTCCTTCTCCATATACTGCCTGTTCTAGTGATTCCGCCTTTTCCAGAACCTGTAATCCCAAATTTATCACTTCCACTTCTTCCAACATCTCCACCATCTATGTTATCATACCGTCTAGCACTACTTTCTTACATTATTTGCAGATAGCTTTCTCTGCACAATCACCCTGATGTACTAATCCATGACCTCCTCTCTTTCTCAGCCTAATCCCTGCCCACCTCTTTCAATCCTTCTAAACCCCATTCCTCTTCCTACCCGGTCTCGCATCTTATTCTTCGGCTTCCTTGCGACACTACCAACCCACCACATCCACTATATGTACCTCGCTCCATCCAACTTTTTGACCTCTTTTAACTCCACCTCATTTTTGTTCACTGTTAGTTGTTAAAATGTCAAATTAATGAACAATAAGATATTCTCATGACTAAGAAATATGCGACAAATGAGTTTTAGATGCCCAAAACAAGCAGAAACAGAGGCATTTGCCCATCCCCAAAGGCGTTAGGGGACTATGGTGCACTACATTTCTGGAAGCGGAGATTACGCATGTTGGTCAACATACCAACCGGATAAAATAGTACCCCTCCTCCACCACCCCCGCCTTCACCATGTTGGGCACTGGATGATCATGGTAATGACGTCACACGATTGAGTTACCAGGATAATCCGCGTCTATGTAATGTGACTAGGTCATTCTATGATAAATCCCCGGGAGTTGGGGGGGGGGGGGTCTCCTCGACCTAACCAGAGCAGAAGCCTTTAGTATAAATATTACATACCTTTATGCGGCAATAAATGGTAAGTGGTAAAGTCCATCTGCAATAGCTGTAACTGGAATTAGCATGCAGAAGTTATAACATTATCGGTTAATTTGTTGTAACATAACGGGTTGAAAAAAGTTATAACATTATGCGTCGATTTTTATAACATAATGGGTTGAAAAAAGTTATAACATTATGCGGAGTTTATAACATTATCGGTTGTTTACTACATTTTTTGTAACATTATGCGTTGGTATAACATTATGCGGCGTTGTAACATTATCGGTTGTAACAAGCGTGAAGTTTCTCGTGTCATAATGAAAAAACAACGAACAGCTGGGCCAAACTAAATAACGCGTAGCATTTATCATTGACAGTTTTGCATCAGTTATTGCTGTATACTGCATTGAATCATGACAAAATGCCCCTCAGTATTTTGTCATTGGGCATTTTGTCCATGGAGATTTTGTCGGCGAACCCACTGCATCAAGCCGCGCGACAACATTGTGACTCGAGAGGAGGCAGAAATACACAGAACGACACACGTGTGTATAGGTTAATCGATATGGCACGAGTTCCAGCGCGGAAGGATAGAACGAGAGACCGCTTAGAATGTTAGGCATAACCACGATAGTAGGAGAACTGTCCACTTCCGCGATGGCAGAGGTCTTCACGTCTATAAAAACAGTTATTAGTAGGATACTCAGCAATTCATTTGACAACTATCAACAAAAACAACACATTTTATCGCCAACACAATTTGCGAGTGGAACCCGTGTTACTATTTCGTCCCTTGAGTTCCAATGTGTTTTGTGCCTACTGACATATAGAACACATTGGAACTCAGCTAGGGGACGATTTTTAGCTATCGCTAGCGATTCAAATTGTAATTGCGGCGCACAGATTTGTAGAAAATTCAAGTGAGGTTTCGCTTCTATTTAAAAATAGTCCGTCAATGATTTCCGTTCCGCACATTTGTGCGGAACTGATCTTCATTTTCCGTATGGTTTAGTGTTGCTGTAGCTGGGGATTCCACAGAACAGGCGTGTAATAAATGTACATACAAAATCAGAATAAAGACAGTTTTTCGAGTATAATGAAAGCTGTAAGTGGAGAAAACTTGAACCCAACCATTTATTATATATTCAGTCCACAAAAGTTGAGCTCATATACCTGATACGAAGATCCCATATGGTGACAATCCCCACTGCTCTATCGGAGCGGGAATAGATCCTCAAACCTGGTGAACATTTGCTGGCTATTCACCCCTTCACTGTCGAGCATAATCTGTACCTCGTTGAGACCGATTTTGACGAGACTGTTTAGGTCACCCTCTGTTGCGATTCTCGGGAATATTCAGTCTGTCGACCGTTTTGGTGGTTGAAGCACCATGATTTGGGCCAGGGTCTCCCCTCGAGGCAAACCTCCACTTCAAATCGTCGACGGAAATATGAACGCACAAACGTACAGGAACTACATTTTGGAACCGATTATCATCCCAAGAATTCCCAACGGTTGCCGTTTCATTCAAAACCGATTTCATTATCTGGACGTTGATGCCAGGCCTCAGCGAACGAGAATAGTGCGAGAATTCAAAGATATGCAACAGGACTTGACCTTGATTGATTTTCCTGCTAGGAGTCCGGACTGTATTCCGATAAAACATTTGTGGAGCACGCTCCACAGGAGAGTGGTCACTAGACAGCCATCGCATCATGACATCGACAGTCTGTGTCGAGCGCTTATAGAGGAATGGGACACAATCACGTTGAAATTTGAAAGACCAGCAACAGCATGCCACGCCGTTTGAGATGTGTTAGAGATGATCGAGTCGGTCCCACGAGATCTTGGATAACGTTCCGTTTTTGACGTTGTAAGGCTACAGTACGGCTGCAGTGAACTCAGGGACGTGATTAATTGTTTCCGATTGGGGGGTAGGGTATTGACCCCCCCCCCCCCCCCCCCCTTCGGGTCCCTCCCCCTAGTTGGAAATATTCCCTACCGATAAACATTTTGGAAATGAAGCCATGAAATGGGGCATAAATTTGATTCTGGTAACTGAAATGCCAACACATTTATGATAGAATTATCAGGTTAATATTATTTAGAATTATTCTGGGAATTGAATATGTGCTAAACAAATGCTCAAGCTTCGAACTTTGAACCATTCACACTGTCCTAACATTAAATCAGATCTTATGCAAGAATGATCAGTTTTCGATGTTTCATAATTTTGTAACTGTGAATGATGGAGTTACCTCAGGATAACAATTTTACATGATCTGATTTTCTTGAAGTGCATTTCTAGGATTTTTTGTTATTACGATAAGTAAACGTACTATAGAAATCTCGTACCGATTGACATCATGCATGCTTATGAAGCTCGATATTGAGTACACTGTAGTTGTAAATAGTAACAGTTGGAATTTTTACAATAATAGGAGAGGCATCCCCAGATCATTACTGATAATCTGCCATTAGGAACAGTAGGTATGATATTCCTGGGCACGTAAGCAGTATTTTTATGCCTCCACATTCTCATGCGACCATCTGTGACACCTAAAACGAGGCGTACCGGACTCCGATCTTCCCGAGGAGAGGTCTTTTGGGGTTGACCAGGCCTTGGTCGGTCGTTAATATCGTTGCTTTGTTGATGTTTTCGGACAAGTTTGCTGATGACAGATTGACTGTAGGCAAGATGCCTTCCAATAGCTTTGAGTGGCATGCCTGTTGCATGCATGCCAACGATTTGCCATCTTAGTGCCTCTGACAGTCTCCTCCTTGCTATGTCAACATTTATGGATCAAATAAGTGACAAATTTTCTTATTTAATACCCAGACATTGCAAATGGATGATAGTGTTTTTTGTGACGTTCGTGGGGAGCATGCTTCACGTGGACGAGGGGATGTGTTTGGGGTACGCTATCAACCAGCAAAATCATGTTTCACCAGAGGAAATGTATTTATTTATTTATTGGTGTTTAAGGTCACATATTTCTGCACAATGGCTAATCATGACCTCGACAGTTTTACGGGTGGAGGAAGACGGAGTGCCCGGAGAGAACCACCGGGCAATGGCGAGAAACTGTCAGCTCCCCAACGTACTAACTCCACACAATCAGGGTTAGCATTGGTTAAAGACAGGTGCAACATCGACGTGCAGTACGCCTTAGTACACAACATTACCCTACCCCCATGTGGGGGTGAAGTGTCTTGCCCAAGGACACAACGCGGTTACCGCAGATGGGATTCGAATCGTGGACTTCTCGGCTTCCAGGCTGCACATCTACCTACTGAGCCACCGCGCCCCTGTGAAATGTACTGCAAGACATCGTAATCATTAAAACATAATAATCAGTAACAGCAACTTCATTGTCATGAAACATTTCAGGGGATGCTTAAGTTCCAGGTGTATAGTTGCAGGAGTGGGTGTGTTCATCAACTACGAATGAACTGCATCTCCGATTCAAACGAGAGTACAATTTGTTTAGCCTCGCTGCCAACAATCCTGTACGAATGACATGAGCATCGTCGCGCTCGACTGCCCAAAGTACCACAACACACTGATTCGGTATGTATAATAGCCTCATAATACCAGATCTCGGAAAAAGTCTATTACGTTATTATTGTTTTATCGCCGCGGTATAGCCTTAAATGTTGATGTGACGTTAAGCAGCAATAAATAAATACTTATACTGCAGTAAATGGCATAGATCAAGCGCTGCCTTCCTACCACTCCCTCATAAAATATAGGCTCTTTATTAACACAAATATATTAAAACTAAGATGTACAATAAAAAAATATAACAAACTGACACTTCTGAAATTACCAAGACATTGGCATGAAGAGTTATTTGCAAGTAGAGGATGAGATAAGAGAAGATTTGCGAGAACACAATTCTGCAGAATAATTAGTTATTTATTTATTTATTGGGGCTTAATGACACTTTCGACAGCCAGAGCACCTCGTTTCGGACAGTTTTACGAGTGGAGGAAACCGGAGTACTCGGAGAGAACCACCGAGCAACGACGGGCGCCGAGTAACTCCACGCAAGCAGGGTTACCATTGGTTGAAGACAAGTGCACCATCACCGTGCAGCACGCCTTAGTACACAACGTCATCGTGCCCCCACGTGGGCAGTTAGGATGAAGTGTCTTGCTCAAAGACATCACGCGGTTGCCGCAAGTGGAATTCGAACCGAGGACCTCTCGGCTTGCAGCCTGCATCTCTACCTACTGAGCCACGCGCACCTGCAGAATAATACAAATGGTTGGTATACAAGTGAGATAAATGGTAAAAACAACACGCAATTTACGAAAATGCATGATTCACTTTACTTTACCCTTGCAAACAAAATTCTTGAATAACTATTATTTTTCATTTTTTGTCTAAAAAACATATGTTATGACCCCTCTTTGGAACGAGCTCGTTCCAAAGAAGGGTCATAACCTATGTTTTTGAGGCAAAAATGAAAAAAATAATGAAAATTAATTGGCGATTTTTGTGAATAGCGCTTGCCGGTTTTGGCCGTTGCGTTGATTAAAGGGTTAATGAATCGGCCGCATCAACCCGTGTAATATACAAACTGAGCTGTAGAACAGAAATTATTATTCAAAACATTACAAAAGCCATATCATATGATTGGTACGATCTCATTCCAAATGACGGGTCACATGATATGGTTTTGTTGAAATGTTTTGAAAAATTTGAAAACATAATATTTAAAATCATAAATTTTGATATCGTTTGCATTGGGTAAAAGATTAAACATGGTGTATATCATTAACAAAGGGAAGTCATGAATCAGTAGCGGTAAAGTGACACGTGGTCATCTGATATCCCATAATTCTGTTTTTGTTGGTTTGTTTGTACTTTATATGAGGAATTGGGGGCGCGGTGGCTCAGTTGGTAGAGGTGCAGGCTGCAAGCCGAGAGGTCCTCGGTTCGAATCCTACCTGCGACAACCGCGTTGTGTCCTTGGGCAAGACACTTCACCCCCATTGCCCATGTGGGGGCACGGTGACGCTGTGTACTAAAGCGTACTGCACGTCGATGGTGCACCTGTCTTCAACCAATGCTAACCCCTGCTTGTGTGAAGTTAGTATGTTGGGGAGCTGACAGTTGCTCGCCGTTGCTCGGTGGTTCTCTCCTGTTTCCTCCGGCTTCCTCCACCCGTAAAACTGTCGTAGTCATGATCAGCCATTGTGCAGAAATATATGAGATTAAACACCAATAAATAAATAAATAAATATGAGGAATTGCAGTAGAAGAGATGTCTTTAGTTATGTTAGAAGCATTTGGCAAAGAAAATATATGATACATTGTGGAGAATAATTGTACAGATAAATAATGTCACCCGTTCAGGCAGGGAAGAATTATGCTGCTTAACGTTATGTCCATACATCATCACCCTAATCCGTTCCTACATAACCTCGAAGAATCCCCCAAAATACCCAAGCCTCTGGCACAATAATTCATAAATCATGTTTTGAAAAATGTTAAAAAGCATCCTTAAACCATTTTAAATCATCCCGTAGTGAAATTTTCTCATTTCATTCAAATTCCGGGTAGTGTAAAGTCACTTCAAATGTTTTCGTGTATCACTCTCGCATGCAGCTGTGCTAAAGATTATCGGCATATCTTCAATTGTTGCCTCTAGTTCTTGGTGGATAAAACTAAATAACAGACCACCCACGAATGCAATAAAATATCGTTTACTTCCAAGGAAAATAATACACCTCATTTGAATCAAATTACATGCAATAAATAAAGGTTTCGAATATTGTAATTTCATTAAAGTAACTTTCACATCTCTGAACAGTAGTTACTTGCCTAAACCATCTAACTAGAAGACGACTTTTGTTTAAAGACATATTTTCATTGTTTGCACCCAAAACATAGCTTGTGATTCCTCACTCGAAACAGCTTCAAGAGATCGTTTCAGTCAGGGCCAATAAGCTATGTTTCGGCGGCAATAATTGAGAAAACAATAAAATTGAATAGCGATTTTTGTTAATACCGTTCGCCGGGTATGATTGTAACGTAAGTTAATAAGGCAGCTAGCAGATATATGTACACCTGGAACTTAAATAAGCACCCCCTGAAATGTTTCATGACAGTGAAATATCTGTTACTGATTATTATGTTTTAATGATTGCAGTGTCTTGCAGTACATTTCATCTAGTGAAACATGATGTTTCTGGTTAATAGCGTACCCCAAACGCATCCCCTCGTCTACGTGAAGCACGCTTTTCCACGAATGTCACAAAAAACACTACCATCCACATGCCATATCTGGGAATAGAACAAGAAAATTTGTCACTTTTTTATCAATAAATGTTGACATGGCAGGAAGGAGAATGTCAGAGGCACGAACATGGCAAATCGTTGGCATGCATGCAAAAGGCATGACATTCAAAGCTATTGGAATGCAACTTGGCTATAGTCATTCTGTCACCAGCAGATCTGTCCGAAATATCAACCAACCAACGCTGTTAAGGACCGATCAAGGCCTGGACAACCCAAAAAGACCTCTCCTCAGGAAAATCGTAGTCTTGCACGGCTCGATAGGCCTGAACTCTTTGCTTCAAGTGGGGTTTTGAAACGCCTTTGGCTCCCCAACAGGCATTTGTGCAAGAGAACTACCCGAAACCGTCTCAACAAACTGGGTAAGAGGTCCAGAAGGGTCATCAAGCGTCCAGCTCTGTCCGATCAGCATTAAAGACGACTTTTGGAGTGGTGTATGGCACGACAACATTGGAATCTCAGGACGTGGAGTCCATTGGTCAGACGAGAGTTGGTTCCAGCATTACGTCACAGATGGTTGCATGAGAGTGTGGAGATATAGAAATACTGCTTACGTGTCCAGGAACATCAGACCTACTGTTCCTTATGGTGGAGGATCAGTAATGATCTGGGGATGCCTCTCTCATGATTGTAAACTTGATATAGTGACTGTACGTGGAAATCGCAATCGTCATTAGTACATCCGGGACATTCTCAATCCGGTTGACGTGCCTCATTTTGACAACCACCTGTTGGCTACTCGCCCTGTATTCATGGGCGACCCGTTGGCTACTCGCCCTGTATTCATAGACGACAATGCAAGGCCACATCGTTCCCATGCTGTGGGGACATTCCTTCAGAACAACGCTATTACAACACTACCTTGGTCCGCACTGAGCCCCGACCTGAATCCATTAGAACACATGTGGGACTTTTTTGGACGCGTGTGCAAGCAAGGGATCCGCCTGTACAGAATTTGGCATTGCCCGAGGAGTGGCAGCAGTTGCTCTGGACCGTACCAGAAGGTTCTCTTGTAGCATTAGGAGGAGGGTTCAGGCGGTCATCCGTGCACACGGTGGATTCATTCGCTCCTGACGCCAGACACAGCTATTATTTTTAGGAGATCACAAGTTACATTTTTGTCAGTAATTATCGGCATTGTTTCATCATGGACCGTCCCAGAACCATACTTGTCGAGGGAACATGTTTCTATCAAAAACATTAGTGACAGATATGTGTAATTAGTGCCATGAAAATACTGCATATTTTCATAATTGTGTTGTCTTTCATTTGTCAATAGACCATTCTTTCTGCAAACAATCACTTTTGGCCATCTGAAAAATAGCATGAAAGTAAAGTAAAAGAAAGAAAAGTAAAGACAGTCTCTAATAACACCACTACGAAAACAACAGGGGGGGGGGGGGGGGTGCTTAATTAATTCCCAGGTGTATATATATATATACTACTCAAAGTTTGCTAAGAACCAAGGTATAACTACCTGTTTTACGTTTTAGTTGAAATATTGTTATGAAAAGTGTATATACTTTTTATTTAAATATATCTTTAATTATTTAAGTACAGAAATTAAGATTTTATTTGTGTTTGACATTATTTTTTAGCTTTTGAATACGATAACCATGGAAAATTGATATTTTTGGTAAAAGAGGAAATTTTTCAATATGCCAAAAAGTTGACGGAGCGAACTGGTATGGCTTCAGTATCGAGTATGAGACCCATTTCTGTTAATTACAGCTTGACAACGCCTTGCCATGCTCCCAATCAGGTTCCTGGTGGTCCTTTGAGGGATGTTGTTCCATTCTTGGACCAGCATGGCACCAAGCCCCTGGACACTTCTTGGCTGGACTGGACGGGCTGAAATTGCAAGATGCAACCCATTCCAGACATGTTCGATTGGATTGAGATCAGGGGATCTTGCTGGCCAGTCCATACGCTCAATCCCCTCTCTCTGTCGGTCCACCCCGACAGCATGGGCAACACGAGGACGGGCATTATCGTCCATCAGAATGAATCTATCACCCACTGCACCTGCATACAATCTGACGTGGACATCCAGGATCCCATCAATATACCGTTGTGCAGTCAATGTACCACGTTCAAGGACACAGAGTTCTGTACGTCCATCCCAGCTGATGCCGCCCCAGTACATGATTGACTTTCCACCATAGCGGTCATGCTGAGCAATGTTGGCTGCATGGAATCGCTCTCCTGGTCTTCTCCATACCCTAGAATGCCTACCTGTGTGGTCTAGGCAGTACCTTGACTCATCTGTAAAAAGGACAGGTCGCCAATCTTCTCTGGTCCATCCAACGTGGTCCATGGCCCATTCATATCGTGCCTGGTGGTGGCTTTGGGACTGCGGAATGCGAATACATGGTCTTCTCGATCAGAGACCACCTTCGTGCAACCTTGCCCGGATAGTCTGCGTCGAAACATTTACCCCGGATGCATTCTGAAGGTCACTGCGAAGCTAGTTTGCTGTGGCAAAGCGGTTCCTACGGGCTTGAATGATCAAAAACCGATCTTCAGCTGCAGATGTTGCCCTGTCTCTGCCCCCACCATGCCGTCTTACTGGTGTGCCGTACTGCTGAAATCTTGCCCAGGCGCTGGTGATTACAGTATGGTGCACACTAATGGCTTCACCAACCTGACGATGGGTAGCCCTTGCTCCACCATCCCTGCAGCCCGCCACATTTCTGCTTCAGACAAATGTATTTTTACATTTGCATTTGCTATATTCAATCATTAAATCACAAGGCTTCGTGTTGACATAAAGATTGAATACCCTACACATGTCATGTACATGTAAACAGTACACGAAAACATCATGACAATCAAGGGGTACATGCTTTCCATGACTGTCATGGAAAAAAAGTCTGCCTGTCAAGAGAGCTAATGTAAACACTGGGGACCATCTCAATACATTCCTCAATCATATCCACCAAAAATATCGCAAATATGTCACAAGCAAATTTCACAATGATTTGTCAAATATTTGGTGCTTAGAAAACTAGTAGTATATATAAAAGACCCATACGGCTATTGAAGAAAATATATTTATCACACATCCGTTAATGTAGAACACGGGATTTCCACTGTTCTGCCTGTACGATAAAAATAAAGTTTTTATCGCACATGTGTCGATACAAAACACGTTCGATTTTGTTTTCAACGTAAACAGAGTAGGAAACTGTCTAAATAAATCATGTCAATCGAATGAACCGGAATCGAGATCGCTTGGAAATTCCTCATTTAGATTTGTTTACCCTGGATATTTAAACAATCAGATTCGAGTCAAAACTTTACAAAATAATAATAACATTCTGACTGCTTGTTCCCTGACAAATACTTTCCACAACTGGTCATATAATGATGGAGTGTGCTAAACTTATTACCTATTTAAAAACGTTTTGTTGTGTTATTCCCGCAGTTTAGTCAATATTTGAAATTCGATCATCGTGACCGTGACACTGATTGGTATCAATTGATTTCGACCAAATGAATGCCGTAAAAATTAAAAAGCAAACCAGGGTTGGTACCCCGCCAACTAACAGTGATGTCTTGTTGTCAACGAAAGAAACGTAGAAAATATCCAATTAAAATGGCTTTTAGTTCAATTTTTCGTATGGACTGGTTGTTACATAGGGGTGTGTGATAAATACAGAACCGCACATACGTTTGAATGGTTATCGCACTCGATTGCTTTGGCTCTCGTGATATCCTGGGCCAAAGCAATCTTGTGGGATAATTCTTAACCCATTCAAACATATGTGCGGTTCAGTATATATATGATTTTCAGTAGCCGTATGAATTTTAGAATAGAAATAAATGAAACTGTAAGACCATTTAAGACTCATCATTTTTTTTTTCTTCAAACGAGCTTTCGCCTTTCACCTTTATCAAGTTATACAGTTATTATGAAACAACAAACAACACGTAGTTAATAAGCCTACACGAAACGTACGTGAAAGTTACGTACACAGCTGTGCTAAACCAAAAGTACGGCTAATTGTACGCAAGAGAGTTCTAATCACGCCATGTGGATATAAAAAGTCATGGTTCCCACTCAAGACAGTCAAATAAGTCTATTAGGCTCTGCTCCGCTATTCGTCGGTTAAGCACGTAGTGGAGACACCCACAATACCCGTACTCTGTTGTCATTCACGATGTGGCCCAGTAAATTGGAATGAGCGGCGACAGTGAGTCCAACGTCATTGGCGCGAATGTTCTGCCGGTGTCCACTTGTACGTTTACACAATGTCTGTCCGATTTCTCCTAAAATCGCATAAGCGGGCATCTTATACATGACATGTGATATACAATTCCTTCAGAAACGCAGGAGAATGATCCCGTGGGGATAAATGTTTGTGATAAGAGGGTCTTTGATTTTGAAGCGACAAGCCCCACATCTATTCTTACAGCACGCGCGTGTCCCCGGTGTGCCATGAGCATAAGATAATCGACAGGTTACAAGCCTGTCTTTAACCCTTTACCCAACGAATCGCCCGCATTCGCCCGCGTAATATGCAAATTCAGCAGTTGAAAAAATATTATTTTTCAAAACATTTCAACAAAACCATATCATGTGACCCCTCGTTGGAACGAGCTCGTTCCAACGAGGGGTCACATAATATGGTTTTGTTGAACCTTTTTGAAAAGTTTCAAAAAATTATATTTAAAATAATAAATTTTGATATCGTTTGCGTTGGGTAAAGGGTTAAAGTTAAGCGGCTGCCTGATGGCGACGAGCGTTTTCTTAGGTAATAGTGCACTCGAGTACTCGCCGCGTGATATAATATTATGTAAGTTGTTGTGTTTCATCACATACTTAATGTGAAAGGGGCCGTGCTGTGTTTATAATGGACAGCACGTGTTAAACTATCACGTGCGGTGACGTACATGTAATTTCAGTATGGAAGAGGTTTCATTTTTCAAGAAAGTTCCTATTGAAACCGCGATATCCATTCATTAGCACTTTTATGTTCTAATAAGGGTGTCAAGTTTGTCACGACTCTATATGAGATTTATTAACCAAGTCCACTAAATTCGATTTGAGCTTCGGTAAGCGTCGGTTAAAATGAAATTTTAGTGAACTAGGTTGATAAAATTCGTATTGTGGCGTCACTCATTTGAGGCGCTTCGTTTAGGAATAGATCAGCTCGATTCTTCTATTTGCCTTACAATTATTCCACTACATGGCTTTTAACGAGTTCGTACTTTTTCGACAGGAATTCTTTCTTGGCTACAATGAAATAACCTTTTCGCATTTAAGTGCTTCGATTGTTTTTTATACTTTTAATCCTCTGCACACAGATGTCGAAATATCAACATTTCAATCTACATTTTTTCCCATAATGCAATTGGGAATTTAACCAATTCAGTCTTGTTTGACAGAGCTCAATGCCTTCTGTCAAACACGGTTGAATTGGTTAAATTCCCAGTTGCATTATGGGAACAGTTTGCCGTTTGCAATTATGATATATCGCTATCAGTGTGGAGCGGGTTAATCATATTTTCGTCTCAGATATCAAGTAGTCTTATGTTTATCGAAAAAAAACTTATCACGTTTGTTGAATGCCAAAATGTTGGTTCTCACAAGGTCGCGTTTTAATTGAGCGATCGAACCCATTGAAAAGCTGTTATTCATTCGTTCTGTAAATAATAGATCCATTAGGATAGTTCGCCCGAGTAAAACTATTCAAATGGAATATCCTCTTCTCTGACAAGAACTCGATATTTACGAGGGCAGAAAACTTCTTTCAAGGTATTAAAAAATAACCCACTTGTGAATTAGTGCAGAAAGTCGTTATATAGTAATTGGCAATGTGTTCGGTTGTGATAATCATTGCTGACACGATATTCAAAATACTTTAAGTCTATAAATGTCTACTGGATGACTGTAGGGAATCTATCATTGTTACTTTGGGAAATCGTCTGTCTTATGCCAGAGCCAACGAATGTACGTCGTTGCAGTTGGTTAAGAATTGCGTGAAATAAAACTAAAACACGACAGGCATGCGCTAGTGAGGCTTATCAGTTTTCTGCACACACATAAGCTAATCTCCGGCTCTAGTCACTTTAGCAGACGGCATGTGCTCCGTAGTGTAGATGCCTTATTCTAACGCACATAGTCCTCAGAGATATCATGTTCGCAGTTTGGCTGTGTGACAGACAAGTTTGGCCTCCGTAAATGATGGGTAAATCAGGTGACGATTTGGCGGGAGCAGCAAAAAAAAAACACTATTCATTTAAGAAACTATTCTAACCAAAGACGTTAATAGTTCAATATTCTTTTGATTAAGAGGTGGGGATGTCCTCATAAGAACGTTGCACATTTTAAATATAACAATTATGTTTCCCAGGGTTTAGTTGTCTGCTCGAAAAGGGTTCGAACAAAGTTATACCGATTCTTAATTGAACCGAACATCATACCCCGGCGTTTTCCAAGCACTTCCCGATTTCACTGACAATTTCCCGCTAATATTGATTGAAAGTTGCCTGGCAACGCGCAAATGAATAGGACTGTGAAGATTTGAGAATAGTATTGTGTGCATGCGGTGGTGGTTACATATCTTTATTTTTAATTCGGGGAAACAGAGCGTCTCATCTTGGAATCATGTGTAGAAAAACAGTACCTTAAAATCAAATTTTGCTTAGTCTGTGAAATTAGCTGGTTTATTTCTGTGTTTCATTCAGTGATTCATAATTATATTGACCACGTGACTGTAATATTCACCAGTGGTTTTTCACATCATCAAGCATTCCATTTTCCACGCAGTGCTACAAAATAAGTGAAATATCATTTCACAATGAAGTCATTATCTTTTTTATCTAAAACGTAGCTTTAACTCATCATTAAAACTAACATACAGTACGCGGAGAGTGTATTATCACTAAATCACCCGCAGAGTGGCGATTCCACCCAAGCAATAATTGCAAATTTGTTGCAAAGCATAACTAGCACAAGCAAAGTTTCAGCCAATGGACCTCCGGGTTAAACCCGGAGGTCCATTGGCTGAAACATTGCTTGTGTTTTTAGAAGATATGTACAAATTTGAAACTTATAGTTTGAGTGATAACTCCACTCCGTGGGTGATTTAGTTACAATCCACTCTCCACGTACTGTAATGAGTCGCAATTCATTTTCAAGAAGTACGCACATATCCACCGAGAGCTTAAAAGTGCCAGCAGCAACTATTTTCAGACTTCCGGATTCGAAAATCCATGTGAAAAAAACATCCAGAACTTTCAAGGCCGTTTCAAGGGAACTTTCAAGCCCAATTGCTGCACTTTTGCTAAAAACAATTTATGCATTTGAACCTTTTCGCAAGTTGAATATAAATGTTTGCGTAAACAATAGCAGTATTCTGTGATAAGATGACATAAACACAACGAATCGGCGACGAGGATCACAGAACTCGATGAGGAGGATCACAGCAAACAGACAAGGATCACGACAAATCGGCGAGGACGATTACAATAAATCGACGATGAGGAGCCAGCCAGATACAAGCCGTGTAACATATTTATCATGTCGAAAGTCCGTGTAAATCAAGGGATAAATGAATATTCACTAGAAACAAAGGACGACCGGAAGTTTATTATTTAGAAACCGCTAGTGACAGCACCGCGCAGAAACATCAACAGTAACTGGCACCTGTATGTATCCATGGTGACAGTAAACAGTCTTCGCTGTTCGAAATGCGGTATCTGTTTACTAAATAAAACGTATCGCTACAAGCATATCTGAAATACCCTTACATGCATTAACTGCCACTGCCACCCGAAAACGGTTAACAAAGCACTTTGGAATGTTAACCCTTTACCCAACGCAGACGATATCAAAATTTATTATTTTAAATATTATTTTTCTAAATTTCTCAAAAAATTTCAACAAAACCATATCATGTGACCCCTCGTTGGAACGAGCTCGACGAGCTCGTTCCAACGAGGGGTCACATGATATGGTTTTGTTGAATTTTTTTGAAATGTAATATTTTTTCAACTGCTGAATTTGCATATTACGCGGGCGGATGCGGGCGATTCGTTGGGTAAAGGGTTAAAAGAGTCACTTTTAATCTGTTGAGTAAACTATAAAGCAAATGTTTCCTTCTGCATAAAAAAATCGACAGACTCTAGTCGGTCTACAGTACCTGGAGAGTGGATTGTAACTAAATCACCCGTGGAATAGAGTTATCGCCCAAAGTATTCCTTTCAAATTCTGTACATATGGACAAAAAAACACAAGCAACTTTCAGCCAATGGACCTCCAGCGTTTAACTTTTGAAAGCTAACATATATGGGTAGATCAAGTTGAATGGACAGTGCTCAAACATGTTATACATGCTCTTTACTCAAAGTAATATTATTCTTCACTGACAATCTAGTTCACACGCGCGTACATGACTAAATAAGTATTTCAAATGATTCTTTGTCGTAATCATCTCAAGAATAAAGATACAAACTTGTTTGTCTCTGCCTTTTCTAACCACAGGTACTCGGCACAAGCTGAGAACTCGAAAAAATGACATTTAATAAGGATTTTTGGATCGACTCTCTTCACCCCCCTTAATAGACTAATATATAGAACAAGGTAAACAACATTGAAATCCTCGACAAACCAACCGACCTTCGTTTCATTCGTCTCAAATCTTAACTACGTGGTGTTTTACCAAATACCCGATGTCATTTGAAAGGTGAGACAATAAGCTTTACGCTGATGTATAACTTGGCCGTTGGATGTTCTGGGCTTATTCATAATTACTTGGAATTTCGGGATAAAACACGAAAATCATCAGGTCGACATCGATTGCGTTCAAGTGAATAAGTAGGACATCACCTGAACTGCCTGATTTACGATCAAACCTGAAGGTTTCATGTTCCGATTGAAGCATATTCTTAAATGGCATGTTTCGTGGTGCTCAGTTTTGATCGTGAATTGAATTTAATTCACACACCATGGTCGCAAGTCTCAGATTTACATTATTCTCCGAATAACATTGACAGAGATTTTTCCAGGCCAGCCATGAATAAAGCCTAGAACGCACTCATACATCAACGCTCTCCCATTGGCTACTATTCGCCCAGGGTAAAAATTAACTTGTATTTATACTTAGTTTATCAACGCTTTTGTGTTGCCTAAAATAGTAGCCATTGGGAGAGCGTTGATGTCTGAGTGCGTTCTAGGCTTTATTCATGGCTGGACTGGAAAAATCTCTGTCAATGTTATTCAGAGAATAATGTAAATCTGAGACTTGCGACCATGGTGTGTGAATTAAATTCAATTCACGATCAAAACTGAGCACCACGAAACATGCCATTTAAGAATATGCTTCAATCGGAACATGAAACCTTCAGGTTTGATCGTAAATCAGGCAGTTCAGGTGATGTCCTACTTATTGAAGTTATTCACTTGAACGCAATCGATGTCGACCTGATGATTTTCGTGTTTTATCCCGAAATTCCAAGTAATTATGAATAAGCCCAGAACATCCAACGGCCAAGTTATACATCAGCGTAAAGCTTATTGTCTCACCTTTCAAATGACACCGGGTATTTGGTAAAACACCACGTAGTTAAGATTTGAGACGAATGAAACGAAGGTCGGTTGGTTTGTCGAGGATTTCAATGTTGTTTACCTTGTTCTATATATTAGTCTATTAAGGGGGGTGAAGAGAGTCGATCCAAAAATCCTTATTAAATGTCATTTTTTCGAGTTCTCAGCTTGTGCCGAGTACCTGTGTTTCTAACGAAACTTTGTTACGCGATAAGACTCTTGGAAAGGTTTCTACTCTAAGTTTAGTACAGTATGTAATATTTCACATCACAATCCTCAGAGAAATAGGGAAAACATGAAACTTGATATTGGTTATTCGGCTGATAGGATTTCAATCCTTTCAATATGCATACATTTTGGGGCTTAGCAAGCTTGACGGTTCCTTAATACATCAACCCTGCAGACCTGCAGGATTAATTAATACTGAACCTCATAAAATAGAAAATAGATTTTCCCACATCGTATTTTGGGCATTTTTATATAAAATGAACTACTCACACCATTCAGTTGACAGGTTTTTCAGTAAAAACTAGAAGTCCTGTCATGAAATGCGCACAAATAGCACGTCGATCTGTGCGTTATTCTACGCGTTGTGGCCATAGTAAGGCTATCAGATTCTGTACATATGACCTGTGCACAAGAAATGTTTCAGCCCGGAGGCCTCCTGGTAATCTGGAGGTCCACTGGCAGAAGCAATGCCTATGTTTGCTATGAGTAACCAGGAGAACCTGCTGTGCTTTGGATGCCATTCGATATGGCAATTGCGCGCAATTCCTACACGCAATTAAGCCTAGATAAGCGCACAGTTCGTGACAGGACTTCTAGTTTTAACTGTACACTCCATGACATGTTTTGCACGACATAGCCATAGATGACGACGTTGTGGTAAACACTAATAAATACATACACAAATCACGGCATCAATATTGAAATGGTTAGACAGTTAAATAAATGTTTATGCAGACGGGCTCATGACGGAGAAATAATCATGTTTCATATTCAAGAAAGATTTTTGTATCTAATTTGTTTGTATGTTGAATCTCTGCTGATGTATGACAAATGCGTTATGCAGGTTTCGACATGAAGTACAGTACGTGGAGAGGTTATTATCACTAAATCACCCGCAGAATGGAGATTCCGCCCGTGCAATAATTGCAGATTTGTTGCAAAGCACAACCAGCACCAGCAAAGTTCCAGCCAATGGACCTCCGGGTTAAACCCGGAGGTCCACTGGCTGAAACATTGCTTGTGTTTTTTGTCGATATGTACAAAATTTGAAAGTTATAGCTTGGGTGATAACTCCACTCCGCGGGTGATTTCGTTACAATCCACTCTCCACGTACTGTACGTCATATTTTTGTTTTGTTCGAGCATCATATTTTCAGTATAGACTGCCAGGTTTGTAAATGTCATCAGATAACAAAGATTTGATAGTGGTCCTTGTCAAAATTTGGAGTAATTAATCTCCATAAGTCCAGGCTAACAAGCGTGAACGAACTTTAAGAATTGTGAAAATAAACGTCTTACCCAACATGTTTTACGTTCACTTTTTATAATCTACTTCCTCTTAGTGCCTTTCCTGACGTAATTTTTTCGTTTTCATCGGCGAAAGATTGCCATAATGTTATGAAAAATTAAACCATTTATACATCTTGAATTATGTTCCACAGAGATCAATTCAGGGGAAGTAAAGAAAACATAAAATGTCAAACTGATTTGATGGGTCGAGGTGTTGCACTCGACCATCCTGGCGGTGACATACTGTGAATTCTTCTTATTCCAAGAATGCAATCGGCCACACACTGATGTACACAACAAACGTTTTTAATCAGAATGGTAACTGTAGTTAATTAACAGTTTGCTTACAACCCATAGCTATAAACCCTCAATGGAACGACCTTCTCGAGTCCACTTCAGTAATGATACGAAACAAACTATTTTTTAAAGAATTTTTAGTTATTTAATAAAAATTGTAGGTCTCTGCTTGTCTTGTTGCGTGAAGGATTCAGTAACAATAACATGTGCAATGAAAAACGAAGAAGCATTTGGGGTTTCTAATAAGTTAATTATATGTTCTGGTCGTTAGAACGAATATTGAATGGTGTTAGTGGCTTGCAATATTTCTTTTGTTGCTGATAAAGTGTTATTTATATATTTATTTATCAGTGTTTAAGGTCACATATTTCTGCACAATGGCTAATCGTGACCGCAACTTGGAGATGAAGTCAAGTTTAGTAAATCGTGTATACCCATGTTGTCCATTTCAAAGGGCATCCACCCCAAACGTTGGAGACTGGGTCATATTTTACCAGTAAAACAGAGCCTGTTTACACAAGTAAACATGCACTGTTTCTCATCCTGGGGTTTCCACTGGGGAAAATGAAGTGTTATGAATAACACCTTTCTGCAGTGCGGCACATAACCACATATCATTAACATGAAAACACGAAAATGCAAGGCTACGACCTGCAGGTTTGTGGATCTTACATTTCAGCTTTGGAATTGATAAAGTTATTTCGTCTTTCAAAACAGTCAAAAACAAATTCACAAGGCTGCCACAGAGAGGGTCTTAATGTTGCGAAATCAAGATAAACAAGGTCGGTCAATAAAACATTTCAACCCTGCAGCACAACAGCTTAGCGTAAACACAATGCGTGATATTTCCCACAACAGAAGGACGTTTTCGATTGCCATAGCTAAACGAACTTGGGCGGTAACCCGGCATCTGTACGTTCAGAAAAGTAAAAGCTATTTATCGACATTTATAATTTTCTCGTTTTATTGTGTAAATGATTACACGTAAATACTATGTTCTTGAAAACTGTGAAGTCACGAGAAGTGTGTGGCTATCACAGATTTGGCAACTGGCCATTACAAGCACGTAATAATATTCTTACTGGAACAGGAAGAACAAAGAGACCACCAACGCTGGCGAATTGTGTATATCTATCTACTTGTTTCTGCCAAAACAAAACAAAACAAAACTACTCTCTCAACAGTGACTAACTGACACGATTAGAAGGAGCTGCGACTTATTTGAAAGTAATGCATCAAAATATACTCTAATACAGGCCTTTAAATACCCACAAATATCGTAGGTACATGCTGAATGTGTCCAAAAACGTAATTATGCTAAAAGTATATGGGGTCTAAAAGTTTTGAACTTAATTAAGCACTCCATGTTTTTTCAGAGTGGTGTTAATAGAAACTGTCATTACGTTCATGCTATCTTTAGGATGACCAAACGTGATTGTTTGCGGAAAGAATGTTCTATTGACAAACGAAAGACAACACAATGAAGAAAATATGCAGTATTTTAATGACCCTAATTACACATATCTGTCACTAGGGCTTTTGATGGAAAAATGTTCTCCAGATAAGTATGGTGCTGGAACGGTCCATGATGAAACAATGCCGGTAATTACTGACAAAAATGTAACTTGTGATTTCTCCAACACAATAACAGAGTCTGACGTCAGTAGCGAGTGTATCCACCACGTGCCCGGATGACAGCCTGAACCCTCCTCCTAATGCTACCAGTGAGCCTTCTGATACGGTCCACAGGCAACTGCTGCCACTCCGCATGGAATGCATCTTCCAAATCGGCCAAATGCTGTGCTTGCACTCGACGTCCACAAAACTCCCAAGTGTTCTAAGGGATTCAAATCGGGGTTCATTGCAGGCCAAGGTATTGTTGTAATAGAGTTGTTCTGAAGGAATGTTCCCACAGCATGGGAGCATTGTGGCCTTGCGTTGTCGTCCATGAAGACAGGACGAGTAGCCAACGGGTAGTTGTCAAAATGAGGCACGACAACTGGATTGAGAATGTCCTGAGATTGAGATCCCCACGTACAGTCACCATATCAAATTTACAATCATGAGAGAGGCATCCCCAGATCGTTACTGATCCTCCACCATAAGGAACAGCAGGTCTGATGTTTCTGGGCACGTATGCAGTATTTCTATGATTCCACACTCCCGTGCGACCATCTGTGACGTGAAGCAGGAACCTACTCTAATCTGACCAATGGACTCTCTTCCATGTCCTGAGATTCCAATGTTGTCGTGCCATACACCACTCCAAACGTCGTCTTTGATGGTGACCGGACAGAGCTGGACGCTTGAGGACCCTTCTGTGGTTCATACGCAGTGCTTTGGAACGGTTGCGGACAGTTCTGTTGCACAAACGCCTGTTGGGGAGCCAAAGGCGTTTCGTTTCAAATCCCCACTTGAAGCAAAGGGTTCACGCCTAACGAGACGTGTCAGACTCCGATCTTCCAACGGAAAGGTCTTTCAGGGTTGTCCAGGCCTTGGTCGGTCCTTAACATCGTTGGTTTGTTAATATTTTCAGACAAGTCTTCTAATGACAGAATGACTATAGACAAGTTGGCTTCCAATAGCTTTGAATGACATGCCTGTTGCATGTATGCCAACGATTTGCCATCTTAATGCCCCTGACAGTCTCCTTCTTGTCATGTCAATATTGCCTGATAAGGAAGTGACATACATTCTTGTTTTATACCCAGATATTGCATGTGGATGATAGTGGATTTGTGACATTCGTGTGTAGCATGCTTCACGTGAACGTGGGGCTTTTTGGGGGTACGCTATTAACCAGAAACATCATGTTTAACGAGATGAAATGTACTGCAATACATAGCAATCATTAAAACATAATCACTATCATGAAGCATTTCAGGGGGTGCTCAATTAAGTTCCAGGTGTACAGTTTAGGACCTACCATTTGACTCAAACAATGAAACACGTATACGACACTGTCGACGCAGATTGCTTTTCACCGACGAACGCAGAGTTCCCAGTGGCGTATACGACATTGTCGACGCAAATTGCTTTTCGTTGATGGCCCAGAGTTCGCAGTGTCGTAAACGACTCTGTCGATGCAAATTGCTTTTCACTAACGAACCCAGAGTTCGCAGTGTCGTATACGACATTGTCCACGTAGACTGCTTATCACTGACGAACCTAGAGTTCGCAGTACTGTATACGACACTGTCGACGCAAATTGCTTTTCACTGGCGAACTCAGTGTTCGCAGTGTCGTATACGACACTGTCGACGTAGATTGTTTCTCAGTGACGAACCCTGTTTGAAGACGCACCGAGAACATGAGATATATTCATATTTGTGGAGTTTTATATTAAATATCATGCGTGATTTAGTTTGAATAGGATTTGAGCTTTACTCTGGGAAACTAATTCCCTGGTAAACGTTACATGTAGCTCTATGGAGACGGTTACTAAAATGGCGAAGACCTCTGACAAGAGGCTGTAAGCTATGATCCTAAATGGGGACCTGAAAAGGTTTAGAAACGCATGCCGAGGACGCGAACATACTGGCGCTTTTATCTCTCACCAAGCCACGGGACGTTGCATTTGTATTTTACACAGTACCTAAATTTGACAAATCTGAAGGTTTGTCTAAGATCTTACAAAAGACTCTTGAGAACAATATATGGTTGCACTGTAGATTTAAATTTTCGTAACATGCTATCATAAATAACTCTGGGTCGAAGTGCCACCTGAGAACGAATTCGTGTTTCAATCAATCACGAGGACACATCTGCTTTTACTAAAAATTATATACTGCCCAACACACTTGACCAACTGTGGCAATGTTCGACAGGGGCTGTCAGCAGCCGATGTCTTCGAAGCACGAGAAAACATCTCGAGTTCCAATAAATTTGTATTGGCCATGTATGGTCACTAGATGTTAACCATTCAACCAGGTGACCTTTATAAAGAGGGAAAACTGGCAATGGATTACGTAATGTCAGTATTGGACGAATACATTTACCATCTATGCCATTGATGGTAGATGGCATCTAATCCGGCTAGAGAGGTCAAATTTGGCAAAATGTATTCATATAATACAGAAAATACAACGAGTGTAGCCATTTACATCTAATTCACTTTTTGTGGCTGAGAACCACTGAGCTCTATACCATTGGATTGCTGGAACACTCATTGTTCACACATAGAAAAATGTCTCACTGGCAGACATCTTGGGGGGGGGGGGGGGGGGGGTAGGTGTCACTATAAATAAACAAGGCCCAACAAGTAAACAATTATTGGAGGTTTTCAATTTTCCAACATTTCTCAATTGTCGATCTTTTTTCAATGAATATATTTCGATGTCTGTGAAAAATGTTGATGATGTGCACATTTTTTGCGGCAATACAAATTAATATTCAAAACATAATTTAGTTATTATTAATAAAAAAAACAAGAGCCGAGATTCAGTAAATACGACGTCGTTTAATGAAGTGAAAGCTGCTACGCTGTGACTACAGTCACAGCGTAGCAGCTTTCACGCCATCAGATGTCATCGATGGGATGTTTCAAGACAACACATATTATATATATATTTACTACATATTTTACTTATTACTGACAAGTACCAAGAATAAAAAATTGAAATAGTGTTACTAGTTTTCCTGCTTGGTAAACACCATGACGTTTCACGTTTCACGTCATCAAACCTCATCGATTGGGAGGAGCTATTGCGTCCATTGATTGACTTGATGCTATCATAGGGGAGGGGAATCTAATGTTCTTTAAAGATATCCCATTCGCTTGGGTATGATTTGTTGGAGATGGGTTTTCACTACTCGGTGATTTTTTTTCCTATCGTACAAACAGTTTTGCTATTTTTTTTTCTTGCTCTCGATGGTCACCTCGCCCAATTGCAGAAAGTATTGTGTGCGTGTATTCCAGAGCAATTAAAATGAAACTGCACCACGTGTGCTAAGATGTCGTTGACTTTCATTAACTTGTTACCTCAAAACAATCATTAACAAATCTCGAAACCAACAAGGCTACATTCATTATAATACTGATAAATTAATTTACATATTAGTATTTACGTACATTTAGTAGTCCTGTTCTTTCTGTTTTATGGAAGCCAGAAATTCCCCAAGCATGTAAAACATTTACATTTTTAAGCGCTGGCGTTGGCAATGGCATTTATAATCCTTATTTCAGCGACTTTGTGTAGATGATTAACTTCTGTGTTATTTTGTTTTTTGATGATAGTAGAATGTTGAAAGAGGCCAAACAGTCAGAGGTTCGAAAATCAACAGCTGAACCACGTGACTAAGTATATGCAGATTGGGGAGAAAACCTGTTTTTATTATGGAATCCATTACGACTACGGGACGGAAATACTCAATGTCGCAGTATAAAGGGATCACGATACCACCGTTCCATCCTCGAGGTAAACGCAGATTCAGAATTTCTGCCCGACGATGTGAGCGAGAGACCTTTTTCATTTTAATAACAGCAGCAAGAGCCAACTAGAAAACGTGAGTGATTAAACAATTGGTCGTTGGAGAAGCAGATCAAGTGTTGTTGAGTGCTTGGGTCGAAGTGTAATCTCCCCATCTGAACGATTTATTCAATGCACCGTCTGTACCAAGTAGTCCATAGCAACAGTAACGAACCGTTTTCCTCTCCAGATGCTTCATTTATCATCTATCAAGCGTAGTCACTCCCTTCCGTGATTTTTACGATAAATACAAAATCGATTACAAGTCTTGTCAGATTTTAAGATCATTTATGTAAAATGGTAACGTTTTCTGCCAAGAATCATTCATTCTGTGAGCCTAAAGGTCAAACTAACCCGAACTAACCCGCACATTGTAAGTAATTGTGATGAATTGACGGTAACATGGTCTGAGCCTTGCGGCTCGGAGCTTATGTTCAACCGAGACCATGTTACCGTCAACTCATCACAATAACGTATATGTTCCAATAAAACACTACCCATAGCTCAAACCTACATTGCATTGTGAAACACGAGAGACTTATTTACTAAACTTGTGATAGTTAAAAGTTGCCTTGTTCAAGGCAACTTTTAACGATCACAGGCTTAGTAAGTAAACCTCTCGTGCAGTCACGACCACACTGTATAAGTTCCGATTGAGTTTTTTCTCAATAACATAATTTGTTATCAATAAATCGAGGGGTTTCCTTATTATTCACGATGATATCTCCCAAGTGTGTTCAATGCCATCAATTGGAAGAATCCATATTCATTATTTGGGGGTTGACCAATTAATATTTTCAGCAGAGTGATTGGTGAACCTCACAAATATACTGAACAGTCATTTAAGCAACGAAATTGGAAGTATTACAACATTGGACATACCGATGTAATTTTTTTTTTTTAAATTTTGTATGTACATGAATTTTCTATCAATATGCATTGTTGAATAAATTATTTCAATTTCAATTTCAGTTTCAAAAGTGGCCTTTCGTGTTGAAAGGGATACAAAAGCAAGGGCGAAAAGAAAAAGTAAGTACTCCTACCGCCATTACTGATCTTTTTCGACTCTTTTTGTAGGTGTATTGATTAATGCATACTTCTATAAAATTAGGAAGAATCAAGATCCTGGACGGGAAAATAAGCGTATGTCCAATGCATGCCTATATTTCAACGCTCTTTTTATACTTGTGCTATTTTTGCAGCGCAGAAAATTTATTTGTTGTGCTTGTTTTATTAGGGTGTAATGACAGTTTCAACAACCATGGTCACATTGTGTCCGGCAGTGTTATGGGTGGGGGAAGCCATAGTAACTGCGGGAATGTGGCATCTGATCCCCATTCCAATCCCCCGTTGCGATATCATTGGATCTGACTGCATTCGTTTAGTAAACGGTGTTTTACAAAAATTAAAAATAGTCTTCAAACATTGTGAATATTTTAGTCATAAGACAGAATGAAAAAATTTAACATTTGGAATTGAACATGTTGGGAAGTTTGACTTTTGTGATTATTATTACTTTCACATTGTAGTTTTTCAGATGAAAACATCAAGGATTAGGGCTGTTTTAAATACACCTATGATATTTTATTCCCCTATAAGCCAAGGGGGCCATTAAAAAATTTGCAAGACGTGACGTCCTAATTTTTATTCGGCTCCTTTTTACACCCACCCACCCACTACGTGCAAATTTTCTACTACCGTTCTCAGACACCCATCCCACACTCTCCCATTAAAATCCAAAATAAGCTTATAAACTTAGTAGGCACAGTTGTCTTTAGGGGGTCTTCATAATGTTCTTAACCCTTTACCCAACGTAACGACCAAAACTGGCCGGCGCTATTCTCAAAAATCGCCAATTAATTTTAATTATTTTTTCATTTTTTGTCTCAAAAACATAGGTTATGACTCCTCATTGGAACGAGCTCATCGAGCTCGTTCCAATGAGGGGTCATAACCTATTTTTTGAGACAAAAAATGAAAAAAATTAGCTACTCAATCATTTTTTGGCAAGTGTCGTCTGCTTTTCATGTTAGGTAAAGGGTTAAACTGGTACCACCAATTTAAACCTCTGTGGGCTGCTGTGGGCCCCAATCTACAAATGACAAGCTGTTCATTATCAGGCTTGGCCAGAGCAGGTGTACATATACGGGAACAAATTTTCATTTGAATTGTTCCCAAAATATTGTCTGCACATTTTCTACATTTCGAACAAGACACCCACCCCCTACTAACGAGAAACATTTTCCCAGATTAAGCCCAATATTCTCACATATAAAGCCTCGTGATGTTGTATTTATGTTAAGAGTGTGATGTACAACACCATCTTTAAGGTTTGAAACACAAATGATGGTATATATTAGCTGATATATTGATATATTTTAAAAAAATTCAAAAAATTGCACAGGTTGGAAATGAACATTTTTGGCGCACTCAAGAGACCCGCCCACCCCACGTCACGTCTTGCAAATTTTTGGGGGCCTCCCCCTGTATAAGCTGACTTATTATGTTGCAATCGGGATAATTATTTGACTATAACAACAGTTCTCCATGCACATTTAAATGGTTTAAATGTTTCTGGCACTTTCTTTCAAAGAATTAAATGTATAATGTTTTAACAAAGAAAGTTCTTTTATGGCATGAAATAGATAGAGTGTCTTTTTGGTGGGGTTTGTATCCGAGATATAAAATACAAAATAATTCAATGAATTTTTCCAAACTTGAGAACAAGCTGTCAAAAGTGATATATCGCCAAAACAAACCACCCTAGACAAAAAAATATTGCTTTGAAAAAATGTTATCTGCTTTTACATAACCGCTAAATATTTCGGAAGGAATTCAATCTTGGGGACTGAAAATTGCAGTTAACTATTTGCGTGTTTTGTTGGGATTTGCCAGAAAATTCTTCCACGTGATCGTTTGTTCCTTGTTCACTTGTTGTTACTTCCTGTTAGTTTTTCCTCCTTATTTGTTACATAACCCAGTTGTCTGGACAGCAAAAAAGTTGTTCATACTTGGCGAAGATATTTGACATTCGAAAATAAAATAATGGAATCACATTCTTTCCACACATACTCCATGGCGTTCACCGCCGGGGAAACAGCAAGTACTCTTATACATCCAATGTATATACATTATCATGACCATGTGCATGTCCTGTAATTTGTATCAGATTCGAGGTCGTGTTTACAATCAGATCGCAACGAGCCGGACCGAGAATCTGATACAAATTACAGGACATGCATTTGGTCGTGATAATACATTTATCTAACAATTTACATATAGCCTGTTTTTCTGTTTAACTTGGGTTGGAATTGGTCAAAATATTGAATTTCATATTTTAATGCGTAATAACAATGCATATAATGCTATTATTTGTCATAGCGCGGTGTTTACCGGAAGCTGAATCTATGTGATACGAAATCAGAATGAGTCGTCTATATGATACGGGATTGGAACACATTATGTGATACGTACCGTTTCTCGTGGTTTTCAGGCCAAAATCTATATGATTGTTAGATAAAATCGAAACACGAATTTATGTAGAGACTGATATCAGCTTTCTGGTCAATAATTCGGATATTTTCTGTTTAACCCTTTACCTAACGTATCGCCCGCATCCGCCCGCGTAATATGCAAATTGAGCAGTTGAGAAAATTAAATTTTTCAAAATATTTCAACAAAACCATATCATGTGACCCCTCATTGGAACGAGCTCATTGAGCTCGTTCCAATGAGGGGGTCACATGATATGGTTTTGTTGAAATTTTTTGAAACATTAAAATAAATGATTTTTAAAATAATAAATTTTGATATCGTCTGCGTTGGGGAAAGGGTTAAACCATCGTACTTTATTTCTATCAAATTACATGACGCTATGTCAACACATAACCTAGTTGTAAGGAAAGAATAAAGTGGTCAGAGAGTATTTATTTATTTGACAAAGATAATTGAATGACAAAAATAAAATGATGGGACCATATCCTTTCCACGCAGATGTTATAAACGCCCGGCTGTGAAAACATTTCTACTAGTATACATCGAATATGATTAAAACATTATAAACATAAGTTATTGTGGTGAATTGACAGTAACATAGTCTGAGGATTATGGCTCGGAGGTTATGTTCAACAAGACACGGAGCGTGGCGGTTGAACATAAGCTCAGAGTCGAAAACCTCTGACCATGTTGCCGTCAGTTCATCACAGTAACGTATATATTCCAATAAGACCCTACCGCATGGCCCAAAGCCCACATCGTGAATTGAACAAGGTAACTTTTAACGAAAACAAGTTTAGTAAATAAATATCCCATGTACCCCACGACTTCACTGGACAAATAATCAATAAGTCAGATGAAGGTCGAGGTCACTCCAATCTTAGTGCAAATCGTAAACTAATTTGTAATTTAAACAACACTTCGAAACACCGTCAGCTGCATTAGTGAAAAATCTGGAAAATGTAACGCTTGTTTGCAAGTCAATCCATTGATGGAATAATTGCGAATCAGGCAACCCTATTTCAATTATTTCGCGTTGTGACGTCAAACAATAACACATGCTACTGGAGCCGTAACCGTAGAAAAACCTATGCGAGCTCTTTATCTAATCAGATTGCAGGAATTCCAGTCTTATTGGAACATGTATGTCGAGTCTGGTATCGGCTTCCCGGTCAATAATTTGAATATTGAACTTTATTACTATCAAATCATATGGTGTTACCCCATCATTAAAGGATCTATACATTGCGTAACGTGTCAAAAATAAGAGATTCTGTGACCCTAGATTGTGGTTCGGAACGCGAAATGCACAAGTCATATGTGAACGTAGAGTATATTTATTTATGAGACGACAACTATCGAAATCGACTGCCGACAAATACAAAACGATTTGCAAGAGTCGCAGTCTGCAAAAACGAAAATGATGATCTGGAAAAAGTGCATGAGACCTTACATAAATCAACATGACATAGATATCACTCACCAATTGAGAAAACATCAGAGAGAAAGATAGGAAAATAAGGTTACTTATTTCCAAATGAAACAAAATACTGCATTTTGATTGGCTGAGAGGTACGGTGTAGCAAACCACAGTTGCTTTGTTACGCCGTGGTTAACTACGGTGTAAAAACAAGAATACAAATAGCAGGCTACATGGCTAAAAAGTACTCATTTTTAGTTATTAGCTGATACCTTCTGCTTGGTTATGTTAGAGCAAAAATAAAAATACAGGAAATTTTATATATGTGTGCAAAAAAGTATTACAGATATGGATGTCATTGTCATTGAGCCAGTTCCCATGACATCCATATTTGTCTACTTTTTATATATTTGTCTACTTTTGTTTTATTAAGAAACTTACAAAGTACAAATTTTCTATCCGTTTTCCCATAATTTAGGTTAGTTAAAGTATTAAGAACACCAAAATTCTTGGAAATAAATCCGTTATCGTAGTGTTTTCCAGGGTGTATAGCCCGGTCTGGGAACTCATACACATATGAGTTCCCAAACCGGTGTAAACTCCCATATACCCTGGAAAACACATAGGTAACTAATAATACTGTGAACTAATTCTAATAAGGGGCCATAAACTATGATTTGGGGATAAAAAAAAGAAACGTAATAAAACTTTTATGGAGATGTTTGTGAATAGCTCGAGCTGTTGACATGTGACAAGAAACTGTAAGTTAGCCGAACCGTCATTATCCGAACATTTATTGTACAAAATCTCTGATGGGTACTTTAGAATCCATGCTTCATGGTATCAAGAAGACTTTATTGAATCATCCAGACAAATGGGATCAAATCGAGGCATGACTACCATCTGACACTTATGTAGTGATTGGATGAAATTCGTCAACTAAAAATTTCTGTACAATATGATCAATGATGGAAACTATCCATTTTATAAATAACATATAGACTTTGTATTTATTTATGCCAATAGTTAACATTGTGCATACTTCCATTACATTGTGCGGAATATTGTAAAAATTAAAAAATATATCACAATATTGATCTTTTTCAGCGTCCTCAATCACGAAAGCATACTGAATTCATTATTAACAGATATTAGATTGAAAATCCTTCATTTCATGATGCATAGGCAGTATTTCTGATTTTTGCCATGTTTACATCACT
Source organism: Pictodentalium vernedei (assembly GCA_031216915.1). NCBI lineage: Eukaryota > Metazoa > Mollusca > Scaphopoda > Dentaliida > Dentaliidae > Pictodentalium > Pictodentalium vernedei. Next base: position 437,883,460 of record CM062294.1, read on the forward strand.
TACACTTTTTTCTTGCGCCGAGACGGGACCTTACATCAAGCATTCGACATGATTCCTGTCATCGCTTGGCAACAAACCACGACGCACCTAATGAAATACTCAGAACTTCAGAATAATTGCTATCTCTCTATCGACTGTCACGAAGTGGAATTTATCGATTTGTAAAGTAAAGGTTACCCAAACGAATCAATGATAATTGTATGCAGATCTGCGTTTATCAATCTATATGGTGGTGTGGTATAACGTTATCAAAGATATGTGGTGACATGATCATTGTTCTTAACCCCTTGAACACGTGACCCCGCTTTTCCGGTTTAGAAACATAATACGACATAATTTCACTGACTGCAATGGCTGCAAACTGAATCTGTGGGGAAGACCAATCATTTTTTTTCAACGTGCAGCCTTAAGGCTGCACGTTGAAAAAATGAATTGGTCTACCCACAAATAATATAGATGGACTCTTTCAATTACTGCCATTGAACTCACATGGAAGATACCATGGGGGTGCAAAGCGCTAACCAATTCCTGTTCAAAATGAAGACATGGGCGTTTTCAGAAGGGGTACTTTTCCCTTCTTTTATTTTGTGAAGAATAAGTGTTTTGTATATATCTATCACTGCCTCCAAGACACCAGCTACGCAGGTCCCGTAGCATGTTATTCAATCACTTTGACTCAGAGTGATAAAATAACACCCGCCTCTGAAGTGAAAAACTTGTCAAATATAAATATACGACTATTTTTTAAGTATATAATCCTAAAAAAACCACGAGTAGCATCTACCTATGGAGACAATAAACACTTAACAAAAAATAGTCGTCAAAGACAATTTTATTTGATAAATTTCAATGTATATTCATCTCTTCAGAAAAGTTTTGTATTTTATGCATCTTTTTAGAAATTGTAAACATTCCTACGATAAAAACCTTCACGGAGCGTTAAACCCCTCCATGGAAGAAGTTTTAAGGACGCCCATGAATGAGAGCCGATTAGTAGTACATCGGAAGGCTCATGTTTAGGTTTTCTTCTGTAAGGTTATCTCCATGAAAGTTAAAATAAATCATCACATTTTTATAATTATATTATAATTATATTCAAGACCAAGTTAGAGAATTTCGACCCAAAACAGTACGAGTGAAATTACTGATTTGGGCATATACAAATTAGAAAACTATGAAAACACACAGAAAATATTACATTACGTTTGTCGGGGTAAATGTTTTCTAATCGGGTTAGCTTTTTAGAACGTTTTTCAAGGAAGAGAAAGTACATGAAAAACTGTCGTTTTCCCGTGTGAAGGCTAAGATGTACAACTACAACGTGGCAGCCTTGGTCTCGCGTTTTCCAGGAAACCTAAAAAATACCGTTATGCAGTACTATTTTGGAAAGGCTGTTGGGATGCATTTTCAATAGTAAAACCACACCAATTCGCCTCCATAATCAAATTTTATTTTCTGTCATTGTAATACGGCGAGGTTAAAAAAAAGTTAAGAAATGAATAACAGATGCAAATATAAATTATGAGCCCACATAAACTCTAAGTAACAATGATCTCCTAAAATGTGCAACACCAGGCAGGAAACAGATACATACCGTGCGTCTGTAGTTGATGTTTTTCACAGATGCATCTAAATTTTAGTTTTTCTCGCTCAGAAATTGGTTGAAAAAGCAAGACATTTTCACCATTTAGCAATGGACTCGCAATTTGTTAGAAGATAGGAATTTTTCTCACCGAGCTATAACAGATCCGTGGAAATATGGCCAGCATTATACTTGTGGATAAAATGGGATATTATTTCGAATTTTGTATTTTTCCTCCGGCCAGATTCAGCATATTTTCAGCATTTTCGATTATTTAAGAACATGCATCTTATGCTAATTTGCAACTTGCGTAGACCTATGACGTAGTGCGCACTGAAGATACACCATGGAGGTAATTTTCCATTGCTGGTGATTTATTTCTATGTGCCACTCCGTTGCCTTCCCAGAGTTCCATCGGTAGTGCTGCAGAATACACCATTTAATATGATCATTGAATACAATATTGTCCACAAATTGGAAAAGTCTCAAAATTTCTAGTTTCAATACATGTATTACAACTGATATTTCTGTTTTGTAACTCTCACCTCTATTTGTAATATTGTGGATGGAGACACCGTAGAATAAGCATAATGCTTGCTGCCGAATCTAATTTCAGGTTTGGTATTATGTGACATATGTATCTCTTTTGTTACATTATGTATACGATAATACCATAGTGTGTTTTGATATGTTTGATATCTCAACGAGTTGAAAGTGAGTTTTTTTCGCGAGGCTTGCCGAGCGAAAACAACTCACTTTCAACGAGTTGAGATATCAAACATATCAAAACACACTATGGTATTGTTGTATTTATCTTATACCGACCAATTTTGTTCTTTTCTGCATTTTTAAAAGGGTTTTGGGGATGATTTCGTGTCTCGAATCGTTCTCCAATCTATATGACATAGGGGTATGTGTTATAGATAATCTATAACACATGGGCTATATCTTCAACAGGTATAAGATAAATATCTATTCATAAGTCCCCACCAAGTAGATCTTCTGTTTCTCAGGCCATTTTTGTAAAAATGCCTGTTGGAGGACCTTTTTTATTTTATTTTATTTAATTTTTTTTGTAATTATTTCATTGCCATCAAGAGTTCATGTTGTTGGTTTGTTTGATGTTTTAGCCCTCATAATCTACAGAATAGCATTGGTGGTGGTGTATTTTGTCCCTTGAGTGCAAGGAGGCTTTGCAATGCTAAAGCATTGTTAAGCTTTGTTGCACGCAAGGGGCACATTTATCAATTTTATTTACTAGAGTACAATATAAGACCTAATTTAATTTAATATTTTTATTTATTTTTTTATTTTTATATTTTTAAGTTTACTTTAGTTATAAAACAGAGCACGTGGCAGCCAAAAGGACCATGCGGGAGTGCCTGAAAAACAGACTTTTAACTTGTTAGGCCTAATGACTGAAATAAATGTTGTTTAAGCTAATATCAGGTCATTCTGAATGATATTTGATATTAGTCGAGTTGAACTGTGTCGAAACACCGGGACTTGGTGAAAGTAATTTGGCAGCAGCATAAGAAAGACAGTACTGAACTAAACAACATTGTGAAACCAGTAAAGGACTTATTTATGTGTTCCAAAATATCCAACCATTTCAGGTCTGTTAAAGTATATCTTTGTCCATTGTTTGTGAGAGCAATCAATCTTCACATCTTAAGTATATCAATCTATGGCAAAAATGAACTACAGAAGTTGGCGACTGATGAAAAAGGCTATTAAACAGTTACTTGTAATAAAAAGACTTTGGAATGCTCATTCGTGGCTACTTAGGATATATCAATACAAATTGTGTCAAATTGTACTTAATACGTATACCACTCACTCTGGATATATTTGTACACAAAAACGAAACTGATGGTCGCCTTTCGGATGAGTAACGCAATCCTTTGAAGAGAATGAAATGTAAAAGTTATCTTGGAAATATGTTAGTAGGTTGAGAAAGTAATATTATAATTGAGTGTGTCCACCAATAACTAAACTGAGTTGCTATGAAAAAAGTGATTAACAATCCCCGTTACATTTCACCTAACAAGACTCATAGACAAGTCTTCACAAAACAATTCCCGACTAAGGAATTCCCTTTTGCCTCAAAATATGGCTCGTCATTAGAACGAGCTCGAGAAGCTCGTCTACAAAGCGAGGTGTTGATCTTGTCTTTGAGGTTAAAATTGGGAAAAAAGTGAAGTTTGAATGGTGAGTTTTGTGAATAGAGCTGGTCGTATGTAGTGGTCGCATTTGGTAAACAAAAAAGTTAATAAACTAAATATACATGCGAATGTCTGTATCTATCTCTCTCTCTATGTTTGTTCCGGGTGAACTCCTCCGTTTCTCGACCGATTGATCTCAAATTTTGTACACGGGGGTAATTCGTCCCTACGAGTAACATGGGGTGGGTTCCGTGTCCGCGCGGGGTGACCTTGACCTTGAAATTGATGACCTTGACCTCTTATTTCGAAAACGGATGGGCCGATCGGGCTAAAATTTCATATATGCGGGTATATTGACCCATCGATCATTTTGACTTTATCGGGGTACCCGTGCGGGGTGACCTTGACCTTGAAATTGGTGATCTTTGTCCTACTATTTCGAAAACGGCTGAGCCGATCATATCTGAGGGTATATTGATATAACCATCTTCTCCCGTGCAACGCCGGGTATTTACCCGCTAGTATAGTTATAAAATGGAAGACACGTATTTCGAACCCTCCTTCTTAATCAGCACCCCGCGATTTAAAACAGAAGCCAGTGAACAAACTACATCTCTCTCAAAACGGAGCCTTCGAAAAACATTTTAGCACTTAAAAAGTAACAAGCCAAGTATTCTTTATGCAAAAACACAACTACATGGGTCAAGGTCTTGATAACAAAGTTGTAGCATCTATTATGTGTTTGATTTTCTATCCCAGAATTGCTCATTATCAAACACGGCAGATATGACTACAAACTCGGCTGATATGACGCCGATCTCGGCCGATATAAACCAACCTAGAGTTGCCCCCTGATGTGTTACTTGGCGCAATCTGTTTGTTTACAAGGAACGAAGTGAGAGAAGCCGAGACGTTCCAATTGCTGAACTGCGAGAAGAGAAAATTTCGGAGTCCGTGAAAAGAATAAGAAACAATAACAATGACAGAAACCTGCAGCAGATCTGAAAACATTTTGCACCTATTTGTTTTGATTTAAATAATAAAGAGGTTATTACTTGGTTAATTTCATATCAGCCCTCGGTAACTTTACATCAGCTTTCCATCTGATATGAAGTTACCTCCGACTGGTATCCTCTACAGTTAAACACAATCACAGACACAGTGTGTGTAGGGGGAAGGGGGAAAACTATTTTTCTTTGATTTCATTTCATCTTGTGTTGTGTTGAAGATGAAGATCCCGGGACTTGCTTCTGAGAAAAATAACTCATTAGTGCACCATGAGTACTTTTTGTTAGACTTATTTATTTATTGGAGTTTAACGACCCTTTCGACAGCCAGGGACAACTCGTGGCTAATTTGTAAGACATAAGTACCCAGGAAGTGAGACGACTCACAAAAGCTTTCAGCATGCTGTCAAATCCCATACTTACAAATTTTTCTCTTTGTTATTGCAAGTACATTTTATTTAGATTTTGCATTGTTACATCTTTCTTCCACAAAATGATGTGTATATATAACATAATTTTTGCTTTGCAATAAAAATATTGTTTAAACTTGAAAGTGGAAGTATAACGAAAGCAAAATGACACAAGAAATATCAGGAGTAGAGTATATTAACCAGCTTTAGAAATTTCAGGCAAGGATGTATACAAGGTTGAGCTTTTTGAACAAATTCGCGGGAGAAGTGAGTCCCCAGTCATTGCTCTACACTCTACACCATTGCACATAAAATAAACAACAATTTCTCCATAATAACGGCGCCAAGTTGCTGTATCTCTAACTTTAAAAACCAAGAGCAAACGAAGAAGAGTTTTAATGTATCACAAGGCAAGTTTTTCTCCGCTTCTTATTGTTCATTTTATCCCGTAATTAGTGACGACAACTGAGATACATTTGAGCTTTATTTACATATTAGAATAATAAATTTACTCCATTTAACACTGTATAGGATTGAGCAAGAGTGACGTCAACAATGTCGTTGTGAGGCAATGCTTCCATTGTAGTGCAATTCATTTTTCTGAGCCAGTGATTCGCGAAGCAATTTGTGGAAGCGGCTTGTCGCGGCAACAGATGTTGTTCAGTATGGCACGATACACGAGAATTGAGTTGCTTCAACAATATTCTCAGCATGCAGTACGCGTGATACATATGTATTCACCATTATGGTTATGCACCAACTGTTTTATATTACAAAAAAGAACGCATTTCCCCCCAATACAAGTAAAAACGTCTAGATAAAATACAAATCTGTAGTGAGGGTAGCAACACACGTGCGATCATTCAGTCCGTAGAAAAATGCTTTTACCGTCACTTATCGAAAACTGATTACACTTCGAGAACATAGTTTTTGTTAACCCTTTACCTAACCTGAAAAGCAGACGACACTTTCAAAAATAATTCTTGAATAACTAATTTTTTTCATTTTTTGTCTCAAAAACATAGGTTATGACCCCTCGTTGGAACGAGCTCGTCGCGCTCGTTCCAACGAGGGGTCATAACCTATGTTTTTGAGACAAAAAATGAAAAAAATAATGAAAATTAATTGGCGATTTTTGAGAATAGCGCTGGCCGGTTTTGGCCGTTACGTTAGGTAAAGGGTTAAAAGTAATTGAACGATAAAAAAAAATCACAAATTCAGCGAAATAAATTTAAACTATATCATTTTGTCATTACGATATTTTATGTAGGCCTACCATATGTTAAAACTGAAAAATAAAATAAAATAAAGAAACAGACAGCTGAAACGTTATTGTAAACTTCGGCAGTTATACATAACCGTGGGGAACGACCGTCGATATCTGCTGTGAAAGAATGGTGTTCAACTGATGACTCGGAGACAAATTAAAGATGATAACAATTTAATATTGAATCTGGTATTGCAAATGTCTAACAGCGATAAACATTTAACGACTGGACTTGTTGGATATTCGAACAATATCATCATAATAATAGCTCGTGGGATTTCACAGTAAAATGAAGCAGAGTAACGTTTGGAAATCCAAACTATAACTGAATTCTGATGAATGAAAGGTTTTAGCGCGCCGAAGGCGCGCAGGGACGATGTGGGATTTACAAATCCCTTGCGACCCGGTTAACCTTATTTTTTTTCCCTTGGATCACACAGGCCTAGCTTTCCTATTGCCCAAAATGGAGTCTGAGGGGGTTATGCACGTGGTTAGAATACCCGGCAGTTTACGTTGCAGTGTTAGATGGTCAATACTCAATCCCTCAACGCCTTTAAAACTATTAGAGAGCGAACTCTATTCGGTTCCAGTTCGGCGATGGTAGAGGTTTGAGTCCCACCATGGTGGCGAGCCAGAATGTAATGTTGTGCGATGGCAAGTTTAAAGGAAGAAGAGAAAAGAAAACCAAACAGCAACGCCGGTTTGGTAGCGGCCCCGGTATATGACCATAGCGGTTACAAAAAAGAAGTGGAGAAAGCTCCAACAGTTTAGTTTTAGGAAACCGGGAGTCATCCATCAAGCCTTCTGGGAGATAGGATGCCGTATGTGATTTTGAGGTATCTGGTTATCCTTCGGGAATTCCAAATGACCTCCTCCACCCCACCCCCCCCCCCAAAAAAAAAGCAAAAAAAAAAACAAAAACAAAAAAAAAAAACAAAAAAAAAACAGAAAAAAAAAAAAAAAAAAAAACACTCACTGACACACACCCTCAAGCCCTTAAAAGGGCTGTTAAATCTTTATTCAAATGTTTATTTATATCAAAGGTACACTCGTTCCCAGCCAGACAAGCTTGTTTCAATCCTTGCCTAGCGTTTGGTGGTTTCTTGTATATGTTGCAGAAAGGTAGGTTGCACCAATTCCTCCTACGCTGTGTCTACCATTTCCATGCGTCTTCCTGATAAGAGTGTTGCAAGAAAATTTGAGAATGTTCAGTTAGAAAAGTAAAAGGTAGAGAGAAAGATAGGTATCCGCTATTGTATATTGTGCCTGCTGTGTGATTGTTGCTATGGATGGGGTAAGGGGTGTGTTTCTTCGGAGCCCACTCCCCACACGCAGAGTTGCGAGGCAATCCTCACAGACTCAATCCTAAAGATCTCCATGAGTAGCGAGGCAATCCTCACTGACTCCACGCAGTTTAATTCTATTGAGTAATTTTAATTTACTGTGGATTATTTTGTTTTTCTGTTTAGGGTTCGGTGTTCGTTCAGCTTCACCATTGATTCACTATCCTGGAGTATGTGGAGGGTTTTGTTATATAGATCTTATTAAACGCGTTTCAATCGCGCTTCAGCAGAGTTGCGAGGCAGTCCTCACAGACTCTATCCTAAAGTTCCCAATGAGTAGCGAGGCAATCCTCACTGACTCCACGCGATTTAGTTATATTGTATAATTTTTATTTTATTTTATTTTATTATTTTTTTTTTTTTTTTTTTTTTTTTTTTTTATTTTATTTTCTGGAAACTTATTTTGTTTTTCTGTTAAGGGATCGGTGTTCGTTCAGCTCAACCATTAATTCACTATCTTGGAGTCTGTTGAGGGTTTTGGTTTGTAGGTCTTTTAATCGCGTATCAATAGTTTCTATTTTTGCTAGCTCGTGAAGTTCCTTTATCGGTGTCCATTTCGGTTTGCATAGTGCCACTCGCAGGGCATAATTTTGAACCCTCTGTAGCTTCTGAATGTTGGTTTTGCTTAGGTCGCTTGTTATTATGGCACCGTATTCTAGTACCGGACGTATAAATGTTTTGTAGAGCTTGAGAAGCACATCTTTGTTTGCTCCCCAATTTCTACCTCTGATCATCTTCAGAAAATTGATACGTTCAGTAGCTCTAACCGTAATGGAGTTTACGTGACTGTTTAGACTGAGATTGCTATCTAGGATAAATCCCAAAAATTTGGCCTCTTTGTTTGCTTCTAGTTTGTGATCGTATAACTGGAGATCGATACTTGGGACTGGTTTTTTCCTTTGCTTTTTGAAGAACGTAACTTTTTGAGTTTTGGCGGCATTAAGTTTGATGCGCCACAGGGCACACCAGCTCTCAAGATCGCGAATGGTATCCTGTAGACGATTTTTAATTATTACTGAATTCTTACTTGTGACCAAGGCTATATATACAATACAGTAAATGCGTCATGTTATAATAAGTTTACTTAATATAAAGATTAAAGTAATTTTTCACTGGGTCTAAATGAGATGCCTTATTGACTTAGTGAATAGAGCTTAAATAAACAATGGAGGGAAACAATGAATAGAGGCAACTTGTTAACAACTTCTGTGAGAGACCCTTGCTGTCACACGACGAATGAAAAAGTATGCCAAGTTTGAAACAATTGAAATTAAATTGGACAAAATGCGAACAGTAGATTATGAATGCAATATCATAACAGTAAATTTGTCTTTTTGTTTCAAAAGGTGTATCATAGTCTGTACACGCTCCGGTGATACAAGTGCAAGTAGAACAATGTGTGGGGATTACATCATGCACATTTCAAGAACGTCCTGATCTTCATTCCTAAAAAAACAATTCATAAACGCTGAATGATAGTTCACATATACACACGAACAAGTCAAGAAAGGGGGAGGGGACACTGTAAGATAAATTCGTTATTACCACCAAGTGAGTTTTCGAGATGATGAATTGAAGTCTCGATCTCGTCTTTGGAGCATAAATCGACGAGTCCTGACGGACTCGTAGAAATATGCTCACGTACGAGTTCTCGACATCAATACACCATCTTGGAAACCCACATGTGGTAATAACCTATATGTATCAGAGTCGAGCTTTTGTTGCTAAGGCCACATCTCGACGAGTTGAAGACGAGTCAAAATGTTGCCCTAAGAAGGAGTGAGACTCTGGTGTCACATTTTTTATAAGCATTATGATGATGATAAATTTATTTTACAGTTCTCAACTGTAGTAACAATAAGTTGGTTACCTGGCATTCAACTTTAGATTTCCTTTTCACACGCATAAAACATAATGCTCATTTCTGTCGATATTATAGAATACGGCCGCTTTGAACTTTCCCACTCCGTGGATAAACTTTAAGCGCGAATTTGTTCAAACTTCAGAAAAGACAGTGCGCTGTGAGTATAATTGCGTATTATTTCACCTTGCATGCTAGCATTGATTCAGATACAGAGACAATAAAGAATGTGGTTTCTTAGTTTAATAATTTTACTTTTTTTCTCCCTTCCATATATAGAAAAGTATACAATTTCTCGAAAACGCCTTTCTTCTAATGTTCTATAAACAGTACCGAAAACGAATCATAACGATGCACGCACTTGCATACTTCAGTTGTCGTATACAGATTTTGTATCAGAGGCCTCTGGCACACTTTGTATTCAGGTAATTTCAGACACAATACACATTTATTGTAAGATAAATATCCGTTGTTATTACCACCATATGGATTTCCGAAATGGTGTATTGACGTCCCTGGGAATATATGAACACGTCCGTTAGGACCTGCAGATATATGACCCACAGGAGAGGCTGAAACTTTAATACACCATCTCGGAAACCCACATAGTAGTAATAACCAATTTATCTTACAACATTCCTCCCTTTTTGACTTGAAGGGATTGTGTACAGTTTTAACAACGTCTGTTTTGACTGACAATCATTCAGCATCTATGGATTCATTTTTTTATGAATGGAGATCATGAAGCCATGGTATTGCGTTCTTACGCTGTGCATGATGCGTTCCCCAATCATTATTCCACATGTATTTTAATCGCTGATGTTTAAAGTAGTGTTTCAGCTATGTGTTTCTCTGTTATACTTTTCATGTTTGACGCAAGGTAGGAAGGCCTATAATAAAATATAAATGTGCTGTATCACATAACCTTTCTGACCAACGACGCACACTTGTCTAATTTATTTATTTATTTATTTATTTATTTATTTATTTATTTATTTATTTATTTATTTATTTATGTTTAATGACACTTTTCGACAGCCTTGATCACCTCGCGTCGGACAGTTTTACTGTTGGGGAAGGCTGAGGATGCGGAAAAAAACACCAAGCAGCAAGCGAGTAACTGTCAGACTCCCCAACGTAATAACTTCACCAGAATGGGGTTAGCACTGGTTGAAGGCAATCCCACCGTCGACATGCAGTAGGCCTACGCCTTTGTACACACCACCAGGGTGCTCCAAGTTGGCAATCGGAATTAAGGACCTTACCTTAGGATACAACACAGTTACCGCTGGTCAGAATTGAACCGTAGACCTTGTGTTTGAAGTGCAATGCCGTAACCAATGAGCCGCCGAGCTCACTGAAAGTATGAAGGTATTAAATGTGTGATAAAAATTGGATGTAGTCACAGGCGTTCTGTGTAACGGTACACTTGTCCAAGCACGACTAAATAATTTCTGGTAAAGCTTTGTTGTTTTATTTTTGTTGTTGAGGTTTTTTAGATTTTGTGTTTTTTTAATATTTTTTGTTGTTGTCTTTTTTCTGTGCATTAACCCTTTACCCAACGTAACCGTCAAAACCGGTCAGCGCTATTCTCAAAAATCGCCAATTAATTTTCGTCGAGCTCGTTCTAATGAGGGGTCATAACCTATGTTTTAGAGACAAAAAATGAAAAAAATAAGTTATTCAAGAATTTTTTTTGCAAGTGTCGTCTGCTTTTGATGAAACGTTAGTTATCACTAAAGAGATTCCATATGCATGAGAGAATTCAGAAAAAATACATACAACAGAAGTAATGAAATACTGATGCTTGACATAGTTATTGATTTAGGGAAGCAATCACAAAACAATATCGCAGCACTTCAAGAGTAGAAATCCAGAAAAGATGGATTATATTATAATTTAAGCGGAAAGTGATTCAGATCATTTGGAAGTAGTTTGCAGGACAACCAATGCAAACCCCTCTAATTTTCTCCTTGTCTTTGTGGGAGTTTTCTACGAATTCGTCCCAGAGACCGTGGAAGCATCAGTTAGGAATACTTAAGGATTTTATTTGGTCCTCACAGAACGTATATCCACCCTTAATTTAATTAATGTTTTTATTTCCATTGCATCTGTACTTCAAATACGTATCTGTGGACATGCACGTTTCAAAACAAACAGATTGTGCAACCATCGATCTCTATACAGCCGACTTGTTGGAACGTCAGCGAAAAGCGTCTCAATTCAACCTGCCCACCCCTCCCTCAAGATGGCGTCTAGTCTTTAACCCTTTTAACACTTGTGGTATTTACCATGTCAGTTCAACGGCAGCAATGGGAAGAGTCCACATTCATTACTTTTATTTTTTTTTTTTTTTTTTTTGGGGGGGGGGGGATCTAGATCCATTAATATTTTCAACGAGCAGCACCAAGACTGTACGTTGAAAATATTGATTGGTCCGCCCACCACATTCACTTAGCAGACATAATATGTTATACAATTATGACGTGTCATGTTCCTGGACCTGAAAAGCGATCTCTCGGGTTCAAAGGGTTAACGCGATGACTCGCCGCAATCGATGAGTCTGACGTATGCAGACACAGCATATCAGCTTTCACTTCATAAAACGTCACGGTGTTTACCTGGCATGAAAACTAGTTTCACTGTATCAGTTTTCCAATCTCGGAACATTTTATAATGTGCGTATCATCAACATACTCATTTTCGCAGACATCATAGTATATTCTTTAACCCTTTATCTAACATGAAAAGCAGACGACACTTGCAAACAAAATTCTTGAATATATATTTTTTTTTCATTTTTTGTCTCAAAAGCATAGGTTATGACCCCTCAATGGAACGAGCTCGACGAGCTCGTTCCAAAGAGGGGTCATAACCAATGTTTTTGAGACAAAAAATGAAAAAATAATGAAAATTAATTGGCGATTTTTGTGAATAGCGCTCGCCGGTTTTGGGGGTTACGTTGGGTAAAGGGTTAAATAGCAATTGGCGATTGTGAGGCGTCAGAATATTGTATTGTGTGTTTGGAGTTAATTTTTCGGAGCACCCAGTGTGAACCCCACGTCATCAGAATCAACTCAGGTATTTTTTTTTATGAAATCCCTCCGTTGACTTTACTGACACCCTGAGCGACTCAGAGCGGGGGGGGGGGGGGGGCTTTAACAAGTAATGAAGTACACCGTATGCACTATATACAAGGGGGTTCGGGTAATTTTGCCGAGCTGCAGCTCCATTGCACACGGGACAGCCACTTATACGTCCTCACCCGATAGGACGAGCAGAGCACTATCCCCGAACATGGCGCTATGGAGGAGCAGTGTAGGTTGAATCCACACCTGCACTGCATTACGTTTCTCCGACTGGGGTTCGAGCCTGCAACCCTTGGGCTCCGTGCGCAACTCGTTACGCTCTCGGATAACGGCAGTAGGTGATAAAGGCGGATTCAAGAATCAAAATCACATGTACATGTACATGTACACGTACATCGATGTACGCCTCCATAGGGATTCAGTGTTAAAATCGTGTACCTGTACAAGATTTTGTCGTTTTTAGGGTGATTTAGAATCCGCTTGCGGATTCAAACATCACTGGATTCTGTATACATCGCTCAAGAGTGAAAAAACGTAGATGAAATTTTAAGGAAAAAGAGGTGTATCGTCTGATTTTAGAATCCGCAAATGGGGTTCCCCCATAGGATTCAGTGTTAAATCGCGAGCAAAAAAAACGTGTTGCGGATTCTAAATCATCGTCAAAAAGTGGTTTGTGGATTCTAACATCATCCTGTCTGTACACGATTTTAACACTGAATCCCTACGGAGGCGTGCACGGAAATCCATTTGCGGATTTTACGTCAGAAATCGAATCGTGTACGGTACACGGAAAAGAGGTGATTCTGAACCCGCAAAGCCACTGCCACGATGAGAGAGTTAATTTTGTGAAGCAAATCTTAATAAAACACTTTATGGAATGTTTGATGAATGACACTCATGTTTTTGTTGTGATTGAATGAAGGTTTTCGTTCAAAAGAGTTGACTATAAATATGAGTGTCAGTTTTAAAAGAGTTGCGTGAATGAAAAGGCGTTCGTTCAAAAGAGTCGATTATAAAAATATGATCTGTAAAAAATAGACATTCATGTTTTTGTTTCAATGCGACGAAAAACAAATTGAGTTTAGAAAAAAAAAATTAGAAAAAATCAGAGGTAAAAGATCATTTGTTCGCGTTTTGTTACAGTTAATTTTTGTGAAGCAAATCTTAATAAAACACTTTATGGAATGTTTGATGAATGACACTCATGTTTTTGTTGTGGTGTGAATGAAGGTTTTTCGTTCAAAAGAGTCGATTAGAAATATGAGTGTTAATTTTGTGAAGCAAATCTTAATAAAACACTTTATGGAATGTTTGATGAATGACACCCATGTTTTTGTTGTGGTGTGAATGAAGGTTTTCGTTTTTTAATGGATCCTTTTAATAATGTATAATAAACGCATTTTACCACTCAATTAGGTTTGAGTGGTAAATTTTTAATATATTCATGATAATGATCGGTGATTTTGAATGAATCCTTTTTTAACGTTAAATTAGAAAACCAGTTTCTTTATGTGCTTCAAAGTTCTATTTCAATTCGACATTGAGTCAATTGTTTTGATATGAATGAAAATTTAACAAACGTAATTTTTCTCAAATGCGTTAAATCAGAAACTGGTTTGTCATGTGCTTAAACTTTTTTTTTTCAAACTTTCAAGTTTTCCCAATTCAATCAATACTGAGTTGAGGTATGAATTTTTTTTTAGTTATTATATTAAAGACAGAAGACTTTTATTAACTTAAAAACATAAAAAATAATTATACATTTAATTTTGAAAATAATAAAATAACTCACATTAGCATATTCAAAGGAACATTAACAATTAAAAACGAAAAATGTTTTTACAGATGGATTCTAGAAGCCGAGATCAAATTTTAGGCGAATGTGAACGTGCCAAGAAGGGCATTCAATCGGCTGACAGAAGCAGACGTCTCGGAGACGTGAAGCCACAAAAATATTTAAACCCATGACGGAGGGTCAAGAGCGAAGCAGGAAGGAGATAGTCGAAGAATTGAGACCCATAAAAGAGAGTTCTTTGAGAATGGGTTCGTTGCCCGGTAGTTTTGGAAATCGACATTCCTTTCAATCTACACCGGATTACGTTCCCACAGGGATTCAAACCGACTTGAGCGAGAGCGGCGATACAGCTTCGACTATCACAACTGATAGCGTCGCGTCGTCCGAGGATGGCGGTAAGAGAGATCTGTTGTATGGATTTTATAAGGATTCGGATGGTAGAACTTTTGTCGGCGACACAGAAGTAGAAATAGATGATGATGAATTAACCGTTGGCTCGAATAGATACGAATTAACTTCTGGACTGCGCAAATTGCTCCTTTACGACAAGCCTAGTGATTACACGGAACAGGATTTCGACAATTACGGCGACATTCTGGTTCAGACCCACGCCATGAAGAGAAATAACGATGCCAGAGAGACGAGACCCAAAGCCAACAGAGGTTACAAGTGGACGAAAGTGGTGAAACCCATATGGGATATGAATAAAAAGTTCCTCGAATCGGTGACTGGCAAAGGGGTGAAAACCACTTTTCTTCCGAGCGATTCTGATGCTCTGTCTCAGAGATTGAGTTTGTTGATGGCAAGCAGACGGGCTGGTAACACAGGGTTAGATAATGAAATAGTTACTATATCTGACGAATTGTTAAGACAGAAGGTTTTGAATAAAAACCATTATAAAAGGCTGATGAACGAATTGAAGGATTGATGTATATATAATAAGTAGAGAGAAACAAACAAATAAACAAAAATATATAAAATAAAAACAGTAAATTTTACACTAGAATAATAAAAGTATTTAAGCAACAAAACGATTTACCAGTGAAAAAAAACAAAATATATTATAAAAATAAAATATGTTGGTAATAAAGAACAGGGGATACGCCAGAACTTACGTTCAAGGCGGTTCTGGCATCGTCGATTCTATAATGCGAGCGTTCACGGGCGATGCGGGTAGAAAACTTGTGTCGACCGCATTTGAGATCGGTGAGAAGACGGCTTCGGATGCTGGTAAGAAAGCCGCTTCCGAAGCCAGTGGTAGGATAGCTTCTGTGGCTGGCAAGAGGGCAGCCGACGCGTTGATCGACAAGTTGATCAGTCCGCCGGCGAAGCGAGCTGCGTTAGAGCGAACGCCGAAAAGTTGGAAAGATTTTAAGGATGCTGTGGTACCCATACAAGATTTAGCCAAAATGACGAGGGGATCCGGATTGAAGAGAACTCGCGACGGTGTAATATAAATAAATAATAATATTAAAAAGTGAGTTTGAAAAAACATAAAAAATTGTGTTTGAAAGAATCTAAAATAACAAACAAAAAAAAAACAAAAAAAATAAAACAAAGATGAACATTAAAGATATGTCTTGGAACGACGCCGCGACTAAGAGGTCGAATAACGAGTTCTTTCCCAAAAGTATAAGAGGCTTGATAGTGGGAAAATCGAATTGTGGAAAGACCAGTCTGTTGATGAATCTGTTCTCTCGACCCGACTGGTTGGATTACGACAGATTGTTCGTGTTTGGCAAGAGCTTGTTTCAACCTGAATACAGATTGCTTCGAGGGTGCATGGATCGTAGATTGCCCAAGGACGTCATAGCCAGAATCTTTGACAGTAGGGAGGAATTCGACAAAAGTGAAGCTCCTCTTTCGACCATTTTGGACGGTGCGACGATGGAACTGATGAAGAGAAATGCATCTTCGAACGTCGAGTGTCGATTTTATAAGAACGCTAGCGACGTTCCGGATCCTAGAGAATTGAAATCGGAAGATAAGAATCTCATGATTTTCGACGATCTGCTTTTGGAGAGACAGAACCGATGCGAATCGTATTACGTTAGGGGTTGACACAGCAATGTGGACTGTTTCTACCTGTCGCAGAATTATTTTCGATTGCCCAGACAGACGATAAGGGAGAACGCTAATTTTCTATGTCTCTTTCGCCAAGAACTCAAGAATCTCAATCACATCTACGGCGATCACGTCGCAAACGACATGAGCGTGGCGGAATTCAGGAGATTCTGCAAGAGGGTTTGGGATGGAGGACTTTACAATTTCGTCGTGATCGATTTGACTAGCGAATTTAATCACGGAAAATATCGGTGCGGATTCGACAAGTTTTATGTTTCTGATGATAATAAGATAGAGCGTGAAAATGAAAAAAGATTAGAAAAATAATAAATCTTCAAAATAATTAGTTTTGAAAAAAATAAAAATAAAATTAAAATATAATGTTCGAACAAGGAGAATTGTTAGAACGGATAGCCGAGAATACGGCTGCAAAACAATCCATTCAAATCGTGGTGAGTGGCGATTCGACTCGATTCGCTACGAAATTCGAACCTTCCATCGAATTGAATAGAGAGAAAAGATACGAGATGGCGTTGGTGAATCTGGAGACTTATTATTCCTTTCCCAATGTCACCGAAAAGAATAACTCGTTCAAGTATTCCGACGGAGAGGATTGGGTGGAGATTCGAATTCCCAAAGGGAGTTACGACATAGACGATTTGAACAATTACATTCAGGCGCGAAAGAAGACGGATCGAAAGGGAAGCAACAAGATCAGACTCGCTCCCAATCCTAATACCTTACAGACGATGTTGGATTTGGAAGATAATTTTCGAGTGGATTTCAACATGGACGATTCTATAGGCAAGATGTTGGGATTCGATCGAAAGCTGTATCGAGGCCACGTGGCATCTGAAAATATGGTCGACATTCTCGCAGTCAATAGCATTCTGGTGAACGTGGATGTGATTGCTGGAAGCTATGTGAATGGTAGCGCTCAACCGAGGATCTATTCCTTCTTTCCAAACGTGTCACCGGGTTATAAGATCGTTGAGCGATCTCGAAATTTAGTTTATCTACCAGTGATTTTAGACACGTTGTATAGTCTCAAAACCACGTTGACAGATCAAAATGGTGAACTGTTAGATCTTCGCGGAGAGAGGGTGACGATACGATTTCACATAAGAGAAATATAAAAGCAAAAAAAACTAAAAAATATTGTATATATATATAGATAACAAAAATAAAATAAACGCAATATTAATTTTACAAAAATTATTTAATATATATAATTATCATTAAAACAAGAAAACAATTGAAGAAAATATATATTTTAAAAAAAATAATTATGACAGAATACGTGAAAAGAAACGTGAACATATCCGCAGGATAGAGGAAGAAACTTGAGAGAGCGTTAAGAACTCGAGGCGAGGCGGTGGGATTCAAATTCACTCACAAAGATCTGATGAGAGGTGGTCAGGATTCGATCACCTGGACCAAAAGTCAAATCAAAAGGATGGAGAAAGCGATTTGTGATGGAAGAGGGTTGAGGGTGAGATTGAGTCCCGCTCAATTGAGATACAATTTGAGAATGAAAGGTGGTTTCATACCGCTGTTGGCAGGAATCACCGCAAAAGCATTACCCTTCACTGCAAAGGCACTACCCTTTCTTGGAAAGACTCTCGGAGTGGGAGCTCTCACGGGACTCGTGAGTTCGGCAGTTGAGAAATTAATGGGTGGCAGCGGACTGTTTTTGAAGAATATATATATATAAATAAAAAGTTAAATTTTAACATCCTTTTTCTTCTCATATTAAATCAATTTGTTTTCACGTTAAGAACATAAAAATCGATTAATTTGTTTTGAAGGAATTAAAACATATATAAACAATTTTAAAACTTTTTAACAAATTATCATTAAATACAAAATTCGAAAAAAAAAAAATATTCTTACAAACCCAATTTTGAGATAAAAAACAATGATCAAGTCCGAACATCCAAATTATAGTTTAGAACGTGCAAGATTTCAAACGTTTCTTGACTTTAGAAGATTTGATTTGATTCATGAAAGAAGCAGACGAAGTTATCATCATCTATTGAGAAGGAATCGGGTGATATGAACACGTGTCTGCTTTGCAGAAATTTGTTTTGAACCTCGTGCAAGACTTCGTGTAAAAGTTGTAAGAGTTCTATTTGTTTTGAACCTTCTTCTTCTTTTTTAATAGTTCGAGGACATTGTCGATTAATTTTTGTTCTATCACAAATCGTATCATTTTCTTTCGAAACGCATAAAAATAAATTACGATTTTTATCTTCTTGGTTTTTTGGAGAATAACGATTTATTAAACAACGTCGAGATTTATGTTGAGATTCTGTCATGGATGTTGGTGTCATGATAGATTTTGTGTTTTTTTGTTTTATGAATTCTTGCAAATAATGTATATTTTAAATTTTGTATTTTAATAATTTGTTTAAAAAGTTTTGTTTTTTTTTTACTCTTTATATATATATATAAAAAAGATTTTTTTTTGTAAAAGTTTTTTTTTCTCTTAAAAAATATAAATAAAAAGTTTAATTTTAACATCCTTTTTTTCTCGTATTAATCAATTTTTTTCACGTTAAGGAACATAAAAAAAATTGATTAATTTCATCAAAAAAATATATATTTTTCACATTAAAGAAAACAAAACTTTTTAACAAATTATTTAAATACAAAATTCGAAAAAAAAAATTATTCTTACAAATGAAGCAAACAGATAAAAAAAAAATTGGAAAATTTAAATGAGAAAACCGTACCTCAGTTAAACGAGATTTGTAAACTATTAAAAATTCCACATTTCAGAAATCATAGAACTAAATCAAAAAAAATTGAAGTCATACAGAAATATTTGCGAAACGATGGAAAGGCAAACGAAATGTCGATAGCAACAACGTCAAAAAATGCATCAGTTGTGAAAAATGAGAAGAAGAAAAAGATAGTAAAAGGAATCAAAATGCCGACGTCGAAAAAAAACAAAAATGTTTCGATTGTGAAAAATAAGAAGACGACTAAACGAAAAGCCGTTGAAGAAGAACTTCAAGTTTCAAAAGAAAAGAAAAGAAAAACTAAAACGAAAACGAGTGATGCACTTCAGATTCTAGACAAACGAGATATATCGAGCGAAATTCGATGAGCAATCGATGAAGGGAAAGGAGAAGAATATCTAGCATGACTCGCCACAGAACTATTCCAATTGAAGCCCGTAGAACGGGAGAGTGCAATCAAAGGCATTATTAAAACTTTTGACGTGGTTCCCTTGTTGAAGAAAATTGATCCGAAATCGTTCATGGAATGGGTGAAGAAGAAAGTTTTGGATTTGTTTCACGAACACATGAACGTGGTACTAAAAATTAAGATGATTCTCCATTGCGTGATGAATAAAATCGACGTGAAGTCCGGCGAGAGCATCGTGAAAAATGCATATTCCAGATCTAACGTCGAACCCGTATTTCGAGGTTCAGATTTATCGAACGTTTTCGAAAAGATGAAAGACAAGATGTTGACGTCTCTCACGAATTATCAACATGAAGGTAGTAACTGGACGTTCAATGAGGTGTTGAAACTCGAAATTCACATAACTGAAAACGATTTGTTGAAAGGGTCTTCCTATGTGAAATTACCGTATTTCCTAGCTAAAAAACACACCGTGGTCAACGTGAAAAATAAAGATGATCAGTGTTTTAAATGGGCAATCACCTCCGCTTTATACCCTGTCAAAATGAACATCGAAAGAGTTTCTTGTTACGAGGTGACTTCTAAAAATCTCGATTGGACCGGAGTGACTTTTCCAACAGAGTTAAAACACATCGAACGTTTCGAGGTTCAAAATCCCACCGTAGCGGTGAACGTCTTGGGATACGATGACGAAAAACAAACGATCTATCGTATCTTGAAAGAGAAAAGATGATTATTTTATTATTGATTTCAAATGGTGACAATCGTCATTATTGTTGGGTTAAACATCCGAGCCGATTACTGTTGAGACAAAATAATAAACATAAAGGGAAGATATATTTATGTTACAACTGCATGAACATGTTTAAGAGCGAAAAATGGTTAGCGAAACATCAGGAATATTGTAACAAAAATCAAGGTGTCGCCGTCGAAATGCCCAAACCCAACACCATCATGAAGTCTGAAAATCACAATAGAAGGTTAAAAGTACCATTCGTCGTGTACGCTGATTTCGAATGTTTCACCGCGAAAATGAGTTCCTGTCAACCCAACGCTCTTCAAAGTTACGTCGAAAGATATCAAAAACACATACCTTTGGGCTATTGCATTTACGTGAAATGCGCTTTCGACATGGGTCCCTTCACCAACGTGAAACAGTATGAAGACGACGACGTGGCTCAAAGGTTCGTGGAAGAGTTAGAATCGAAAATTCAAATGTTATACGACAAATTCAAAACTCCGGCAAAAAAGATCATCACGCGAGAGCAGCAGGACGAAAATAACAGAGCCACCGAATGTCACATATGCAGACAATCGTTCGACGAGAATTCGGAGGAAAATAAGAAGGTCAGAGACCACGATCATTACACGGGTCTGTATCACTGTCCGGCTTACAGCAAGTGTAATTTAAAATATCGAGACACCGTTTTCTATCCGGTTATGTTTCACAATCTCTCGGGTTATGGCAGTCATCTGTTCGTGAAAAATCTTGGCACCTCACATGAAGAATTAAATTGCATCACGAACAGCGAAGAAAGATACATTTCCTTCCCGAAATGGAAGCTCATGGAGAAGAAAAGAGTAATCGACAGAGATACGTTGAAAGAAAAAACGAAATCCATTCATAGAGGCATACGTTTCATCGACAGTTTTAAATTCATGTCGACCGCTCTGGAAAAATTAGTCGATAACGTGAGCAAGGATAAATTTAAAATCACGAACGAACATTTCGGAGAATGAGTAGACGTCATGTTGAGGAAAGGAGTCTATCCTTATGATTACATGAATGATCTAAAGAGATTTGAAGACACCGCACTACCTTCGAAAAAAGATTTTTATTCGAAATTATACGAATCCGACATTTCCAACGAGAATTATGAACACGCCAAAAACGTGTGGAAATCATTCGATATGAAAACCATGAGAGATTATCACAATCTCTATCTGAAGACCGACGTTCTGCTCTTGGCAGACGTGTTCGAAAATTTTCGAGACGTCTGTCGTCGAAATTACGATCTGGATCCCGCTTGGTATTTCACCACACCCGGTCTGGCGTGGGACACTCTGTTTAAGACCACCAAAGTCCAATTGGAATTATTATCCGACGTAGACATGTTGCTCATGTTCGAAAAGGCTGCAAGAGGTGGCATCTCGATGATCTCTCACAGATATTCTGAAGCTAACAATCCCTACTTGAAAGAAGGTTTCGATTCGAAATGGTCGAATAAATACATACAGTATTGGGATGCTAATAATCTGTACGGTTGGGCTATGAGTCATCCTTTAACGATTGGAAATTTCAAATGGGTGCAGGAACTGGAAGAGATGCAAAAATGGAGAGACTATCCTTGCATTTTAGAAGTCGATTTGAACTATCCGCAAGAATTACACGATCTACACAACGATTATCCGCTGGCTCCTGAACGAATGGAACCGAACGAAGGAGACGAGGAAAAACTCATTCCCAATTTATTTAACAAACGTTACTACGTTGTCTACAGCGAGAATTTGAAACAGTACGTCAATTATGGGATGAAATTAGTCAACATACATTGCATCATTCGATTCGACGAAGAGCCTTGGATGAAAAAATACATCGATCTCAACACAAATCTCAGAATTCGAGCCAAGAATGATTTCGAAAAAGATTTCTTCAAACTCATGAACAACTGCGTGTACGGTAAATCGATGGAAAACATCAGGAAGAGAACCGACGTTCGACTCGTCACGTCTGAGAAAAGAGCTAAAAAATTAGTGGTGAAACCCAATTACAAACACCGAACCATATTCGACGAACATCTAGTGGCCGTTCACATGCAAGAGACGCACCTGAAGTTCAACAAACCATATTATCTCGGACCGATCATCTTAGATATCAGCAAGCGATTGATGTACGAGTTTCACTACGATTACATCAAACGAAAATTTGGTGATAAAGCCAAACTGCTGTTCACCGACACGGACAGTTTAGTTTACAAGATAGAGACGAAAGACGTCTACCGAGATATATCTCTGGACATGGCCACCTTGTTCAACACGAGCAATTATCCCGTCGATCACCCGTCCAACATTCAATCGAACGACAACAAGAAGGTGTTGGGTAAATTTAAGGACAAGAGCGGCGGTAAACAAATCGTCAAATTCGTAGGCTTGAGACCCAAACTGTATGCTTATCGTCTAGAAGATGAAGAGATCAAGAAGTGCAAAGGGGTTAAAGCATGCGTGGTGAAGAAAAACATCTCTTTCCAAGAGTATAAAGATTGTCTGTTAGGAAGTGGTCCGGTGTATAAGACTATGAAATCAATTCGAAGCGAAAATCATGACTTGTATACCGAAATAATCAACAAGATTTTGCTAACGGCCGACGACGATAAGAGATTCATGTTAGACGATAAAATAAACACTTTGGCACTCAGACATTGGACTGTGGATCTAATTGGAGACGATATGAGTAAGGATGATTGGATTCCTGTTATGATTGTGGATGATAGGATTCCAGATATGAATAAGGATGATAGGATTCCAGAAAATCAAGAGGAATTAGATGGATTCGAAATTATAGAAATCGATAGAGACATCGAGAAAGTTAGTTTAAAAAGAAAAAAAAAAAAAATAACGTCATTTTAGTGAATTATAATAAAATAAATAAATAAAAAAAAAAAATATATATACACATTTATGAATAAGAAAATAGAGATATCCGTAGAAGGTGTCGTCTTGCCTAACGAACCCCTATCCAACATCGATCTGTCGAATGCGGTGAAGGATTTGAAAATCAAAGATTTTCTAGGCGTGTTTTCCAGAGATGCCTTGCCGAAGAGAAGACCTTGACAATCGGAATGCAGAATTTTAAATCTAGACGATTTATCGAGTGAAGGCACTCACTGGGTGGCGTGGTTCAAGAACGGGAAGAAAAATTATTATTTCGACAGCTACGGAATCTCGCCGCCAAAAGAAATAAAGAGCTATTTCAACAAATCGATGGTTTTTTACAACACGGAATGAGTGCAATCACCAGATCAAGTGTTTTGTGGTCACCTGTGTCTCTACGTTCTCAAGAGATGGTCTGAAGGAGATCGGTTTCAAGACATTCTCAATGATTTACATTAGAGAGAGATTTTTTTATAGTATATATAAAGATAAAAAAAATTATTTTAAAAAATTTTAATCGAATAAAAACGAAAAATAAAAATAAAATAATTCATTTTTTAATAAACTGCGTTTTGAATATATTTTTTAAAAAAAAAAAACAAAAAATCTCTCAAAACAACATGCCAGTCGATAAATTTGGTAGAAGTGACGATGAAAAAGTCAACCTAAGAAAGAAGAGGAAGACGTTCGAAGTCAACGATGGTTAAGACGTTGCCAACTTGTACGAACGTTACGTTCGGAGATACGAACCTCGAGAGGAACCTTTGAACATGAACGATAAGAAGCTCTACAATCTTCCCAAGCCGATAGATCTTGCAGATGCTGTGACTAAAAAATACGTCGACAGGGGGAATGTCAATTTCGAATGAATCATGCTAGATAATTACGTGGTTAAAACCATGACCGACGATCTCGATCTGAAATCCAAACGTTTGGTGAACGTAGCGAATCCCATAGATCCCACTGATGCCGCGACCAAGAAATACGTGGACGACTCTCACACGAGATTCAGCAAACACCTGAGAAATAGATACATCCAGAAAATGATGCACTCGGAATTGAACGCCAATTCTAACAAGATAACGAATGTGGACACTCCCACGAATCCCAAGGACGTGGCGACCAAACACTACGTAAATCTGGAATAGAGAAAGTCTGACAGATGAGAAATGAAATCAGATCTGAAAGCGGGATTCAACAAGATATTGAATCTGTCGAAGGTCGACGACACGGATGCGGATTCAACCACGGTCAACAAGGGCTACGTAGATTCTGCCATGATACGATCACAAGAATATCTAGAATCGCAAGTGGATGATCTCTACCTGAACAAACAATCTGGCGGAACCATGGAGGGTGGTATCGACATGAACGGTGAGAATTTATTCGGACTCAGTCACGATCCTGAATTTGATTCCAGCACAGTCAGCAGAAAGTACGTGGACGACAACTCGGTCTGGAGAAAGGGTGACATAATAGAAGGTAAACTAGACATGGGTGGACACGCGCTCTCAAATCTACCGGATCCCGTGAACATGACGGATGCCTGCACCCTGATTTCGGTGGTGGAGAAAGTCAAATATGCTAGACAATTGATCACCGTGTGGGCTGAGGAGGCCGGCACCTTAGATGAGGGAAAAGCTGAGTGGTCTTTCGGAAATGGAGGTAGTGGATCGAAACATGGTCAGGTGGGATATCCCATGCCGCTGGGAGGTGAAATCCTTCGAATGAGTCTGGCTTCCTCGGATTTGAATAACAGAGCGGTCGTCAATCTCATGGTGAATGGAGTAGAGAGCGATAAGAGATACAGCGTTGAAAAGACTGAGAATCAACACGCGAATGTTAGCACGTTCGGCACGCCTCTCAAAGTGAACGCCGGAGACAGGATTAATTTTGTTACGAAAACCAATAATCCCGAAGCCGCCACTTCCGTGGTGAGTCTACTGATCGAACTAGTTCCTTTGAACAAACAGTGAACGCGTGGAAAATAATGAATTAAAAAATAAAAAAAAAGTAATGAGATTTAGAAAGATGTTCAATCTCTCTAGATCACATTACTTTATTTTTTTTTTTTTTTTTTTTTTTAATAATTACTCATTACTTTTTTTTTAAATTTTTTTTTTTTTTGTTTTATTTTTTTTTTCACACACGCCTCTCATCGAATGATCGACATCTTATTTCCATCCGATTTGAATTGTAATTCTCTGTCCAACAGGACCAGGTCTAAGGCTTCGGTTTTTCTCAGCAAGTTCCTATCGAATTGCATCTTGATTTGAATGTCTAAGATGCTACTCTTGACTCGTTCACTCTGTTTACTGATGTCGATTACGAACATGGGACACATCAACTTGTATTCGCCGGGAGATATGTTAGGGTTGCTCATCAATTCGTCTAGGCCGTGATACTTCTTTCTAAAATCAGCGGCGTCTCTATACACTCTGCAGAAATCGTTCTTGTCGAACGATGCATTGTAATCGATTGCAGGATATCTCGTGGCGTTCAGAAACACTTGCATGTTTCTCAAATGGCAGTGATCGAACAGCGACGCATTCTTTTCCTGAGACCCGTCCCTATCGGTCTGAAACGCAACCACGATGAAACGCAGTCTCTCGGAAGCGGATTTCACCGTCAATCTCCAATCGAAGTGATTCGTGGAGAGAGGAATGCTAGCCGTGTCGCACTGTCTCATTCTAAATCCAACGGGTAATTTACTCTTGGATTCTATGATCTTGTAGAGATGCGCTTTTTCCACGATCGAAGGCTCCACGTGCGGAACGAACCACGATATCTTGTGTAGAGTTATCTTACCCGCATTGGTCGCAGTGAGTCTCACTATTGCGTCATCGTCTCCTTTTCGAATCAACGTCAGATTGTGTTTGAATCCGTACATGATCTTGTTGTAATCGTCCGCTAATCCGAAGATGTGTTTCAAAGGTATCCTGAACGAAAACGTTCCTTTAGGTCTGGACGTCTTGACGACGTAGTCGAATATCGCAGCGGCGCCGGCGCTAGCAGGGCCGACGGTGTCTTTCACCCACAACTGATTAAGTCCTCTGGATTTCGAAAAATCATCAGGATACATCAAGAGTCCGAACATCGTGGTGGCCTGACCGGGATGAAACACAGATTCTATCTCTTGTCCGGATAGCATGTATTTTATATTACTGAATAGATGCATGATGCCATTATTGGCTAGAGTAACCGTGTCGTCGTCGGCGTAGTCGCTCCCATCTTCCTTGGTGACGCGTCCCTGCATCACTATGTAACTCTCGTTAGATGTATGAATAGATCTTGAGTTTCGACGTTGGTTCTTATATCTCCCGCATTGTTCAAATTCGTTCCGGTTACCGGTTCGTATTCGTGAACCTCATATTCTTGAATACTTTCATCTTGCACTATGCTTTGTGCTATATCTAGTATATTTGTCATTTTTAAAGGGTTTTTGGGGTTTTTTTGTTTATTAATTAGCTTGCTTTTTCTTCATCTAAAAATAGTTTTAATTATTTTTTTTTATTATTATTTTTCTCTCTTATATATATATATATATATGTGTGTAAACAAGAAAATGTTAAAGAGAGTAAATAAAAGAAATTTGTTTTCTTTATCAAAACTTTGTCTTCTGTAATTGTTGTTCGTAAAACTTTCTGATGATCTCTTCTCCATCCAAAGCTTCGATTTCATAAGTCACCGGATCGGTGTGAAATATTTTGATTATCACGAAGATTTCCGAGGTCCATCGAGTAGTATAACCCTTTTCGAAGTGCTTCTTATAAGCGTAGATTCTCACTCGATCACCGACCGCAAATTTCGGCGTTCTAGACTTCTTCCTAATCTTAGATCTTTCAGGATATAGATTCGCGTAGACCCGTTTTTCATTTCGAGGATCGCTAGCTTCCACGGGAGTCATCTTGATCGATCTGTGTCGCGTGTTGTTGTAATCTTGGACCAGACCGTTCAGAGCGTATATGTATTTCTTGGTCGAATTCGCCGTGAAGTATCTGTGCATCTTTTCCTTCATCGTTCGATTCCAACGTTCCACCACGCTGGCTTTCTCTTCGTTTTCGATCGAGTAGAGGTTGACCAATCGATGAACGTGCTTGTTGTAGAATTCCTTTCCCTTATCCACCCACAATTTACTCGGTTTTGAGAAGACGAGTCGAACACGCTCTTCAGAGCCTCGGCGACACAAGGTCCCGATTTATTCTTCAAAGCTCTGATCCAACCGTATTTGGAAAAAATGTCGATGACCGTCAATAGATATTTGACACCCTCGTTCCACCTCGAAAACGATCTCATGTCGACCAAGTCGGCAGACCAAATATCATCCAAACCCTTCACGAACACCCTTCTCTTTCGAAATTTACGCACGATGGGTTTGTGTACCTCCTCGGCCAACTCGCTCGTCAATAATCGTTTCTTCTTCTTCTTTTCAGATGCACTTTTTTTTGAACGCCCCATCCGAATCGACGTTTCACACCGATCAGATTGCTGACCAGCGAACGTTCTATCTTCTCTCTCCTGGTCGGATTCGATATGCCTCTCAATTTCCCCAACATGTTTTTATCGCAGACGTCGTTGCGAGTATTGGTGTCGGGATGTCCGGCGTAGCACAGATCGTGATCATACGCGGCCGCGTCCACCCTATTCACAGGTTTGCTCCAAGATTTGGGAGTCAGATCGGCGTTGAGTCTCTTGTTCAATTTCAATCCGGGTCCCGTGAAACTGTGACCAGGCAGATGCATTTCGAAAGGTCGATTATTGGTCATTTTATTCACGATGCCTTTACCTTTGCTCGCGTTATTTTTTTTGACGAATCGAGTCTTGATAGAACCACACACGTCGCATATTCCGCGAAGCATCTGTCTGTCGTTTTTAGTTCGTACTTCTCGAGAATTACTCGTCTCGGTAACTCTCTTACACCTTACGCAATACATTTTTAAGAGTTATTTAAATTAATTTCGTTTTTTTGTTTTATATATAAATTTAATAATTAATTAATTCTGTTCTTATTATATATATTTTTTTTTCAATCGCTGCTCTTCAGTTCTATCATCTTGCTGAATTCCTCCCTGGCCTCTTTCCTCCCCTTTTCCACGAGAGAATCCTTCATCTCTTCTTTGATGATCTGACGAGTCTTGATTCTCAAGGCTTCTTTCATGGCATCGTATTTCGTTTTTTCGCTCAATATCGCAAAGTATTCTCCGTCCGATATCCTACCGTCTTTCAACGCCATCGAGATCATTTCGGATATCGTGTCGATCTTGGAGTCGGCCAAGACGCGAATCTTGTCATGTTTCCTCGCCTTCAGATATAATTTCCTACTCAAAAAGTTTCCGAGCGTGCTAAACAATCCGGCGGCGAGAGCCACTCCTTCTACGGTCAACACGATCGGAATGCCGACCGTGGTTGACAACAATCCGATGCCGGCCGCGTGTAAACCCATGGAAATCGTGATGAGTGTCGTGTCGATCGCGTTGACGAATTTCACGAAACGCGAATACTTCTTCTTGAGAGAACGGCGAGAATCTCTCTCTCTCGAGTTAGATACTCTTGGATTCTACTGATTTGATCGATGCGATACCTCTTTCTTTTTCTTCTAGGGACGGTGCCGTCGGCAAAACGCCATTCGGCTTCTCATCCTCGTCGTCATCTAACGTCGGATACAATTTATTTCTAGTTCTCAGTTTTGTGTTTTTTTCATCCTCGTTGTCATCTAACGTTAGATACAATTTATTTCTGGTTCTCATTTTTGTTTTTTTTTTCTTTCTAATATTAGATAAAAAATTTATGTGTGTTTTTATTTTTATTTTCTATTCTCCCTTATTTTTATATCAACGAAAAAACTTAGACGTATGCTTCATTGAACAATAATTTCATGACGCATCTCTTGTCTTCTAAAGTCAGACTTTTACGCGCCAATTTCAGTTCTTCCGAAACTGTGGGCTTGCTTTGATCCTTACAGAAGGGTAATCTCTTCCAAAACGCGATCACTTCGTCGATTTGAACGCGTTCGAACGCCGGTTCGAAATACTTGACGACCATATCTTCCCTTTCCATCGTCAGACACGAATGATTCTCGTGATCAAAGTCTAGGTGATCCCGACATCCGACGCATCGTTCTAACAAGAGGCGACCTAGTTGTTCGCTCACACAGAATGCGTAGGCTCTCATCAGCATTTTTAAAAGAAACCTTGCTCTAATAGTCTGGGAAGCGCTCATGATTTACGTATTTATTTTTTTTTATTATCTATTCGATTTGATATATTTATTTTTTAAATAACTATTTATTTATATATTTTTTTTCTCTCCTATATATATCATCACTTTTTTATTTCCTCGGGAAACGTGACAGTGGGTTTGCGGGTTCAGAATCACCTCTTTTCCGTATACCGTACACGATTCGATTTCTGACGTAAAATCCGCAAATGGATTTCCATGTACGCCTCCGTAGGGATTCAGTGTTAAAATCGTGTACAGACAGGATGATGTTAGAATCCGCAAACCACTTTTTGATGATGATTTAGAATCCGCAACACTTTTTTTTTTTGCTCGCGATTTAACACTGAATCCTATGGGGGAAACCCATTTGCGGATTCTAAAATCAGACGATACACCTCTTTTTCCGTAAAATTTCATCTACGTTTTTTCACTCTTGAGCGATGTATATAGAATCCAGTGATGTTTGAATCCGCCAGCGGATTCTAAATCACCCTAAAAAACGACAAAATCGTGTACAGGTACACGATTTTAACACTGAATCCCTATGGAGGCGTACATCGATGTACATGTACATGTACATGTACATGTGATTTTGGTGCTTGAATCCGCCTTTATCACCTACTGGTGGCTATTACTGTTAGTAAAAATATAAGTACAAATATGTGCAGATTTGCAAAACAGCTGGGAGAAACGTTTTTAAAGGAAGTTCGAAGCATGTCAAGGTGTTCGAAGATTTACCGAAATAAAGTTGACCAATTTAGATATAATGGGATCCACAAAACGAGACGGCAACGGGACTCGGTTAATGTTCTGGTTGGAAATGATTGTTGTTTTTTTTTAAATATTATCTCATTTTTGGCTAATTTTTTGTGAACCGACTTTATTTTGCTTTGGACGTTTTCATTTTCACACTATGCGACAGATGGTCGATGATTGTATAACGAAATTTGGAAACTTTTCGAAGCGTAACTAAACGGTGTGGTAAAAAAAGTTCCGGCTTCTTTCTCACCCGTTGAATACAGAATCATTTATATCATAGCGGCGATTCCGTTGAATACAAGGGTTAAAAGTTTAATGGATGTGTAATAAATGTGAGTATTCGCCAAAGCAAGCTTGGAATGTGATATCACTCAGAACCGCAACTGCACACCTGTGCCCAACTGTTAACGTGTTTAATATCTGTCTTTTCAAGAATGTAACATGTTTCGATGGCTTAAATAGTCGGAAATGAATAAAATTGAAAACGAGCATTCAAAGTTATTCAATAGAGCATTGCCAGTTAGCTGATACACTGGTTTTGCAACACCTTGTGTGTGACTAAACTATGTTATTCAGCTATCCAGAAAATTCGCTAATGGTAACTAGCATAAAGCAAATGGAATTCGAGTGTAGTTTACAGGCATATCCAGATTAATAGAGAACCACATGTTAATTTACATAACGTGAACGGAAACGGTTTGGCTTCAGGAAGAGTTATAAATCTTCATTATTAATTCCTGTTTTACTCTTTGATTTCCTCTATCCACAAGTGCTTGAAGCATCACTGTTTTCATTTTTGGGGTTAGTTTTAGGTTTTCTCACGTTACGGGCTATAAAATCTTAATAACTCTTCGACATGTCGCTTATTTGTCTCGGAACTCGGGCGAGAAGGTTACTCGTGGAGAAAACACATACTATGCACACCAATACCGCCTGATCTCCACGCCTCTTCTCTCTTCCCATCACCCTAAAACGAAATGTTTGATGCTATTTTGTACCTTGGGTTTCCCAATTTCTCCGATAAGCATACTAACAATCTCCTTTGTGCCAAAATAACCACATCTCCTCCATTGTTTCACCCCGCTCCCCAATTACACTTCACAGTTCTGTTTGACTGGTATTTCAATAGTCTAAGAGAAAATGTTCCAGGATATCCATTACTTCTGAAACACCCTTTTTCACTGTATTTCTCAATTTTCCCATTAGCGCCAGCGGCCTTGACCTCAGTTAAACAGCAGTAACACTCCCCCCCCCCAAAAAAGGTGTCATCACCGTAGTCCTCAAAAATATGGCTACTCGTGACCACGTAGGCCACTCAAAGACCTCTTTGCTTTGACCCCTTCTCGCCAATTCCGGTTACAACCATCCGTGATTCTCTCTTTGACGATTTTTTCACACTGCGTTGTCCCTCCTTCTTAGCCGGGTAACTCTATTGAATAGTTCTCCATTAACTCACTCACTCCACCCTTTCTGTATCCTAGAATTCCATATATTTTGGAACAATAATTACACCATTGGCTATCGGGGAGATATAACAAATAGTTACGACAATACAGTACGTGGAGGGTGTATTATCACTAAATAACCCGCAGAGTGGAGATTCCTCCCAAGCAATAATTGCGAATTTGCTTCAAAGCATAACAATCACAAGCAAAGTTTCAGCCAATGGACCTCCGGGTTGAACCCGGAGGTCCATTGACTGCAACATTGTTTGCGTGTTTTGTCCATATGTACAGAATTTGAAAGTGATACTTTGGGTGATAACTCCACTCTGCGGGTGATTTTGTTACAATCCACTCTCCACGTACTGTACATAACTATTTTATCCTCAATTCATTTAGATAGCTGGAAGCTTGAAAGCGTGTCCACACGCCTACATTTCATATGAAATAATTTTATGGCATCGACGGTATTGGCACCAGGCTGTAGTGGGCAGGACAAATCGTATAAGCTCGGCAGTTGTTTCTAGTCATGTTTTGTCTGCCTGAATAGGCAGACGACTCTTGACTAGAAACAACTGCTCCGTCACAAGTTTTGACATTAAAACTCACTCTTATTGCAGACAATACGTGAAACAGCTGTTGGGTCACAAGTCTTGGGGTCAAATAAATGCACTCTGGTGGCAGAATATATTTTTTAGTAATGTGATGTCACAAGTCTTGATGTTAAATAAATTCACTCTTGTGCCAAAATATATTTATAAGCGATGCAATATCACAAGTCTTGATGTTAAATAAATTCACTCTTGTTGCAAAATATATTCATAACTAATCGGTGTCACAAGTCTTGATGTCAAATAAATTCAGTCTTGTTACTAGATATACTTATAACTAATCGAAGTCACAAGTCTTAATGTTAAATAATAAATTCACTCTTGTGACAAGATATACTTATATCTAGTCGATGTCACAAGTCTTGATGTTAAATAAATTCACTCTTGTCGCAAAATATATTTAGAGCTAATACGATGTCACGAGTCTTGGTGTTAATAATTCACCCTTGTGGCAACAAATACTAAAAAACTCATGCGATATCACAAGTCTTGATGTTAAATAAATCCACTCTTGTTACAAAATAAACTTATAATTAATCGAAGTCACAAGTCTTAATGTTAAATAAAATCACTCTGGTGGCAAAATATACTTATAACTAATGCGATGTCACAACTCTTTAATAAATTCACTCTTATTTTCAAGGCTTGTACGAGTTCATTAATCCTATATATCTACAGTAACAACGAGTCGTGTGACAATCACAGTTTGCCTTTGGGGACCTGCATTCAATTTAATTTAGAATCGGAAAGCAAAATCAATTCGATTCGAATCTATATGCCACGTCTCAACAAATACCAAATTGCCACAACGACGTGTGTGGGCTCTAGTGTTATATCTTCTGCTAAAGCATTAATTCGCTGAATTTAATGATTAAATGAGATCTGTATGTGATATGGAAGCTCAACCAGTCTAGTATGTCGAATGAGATTGTTTATCTTGTACCGCTTATTTCTAGTCCATTCCAACATTGGGTGATGGAGCTGTGATTAATCGAATGTCCTTGGTATATTGTGAAATTGTAAAATTCTAAAAATACCCAAGACACAAGACACCTCAAATCGTAAAATTGTTGGTTAGAGAATGAGCATTTCGTGATGTTGTGAAAAGTTATTCATTCAGTTACTTCCACCGACTCTCCTAATGAATATCTGCCATTACCGCTTACCCCTAAGAAGTCTAATTTTTACTTTAGCAAATTTTGAGAACTCTGAGCAGGTGCCTCTGTGTGGACTATGGGAAGCCTTCTAGAAAATGATAAAAATTAACCTGTCAGTGGTTTGTAGTTAAATCAGGTGTCTTGTTCTGAAATCGAATTAAACAAAGGATAAGAAAACCACACCCTAGATATCTTATAACAAACTCAAATGATAAAAAAATCAAGAGGCCCCAAGAGTCTGAAACGCCCATCTGAGAGGCTAGATCCAAACATCAAAACTTTCACTATAATGATATTAAATTAGCCAGTAGACAAGTAATCCATATCAACAGATACCCTCTATAAATTGCAAATAGTCAAAAGGAGATCAGAAAAAAGATATTTGCGTTTCTGCTTTGTAAGTAATCATTTTGTCACACGCCTGTTCTATGAAATCCCCATCTACAGCAACTCTAAACCATGCGAAAAATGAAAATCTGTTCCGCACACATGTGCCGACGGAAATCGTTGCCGCACAATTTTGGGACGATCGTGTCGTCCGTCAAAACTCAACATAACCCCGCCTACTTGAAATTTCTGCTTGACGTTCAATCACGGAAGCCGTGCAGTTTGAACGAAGCGATTGTGTTCTAATAAGGTATCGCAAAGACAATAAACTAAATAAAAACTTCTTTGTTTAGAGGGGAGAGTTCCAACCAATCATTATTAGTTGTACAATGATAACAAATTGAATAGAACTTGCTGAAATATGCATGAACGACGATAATACAAACATACGTATACCACATGTTTGGCCTGTTTATAAATCTGTCCACGGGAATTCCCATAAAATCGCACATTAGCAGACGATTGATCACCCAAAACTGAACCGTTTGCGAAATAACTTGTTGATAGCTGCCAAATGAATTGCTTGCTGAGTGTCCTTTCAATAGTTGTTTTTTAAAAACGCGAAGGCGTGTAATAAACACAGAACGACACGTGCGTGGTGGGATTGGGTTAATCGATATGACACTTGTGCCATCGCTTAAGGATAAAACTCGATGCCTGTGGCCACTGGTTTTGGATCATCGCGCAAGGAAATGGTACTCGTGCCATATCGATTAACCAATTCACGCGCGCGTATCGTTCTGTGTATACCCCAAAGTCTAGCTGAACCGGTGGATTAAATTACTACTGACACTGGCCATCCTAAAATACCGGTTGTTCATTATATTAAAGGACAACCGTATTTTCACGTACAAATCACCAATCTCTATATGACTGGAGGGCTGGAACGTCAGCGAACAACGTCGCAACTCAATAAGTACCCCCCCCCCCCCGCAACCCCCCCCCCCCCAAGATGGCGTCAGTCCAATCAATGCAAGGACACATCCCATCGATGACATCTGATGACGTGAAAGCTGCTACGCTGTGACTGTGGCAGCAGCGTATCAACTTTCACTTCATCGAACACCGTAGTATTTACTAAGTTTGAAGATCAGTTTCAATCTCCGCTCTAGTTTTCTATTAAAAATAACTAAATTATGTTTTGAATATGACCCCCCCCCCCCCCCCACCTGTACACTGATGTCAAAATATCAAAATTCCGGGCAGAAAAAATTTCCCATAATGCAACTAGAAATTTAACCAATCCAATCTCGTTTGACAAAGTTCATTGAGCTCTGTTAAACGAGATTGAATTGGTTAAATTTCTAGATGCATTATGGGAAAAAACAGCTTCCTGAAATTTTGGTATTTTGACATCAGAGTGAAGGGATTTAATTTTCATTGCCGCGAACAATGTGCACATCATTAAAATGCTGATGTTCCACAGACATGAAAATTGAAAAGCGATCGACAATTGTGAAGCGTCGAAAAATTGAAAAACATCGAGATTGTTTTTGTTTCTTTTTGTTGATAATTATTTGTTTATAGTAACAACTACACCCTCCCCCATAAGATGGTGATCGGTGGGACATTATTATTTTTAGGAGTGACGAGCGTTCAAGCAATTCATTTACACACAGAAATATAGAAAGTGCATGAAAAATAAAACATTCCTCTAAAAACAAACTTTAGGTTTTGCGTGTGCGCAACAACAGCAATTGTGATAAATTGTAGTATGTGTTTTCTAATTATATTCTTAGACACCATGTAGTTGGTACAAAAGAATAAAGATGATTGATTGATTGATTGATTGATTGATTGATTGATTGATTGGTACCACAATTCAAAGACTTCATATTCATTCGATGCTCTTCATATTCATTATCTTTGAAGTAAAAGTAGTTAATCCATGGGGAATTTCCTCGTTACAATTTATGGGAGAGTGTCTATAGGCACTCTCTCCCATAAATTGTAACAAAGTAAACATATTGGAGATGTAACTAAATAAATATACATCAATCAAGAAATGTAAAAAGTTTCGGGTCTTCCTAAGTTTGTACTAATATGGGAAGACAGTGAAAGGCAATAAAAATGCCCAATGAGGGGGTTCAAATTCAATGATGGATTGCCGGAGAATCTAAACACTTATTTAGCCTTACAAATGTACCTTATGAACTACACAGAGTCGTCTGTTTTAAGGAAATAGATATTCGAAACCAGCAAAACGCATTTTATATCAAAACGTTCCATGGAAAATAACAGATAAGAACCTTACAACCATTTCACGTGGCAAATGTGACGAAAGTTATTATACCTACATGGTTTAGACTCGGGAAATAGATGCGACAAAATATTATATTGATGTAACAATCCAAATAAAGCAGAGAGTGGAAGAATCAAATGATGAAAACTCGATAAAGTAGATGTTATGCGATCTGTCCGAGCTGTGAGATTTTTCTTCTCATTTTACAATTTCGACATCATGGTTTGTCGCCGAGTTTTGCTTTGCTACAGAACAAAGTCCGTAATAACCCCAACTTAACTCTTTACCCAACGCACACGATATCAAAATTTATTATTTTAATTCTGTTTTTTTAAATTTAAAAAAAAAATTCAACAGAACCATATCATGTGACACTCGTTGGAACGAACTCGGCGAGCTCGTTCCAATGAGGGTCACATTTTATGGCTTTGTAGACATCTTTTGACAAAGGTAATTATTTCAACTGTTTGATTTGTAAATTACGCGGCGGACACTGCCGATTCCTTAGGTAACGGGTTAACCCAGTGTCAGTTACGGAATTTATAATCACGGATATATCAACTTTGTAGATTTGAAGCGTTAAAATTATTTTGTGATTTTATCTCTCATTCAGGACAATGATCGCATTGTAGTAAGTAGTTATGTTTTTGCACAACGAGGCGCACACTATGAGCATCAATCACACCGTGTGGAAATTGTATAACAGGGTGAAAATTCTATATTTCTTACTATATCAGAACGTTGGCATCGACTTTGGGGGTCTAAATTCGAAGAGCTATATATGGTACATTCCGTCAGCCAAATGCCCTTACATTTTACACTTTTTAATTCAAAATAGCTTCAAAATTCACGTGATGAATAACGCTGTTAAGGTTGTCAACTTATTCGGTTTAAACGATATATGCATGTAACTGGGTTACGCATTTTGCATCGAGTGAACTTAGGTCCCAGCGCTTCGTTCCTGACAAAACAAGGCAAATGAAAATTAGTACACCTTAACTAATCAAAATGTGAGGTTAGGGAATCAGTAACAGTTACCACAGATGTTCAAGGCAAGTGATTTTAGAAATTATACATAATTTTGTTCATCGGAGTATATTTAATATATGTAATATAATATTAGTTTACTGTTTAGCTTCTGTGTCTGTAGCTGCTATAAGACAGTGCACAGAAATATAAATAACTTGTGTGATAATTGCAAGAACATTTGGTCCCACATCTCAGGAACATTCTCAGGCAAGGTAGACAGATCCAGGATGTTGAAATTAATGAATGGTAAGAAAAAACGTTGCATCCTATTTACGACAGCAACATTTAATGAGTCGCGATTGCCTATGACATTTGTGTACCAAGTTCACTAAAATTGATCTGAGTCGCGACAAACCGATTTTAGTGAACGGGGTTAAGAACGTTCATGTCAAATCGTGACGAATTTGAGATTCTTTTATCACATAATGTATAATTATTAATATGTGGGTTTGGGTCTATGGGTAGGGTCTTATTGGAACATATACGTTATTGTAATGAATTGACGATAACATGGTCTGAGGTTTGCGGCTCGGGGCGTATGTTGAACCGAGATGCGGAACCGTCAATTCATCACAATAGCTTTAATGTTCCAATAAGAGTAAAATCCTCGCCCTCTGATTGGATGAGAGCTGGCGTATTTTCTTTTGTTTACGGCTCCAGTAGCAAATGTTACCGTCTGACGTCACCACGCGCAATATTTGAAATGACGTCAGCCGTTTCGTAATTGCTTCACCAACGGAGTGACTAGAGAGCCGCTTCATTTTTCTGGATTTTTCACACGTGCAGCAGACGGTGTTCCGGATAAAGTGATGTTTAAATTACAAACCGATTTACGACTTGAACTAAAATGGAATGAGTTTATCTGGTTTATTGATTATTTATCCACTGCCGCCGTGGATACACGAGGGGTTTATTTAGTAAACCTGTGATCGTCAAAACTTGCCTTGCTGAAGACAACTTTTAACGATCACATGTTTAGTAAATAAGCCTCTCGTGTTTCACAATGTAGGTTTTGGGCTATGAATAGTGTCTTATTTGGAACATATACGTTATTGTGATGAGTTGACGGTAAGATGGTCTGAGGTTTGCGGCTCGGTTGTACATAATCTCCGAGCAGCAAACCTCAGACCATGTTACCGTCGACTCATCACAATAATTAAAAATGCTTGCTAAGATGCATCAGACCGATTTTGTATTTTTTAGGGTATTTGTAGGAACAGTAGTCTCAAACTGGCTGAAAAACTGCTGTTTTCCTGAAGAAGGTCCTTACCCTACCTAAACAAATCAGAGAAGTGTTTCTACACCTTCCTATATCCTTGACACACAGCCAGGATTCTACAACAGTGGGTGGCAGAGGGCTACAATGATATCCATAAGGGCATTGTGGAGCTTCAGAGAGGGCCTTCCCAAGAAAGGTTTGAAAAATTCAGCACTCTAAAACAGTGAATCTGCGGCCTTTGTGGGATGCATAAGCTTATATTTAATACCATTTCGGGATGTCTTGTTATGTAAAACTAACATTGGTCCAATGTCTTGGGAAGGGCCGTGTAAGCCCCTTATCCCACACCCCATTCCCACGGCTACACCATATAACATTCAGTCCCCATGGACAACTTAAATGAAGTGGAATGTTTCATGGTCACTTGACTTTCTGGTATTTGGAATACCACATTCTTAGGGGATCAGAAGAAGATTTTTAGTATTATTCCACAAACATCATATACGGGAGATGATGTATGATGGACGGTGAGTCAACACTAACTCATTTTGACTTTCAGTCAGGTGAGCTAACATGGACTTAATTGCTCACCTTAAAAATTGTTTAATGAAGGATTCAAGGTCACAATAAGAATCTATGGCCAGTTCACACAGCCAAACATGAACCAAGGCACTTCCTTTGCACAAGACTGAATCTGCTCTCCACCTCCACCCACAGGTTGAACATAAGCTACGAGCCGCAAAGCTCAGACCATGTCACCATCAATTCATCACAATAACTTTTAATGTTGTCAAAGAATAGTTCCTTACTATTTACTGGAAACTGTCTGACAAAACTGTCCAGTAAATTATTAAAAAAAAATTACGGAAGCCTATTAGCTTCACGTCGTTTTTGGTTATTAAATTGTAGCTACAATTAGTTTCACGCTATACAGGAAAAAACACGCTGAACATATGTGTCCAGCCTTTATTGCTTCCATATAGATGAGCTTCGTTTACAGAACTGCTTCACTCCAAAAACAGTATTCTCCCGGATAGTGCTGCGATACAGTGCAACAGAGTCAAATGTGCGTTCAATTTCGACACGTAGATAATTTAATACACGGTACAAATCATCGCTAATCCTTTTGAACCATCCTTCTGAGTAGGAAATACCCATTTGGTCTTCTCATGGGACTTCGAGTCCATATCGCTATGAAAAGATATGTCTGATGCAACATCACCCTGGATGTCGAAAGTGCCATACCAAAGCAAAAAAAAAAAAAAAAAAAACAATTGAAAACGCAGGTAATTTTGTGGACTGGCACTTTGCGCTCTAGGTTAGATACAGAACACATCCTAGAATCGGGATGAAAATATTCTGTTCAATGTTTGTAAATCTGAAATGCGTTCATTATTCCTTCGGGTTAATTCTCCACTTGTCATCGTCAGAAACAGCGATAGCACTGCCTGTGTTTGTAACATTTAGATTTGTGCAACACCGTATCTGTGTAACACATTTGAGTACCGATGACGTAGTACGAAAGATTGATTATTAACCCTTTACCCAACGCAACGGCTAAAACCGGCAGGCACTATTCTCAAAAATCTCCAATTAATTTTCATTATTTTTTTCATTTTTTGTCCCCAAAACATAGGTTATGACCCCTCGTTGGAACGAGCTCAAAGAGCTCGTTCCAACGAGGGGTCAAAACCTATGTTTTTGAGACAAAAATGAAAACAATTAGTTATTCAAGAATTTTTTTTTTTTTTTGCAAGTGTCGTCTGCTTTTCATGTTAGGTAAAGGGTTAATTGAGGTGAACACAACACATACATAACTTGATATAATAGTCAATTACATCGAATCAGTTAAGCAGAACATAACATTAATTTAATATATGGACGCAGTTAATGTAGTATCCCAGAATACCCAACAGTTATGAAACCATCTGAGAAAACTATTAATATTCATTGAACACTGTTTGGCCAACGTTTACAACACAGCAGGATGCACGTGACGAATGGTTTGCCAAATCACGTGAATAGGAGTATGAAGTTGACGCTAATAATCTACCAGATGTTACTACCGGCTGTCATCCATTTTCAAACTTTTAGGATTGAATAAAATACAGGTTTTAGGTCAGCAGGTTGGGTATATTGCAAGCAACAAATAAAATTTGAAATTGTTATATTATTTGATGAATGATTTGAATGTTCAGCAAAGAAATTCTCTGTAAAACTGCCCCAAAGCTCGGACAAACAATAGAGGAATTTCAGTTTAAATTGTGTATGGTACAATTCACTAAAGAACCACGACAATATAAGTGTACATTTTCAACTGTACCTGCAGTTGAACATGGTGAAAATATCTGCGGGGGTAGAGAACACTTGAAATGCAATTGCGTGACTAAACATTTCTTTGCGTTATCAAAAACTGTGGAATTGTATAACTTTTTTTTATTTATATATATTTATTTATTGGTGTTTAAGGTGGTATACTTATGCACAATGGCTAATCGTGACCGTGACAGTTTTACGGGTGGGGGAAGCCGTAGTGCCCGAAGGGAACCACCAAGCATCGACGAGCAACTGTCTGCTCCTCAACATTCTAACTCTGTTCAAGCTCCGCTCAAGCAGGGTTACAGTGGTTGAAGACGTGCACCACCGACGTGCAGTACGCCTTAGTACACGGCGTCATCGTGCCCCGATATAGGCAACCAGGATAAAGTACATTGCCCAAGGACACAACGCGGGTCGTCCCGGACGGGGATCAAACTCGGGACCTCTACCATAGACGTCCAACAATCAACCACTTAGCCACCGTGCTCCCTTGTTTTTTATTTAATAATTCGAAATTGAAACATGTGTTGGATTTGTTTTAAAGCCTCCAACACATGTACCAGAAAAATGTTTAAAGTATACATGTATGATTATTGTATGCAGTCTGGCCATCCATCTGTCAACAGCCAATGACACTTCGTGCCGGACAGTTTTACGGGTGGAGGAAGCCGGTGTAACAGGAATGGAAGTCCGTAGGAAAATTAGTCCCTCTGGACTATTATTCCGCGGAATTATAGTCCTAGGTCTAACATTTCTAGGAATAGTAGTCCGCCGGACTACTATTCCTAGAAATGTTAGACCTAGGACTATAATTCCGCGGAACAATAGTCCAGAGGGACTAACGTTCCTACGGACTTCCATTCCTTTTACACCGGGGTGCCCGGAGAGTACCATCCAACAGCGCTGAGCAACTGTCAGACTCTCAAACTTACTAACTCGGCACAATTTCAGTCAGCAGCGGTTTAAGGCAAGTGCACTATCGACGTGAAGTATGCCGTAGTAGAAGGCGCCAACGTAATCCCCACATGGGCAATCGGGAATAAGAGTCTTGCCCATGGACACATCGCATATGATGTGGGTCAGAGTCGACGTTTCGGTTGAGTGTCGTATGTTCTAACCAATGAACCACACCACTCTAAGACTGCTGAACTGTCAAACATTTCCAAAAATACATGTTCAGATAAATATCTCACAAAGGTTCATCGAAATAAATCAGTTTTTTTCTGAGAGTTTCCCGGCGGACTTGGTGCCACTTACAAGGTGTTTTGTATGTTTATTCTTTACCCTGGAGCTATTTAATTCTACAGCACCAACGATTAGTTTATGTTACCAATTTTAACCCTTTGCCGAAAACAGACGATATCAAAATTCATTATTTTAAATATTATTTTTCAAATTTTTTCGAAACATTTCAACAAAATCCATATCAAGTAACCCCTCATTGGAACGAGCTCGTTCCAATGAGGGGTCACATGATACGGCTTCACTGACATTTTTTGAAAACAAAGATGTTTTCAACTGCTGAATTTGTACATTACGCTGTCGGATGCGGTCGATTCGTTAGGAAAAGTGTTAACAAATATGACAACACAGGAGATGCCTGAAAATATCTTAAATTCCTGCAAGAAGAATCTGAAATTCGCTCCCTCATACACTGAACATACCATTTGCGCTAATCTTGTGTTGGTGACTATGAAGGTTCAAGTAGAAAGATGCGAATGGTGTGAAACTCACATGTTTTGGGAAGATAACAATTTAAGATATTAGGCGATTGCATGTTGACTGACATTTTACTTTCCTATATTCCAAGTTGGAATGATTTGTCAGAAGACCGTTGTATTTCAGTTTATAGAGAAAAGTCGACATTCGGGTGTTGGGATCAGCCAATTGCGTCAGCCAATTATATTTCACACCAATCCTCGAACCACAATGGATAATGTTAATGCTTGATAACATTACATGTATACCGTTATCTTACAAGCATTAAAAAGGCAGTAGTTAAATATATCTTGAAACATCACTAACGCGTATATTCTTCAATAACCATAAACCTATGAAGGAGGCATGTGTCTGTACTTTTTATTTCTGCAGGATTATGTATACGTGAGAGTAAATGGATCTGGACTGATGTATTCCATTGTTTTGG
Source organism: Pictodentalium vernedei (assembly GCA_031216915.1). NCBI lineage: Eukaryota > Metazoa > Mollusca > Scaphopoda > Dentaliida > Dentaliidae > Pictodentalium > Pictodentalium vernedei. Next base: position 437,926,377 of record CM062294.1, read on the forward strand.
GGAGGCTGTATCAAATTTTTAGTTCACAGACTTTTAGCTCATTAACATGGAATAGCTACATATTTTCACTTTCTGCTTCAAAAACCCTGACATTTGGACCTTCAGGTGAAGTAGCTATGTTTTAGAAGGAGAATGGAAAATAGTGCACAGCGCGGCAACAATAGAGCCGTAACGCTATTTGTAGGCTTAACTGTTTGAGTGCAAGAAGCCACTATCAGGGCTTTAAAAAAATGAGTGTACCATTGCAAAAGCCAATATTTTCCTTACTTATGTTTCATATTCAGTCAAACGCAAATAGTATTTTGTTTATATACGTTTGTTTTATTACGAATTATTGGAGAAAAGGCACTCTTCATTAATTTATAATAAAACAAATTTTGAATAACAAATTCAGACCACCAAAAAAAATTTAGCCCTCAACCAGTTAATACAAGCAAAATATGTGTTTGAGAAACGTTATCGTTTGGCCCCAGCACTTTGGGTTACTGTGGGTAGAAGATATGGCAATATCGAGAGTGGGAAGGGGGTAGGGTATTGCAAAAATGTTCTATATTTATTTAAGAACAATACATTAACCTTTTTCTATCTACTTTTAGAATGGCATCACCCCGTTTAACATTGTACATTGTAATGGTCCTTCGTGATTTTTAAAGTCGTTCGTTCCATTATACGGCATCGATCTTGCTTGTAATCATGCATTTTCTAGGAGTTGATGTGATACTTGGACTTCTGTCATACATCATCCCGATGGACCAGGTTGAATTAAAAGTTACAGGACGTCTGCTTGCCATGTATGGCGTCATGTGAGGCGAGGTGTGATTAATATTAGGCGAGGCCGTAGGCCGAGCCTAATATTGATCGCACTGAGTCTCACCTGAGGTCATAACTGACAAGTAAACATCCTGTAACGTATTTATCATGCCACGAACCGAATTAAATAATAAATTAAAAGATCTGAATCGCTTCATTTTGAATATTTATCAGAAAACTGTATTTTATTTGCACGAAAATAGGTGAAAACTTGAAGTGGAAAATTTAATTTGGAAACAAAATGGCGCCCAGCAGAGGGGTGTATGGGCTGAAACACGGTCACTGGCAGTCTATGGACTCAATCCGATAGCCGGTTCCCCATTGAATAACCTTATATCGCATAGTCCTTCGGTAGTATTAGAGCAAGTTCATTGGTCAAATTAAACAGGTGGCATGATAATAACTCTTCCTGTCGTGCACATAGAAGGTAATTTGATAATGGATATCATATGTTCCGAGTATATGGATATCATATGTTCCGAGTACTAAACATTCTTGTTAAAGCTTGCTCTTATTCACACCGATCTTCCAAATAACGGTCACTGGCAGTCTATGGACTCAATCCGATAGCCGGTTCCCCATTGAATAACCTTATATCGCATAGTCCTTCGGTGGTATGAGAGCACGTTCATTGGTCAAATTAAACAGGTGGCATGATAATAACTCTTCCTGTCGTGCACATAGAAGGTAATTTGATAATGGATATCATATGTTCCGAGTATATGGATATCATATGTTCCGAGTACTAAACATGCTTGTTAAAGCTTGCTCTTATTCACACCGATCTTCCAAATAAAAGATACATAATTAAGAGTTTTATCATCTGTTAAACATTTATTTCACTTGCAAATTCTATGTATAGAAAAACCAAGTCAGTGAGATATCTCTTACACATTTTTCCAGTGACGTAGGATGGCATAAACAATGCCAACGCATTATAATTCGCGCTTGGGATGTAACTTACCAACACCGGACATGGAACGTACCGTCATCGCGCATAGCACATTATAGGTTCTTCAAACTGAAACTTATGATATTGTGGCTTGTGTGCTAAGAACACAGGATTATTGCAGTTAATGCGAATGCACAGTACCTAAGTTAGAATATTTGTAAAGAAATGTTATGGTCATAACAGGAAATGGTGCCTTTTGCGAACAACTGTTCTTCTGTCGTAACATAATCCTTTCTGATCCCACTCAAAAGCATAAAAATCATCCTCAAATCAAAGCAGTTAACTACTGGCTATTAACCAGAGTGTCTTAGATGGATAACAGTCTTACACAGAATTGATGAAGCTGCTTCCTTTTGAGAACGAGTGTTATTTTGTCGTGAAATAACCCTATAGAATTCCCTTCAGAAGTAACAATCATCCTCAAATCCAACCAGTTGACTGGTTGGATTTGAGGATAATTGTTACTTTGGAGTGGAATTCGGAAAGGTTATTGAATAAATGGAAGTAAAGGGGGGGGGAGGTATTGTTACCATTGACTAATTTTTTTTCGTTCATTTATCTGCCCAGGTCACATTCAAACAATCGCAACACAAAAAGTTTACAGAATAATGAATAAAATAAAGGTGGAACATAGTTTTTAAAACTGCCGTTCACGAGAAGCATCGTTTGCTGTGTCTTTCCGAAAATGCACTGGCACAACGCTCTGAAATGACACGAAAATCTAGTGAAAGTTTAAATGGATGTGTTTAACAAATTTAGAGGTACTTTCGTTATAAATACAAGAGGATGTTAGCAAATTAACGAAACTGAGAATAATAGGAGAATAATAGAGGAACGTCAGACAAAGTTGAAATCAGTTTTATTTCTGAGTAACACTATCAGAAACAAATTGCCAAGCCACCTGGCAATTCTTGAACGAACATCTAGCTATTAAGGCCTGAAACCAGTCTAGTTCTTAACCCCTTCAACACAGGCGTCCTGGAAGGTATAATTTCAGCCAATACTGTCAACGGCGAAATGGGCGAAACCATCCTGGTTTGTTGGGAGGTTCAGTAATAATTTAATCCAACAGCTCGATAGAGCTGTTGGATTAAATTATTATCGAGCCTCGCTTCTGATTTTTTGCTCTTTTTATCGTCTGCTCGTACACTACCTATTTCTTCACGCAAACATTTATGCACACCGGGTTGAAAGGGTTAAATAATCCATCGCTGAATTTTAGATTCAGTCGTAAGGAATACTTCAGTTGGTCGGAAAAGCAAACCTCAATGGTCGTTTTTTTCAACCAGTTGATAATAAACGTAATAAATGTTTCTTGATCGAGATTTGATTTGACCGACACTTTGGTGGCATTACCATTGGTCATATTTGTTTACTACATTTTACGAGAATTGACTCACCTCAGCCCAAGTTTTATAATAACGCTGCGTAGTTCCATTAATTGAGTTAACCCTTTGAAAGCCTAGAACACTAATGGTATCTTCCGTCCCAGTCGAATGTCATCAATTGGACAAGTCCATGTTCGTTATATGGGGGTAGAACAATTAATAATTTCAACGTGCAGCCTTAAGGCTGCACGTTGAAAATATTGATTGGTCTACCGTACAAATAAATTCTCGAAGAAGTTGTCTACTTTATAAATCCATGTCGTATTGGGGTCCTAGAATGGAATCGGCCACTCGGATTCAAAAGGTTCGTCCAAAAGCTCGAACGGGTCGTATCAGAATCCTATAATGAAATCGGCCGCTCGGGTTCAAAGGGTTACATCTTGATGTCTTTGATATGAATTAAACCCTATTGATTTAAATATATATAACTGGAGCACTAACGAATATCTTTGTGCTTAAAGGGACATTACATCACATCAGCGGCAGTCTTTGCGTACACCCCACGAGACGTGGGTAGCCCATACAAGCGTCGACTTTCTTAAGGAGCTTCATAAACAAAAACAAAGAAAGAAAAAGTTTGAAATTTCATAAAACTCAAATAAATATACCGAAATTATTCACCATAATTAAGATTGGCGTGTATAGAGTACGCCAAATGCATGCGTATGACTCACATAGATGATGGCAGGCATGGGAATTCAAAACACACTCTTCTTGGTGCTGCGATAGGGCTGCATGCAGGGCAATGGTAACACTGTCGGCATTTTGTCTCGAAGAAAGACGCATATCCGTAATATTTGTGGTCTGTCATGTGCTTTCCTCAGCTTGATCGAAAGTGATTTCTGAATCTAGAAACTTCAAACAAGTGCAACGATACCTTGAAAGTAACATACCAACTACGCCGTTTTGTTATTAAGACAGTCTGTAGTGTGAAAGAGATCGGACTCTAATTAACTTTTAGAGAGCATTTTTTGCCTCTGCTGGTCTTGACTGAAACGTAAGCAAATAGTGGGAGCAGACTTCCAAGAACTATTCATTCCTGCTATCAAATATGCGAGTCAAGCGCACGTATTTCGTCTTTTATTATATACCTATCAATGATACGCCGTGTTTTTCACCCATCGAATCCTGATCGACGGATCACACTGAGTGGTTTACCAATTCCATATTAGATGGTTGCTCTCAGAATGAGGATGGTACTCGAGAACGTCAATCGAGTCCGCCAAGGATACCAACCGTTTCTATGTACACTTCATTTGTGTCAATAAACACTATCGAATAACGTGAATTTCTAATATTGTTCTTAACCGTTTACCTAAATCGCCCGCAACCGCCCGCGTAATATGCAAATTGAGCAGTTGAAAAAAATTAAATTTTTCAAAATATTTCAACAAAACCATATCATGTGACCCCTCATTGGAACGAGCTCATAGAGCTCGTTCCAATGAGGGGTCACATGATATGGTTTTGTTGAAATTTTTTGAAACATTTAAAAAAAATATATTTAAAATAATAAATTTTGATATCATCTGCGTTGGGTAAAGGGTTAACCAATTTTATATTTACTAATAATCCATATTGATCACAATAAAATATCATTGTTTTCTTACTTTACTCCTAATTTAATACGTGAATCTGACTCTGATGTGGAAGAATAAAATGCTAAATGCTATCAGCTTTGGAAACTTTGAACTGCTATTTTTTGGGAAGTCCCCATAATGTTGTTTCTTTGAAAATAAATGGAGTTCTAGCTATAATTGCACGTTATTTACCCTAATAATAATTACATTGTTAATGTAGTTATACGTTTTGGGTCCAAATACTCAATTCCCATTGGTCAGCTGGGTGAAAACGTCTTGGTCAAATGTAATTCATTTTCCGATGAATACATTGGTCGAACTTTGACCCGCATTTACTGGTAGAGCACAGTTGACAGAATGTAATTCGGGCGGTGTTTGGGCGTGTTTTTAACTTTTAGCGCCTCTCGCAGTGATCAACTCCGCTGCTGTTTCTTTGGTGACATTTGCCAACTGTGGTATAAAGCCCGTTACTAAAATACTCGTTTCCATTTCTAAAGTTGAGAAAATTAAAGCTTATTTGTCTTTGAGATATCATTTAGACGGAACAAAGGCCTGCGCTAGTTCTGAAAGCCGTATGATTTTCAACAACGGCGAATGACGATTCGTTGGGGAAAAAAGTAGTTTAAACAGTTACGGAATGTAATTATAAGAATTGAATGCAATTTTTATTATCTTTATTGGAGTATGAAGGTGTGGGAATGAGTACAAATTGTATGAATCCCTTCGGGATTCATACATAATTTGTACCCATTCCTACACGTTCATACTCCAATAACGATTAGAAAAAATGCATTCAATTCTTAATTGCTTTCACGTGTGAATGGTGAATTTCCATAACGGCAAATGATAAAAAGATCATTATGCAGTAAAGTGATCTAGTTTGTTGCTTTCCGTCTCGTTCACGAGGACAGATCGCCGGCGGCTTCGGCGACTCGTGTGATCCGGCAATCTGACCTCGTCAACTCGAAGAAATACGACAAACAAGATCACCCTAATGTCATAAGAATCTCTATGTCCCATACACTACAATCTTCATTTTGATGTATAATTTGTGTATATTTATTTTTATTTTCCAGACATGGCGTGTTACACATATAGCATTTTAATTAACCCTTTGAACCCGAGAGGTCGCTTTTCGGACAAGGAACACGATATGTCGTAATTCCATTAAATGGGATGGGTGTTAAGTTCGTATGTGGGATAGACCAATTAAAATTTTCAACGTGCAGCCTTAGGGCTGCACGTTGAAAATATTAATTCGTCTACCCCAAATAATGAATATGGACGCTTCCAATTGTTGTCATTAAACTGACATGAAAGATGCCACCAGGTTTCAAAGGGTTCAAGAATTTGACTGGTGGTCTTAGAACTTTTATTAGAATGTGATTACATTCATGTGGTACTTCACTATCGAAAGTAAAATGAATTTGCTGAAGATTATACTCCGATTTCCGACAAAACAACAACCCATGCTTTCATTTCCAACTTTTCCTTCCAAAAGATATAAAAATATTTTGCCCAACCAAAATAACTCGTAACCACAAAACAGTTGTTGCCCTTGGGTAAGTGAGACAATAAGATTTTTTTGGACACTCATGACATGACATGTTTAAAGAAGGCTTTATCATTTGGGAAACATACTATGCCGATAGTGAGGACCAATTTTTTTGGTGAATTCGTGAAGTGCCGCGACTGTTTTATCATCCTAGACAGCCACGTATATGGCATGTGGCACTGCGTAAATTATTAGATAATGTCGAACACACTTTAGTATGAAACATTTATAGATTTTAACTTTAACCTTCAACAACTTCTAACTTTGAACAATTATCGAAGTGTTGAAACAGTACAGATGATAGTAAATGATGTCAGTGCGGTTTATTGATATTTGTTGTTCAGTAATTATAATACTGCTGAATGTTGCTTGGGGGAGATCAATGCTGCAAAGTTACCACACACTTCTCGAAATTATTCCCTTAAGCTTTATCACTAATGCGTCATATAATTACATACATGTATCATCAGTTCAGTGAAAGGAAATAAAATGCAGTGTGTTGTTGTTTGAAGTTGTTTTTTTTATTTGCTTTTTGGTTATTTTTTTTTGGGGGGGGGGAAGATTTTTTGTTTGTTTTTGTTTGTTTTGTTTTGGTTAAATTTGTTTTTTTGTTTTTGTTTTTTATTTTTGTTACTGTATTTTTTTGTTTTTTTGTTTTGTTTTTTTTTTTTTTGGGGGGGGGGGGCGTCTACCGTGGCAAAAAAGCTGTTTAAACCTTGTTTTTTTCTCAAACTTAAAGGTTATCCATGATCACCAAAGTTACCCAGGATTTCATAAATATAAAAGTGCAAAATAAAGATCGTATGAAGAAAAACGAAAGTAAATTGCAAATAAGATTCACTGTTCTCGCATTGTTTTTCGCCACAAAGATTTTATAGCGTTGTGGGGAGGAAAGCGTATGCGTAATTTCGAACGGGTCGTGACAGGGTCACGATTCCGTCGACATTCTCTGTCCGCCGTTTCTAAACCTTTACCTAACACGAAAGGCAGACGACACTTGTAAATAAAATTCTTGAAATAATTTTTTTTCCCCATTTTTTGCGTTAAAACATAGCTTATGAACCCTCATTGGAACGAGCTCCCCAAGTCTGTTCGAATGAGGGTCGTAAGCCAGGTTTTTGAGGCAAAAAATGTAAAAAAAATAATGGAAATTGAATGTTGATTTTTGTGAATAGGGCTGGCCGGTTTTGGCCGTTACGTTTGGTAATCACAGTACTGGAAAGAAATAAAGAACAGTTATGGGAAATAATTTGTTTATTCATTAGATATGATTGTCTTTCAAAAAATTTCCATTATCAAACTCGGCTGATATGACTTCAAGCTCGGCTGATATGACGTTAATCTCGGCCGATATGAACCAAACTAGAGTTATCCATTTTCGCTACTAGGCGCAATCAATTTGTTTCAATAGAACTGTTCACATCTGATCGTCGAACGCAATCTGGATAATAAACGTTACAGTAGTAGTAGTAGTAGTAAATTATTTTATTATAGTGTCACGTTTCTATACATCTTTACATTGATACAGATGAGTAAAGTATCATGAAACCCAGCCGTGAAGGCTTATGAGACACTTGAAAAACGATATAAATTTCTATGTTTTATATGTACATAATTACAAGACATGGTGGAGTAGTTTGAAACAAAGATTTGTATGATAAGGATTTACCTAACGTAACGGCCAAAACCGGCCAGCGCTATTTACAAAATTCACCATTCAATTTTCATTAGTTTTTCATTTTTTGTCACAAAAACATTTGTTATGACCCCTCTTTGGAACGAGCTCGTCGAGCTCGTCCCAATGAGGGGTCATAACCTATGTTTTTGAGACAAAAAATGAAAAATTATATATTCAAGAATTTTGTTTGCAAATGTCGTCTGCGTTTCGTGTTTGGTAAAGGGATAAGGATTTAATGGTGTCAATAAATAATGATTTGGTGATGAAGAGAGGAAAGAAGAAAGTTGAACAGGAATTTCATCGCAAACTAAAATTCGGTGTCGAAGGCAGATATTCGTGGAAGTGGGAGAAGCGGTAGTTCAGCTATGAGAACGCAGTGGCGGCGCCATGGGGGGGGGGGGGGGGTATGGGGGGATACTTACCCCTCCACTTTTTTCGCCAAGCGCAGTAAAAAAATACTATCATTTTAATTTTTGTATTGAACGTTGCGGTGTAATGGTGGGTATGCTCAATTCCATATTCCCAAGTGCACTAAATCAGAGAAGTTTTTAAATTATGTTTGTGTGTGCATCCCCCCCCCCCCCTCCACACACACACACACACATTAGCTGCAAACAACAAACAAGAGTCGAGGGCCCAAATTGCAACAAGGCGTGCCGCGTTCAAACGGTCTGAAACATACCGCTTAAGAGTATTCGAGGAATGCTAGAATCGAGAGCGTGCAACGCATCCGTTTCGAATGCAGCCTACTTTCATTTTCGATTTTAGTGTCGTTTGGTGCTTTGTGCTCGCACTTCACAACAGCGTTCTTCCGTTAACATGTCACCATGTACGACGCTTTCTATAACTGAAAGACCTAACCAATAAGTTTCAAAAAGATAAAACTGTTTTAATTTAATTGTCTGAGAATGCTCCAGAGAACACCATTTACAACGTAAGTTTTAAAAATTTTCTCAACTTCGGGAGGGGACAATACCCAACTGTAACCCCCTCACTTCGGTAACTCTGGCGCCGCCACTGTGACAAAGTCGCAGCTTCCACAACTATACGATTTCGCCTCCCCAAGCTGAACTAGGAGCAGGTGAAGAGCAAACATCGTGAAAAGAATGAGAAACAATAACTCTGTCGAAAAACTGTGACAGATCTGAGAATATTCTAACTTTTTTGTTTTGGTTTTATAAAATAGAGGTTATTTCTTGGTTAATTTCATATCGGCCGAGATATCAGCCCTCGGTAACTTTACATCAGCCTACGACCTTCGGTCTCAGGCCGATAAGAAATTACCTCAGACTGATATCACGGCCGATATGATACCAACCAAATATTAATCTCTAAATATTTACCTTAGGCGCCAAACAAATTAAAAAGTGTGTTCGCGAAATTCTCGTGAAATTTGTTCCTGAACGACAGTTTGCTGGGAAATTTTAATTTACTTAAAGAGCAAACTTGATGTTTTCCAACGAACTTAGTTGTGATATTAACCCTTTACCCAACGTAACGGCCAAAACCGGCCAGCGCTATTCTCAAAAATCGTCAATTAATTTTCATTATTTTATTTTTTGTCTCAAAAACACAGGTTATGACCCCTCACTGGAACGAGCTCGTCGAGCTCGTTCCAATGAGGGGTAATAACCTATGTTTTTGAGACAAAAATGAAAAAAATAGTTTTTCAAGATTTTTTGTGCAAGTGACGATTGCTTTTCATGTTAGGTAAAGGGTTAAATGTTCAACTTGATTGACAGATTAAGGTAATTAATTACCTAAAAATAAATTAATGCACGCTTAACAAAGACAGACCGCAACAAAAGCACGTATGTTTCAGGAAACGGACATTCAAGAACTTTGACTGGCATGACAGTTATTGAGGAACCTCCTGTTGGCTTTGGACACGGTAATGTTATGTTCACAATGGCATAAAATCAATGTTATTTCAAGATCTGGTTTATAACTGCTCTTCGTTTTTTTTAATCAAACATCCAGGCTTCGAGTCTAAAAGCTAACGCTGCCTCTTATAAAACTGCTAACGGAAATTAGCCCTTCCTATGAACGCACCATTAAAACACTATGACATGTAATGGTGATATTATGTTATATGAATATTAATGTGAAAACTCAGATACGATGGAAATTGGCAGGGGCGTCGCGAAGATGCCCCATTGGGAGGGGGAATGAACCTGACTTGTCCAGACGATGATGGCTCACCTCCCGACTGATAAAATATTCCAACCACATCATCAAGGCAGGCCTTCATTTTGCGTCCGGTTAACTGGTCGAGGGCTAGATTATTTCTGGTGGTCTGAATTTGTTATTCAAAATTTATTTCATAACAAATTATTGGAGATAGAGAGTGCCCATAGGCACTCTCCACTAACTTGTAATAAAACAGATTTGTACAAACAAAATATTATATGAGGTTAACTGAATATGAAACATAAGCAAGGAAAATATTGGCGTCTGTTCTGATCCCTAATTTTTTTAAGGCCCTGATAGTGGCTTCTTGCACTCAACCAGTTAAATCTAGATTGCGTTGTACCACGGCAATCGGACTAGTACGAGACGTTCATAGTAGTGCAGACATTGTCTTTTTCTGGTATTATGTCTCCCGTTCCCAGAAGGGAGACATATTGTTTTAGTGCATATTCTTCTTCTTCTTCTTCTTCTTCTTCTTCTTCTTCTTCTTCTTCTTCTTCTTCTTCTCATACAAACTTTGTCCGGGGCATAATTTTATTGCCTTTTGATCTAGATATTTGGCATGTGGATGTATCACCATGAGCCAGTGTGTTGCGTACCATAGTGACCTTCATGTGACCTTGATCTTTGACCTGAAGGTCAGATTTATGTGCTTTTCAAGGGAAATTTTGTCCGGGGCATAACTCTTTTGTCTTTCGACCTAGACCTTAGATATTTGGCATGTGCGTGTATCACCACGAGCCGGTGTGTCACGTACCATACTGACCTTCATGTGACCTTGACCTTTGACCTGAAGGTCAGCTTTATGTGCTTTTTTAAGGGAAACTTTGTCTGGGGCATAACTTTTTTTGTCTTTTGACCTGGACCTTAGATATTTGGTATGGTTGTCAATATTATTCATGTATATATAATTTGCACTGCATTAAATAGAAAGGAAATGTTTTAGTGTGCTAAACAGTTTCTAGTTTTATCTGATTGGTAGCCGGTACAACTGTAGGTATGGCACATGTTGTTTATTTAATATTTATTGGTGTTTAAGGTCACATATTTATGCACAATGGCTAATCATGACCGCACATGTTGTTTCATCTATAGTATCCAATGCTTTGAATAAGGTACTGGGCAGTTGACTACCTATCATCTGTACACGACTCTACTTGATTGTCCAACAGAAACTTATGAACCCAAAAAGAAATTCATGGACGGCCGGATAGTCGTCCATGAAAGTCGTTGGAGTGGATAGGTACAAATCATCCAATGCACACTGTTCACCGTGTTTACTCTTCTGTTGTGTACATAAATATATAGAATAAATAGTTGCTACAGTTAAAAAACTTGAAATCCTGTCACGAACTGTGCGTTTATCTAGGCTTAATTGCGCGTAGGAATTGCGCGCAATTGACATATCGAATGGCATCCAAAGCACGGCAAGTTTTCCTAGTTGCTCATAGCAAACACAGGCAATGTTTCTGCCAATAGACCTCCGGCCTCCGGCTGCACGTGAATGCTTGATTGATAGCTAGCCCCATCAGTCAAATTATTATTAACAATTCTTAAATTTTATTTTAAATATTTAATTGTAAGTATTCTAAACTTAATAAGTTATTGCACGTAGTAGATAGTACCGCAAAACGTCGTATGATTGAATGAAATATCGAGAAGTGTGAAGGTATCAAAATCGGAAAATTGGGTCATGTCAAAAGTCAAGGCGGATGTAATTCCTACTATAGGTGTAAATATTTGTAATGGCATTCCCATGGAAAACGGTTTAACCGCAGTAGAAGCTTCACACCTGTAGTGGGGTTAAAAGCTAAAGTTTAACACATGGGCTCTTCACGGGTAGTAACATAGGTGAGCATGGTATAAAACAGGTTTTTTACATTTCACAAAGTGACAATTAGAATAAAAATGCAGTAACATGTTGTTAAATATGTGTTATTACCCATTGTTAATTAACGTCTTCAAAATTCTTCCACAATTTATTTTTTGTAATTTGTCACTCTCTTTCTCATAAGAATTAATTATCTGGCGCACCCATTCAATCTGAATAAAACATTCAAAGCTCTTAATGGTAAAGCAAAAAAGTATTAAGCTTCCATGCTTGGCCATCCCAGGAGTTTGTGACACAAGGTCGTCCAACAAGATCAAACATGCAAAAGCAAGCTCCCATCCCACAGTAAGGAATCTGACGCTCTTACATGTATATGGACTGTTTGTTTACTCACTTTTCGTGGAGTTTGCGCATAGGCTACTATTGACGTAACGTCCCATTACTGACAAAAGATATACAGATATTCAATCGTGCTCCCGTTATAGAGATTACAATCAATAAGCAATTAATTTATCTTGAAAAACATCCAGCTATTAACTCATTAGTGGAAACAACAGCTGTGATGAGTCGTTCATAATATTTAGTAAACAAACAAGTGTCGGTCTATAGTACTCAACAATTTACAGTACAACCATCGTGGACTTTCCACGGGTGGACAATATTTCCACGGACGCAATAATATTAGATTCCAAACTCTAATTATAGAAATAATCATCAGTAATTTAATTAAAGAAGCATCAGGTACAACACGGTGCTTCTTAATTAAAATTTTACTGCTGATGATTTTTTAACCTGGTATTATTCACACAAATGATTTTCATTTATTACCCGGTAGCGTACAGTACGTGGAAAGTGTATTATCACTAAATCACCCGCAGAGTGGCGATTCCACCCAAGCAATAATTGCAAATTTGTTGCAAAGCATAACGAGCACAAGCAAAGTTTCAGCCAATGGACCTCCGAGTTAAACCCGGAGGTCCATTGGCTGAAACCTTGCTTGTGTTTTTAGAAGATATGTACAAAATTTGAAACTTATAGTTTGGGTGATAACTCCACTCCGTGGGTGATTTAGTTACAATCCACTCTCCACGTACTGTAGATACTGACATCGTTAGTGTTCGAGGATTGCTTAACGAAATGGCTCGTGGATGTGACGTCCCTCAGTACTCAGGGAATGTACTCTCCTGTGTCCACATTTATTACCTACCAGGAAGACAAATTCAAAGCTCGGGTTTTTTCACATTTTCTCTTTTTCAATTAAGCTTCATAATGTTTATATGACGAACGTCTTTTGGTGAACTGTACAGCCTTATTTGTTTTCTATCCAGTTGTTGTACCAAATCTGTGCCAGAATCCCAATGCAAAATGGACAGTTACATACCATGACAAACCTCTATCGCAAAGGGTATATGGAGATGTGTACTCTGCCAAAAACCTTTATAACTAATAATATTAAACCTTTAACCAATGTAACGGCCAAAACTGGCCATCGCTATTCACAAAAAAGTGCCATTCAATTTTCATTATTTTTCTTTTTTGTGTTCAAAAATCTAGTTTAAGACCCCTCATTGGAACGAACTCGTTTCAATTTGTGGTCATAAGCAATGTTCTTAAGGCAAGAAATACAAAAAAATAGTTATTCAATAATGTTGTCTGCAAGTGTCGTCTGCTTTTCAGGATAGGTAAAGGATTAAGCGAGAAAGCTGAAGAAAGACAAGCATCGTTAGTAGTAACGAACATATAGATTAAGTAGAGTTCTGAATTCCTTGAAGAGAATCACAGCTCAGTGCTGTGTTTATGAAGCATGAACGTGGTTAATGTTATAAATGCGTTTTCTTATTTCTGAGACGAAACGTCAACCCCAACGTTAAGAAAGACACCGCTATTCCCGCAGCATTTAGGTCTTCTAAGGTTTATACCGAAAGGTCCCCGTTTTAATATATCAACCAGAGGTATCCCGACGGCCTCTGCGGGGTTCACCCTGGAATCCGATCTGAAAGTCAGTTAGAATTCGAGATGCGTGCTCTTGTGAATGGATCATCAATATAGGCCTAATCCCAGTAGATAAATGTCAAAACGAGGCGCAAAAACCGTGTTCAATCTTTCAACAGGCAGTAATATTATGGTCATTCTAAGATCATGAACTATAACCAAATAGAATTGTATCCCATTCCATATTCGAACTTGTCAATCAACAATATGCAGTAAGACACAAACGTTATCCAATCAGAGAACTTCCTTCAAAGGTTAAAAGATAGACCAAAAGAGCCTTTTAATCGACGCAAAAGCAAACGCGTTTGGTTATTAGCTTCTGTCGTAAATGCTGTCGTCGAGGCAACGTGGTGGGTGTTTAATATTTTTCTTCAACACGGCACTGTTGTCGAACAGATCAATATTAATATTTCTCATAACAACATAGCAATAACTAGTTTATCGACCTATCTCTACAGTAGTTCGCTAAGACAATGATGGCCACCATCTCGTATATAATCAATTTGGACTGCGAAAAGGATTGAATTCTATCAGCCTTTCTTCGCCAATTTAAAGCGCCAGTGAGTTTTAGTCGTTGCCTGCGTTAGTTTTTACATTTGTCACAACAAATTTGTCTGGAGCTTCAAAACCCGTCAACAGCGAAAACCCGTCAGGTCATCAAGCAAGGCAGTTTTAACCTTTTGAACTCTAGTGGTAGTTCAATGGCAATTAGAAGAGTCCATATTCATTATTTGGGGTACAGCGATCAATATTTTCAACGTGCAGCCTCTGGGCTGCACGCTGAAAATACTGATTGATCTACCCCACACATTTACTGAACAGCCACCCTATATAATGACCTTATGACGTATCATGGTCCTGGTCGGAAAAGAGGCCGTTCTGTTTCAAAGGGTTAACCCACCGATAGATCCTAGAAAGTGTTGATTGTGTGGATGACTTTGTTACTTTGCTCTTTTGGTCAGGTTTTGTGAAATTAGATTTTCGCAATTTTAACTACAAAATCCGTAAAGACGTTTCCATTAGAACAGACTTGTTTTGGTGTGTGCGACAACAAGCATTTCAGGCTGCATGTGCCTTGCATCAGTGGTTTATTTGCATGAATTCCGCGTCTGTCACAATGTTAAGTAAAAGTTATATGGGTCTGTACAGAACAATATTGTCCCTTTATTGTATGAAGCACTCACTCAAGTGACGGTATTTTCGTTACTCGTTCGTCCGGGGGAATTTTGGGACCCAACAACAAACAGATAAGGGAAATATACCGAAAAACCGAACCGATACCGATATCACGGGGGTACTGAAAAACCGAAAGAACCAATCGCTGAATACCGATATCGTCTAAATTTTCAAATTTTCATACATTCGCTATTTATAAGTTCCTGTTAAGGCTTGATAACAGTTGAAAGGTTCATTTTTATGACAGAAGTGACTGATTTTCTTTTCAGTTTTGTAAACCATCACTGGACCGGGCAACTCTATTGAATTGCCACTCGACTACAACCTTTCGTGTCCAATTGCTTAGCAGTGATTTCTAGTAGCTAATGCAGTCAGGACTTGACTATGAAACACTGCT
This sequence comes from Pictodentalium vernedei, assembly GCA_031216915.1. Taxonomy (NCBI): domain Eukaryota; kingdom Metazoa; phylum Mollusca; class Scaphopoda; order Dentaliida; family Dentaliidae; genus Pictodentalium; species Pictodentalium vernedei. The sequence goes on from CM062294.1 coordinate 437,941,926, forward strand.
CATGTGTTTTGTCTTCTCTCAGCAAGACCTCCAAAAGCCGGCATGGCCAGGGTACATGCTCTGAGATCGCGAGAGCCTGGAATAAGTCTTTACACGTTAACGAGCGTTTAGAACAAGTCACAAAATTATTGCAGATATGATTTGTGGTCGTAAAAGAATGCCACTGTTGAGCTCATTGGCAGTGTCATTTATGGCGTTGTGGTAGAATGATACTACAACAACTTATTCTGTTTTTTCTTATGTGAATTCCTCTTTGGAATTATCACCAAATCTCAGTGAAGTCAGATACCGAATACCAAACCGATGCCGAGGTACAACACCCCTCCCCACACTCTAAAAATACCGAAACCGATACCGAACTCAAAGTTCCAATACCGGCCATCTCAACAAGCAAACTTGCAATCAGTTGACGATCTGCATTGTCTACTGGTTGGTCATTCAACTCGAAAGGATTTGTTCGGTCCTCAAATTTCTACTGCAGAAGCCAGGGAATATTACATAGAGAGTAATCGCTTGACTGGACTTGTTACGAGAAATAATTCAAGAGAGGTGAGGGAAGTTGTTCAAACACGAGTATGCGCACGAGTGTTTTAGGTATCACAGAACTAAATTTTCCCATAGGCGACCATTATAACGTTCAGGTGGAAAAAAATATGATCGCATCACTTTAATTTTGGCATTCAAATATCTCTGTCAAGTATAGCCCTTTAGACAACTTTTTCTGATCTGAAAACAGGGGGTCATGCAACAAATAAGAGAGAAAAACTTACACGAATGGAAGTACCAGTCACGTGCATATATTTTTCAAGGAATTCCCTACAAAAACACACAAAAAGTAAATTGTATTTTTTAGGTCCAAAAGTCATCAAATCACCCGCTTTTTTTATCAGGAATATTCAACAATAATGCAAGATGTCAATAGAATGTTTCAAACGTTTATTGAAACAATATTTTTTCCTAAGGCTGTTTATTTTTAGAGATTGCATCATTTAAGGCGGTTCACTCTAATTTCAATATTTAGTTCCGCGATACCTTTACAATATAGTCCCTCGCCTCGAATGAATTATTTCACGTAACCAGTCCAGTCAAGCGATTACTCTGTTTATTATTTTTCATTAATAACGATAATTATATTATTTAACCCTTTATCTAACGTAACGGCCAAAACCGGCCAGCGCTATGCTCAAATATCGCCATTTTTTTTTTGGTCTCTAAAACATAGGTTATGACCCCTCACTGGAACGACAAATCTTTAATGGTCCAGCATTTAAGTTTGAAGGTGAATTTCCATCCGCTAAATGGCAGAATACCAAAAACTTGTGCAATGAGTTAGTTCCACCCCTCTGCTATCTTCTTATGAAGTTAGGTGGTAAGAAGCATCTTCGTACATATTCGATAGAAATAACGTGTCGCATGCTCAGAATTTACAGTACGTGGAGAGTGTATTGTCACTAAATCACCCGCAGAGTGGAGATTCCACTCGAGCAATAGTTGCAGATTTGTTGCAAAGCATAACCATCACCAGCAATGTTTCAGCCAATGGACCGCCGGGTTAAACCCGGAGGTCCATTGGCTGAAACATTGCTTGTGTTTTTTGTCGATATGTACAAAATTTGAAAGTTATAGCTTGGGTGATAACTCCACTCCGCGGGTGATTTAGTTACGATCCACTCTCCAGGTACTGTACATCGCAAAATGTGACGGGATACATCTTAATTGTAACCTGGTTGTAGGAAGTGTGGATAAACGTTGACATCGAACTACTTGGTGGTGGAATATCAAATCACTATTCGTGTTGTGTATTTATTATACTTGCTGATTGGTTTATTAAAATTCTTTGGGGGCAACACAACAAAACAGTTTTGTGTAATTCTCCTTTATAAATTAACTGTCAATATAAATTCTCGGCATTACAATAAGTGTGGTTTGAGAAAGATGAGAAAGAAATATGTTTGTCTATTTTTCATGGTTACAATACACCGTTTCGTGCAAACAACACCTTTAATGGAGGATAAAAGTTCCCTGATTTATCCGATTGGTGGAAAGTGAACTGAGCTTGTAAGTGTGAATAAAATTTTAAAGAGCATGTTTTGAAAAAATTATAAAATATTGGTGATAATTGGCTTCTGAAAAGTGTGAGAGAAGATGGAAATTGGGTGGAGGAAGGTAAAAATATGTCTATTTCATTCACTGCGAAACTGGACGGGAGAATAGGAATTAACACACTTAAAGGCAAAAGTCACATCGCGACCTATATTTTGTCAGTATATTTTTTATGAGATGATAAACTAAATGGATATATGGTTGTTTTTCCCACTTCAGCTTGATGAGATGAGGAGAGGGGGGAAAGATTAACACTGCGGTCACTGAAAAACCTGAGTATTGTAACCTCACGCAGATAAGCTAGAAAAAATAGGACCCTGCGAGGCTTCGAAATTCCATTCGATTCGAAATGGGCCTTTGATACGATTTAGTTCGAGTCGCGCTATCCGGATATTTTAGAATCGTTAAGATGTTTTCAAAATCCTACCAAGTGTTCCACTTGAACACTTTTTCTATCATCAGGTCTCCTGTACAGGAGATGGGGAGGGAGGGGGTTGTCCTGTACAGGAGACCTGCTGACAGAAGAAGAGTTCAAGGAGGCTCCGCTTCTCAAACTACTTTGCTTCCGCTCTGACATTTTTCATTTTTTATCGACTTGGCCGAATAGAATAAAGTAAATAAGATTAAAAACGATAATCGGAGAGTGCGAAATAGCAGTCTTATTAGGACGATAAGAACGACAGGGAGGTCGAGTTAGAACGTATTTTGGAAATGCGTGAATAAAAGTAACAAAAGAAGTAACCCACAGAGTATTAAAGTAGATGACAGAGTTACAGACGAGCAAGATCAAGTCGAACTAGAGAATTGTAATTTGTTGGACAAATTACGGGCTTTCCCAACTTTTTAATGTGAAAAGGCAAACTGTATTGTACACAAAACTATCGATCAGTTTTGAAAACAGAAAATTTAGTGGAAATCAAAGCTTTTGTGATGCTACTAGTTTTTATGCAGCCAAAACAGATATTTGAGATACAGCAGGACACCAAAACATTTAACACAAAATTTGCTCTTCAATAATTACAGAATATTTTCATAGAAAGCAAAACAAGCGATGTCATTTGTGCTTTGGAAAAAATTAGTACATATGAATTATGGGCGTACGGGCCGGGGTTTCATGAAGGAGCCGATTTTTCGGCCAATAGTCAGGAAGGAGCCGATTTTTCGGCCAATATGCCAGAAAATTTCGGACAATTTAGTTGCCAGAAATGACCACAAAACATTTAGGTTTTCCACACAAAATGTTGTTTTCCTATCTCATCACTTAGAAGTTGCAAGTAAACTGACCATTATACTGTACAAGTTTATTCAGTGGAACCGTATCCACGTTAATATTATTCATTTATAATCACACAAGTACACATAAAGAGCGCTATTACTGCATATTACGGGAGCACGGTGGCTCAGAAGGTAAAGATGATTGTTGCAATCCAAGAAGTCATCGGTTTGAATCCCGCCTGTGGCAACCACATTGTGTCCTTGAGCAAGACACTTCATCCCAATTTAATTTCCCACGTGGGGGTGGGGGCGGGTGTGGGGGGGGGGGCGTGATGGCGATGTGTACTAAGGGTACTTTGAGGGTGCACTTGTCTTCAACCAATGCTAACCCTGCTTTTGTGGAGTTAGTATGTTGGGGAATCTGAGTCGCTTGCCATTGCTCGGAGGTTCTCTCCAGGTACTCAGTGGGAGGGAGACCCCCCTCCCTCCCATACCCACATTTGGCATTTCCTCCTGAGATTCAACTTTTTCGGGCTAAAAGGGTTCATCCCCCCTCCCCCCCCCCCTCTGAAAAATAGCCCTGTACGCCTATGCAATGAATACCTGGACTTGAATAAATACCTATATTATGGTCATGATATAGCTGTAGATGCTGAAAGTGACCTTAAATATCAATAATTAATTTATTCTCTATCATTTTGTCTGTTTGTGAATGTGTGGGAGTTGTCAACAAACGAGGGTAAGCTTCCTCCTCCATGATTTCACAATTTTTCCAACATATCTGTTTCAGATACAATGAAATACATGTAATATGAGTTACAGTCACACACAAATTAGTTGTTTATTTGATATGGTTTAAACCATCTAGAGAGCTAGTTTACACAGTGATGGGTACAGTTCAAGTCAAAATGAGTTGATTAAAGGGATGTTGAACAGCTTGTTAATATTTCTTGCATTACATTACTACTTTGCTATTTATTGACAGGATTTCACAGAGAGTTTCCCTGGCGGTATTTATTTATTGGTGTTTACGGTCACATACTTATCCACAATGGCTAATCGTGACCATGACAGTTTTACGGGTGGGGGAAGTCGGAGGACCCAGAGAGAAACACTGAGCATCGACGAGCAACTGTCAGCTCAACATTCTAATTATGTTCAAGCTCCGCTGAAGCAGGGCACCAGTGGTTGAAGACATGTGCACCATTGACATGCAGTACTCCTTAGTACATGGCATCATCGTGCCCCCATGTTGGCAACCGGGATAAAGTGCCTTACCCAAGGACATTACGTGGGTCGCCCCAGATAGGGATCAAACTCGGGACCTCTATCATAGAAGTCAAATAGTCTACCACTGAGAAAATGTGCTTTCTTTCCTGGCGGTATTCATATTTGTACGACCAAACTGGTGTTGGATAACACGGAACACCAAAACATATAACACAAAATTTGTTCCCCATTGATTTTTGAAAGCAGTTATGAAAAGCTCAACGAGCTCTTTCCTTTTTGTTTTTGGACAAGTGAGTATTCACTCAAAGTCATTTTTTGCAGACAGTGCTATTTTTAAGTGGCCAAAGCACATGTTTCATTAAGTCCCAGAACATAACTAAAGCCAGATTTATTGATTAAACATCTCTGCATATAGCAAAGCAAAGTGTCTCAAATTAACCCATTCCAAAATGATAGTAGAGAGTAACCAAAGTTGGATAATTTGGGTATTTCCAAATGGTACACTTATTCTCACTCTCATTGTGCTTGAGGGTTAAATCTGAGATTGAAAAGGTATACCAATCTTACTCAGGGAAGGTGAGTACAGAAAAGTACGTAATTAATCAGAAAATGAATTTTGTCTGACGGTACTAATATTTGTACGAGCAAAACTGGTACTGGATTTATTTATTTATTAGGTTTTAACGACACATTAACAGCCAATATCATATTATGTCGGTGGCAGTTGTATGGGTGGAGGAAGCCGGAGTACCCAGAGAGAACCACCAAGCAATGACGAGCAGCTGCCAGCTCCCCAACATAGTGCCTCCGCACTGTAGCACAGGCAGGGTTAGATTGGTTGAAGACATGCGCTCCATCGACGTGCAGTATGCCTTAGTACACGGCGTCATAGTGCCCCCATGCGGACAGTCGGGGTGAAGTGATCGGGGCATAATTGGAATATATCCGACAGATGCAATGTCGGATATATTCCCATTGTGTCCCGATCATGCAACGCAGCAACTTGAAATTCTCAGAATGTTTCCTACTGTCCCTGCCTGACAGTTTAGTATCTTTGTTAAGTGCCGAGACTGGCGTGGAAATACCGTGGATCAGGTGGAAACTCGAAATTCTGAAAAAAATGCGTTTTTTTTTCGACGGCACCTACCATTATGCATCTGAGACAGGGATTGCGCTAAACTTTACAGCAACCGTATAACAGAAAATATTCTTGGAATTGAACTGTGAATCCGAATTTCGAAAGTATTTTCGGATATTCTATTCCAAACTACCACTGCACGCTTATCAATATTCAGTGATTTTATGAAAATTAAAATTATTCCGACCGTACCCATATGGGCAGTCTCGAATCTGCCAACGGTTAAACTTTTAATAATGACATACAAAACAAAAGTTGTCATACTATGACTGCTGCATACAGCCATAGAAAACGTTCAGCGCTCAGTCAATTAGGAATGGAGTAAATCGTCACTTAAACTTATCAAATTCTGAAAACGAGTTTTTTTGGACTGCACCTATCTTTATGCAAACAGAACGAGCACAGGGTTAAACTTTACAACCAAACTTACAACAGCAAATATGCTCGGTAGGCAATTGTAAATACGGACATATATGGAAAAGGTTTTGAGACAATATGGCTCCAGTGCTGAGAAAGTGCATGTAAATGTTGGCGAAAATAAATATTAATCGGACAGTACCCTTATGGGAAGTCTCAAATCTGCCAAGGGTTAAACTTTTAATAATAACATATAGAACAAAATTTGTCATACTTTGACTGCTGCAAGCAGCTATAGAAAACATTCAGAGCTCAAGCAATTAAAAATGGAGTAAATCGCCACCTAAATTTACCAACTTCTGAAAAAATTGGAAATTTTTTGGACGGTACCTACTTTTATGCAACCACAATGGGATAGGGTTAAACTTTACAACCAAACTAACAACAGCAAATAAGCTCGATAGTCAATTGTGAATACGTACATGAAAGTGTTTGAAATTAACCCTTTCCAAAATGATAGAAAATGCAACCAAAAATGGCTAATTTTGGCATTTTCAAACGGTACTCATTCTCGCCCTCATTGTGCTAGAGGGTTAAATCTGAGATTAAGAAGTAAACAGTAACTTTCTTCCACAATCACTGTTGCATCTAGCCATACCATAATAATTATTACAATTACCTTGTAATTAGAAAAATTTGCTCTTGAAGTTGGCGAAAATAACAAATATTCCGACAGTACCCTCATGGGAAGTCTCAACCTGCCAAGGGTTAAACTTTTAATAATAACATATAGAACAAAATTTGTCATACTTTGACTGCTGCAAGTAGCTATAGAAAACATTCAGAGCTCAAGCAATTAAAAATGGAGTAAATCGCCACCTAAATTTACAAAATTCTGAAAAAATTGGAAATTTTTTGGACGGTACCTACTTTTATGCAACCAGAATGGGATAGGGTTAAACTTTACAAACAAATTAACAACAGCAAATATGCTCGATAGTCAATTGTGAATACGCACATGAAAATTATTCGAAATTAACGTTTTCCAAAATGATAGAAAAGGCAACCAAAAATGGCTAATTTTGGCATTTTCAACCGGTACTCTTAATCTCGCCCTCATTGTGCTAGAGGGTTAAATCTGAGATTAAGAAGTAAACAGTAACTTTCTTCCACAATCATTGTTGCATCTAGCCATACCACAATAATTATTACAACTACCTTCTAATTAGCAAAATTTGCTCTTGAGGTTGGAAAAAATAACAAATATTCCCTTAGTACCCTTATGGGAAGTCTCAAATCTGCCAAGGGTTAAACTTTTAATAATAACATATAGAACAAAATTTGTCATACTTTGACTGCTGCAAGCAGCTATAGAAAACATTCAGAGCTCAAGCAATTAAAAATGGAGTAAATCGCCACCTAAATTTACCAACTTCTGAAAAAATTGGAAATTTTTTGGACGGTACCTACTTTTATGCAACCACAATGGGATAGGGTTAAACTTTACAACCAAACTAACAACAGCAAATAAGCTCGATAGTCAATTGTGAATACGTACATGAAAGTGTTTGAAATTAACCCTTTCCAAAATGATAGAAAAAGCAACCAATGTTGGCTAATTTTGGCATTTTCAAACGGTACTCTTATTCTCACTCTCATTGTGCTTGAGGGTTAAATCTGAGATTAAAAAGTAAACAGTAACTTTCTTCCGCAATCATTGTTGCCTCTATCCAAACCAAAATAATTGTTACAACAACCTTGTTCTTAGAGAAATTTGCCCTTAAAGTTGGTCAATTTTGAAGAAGAATTCTATATTCATGTCATTTTTGGCCAGTGGGGGTTAAAGTTGAAAGATCTGAGTGGTGTTTGTGGTGTATCATATCATGCTCTAAATATGTGGAAAATTTGAGCTAAATAACTGTAAACAATTTTGAGACATTCGAAAACTGGTGAAATTTTGAAGGTTTTGGCAGAATATTTTGAAAACGCGCGTTTTTACAGATATGGCGATATCGCATTTCTCTAGATTTTATGACATAACATAAGTGTGACAAATTTGGTCAAAATCGTACAGCTTGTTTTCGAGCAGTTCAACAGGAAAAATTCAGGGAGGAAAAAAAAAAAATAAATAAAAAAAAAAAAAAAATAGAGAAGAAAAATTGTGAAACAAAAGAATAACAATAGTCTTTCCCAAACTGGGTTTGGGAAAGCCTTTTGATCTAGTCAAGCACTGAGAAAAGGTAAACGATACGCGGTGGGGCATGGGAAGCCCACCTGAGTGTCCGAATCGGGTCGAGGAAAACCTATCGAACTTCGTGTGCAGCGAAATTAAAACGGAGGAGGTGCGAAAGGTGATCTCAAAATTAGGGGATGGAAAAGCGGAAGGCGTGGATGAAATTCCTAACGAGTTTATCAAAAAGGGGGGAGAGGAATTCCTGGAAAGCCTAACTGCCCTATTCAATCTAGCCGGAGAAAATCAAGAGGTCCCAAAGGAGTGGAGAGAGAGCAAAGTGACATTTATTCACAAAAAGGGGGAAAAAGACGGTTTGGATAACTATCGAGGGATCTCTGTCAGTAGCAACATTGGAAAAGCTTTCTGTAATGTCCTGTATGGGAGACTAGAGGGGGTGATTGAAGAGAAGGGTTTTTTGGGAGAAATCCAGAATGGCTTCAGGAAGGGAAGGAGAGTTACTGACCATCTTTTCACGCTATCCCAAATGATAGAATCCACGAAAGCAAACAAGCAAAAGATGTTTATGGCCTTTTTGGATGTCAAAAAGGCATACGATAGAGTATGGAGGGAGGGTATGTGACGCAAGCTGGAGGCTCTGGGCTTAGGAGGCGAGTTTGTTGGAATTATGAAAGCATTATATAAAGACGTACAGAGTGAACTTAGCCTGGGAAACATTACAACAAAACGTGTGCCTTTGGAGATAGGCCTAAAACAGGGGTGTATCCTTTCGCCAATTCTGTTTGCATTGTACATCAAAGGTTTAGGAGATGAACTCCTGCATAGCGACGAGGGGGTAGCAGTTGGGGACTTGAAGAACCCAGGGGCTATTTTGTGCAGACGATATCGTGCTAGCGTCAGAAAGCGTAGAGGGGCTAACGAAAATGCTGGGAATTGTTGGGAAATATGGGAGCAAATGGAGACTCGAACTTAATGGAAGCAAGAGAAAAGTTATACCCGTGGGCCGCAAAGTGGACCACACTCGAAGGTGGAGAGTGGGTGAGTTCTGCATTCCGGAAGGTAGCAGCAAACTTCTCTGTGTAGGAGAGACAGGTGATTACGAGTATTTGGGGGTAAATATAAACATTACAGGAAGAGGCATCTACCGACACCACACAAATAAATTGATTCTGAAGGGGAAGCGAATCCTTAACCAAATGAAACTTATAGGGAGAAACATTTTCAGTAAGGTTTTCGTGGGGAAAACCATTTGGGAAATGGTGGGTCTGCCAAGTATAACTTACGGTACGGAAGTGGTACCCCTAAACCAGACGGCCGTAAAGAGCTTGGAAATCCTGCAGAACGATACAGGCCAATGGATAATGGGGTCGAGTAATGCCGCAGCGCTAGAAGCAATCAGGGGTGAGCTTGGGTGGATGAGGATCAAGGACAGGATAGACCTGTTGAAACTCGGTTATCTTAATTATTTGGTAAATCTCCCCGACAGCTGATGGTGTAAAGTAATGTTCCTGAGAATATTCAACTTAAATATCAAGACGGGTGGATGGTTCAAGTGAGGGAGCTAGTAGATAACTACTCATTGGATATCTCGGACCTGGACGTTGGGGCAAACCAGGGTAAAAAAATCGTCAGAGAAAGGGTCATGGAGGGTTGTAACCGTAATTGGCGAGAGGGGGTCAAATCAAAGAGGTCTTTGGGTGGCCTGCGTGATAAAGAGAAGCCAGGTTTTGAAGAGTACCTTGATGGCGCCTTTTGGGGGGGGGGGTCACTGTTATTCAAGCTGAGGTCGCGGTCCCTGCAGCTGAGGAGGGTAATTGGGACAAACAGTGAAAAGGATTGCCAGATGTGTAATTTGGGCATGGTGGAAACCTTGGAACACATTCTTCTAGAATGCCCAAAGTACCAGTCCAACAGAATAAGATTCACTGGGAGTATATTGGGGAAGTGCGATGGGAGAATGAAGGGCATGTGGTTGGGGGAGACTCAAAGGAGAGGAAGATTAATATACTAATCGGAGAGATTGGGAAGAATGGGGCAAGGGGTGTCATCAATCAGTTCGTTTCCGAGTGTTGATAGGAGAGGAGAAGCGTGGGAATAGGGAGGGAGTTGGGAGTACAGGGGTAACCAAGGCCTTCTCGTCCGAGAACCGCGACAAATCAGCGGCTGGCCAAAGTGTTATTATTATTATAGACGAGCCGATATTGCTGAATAGAATACTTGAGCTGACACCGGCAATAATTACAGCTGTAAGGGTCGAATCACACCAAATCCGATGTCACCGATTCATTGGGTCCGAGAAATTGAACAAAAATAGGCCAAACAGTAATCAAGTGCAATACACACACAGCGAATGCTTTTTCGTTGCAACATCGTTGGCAAGAGGTCGGTGTTCTATTTTTACGCCAATCATAAGAACAACAGTTAACGACATGGCTGATTTTTCATGCAAATTGTCAATAGAAGGGCCCCCGACTCTTCAGCCCCTTCTCAGCGAGCATAAGCATCCATGCTGCAACGAATTTTCGTTTAGCTTTGCTGCGAGAACCATCTTGATATTGAGCCATCATGCCCGCTGTACCCCTGTACATACTAGAGACTGCAATGACGACTACTTGTGTTTAGCATCATTAGCTCATGCTCGGTGTGTGTTGAAAAGGTCAGAAATCGAATAAAACTGTTACCTACAAATCGGATCGAAAATCGGCGACGTCGGATTTGGTGGCCCTAAGGCGGTACAATATTTACAATTGAAATGCAGTGAGTTTCGATTCGATTCTAAATACTTTGAGTTGTTCGATTCGGAATTCGATTCGACTCGAAATTAACTACAATCACATGTTCAGAAAAAAATGATATCCCACGTGACTTTCCCTTCCTATGATTGGCTGAGAGCTACTATCCCACTGCCAACACTTTTACCCATCAATGGTTCTAAAAATAATCGTGTACTATTTCCGTGCACTGTACACTTTCTAAAAAATAGACGTGGAATATCTAAGGATGTTCGACTGATGAAATACACAGCACCTTTTGCGGAATGTTTTCTAGAATTCTGGTTCTGTTTCCTTACCAAAAAGCTCAAGAATGAAAATGCTTTTTGGGAAAGGGGCTTAACAATAGGCAGTACACTTCACTGGAATCCTGCCGCGTAGGTCTGTTCAATATAATATAATAAATATCGCACGGCATGCAATTCACACTGCAACAATAGTGGTCCTCGGGGAAGAATAGTCCACCCGCCTTCGTTGCGTGCACTTTTTTCTCCAAGGACCACTCTTTTGTCACAGTCAACTCCAAATGGTGCACTATTTATATAGAGGATATCTAGTGTTTTTGAGTGGATACCGAAAATTATCTCACGAGTGACCAAGACAAATGTTTATTTTTCTCGATCGCTTGTGCGAGCGAAAGTAACCATTTATTTCGTTCACAAGTGAGATAATTTCCGGTATCCACTCACAAAACACTAGATTTTCCATTTATGATACGCTTTTTATAATAATCTGATAATTCCAATCGTTTCAACCTTGAATTGATGCATGAAAGTAAACAGTGCATTGGATCATTGAAACGTGGAAGTGATTTGATTGATACTCGGAACAGATAGCGTCTTGCTATCTGATTCTGTTGGCAGGTTTCTAGTCCAAACGTGGCTTGAAAGTCCGTAATATAAGTGTTTTGGTTTGGTACGTCCTTTGAAAGGACGTACCAAACCAAAAACGTATATTACGGACTTTCATGCCATGTTTGGACTAGCGGGTTTCACGCATCAATTCAAGGTGAACAAGGTTGAATTATTGCTGGAAATGATCGGTATCCACTCAAATACACTAGATTTACTTTTCATTTTGCGTTTTTAGAACCAGTTGATCATTTCCAGTGATATTTTGACTCGTCTTCACCTTGAAGTGATGCTTTGAAAGCCGCCATTTTGATTGATACCGTGAAAGTTAAAATTTCTATATCTTCACAGTGGGGGATATGATTTCTATCTTTCCGCAATTTCTTCGATAATCTATCGTTTAGCGTATAATAAAATTTAGTAATTGTTACCCTGTATTAATATGGACTCACGGTCCATATGCATGTAGTCTTATTGATTGATGTAGCTTTGAGGAATAAACACAAAGCCCTCCCTATTCAGTTCATCAACAATTTCAATAGACACGTCGATAAATTATAGTCGGAAATTTTATTGTGGCGTGTGCACTTAGTGTTGGAGTCTCAGGAAGGAAATCGAAGTTTATTCAAAAACGTAGCACCAATTGACTCTTAACCTTCTTATTTGACTGAATATATCCGACAATTATGTTGAAATCCCCAATGATATAATTTTATTTTTATTCTTCCGTGTTCAGATATTGATTTGGAGGTGGGGGACAAAGTACCTGTAGGATTGTAATCGCTGACAAAAGAATGCATACCCAACAAGAAACTGGAAGTTAAGACTTCCGCATCTTATTTTTAATATTTTTTTAATATATTATCATAGCAACAGGCGGCATCAACATAACAAAAACATGATTGTGAAGGGGCATACTGGAAGAGCCACAAACTCATAAATTAATATTAACGTGTTCTTAGACCAATATCTCAAATTGTGGGTTCCTAATCGAATACCGAATGGAATTGGACAAAGATTCGAATCGTATCTCAACGTTCGTCAAGTTGTAGATTTATTTATTTTATTTATTGGTGTTTAAGGTCACATACTTATGTACAATGGCTAATCGTGACCGTGACAGTTTTACGAGTGGAGGAAGCCGGAGTACTCGGATAGAACCATCGAGCATCGACGAGCAACTGTCAGCTCCTCAACATTCTAACTCTGTTCAAGCTCCGCTCAAGCAGGGTTACAGCGCGGTTGAAGACACGTGCACCATCGACGTGAAGTACGCCTTAGTACACGACATCATCGTGCCCTCGTGTAGGCAACCTGGATAAAGTGCCTTGCCCAAGGACACAATGCGGTTCGTCCTTAAAGTTGTAGATACTGAACCTTCTAACAACGGTAACCTCTAGCCAGCCATTACTGCGTGTGTATTGATGCGATGAACCGGCTTGACGCCAGGCTGATAATCATCTTACTGACCGACCACAGGCGATATATGAGTCCATCTACTATTTCATACCACCTTACTGAGAAAATTTTAAAATGACTCAGGGAGATGACTCACATGAGCTCCACGCTTCCTGTCAAATCCCTCCTTTAATTAGCAATTTGTTTGGTGTCAAATATATGTTATATTGTGAGCTACGGTGCCTTGTGCTGTAACATTTTTTATTGCTGTTTTTCATTTTTGTAACATACAGCATATTCTTTGAATAAATATTGTTTAAACTAACAACGGTAAAATATTGGCAGTCTCCAATCATGTATGGTATAAAATAGCCACTCGTCTATTTGGGCAAATTTATCAAATATATGGAACCTTCCAGAACAGAATTAAAGTAGTTTCGGGAGAAGAACCTCCTTAACTGTTGAGGGCTGCAGTTTTTTTTTTGATGGTTTGAATTTGATTGTCAAAATTTGTTTTATTACAAATTATTGAAGAGTGCACGTAGGCATTCTTCAATAATTTGTGATAAAATAAATTTATATAAACAAAATATTATGTGCGTTTGACTGAATATGAAAAATGAGCATGGGAAATGTTGGCTTTTCCTCCAGTACCCTAATTTTTTGAAAGCCTTGATAGTGGTTCAAGCACTCAACCAGTTAACCCTTTACCCAACGAATCGTCCGCATCCGCCAACGTAACATGCAAATTCAGCAGCTGAAAAAATATTTTTTTTCGAAAAATTTCAACAAGAACCATATCATGAGACCCCTCTTTGGAACGAGCTCGTTCCAGAGAGGGGTCACATGACATGGTTTTGTTGAAATTTTTTGAAAAAATTTAAAAAATGATATTTCAAATTATAAATTTTGAAATCGTCTGCGTTGGGTAAAGGGTTAAGCTCTTTTTCCATCATCAGGTTCCTGTACTGTTTATTTTCGAGGATCACTATTTTGGCACAACCAACGGCATGCCGTGTAATAATTATCATATTATATAGAAACAAAACCAGGAAGAATCTTGCAACACATCAGCATTCCAATCCTAACTGCAATGCCTTATGTCAAGGATCTTGCCCACGCACGACAAACATTTTTCATTCTTGAACTTTGCAGTAACGAACCAGAAATTCGCAAAAAATCACTCAAAAAGGCGTGTTGTGTTCACTCAGTCGAGCGTCCTACAATATCGCACGGAGCAGGACTATTTTTGGAAAGCGTACAGTTCAGGAGAATGGTGCATGATTATTTTTAGAATCCTTGATAGGTAAAACTACTGGTAATAGTATAGAACCAAATTGACGGAGTTAACCCTTTACCTGACACAGTATTTTGAAAAACATAAATTAAATTTCACATGTTTCGAAAACAAATTTCACAATTTTTCAATAAAACCATACAAATATGGATATCATTAGAACCAGCTCGACTAGCTGGTTCTAATGATAACCATATTTGTATGGGTTTTTTTTTAGAAACTTTCGAGATATTTTAGGCTGTGGTATGCTTATTCTGGTTAATGTTCTGCTCATTTTTACCGCTATGACTGGTAAAGGTTCAATAAAGGTTCCAATCCTACGTATAGAGTGCTTATTGTCGAATAGCTTGCCCAAGGCAGTATTTTCATTGTGCATCTTGAAAAGTAACGACACAGAGTTCCAGAAATGGTGCGTTGTGTTCTGTCAATCAAATATCTTAGAATATTCACGACAACTTTTAGAATGTGTGTAATTTCATACAATTAATGACTTTCCTTGAGGTTGACATACGGAATGATCAATCCGAGAAAAGTAATATTCACCTAGGCCGAGTTGAATATTACTTTTCAATCGTTGATAATTCCTTGTATCCACCTCAAGGAAAGTCAGTTAGTGTTTTATTATTATGATAGAAAAAACCGATTGCAAATTCCTTGCTTTGTTACATATGTTTCGAAGAAAAGCAGCATATTCATATGCAACAAAACGAATTTAATTTCAACATATATATGTTACACCCCGTTTGTGAAATTGCCCATTTCATGAAATGGGCAGTCATATTGCCCAGTTCATGAAATGAGCAACCAGTCTGCCCATTTCATGAAATGGGCAAAACTCTTGCACATTTCATGAAATGGGCAGCCTTTGCAGTTGCAGTTTGTCCTATCAAACACACTGGCGCTGCCACATTGTCCCCAATTTTTGCATCAGAAAGCTTTTCTTTTGCTTCTATTCAGCATTCTTTCTGCCTGTTTTTCTATACCTTCCTGAGCACACACTCGAGCTCGTTTTGCAGGATGAGATTCTGCATCATCATTGTCACTGGTCACTTCCCCCAACAGAATGTCACTAGATTCCAATAATGTTTCTACTGCATTGTCTCATGATAACTAGAGTTCATAGCCCACTGAACAGGTCGTATTCCATAACTCCATTTTGCACTATTGTTATCTTGCATCCAAGCCATAAGTTTACATTTCATGTCACCATTACTACGTTCTACACAACCCTGACTCTGTGGGTGACGGGGTCGCCCATTAACAAGCACCAGATCAGGCCAGAATGACGACAGCTCATGAATAATTTTGGCAGTGAACTCGCGACCGTTATCCGATTGAAGAATGTGTAGTAGTCACCACAGGGAATAAGTCAGTAGTAATAACAAAGAGAAATTATCTGTGTATGAGTTTTGAAATCTCATACATGCTTTTGCCCA